>AZBU02000007.1:0-1200000 GCA_000757645.3 Steinernema carpocapsae
GCACAATTCTTCGGGTTATCGATTTTGACTACGACGATGACACGGATGCGTCCACACCTGGGTCAATGAATCCGCATACGCCTGGATTCGCGGCGCCTACGGATAAACGACTACATCCGATGACACCTGGAGGCATGGTATCGGACTATGCGGCGCCTAGCCCGTATAGCTGCAGACAAAATTGACGGGGAGTTGAGCGGTGATGAGGGTTGCTGTTTGTGAAATAAGAGACTTGCATTTTGTTAACTGTATTTCTTGGTATATTTTAGTACTGGTTCCTTACATAAATGTTGCGTCGAAACGAGTCACTTTAGCATCTTTTGGTTGAATCGTCGCAATGGTTACGACAATGTGTGTTGATGGCGATATTTGCTCTTTTCCCTCAGCGCGACTCTAGTCGCCACCTCGACATTGTTTTTGCTTGTCTGTTGACTCGTGTTGTTATCGGCTGAAAACGCGTCGCCACTGAGTTGTCTGCCGGATTGTATCGGGTGTTGCATCCATTCTGTGCTTCTGTTCTTTTGTTAAATCAGCAAGTTTTTACGCAAAACACCGATTACGTTAGTTAAAAAAACTAATAGA
Organism: Steinernema carpocapsae; assembly: GCA_000757645.3. Lineage (NCBI taxonomy): Eukaryota > Metazoa > Nematoda > Chromadorea > Rhabditida > Steinernematidae > Steinernema > Steinernema carpocapsae. The sequence goes on from AZBU02000007.1 coordinate 583, forward strand.
CTTGTTCAATATAGAAAATGGCTGTGTTTGAATGAGTTGTTCTAACTTTAAAACGGTAAAACAAAATATTATCTATTAATTTCGCAAAAATTTTACAAAGTTGGATTTGAGTTTCAATTGAAATCCTAGACGCGCTCAGAAATACACCAATTCTTTTACATTTTAATTTAATTTCTAGAAGTGCTAAGAAAATTAGCACATTTTGTCGTGTTTTTTACATTTTTGGTTATCTTTGAATTCTGAGGACGGCTGGGAAACACAAACCTTTTCTTCAAATAAACTCAAAAAAACCGTAGAAAAACAAACGAAAATCCCGCTCGTTCTTTCGCTTGGCCGTTTCAATTGGGCATTTTAATTCAGACTATCCCTGTAAAAATGTAAGTGTTAAAAATATATAGTCGTTGCAGTCCGAAGCTAAGATACCCGCAACAAAAAAATGTGCGGCGTGTGGTCGCATTGCGACAAAAGTGCGAAGAAAATCAATGCGATGCAAAATTCGTAAATTTCTTATAAATGCGAAAGCGTTCAAACGAAGCTCAAGTTAATGCGGCTGAAGCCGCGGTGCTTCAAATTTTTATGCGAAATAGGTGCAAAAAGTTGCGCTTTTATTTCTGATTCTTTACACAACTCATACTAGGCTCATCTCTTCCGCTTTTGGCAAAATTTCGCGCTATTTTTTGAGACAATTCTTTGGAGTGTTTTTGCCCTATTTATACACATTTTAGAGAAAAATTGATGGCGAAAAAGAATTAGGAAGAACGCGCTGAATTTCACGTGATTTCCACTCCGCTTTCCGAGCAAATTCGGTCGGAATTCCAACCGGTTGGCTTGCTTCAAATGATTCGCTTCAGACACCCGGCACCTGCTCGTTGCTCGAGACCCTTTTTTTGCGCCCACTCTTGTAAGTCCGGATGTTTCGCTTTTTCCCATTTTGACCGATTGCATCCAAGGGGAATTGGTCGGAATTTGAAACCGACAGCTCCACCTCTTCACGCTTGGTCGAAAGACGCAAGGGTACGCGCGTGTTCATTTTTAAAATGATAATTAAAAGTATTTTTCTTTTTCAGGTAATTTCACTATTTGATAATGTCGACAAAAGATGAGAATTTTCTTCACAGTAATGTAAGTATACAATGCTTATATTATATAATGCCGCAATACTGCAAATAACATTTGAGGCGTCGTTTTGACTGCAAATGCCTTTGGAATTTGATATTCAAAGCGTCATTATTTAACAGTTACAAAATCAGTTTGAAATGTATGTTTAATGAGCTTCACGCTATTTTATGCTGTTTAAAGTTTTTTAAAGTAAAAAAGCCGCTTAACTAATTATAATAATAATATAACATTGTTTGGTTAAATCATGTTATATTCCGCTTTATTTTTTACGGAGTCAACTAACGTTATACTGCCTGCGCGCGGCCCTGCGCCTCACGCGCCCCTAGGGATTCGGACCCTGCCCCTCTCTCAGCCCATTCAAACTAAAATGTCTCAAATTTCGCGACTTTTTTTGATTTTTCTCCTTCTTGCTAATTTGTTCGCGATTAAGTGTGGGCAAATAGCTTTTTTGAATCAATATTGGTGTTGTCGTGGTTACATATGGATTAAGTGCGGGATTATAGCTTTTTCCCGAATCAGTGTGGAAAAATCTGAAATTAATGGAATATTTTCAAAATTGCGTTTGGTTTGTGCAAATTGAAGTTGTGGTTGGAAATGGAATAGTATGAATTAATAGTTTTTTGAGGTTGTCATGGATGAAACAACCGTTACCTGCAACGCCAAGAAAGGCCAGGAAACCGAAGAAGCTTACCACCACCACAGCAGCCGCAACCAACTACCCGAGCCTTTTGTTCGATGCGCGCGGCTGATTCCGTTTGCCTAATTAAAAATCGACACAAACCAGCAGTTCACGCCGCGCTCGAAAGAAGCGACGTTCAAGTAAAACTGCTGACTAAAACAAGTAAAAAGTAAAACAAGTAAAACAGTTTTTGCATTTAATTTATTCAGTTATCAATAAATTTGAAAATTCTAATTTTGGTAAAATGATTTCAAAGTTTTATATTGATGAAGAGTTTTGCTATCTTTTCGTTTATGTTTAATTCCTTCTTTTTGTTTATAAAATTGCGTACCTCAGTACAGATCAGCGCACTTAACACTGCGGTTCCTTTCCACGCGCCTCTGTTGGCTGCTATCTGTCACCTTTTGTCGTTTTTGCACTTTCGAAACAACTTTCGGAATGATGCTTGCCCCCAGCGCTTTTTCTCCTCAACGTTTAATCGATGCCAAGCATGTTTTGATGCTTGGCATCAAAACATGTTTTTCTTTTTGCTCAACGTTTAATCGATGCCAAGCACGCCTTCGTAGAGGCAAAAAGCGCTGGGGCAAGCATCATTCTCCGTCACACTTTATTCGATGTTGCGACTGGAACGTTCGCCGGCCACTATCCTTATCGCTCTCCTCACAAATTCTTTTGCACTTCGCTGTTTTTTTTCAGGATGAAATCCAACGACTCGCTTCTGATGCTTCTGACTGGCGTATGCTTCTTTTCTTCGGTCGTGTCGGTAAATCTTTTTATATTCAGTTGCAGTCAGATTCATAATAATAGTTTTCATAATGTTCAAAACATGTTTCATTTCATAAAAGCACCGTAACCAAATCATTTCAAAACTCAGAAACAAAATCAAAACATTTTAATTATTATGCTAAATTTTGCAAATGTTTGTACCATTATTTCTTACACTCTAATACCATTAAAATTAAAAAATTATTAAATCTTAAACCGATTAATTTCTGTAATATATATGTGACTTTTGTGATTTCAAGTAAACACTTCGATTTTTTGTAATATTTTTAGTGTTTACATCTAAATAAAAAATTATTAATAAAAAAAATCACAAAAAATAGTTTTCACGTTCAAAACTACTTAAAAAATTTGTTTTTTTTTGTGTTAAAACACTAAAACTGCGAGATTTTAATCATTCTGTTAATGCAATGACGGTTTTTTTAACTTTCTAAAAAAGAATTGTCAAAGAGTACATTGCGATTAAAGAAAGTACACTCTGCAGACAAAATTATTAAAAAGAAAAAAAACAATAAAACCGTTAAAACTTTTTTTATTTTTTAATATGTAATTTAATCTCGAAACAGAAAATAATAACGCGAATTGCAACAAAAAAAATTTTTTTTAGTTGTTGATTTATTAATTGAGTAAGGGTTAAATTAAATCTTCAAATTAAAATAACCTACAAATTCAGATTTAAAAAACATTTGCCGCATTTAGGTTCTAGTTCGGAAGCAACCGACGCTAAGTCGAATTCGAAGGGTAAGAGTTTCACTAAGACAACTTTATTCATTTTTTTTAAAGGTTGTTGGTGGTGCACAAGTCGACTCTGCAAGCGAATTTCCTGCCTCTGGTTTTATATGGAGGAAGAATTACGAAGGAAGCTGCAGCGTCTCCCTCATCAGCCCAACACTGATCCTTACTTCGAAGACGTGCATGAAGAACATCAAACCAGAAGAACTGGAGGTTCAACTTGGAGACCTAAACGTGCGTCATCACAGTAAAAGTTTCAATAGGCAAACCCGCGGAGTCGAGAGCTTCACACTACATGCAACAGATGATCTCGCAGTCCTTACGGTACATCCTGGATAAATCAATTTTATTAATTTAAAAACAATTTTAATAGTTAACGAGGAGTATTAGAAGAGACTCAAGAGCGAAAGCGGTAAAGGCGGGTGTCGTCCCTCGAGAGGATAGCTGCCTAACTTTTGCAGGCAGCACCTACAAGGTGGCTGGATTTGGGCTACGTAAGTCAAATTAGGAGAATACAAATAAAGTAGTACATTACAGAGAGCGACAAAGCGACTGGCCGGAACGACTACACTCTGCACTCCTTTTCGAGCACGTTTTCCCAAAAGGAATACTGTACCGACAAACTTGTGAAGCAGAAGAGGGACCTCTTATGCGACACCAAAAGAGAGCCACGCGCAGAGAAAGTAAGCTTTCATTTTAAATAAGCTGCTCAAAATAAACCGGCGTTCCTATAAAGTAAATAAAGATGTCGTTTTTAGGGAGATGCCGGCGCTGGGGTCTACGTCAATAAGGAGGGGAGAGACTACCTAGTGGCGATCACTCACGGTTACGTAAATGCAGAAGACAATGTGGATAGTGTGTATTTGCGTCTGGCACCCCTCTGTCCCTGGCTTGAAACCGTGACTAGTGGTTTTAACTGCACTGATGTGTGCTAAAACTAAAATATCTCTCTATGTTCGTCTATCGCTTATTTGAAATAAACGCTAGTTTGGTCAAATGCAAGCTTCTGTGCTTCGGCTTTTCAGGCGTTTTTCTCTAGTCCTTAACAGGACACAGACATCGCATTTTTTTGTCGTTTTTTGGGTGCACGGATCGCGCTCATTTCTGGGTCAGGAGGGTTTTTGAAGGTGCTGATCACGATTCTGGCGTCAGAATGGCGAGAAACTGCTTCAGGACTGCACAATTTGGCAAAGTTGAGAAAAAACAGCTTTACTCGCTTCAGACGGCGAGATTTGCCATGTAGGTTTGGCTCTCAGAAGTGGTCCTGGTGCGACACCATGATGTCTATGTAGGAACTGTTCAGCTACAACAACAAAAATAAGTCAATTTTGATAACGCGTTTTGCTTTTGCTAAAAAATTTTAAAAAATTCTTTATGGTGCGTAAAATTCTCCTTTTTCCCTTATCCGAACTTTGCCATATTGCGCAGTCTTGAAGCCGTTTCTTGCCATTCTGACGCCAGAATTAGAGGTGAATTTGGCTGATTTTGAGTTTCAGTTTGGGCCGCGTTTGCCAGAAACGCTGTGGATTCGGTTTCCACGATGAATTCCCGCGCTTCACTGGGCTGCCAGCTTTGGGAACGATGATGTGGTTAGGTGAGTATCTTTGGGTGGTTTGGGATGGGTTTCGGATCATCAGGATGATGGGATGTTAGGACAAGATTTAAGACATTTGGTTTTTAAAATGAACTAATGGAAGCCTAAAACATTCCCAAATGTGATCACCATTGTAACGTTTTGTTTTGCCAATCAGATGCCTTTTTCGAAAACTGTTTTAGGGTCAATTTTGGGGTGTTTCAGAAACTTGGATTTCCAGGATTTCGAGTACCATGAAAGCCGAATTTAGTGTTGGGTTTAGGCCTAAAAATGTTCCTTTGTGACACGTGACACAAAAAAACACGTTCCTTTGTGACACGTTGTATCGCACCCAAATAGGCAGTTATTTGGCACTAAAAAGGTGTCTAAACTTATCCGTTTAGACGCCTGTATTGATATCGTCAGCAACCAGTTGCAGCCTAACAGCCCGACCGAGCGCGAATAATTTCTGAGTACGCAAATACTTAATTCAGTACTCAAAGGTGCATGATTAAAAACCAAAGCCGTCTTACGAAATTCGAGATTATGTGAAATGCAGGAACTGAAATAAGTTCAAATATTTACTCTTGGGGGCAATCTAACAATTGCAAGAATCTTATGGATTTGAGATTCCAATGACGTAATATAAAACCTGGAAAAGCTCAGAAATATTGAGCACTTGGAATACTTTGAAATCTAGACACGCTTGGAAATAACCTCAATAAACGGCGAATCGGCTCAAATCTGGCCATTCAATTTTGGTAAAATGCGTTAAAATTTTATTGAAATGTTGATTTTGTTCTCCATAATTTTTTGTGAAGTCAAAAAATGAATGAAGAAGGCCAGATGGGAGTGGATTTGCCGTTTATTGAGGTTATTTCCAAGCGTGTCTAGATTTCAAAGTATCCCAAGTGCTCAATATTTCTGAGCTTTTCCAGGTTTTATATTACGTCATTGGAACTCAAATCCATAAGATTCTTGCAATTGTTAGATTGTCCCAAGAGTAAATTCGTCTTTAGTTTTTGCATTCAATTTATTCAGCTATCAAATTATCAAATCCAGTTATCAAAAAACTTGAAAATTCTAATTTTGGTAAAATGATTTCAAAACAAACTTCGCTGGAAACTTTTTGTCGTCTTATTTAGTGGGAAACGGAGCTGAAAATGCTCATTTTTCACTGTGGAGCAGCTGGAAATTAAAGTAGTTTTTTCGTTATTCCGCTTTATTTTTTACGGAGTCAACTAACGTTAACTAAGCGTTTATTTTTAAGTAGTGGTTGAATGTCTCTTGCAAGGAAAACAGAAACCCTAGATGGTCTTTTAATAAAAGTTGCCACTTGTCACTTTTTCCAAAGCTTCAATTTCCACTAATATTTATGAAACTTAGCTGCATGACCGCTTTGCAAAACGTTTCTGTTTTTCCTTTTATTGGTTTTCTCCGTTTGCTGCCTTGTCTTGGGCCTTTGAAAAAATTCTCCCTATTCTCATTTTCTTTTTTTAATAATTGTGTTTATCAACACGTGATTTTTTAATTTTGTTGTTTACAGTTGTTCCAAAACTTTTCGTGTGGTTTTCCAATTAACGTATTTGAGGGTGTGTCTAAATCTTCCAAAGTCTTTAAACAAAATTCTATTTGCTAAACTTTTAAAAAACCTATTTCTCTAAAACTTGGTTTTGAAAAGTTTTGAAAGTGGGGTCCGGAGAGTATTTTGAATTTCGAAATTGTAATTTTTAACTTTTTTAAAATGTTTTTCAATTTTTTTAAACATCGGGTTCTAAATATTCTATGTGGTTCTACTTGCACGATTTTTCTAGCGTATCTCGGATGTGTCTACTTTGCTTTTGAAACGCTTTGTTGTAACTCCACAGTTTATCCATCAAACAATCAAAATTTATTTAAGTAATAATATTTTAATATTTTAACAAAAGAAGACATCGTTTGCCGAAAAATTGCAAAGACAAGCGAAAAATTGACAGTGAAGAAAACTTGAATTTTTCGAAAGATCTCAAAGAAGCTCAAAAGGGGAATACAAATTTTAGTGACCAAAACTATGTTAATATTTGTCCATCAATGTCACGAGATTATAGATCGAACACAGACATTGTTTCAAACTACAAGTGTATCAACATGGCAGTAAAGTATATTATATATACATATTGTCTACCCTAAAAATGCCAAATTAATTTACATCATCCACGGATGGAGCCCACTGCACTATGAAACTTCTTGGTACTTCAAAATACGTGATCAATTTTTTGTGAACGACAAGGTAAATAATACAAACTAAAAATAAAATTTAAAACTTATTTTTCAGGAAAACACAATTATTGTAATTCCTGAGTCGCCTTATGCGCACAACTTCAATTACCAGCAGTCAGCCGAAAACACGAGAACGAAGGGGGCAGTAATGGAAAAAATAGTTATTCAGTTTCATGAAGTTCACAATGTAAGTTACGATAACATACAAGTTGTCGGTTTCTTGCTGGGGTCCCACACGACTGGATATGTGGGAAAATACGTGTGGACCCGAAGAATGCACCGGATCGGAGTTATCTTTGGCAAGTGACTCTTTCTGCTCTCTTTTTCTAAGCTCATTAGATTTCAGCTCTAGATCCCTCCGAAGAAGGCTTGGGTGGCAATCTGAAAAAAGAATGCCGATAGACTTTGATAATTTTGCCGCAAGTGACAAACGTTTATGTCACTTTTTCTATTCAGACACCTTCTCGTACTATACATTGTCCATTTGAGCAGCGATTCTTCAAATGTGGTACTTCAGCATACATTTGAAGTCAAATCGAGAATTCTCAGTTTATTTGCTACTCAATGGGTAATAATTATTTTTCCTTACTTTTTAACACTGTTTTCACTGTTATGGAATTTGAAGCGACAATGGGACACTGCCCGAACTTTCAACGTAACGTCACGGCGGTTGTGAACTTGGACAGGAACTATAAAAAGCATTTTCGTATACAAATATTCTCTGTTTATAAGAACGATATTGAGTTCACATTTACTTACGTTCGATAAATCACTTGCGCTTCTTGTTCGCAGTTAAAGTTTATATGGGCGACTTCAAAAACACTTGGTTTGATCTTGACAAAAATATGACTCCATTTTTTGTTTTCTCGTGAATACATTAAACTGAAAAAACCCAAAAATAAAACATGCTAACTTCTGTTTGCAGCAAAAATAGATTTACAGAAGCCATCATGACAGAAATACTTTTTTTAATCGGAGATGCACATTTTATACATTGACTAGATAAAAGTGTTATGGTGTTATCATAAAATTTTACCCAAGATCTTGACAGTGAAGCCTAAAAATTGTGTTTTAAAATTCAGGAAGCCAGTTTTTCAAGGATTTGAAGATGACGTTTGGGGATCCAGGAATGGAAAATGCTGACTTTGTCTTAAGCGACTCTTCGACTCTTAATACATCTATGCTAAATGTTTTTTCTCCAAGTTCCAAGTTGCTATTGCAATAAAAACGTGTTCACTCCTCTCCCAGTGATGCTTCTCTCCCACGCGCATTAAATCAATACCCATCGCAGGCTCTCACCACGATGACCTTGTAACGAAAACGCTCAGCAAATGGTTGTTTTCGCAGCCTCGCAGCCCACGCCGTAGATTCCAGGGTGGTTCGCTCGCGTATCCAGCTTCCTTCGTTTCCTGCAAGTCATTTCCACATTTTGTCTTTTGCTTTGCGGTCGGGAATCCGTTACGGTCTCTTGATTCTCTGTTTGCGTTTGGTTATGTAGATTATTCTAAGCTGTTCTGAGCGTGCCGTGGAAATTGAGCTTCACTCAAATGCATCAGGCCGAACTGCTGCTGATGGGAGTTGGAAATCTCGCCCATTTTTGCCTGTTTGGGGTTGTGAAGCTGTGTTTTTAGATTTAAATATAGGCTCTGCGCTTTTAATAACATTCTTGACAGATATGCATCATTAACATTAAGATTCTTCCAACTTTTCATTAGGTGTAAAAGTCCATTTTTTCAAGAATTGACATGGTTATGTAGATTGTCAAATTATAGACTTCTAATGACGCCGAGCGTGGGTTCTAAAATGACTCAAAAGCAAAAACATCAAAATACAAACCATCAAGGAGGGAAAATGAACGAAATTGGGTGTTTTTTCATTCTTTAAGGTCATGCCCAAATTTCGTGCCCAAAATCTACCAGGAAAAATTAGGCTGGTTATATCAGAATCTCACCTTCTAATCGTTTCGAAAAGTTCGGCGACAGCCTTCTCCATACAAATGGTGTCGCCGGACGACAGTTGCCCAACTTGTCGCCGAGGAGTGTTGAAACTCGTTGCTGTCGCCCCGCGACAGGCCGGCGACAACCTCGGCGACAGCGACACGAGTTTGAACACCCTGTCGCCCACGAGTTTGAAAGCAGTGGTAGTCTGGCGGTCACATTAGACGGCCGAGATTTCGAAAAGGTTAGCTGATTTGACTTCAGGCAACATATTTACACGAAAAAAATTGGCACGCAGACGTGAGCGTTTTTCCAATTGAAATCAAGAACGTTTCATCGATTCAAATCATTCTTATGTGATGGAAATGAATCTGAAAACAGCACAATTTTTGTTGACGAAATACCGTAAAATGCCGTACGTCAGCGGTCTGAATTTGATCAAAATTAACCTCAGGTATCCAGCCAGAAATGATTCATTCCAACGTACGTTAATCTGTACTTGATGATATGCAATACCTAGAAGGCGAGATTCTGATATGACCAGCCTGATTTTTCCTTCGTTTCAGGTAGATTTTGGACAAAATTTGGGCATGACCGCATGACCTTAAAGAATGAAAAAACACCCAATTTCGTTCATTTTCCCTCCTTTCCCATTTTTCCTTTCAAAAACCCCTTCCACAAGTGCCTTCTTTGTTGTTCCCGGCCCTAGAATTAAGTGTAGACGTCTAACGAACCCTCTTAAATGATACAAATTCATTTGAAACGGTCAAAGTCACGAATATTTCACGCCGTTTCGCGAATCACCCCGTAACCTTAAGTGGAAAGGAGCGCAAGTTCAAGATGCAAAATACGTCAAACAAATTCAACTCCAGTCGCTAATCATAACGTTTATGAAAGGGTTGCCCTTTGCTTCCTGGGAATCAAACAATGCGTGAAACAGTGCTTCGCCGCTAATCGTCACCCCATCACAGCCGTATTGACTGTGAGTACTTTTTTGCAAGCTCTACTCCGGTCAATACGTGTTCTACGTCAAGTTGGCAACGGTAGTTCTGGGATTATCACCTATGCGCAGCGCATGGTGTTTAGCCGTGTTGAGCAAGCAAAAAGAGGAAATTGAGTTATTGAGTTATGTGGAAGAGCTGATAAATTTTGATTTTGTTTTTGTGCACTCTTAAAAGTAAAACTGTATTACGGCCAAATTAAAAACTAAAAAGATGTTAAAACAAAACGCTCGAATTCCAGTTTTTCAAGGATTTGAAGATGACGTTTGGGGATCCAGGAATGGAAAATGCTGACTTTGTCTTAAGCGACTCTTAATACATCTATGCTAAATGTTTTTGCCTCTGTGATACGATTACACGCAGCAATATGAACATCAAGCTCAATTTTGTCAATTTTTTGGGATGTTCCAAGTTGCTATTGCAATAAAAACGTGTTCACTTCTCTCCAAGTGATGCTTCTCTCCCACGCGCATTTAATCAATACCCATCGCAGGCTCTCACCACGATGACCTTGTAATGAAAACGCTCAGCAAATGGTTGTTTTTGCAGCCAACGCCGTAGATTCCAGGGTGGTTCGCTCGCGTATCCAGCTTCCTTCGTTTCCTGCAAGTCATTTCCACATTTTGTCTTTTGCTTTGCGGTCGGGAATCCGTTGCGGTCTCTTGATTCTCTGTTTGCGTTTGGTTATGTAGATTATTCTAAGCTGTTCTGAGCGTGCCGTGGAAATTGAGCTTCACTCAAATGCATCAGGCCGAACTGCTGCTGATGGGAGTTGGAAATCTCGCCCATTTTTGCCTGTTTGGGGTTGTGGAGCTGTGTTTTTAGATTTAAATATAGGCTCTGCGCTTTTTCTTGACAGATATGCATCATTAACATTAAGATTCTTCCAACTTTTCATTAGGTGTAAAAGTCCATTTTTTCAAGAATTGACATGGTTATGTAGATTGTCAAATTATAGACTTCTAATGACGCCGAGCGTGGGTTCTAAAATGACTCAAAAGCAAAAACATCAAAATACAAACCATCAACCATCAACCAAAAAACATAGCTGAAAAGGTTTCATAGCTGATTTTGGCCTGTATTTTGTGTATTCTTTTGGTAACCTTTGCCTGCTTTCGCGCTGATATTCGAGACGTTTTTGGGCTCCGAATGTCAGCCTAAATAACGGTCAATCTGACGGCGGTTTAGACACGAAATTCGGGTTTTTTAGTGGCGGAATTGTAATGTTATGGCCTATCTCGTGTGCATTCGTCCAGGAAATGCGTACGCCGTACGGCTTTGACCATTTTCACGCGTTCTTCACATCTGAAACGGTTTTTTCGCCTTGCGTGTCTTTTAATGTCGCGTTTCTGGTCAGCTCCAGCAGCTAATAGAAATCTTCAAAACCAAATTGTGGCTGACTAAGAATTTCGATTTCACCGCGAAATGCAGCTTTACCTTCGATAATCTTCAAAATCTCGGCTTTCAGAAAATGAATTTAAAAGCGAATTTAAGTTCGCTCGCTGTAATCGTCGTGATTTGCATCATCTTCGTTCTCTTTGATTCTTCATCGACTTACGACATCGAAGAACTGAAGGAGATCAAATTGTTTCGGGAAAAATTCAATTCTTCGATCTATCAAGGTTTTTAATATTTTGTTGTATTTTCGAGTAATAAAATTTCTGTTGAATTTTCAAAAGTTTCTGAGGTTGATTTCAAACCAGCCTGTTCGGGGTATCGATTTGTCCGCTAAATTTCATCTGTTTTTGCGCGAATTTTGCAATCTGATTTAGATAGGAAACACACGTGCTTGACCAGAAAAAGACTGTCCGAACATTGCGCATTTTGCACATGTTTCGAGCGTGAATTTGAAGTGTGAGATTGACCGTATTATGGGTCTTTAGATCAGAGGTGGCGGATCGGATCGGATTTTCGGATCGGATTGGATCCAAGTTTCGGATCCCGGATCCGGATCCAACTTTCGGATCCGGATCGGATCGGATTGGATTTGTCCGCAAAACCGCTTTTGTCGCAAATGTATTTTCCGCACGTTCGTTCGCAAAACCGCTGAATTTGAATATTCCGCAGCGGGCTCCCGCAACGCGCGTGAGCTTCGTGTTTTGAAACCTCGTGTTTCGGAGTTCTGCGGCGCGATTAGACGCACTTTTGCGCAAATTATCCGGTGAAATGGCGCAGCGTTCGTCCGTATACGACCATTTTGAAGAAATTAACGGGTTCTACAAATGCAAAAGATGCGGAAGCCGACTGAAGAGCCTGCTGATGGATCGACAGGCACTTTGCGAAAACACGCAAAGATTTTTCGGATTTCGGATTGGATTTTCGGATCAGATCCGGATCCGGATCGGATCGGATCCAAGTTGGATCCGATCTGCCACCTCTGCTTTAGATGCCCAAATTTGGACATGTATTCAACCATTTTTGTCGCGATTTGGACGCGTCTTTAGCACTTACTTTACAAACGTTTCGGGCGTGGATTCGAGCTGAAACACCGGACGTATTACGTGGGTTTCGATGCCCCATTTAGAGTCTACATTTGCATATTCTTGCTCGGACTTGTAAACGTTTAGCGTCTGTATATCGAGGCAGTTTCGCACCCGATTCTGACGCAGATTTGAAATTAAGGAATAGGGTGTACGGTCCTCTGGTCCAATCGAATTTGGGTATTTTTTGCTTTGGTTCCGTGACGGTTTCATAGCTGATTTTGGCCTGTATTTTGTGTATTCTTTTGGTGACCTTTGCCTGCTTTCGCGCTGATATTCGAGACTTTTGGGTTCCGAATGTCAGCCTAAATAACGGTCAATCTGACGGCGGTTTAGACACAAAATTCGGGTTTTTTAGTGGCGGAATTGTAATGTTATGGCCTATCTCGTGTGCATTCGTCCAGGAAATGCGTACGCCGTACGACTTTGACCATTTTCACGCGGTCTTCACATCTGAAACGGTTTTTTCGCCTTGCGTGTCTTTTAATGTCGCGTTTCTGGTCATTTCTCGTGGATCCGACACATTTCAGGTTATTTTGAAGGACGTTTATGAAGAATAACTACGGCCCAAAGGAATTAAGAAAAGTTTACAAGAGGTTTTTGAAAAGAAATGAGGAGACAGAGAATGTGGGAAATGCAGGAGGGTTCGAACCGTTCAAGGCACGGGTCATGTCCAACTTTTGCTTGAGGGGGGTCAAAGGAAGAAGGTTTCAAGTTGTTAAGGCATGGGGCGTGCCCAATTTTCGTTTGATGGTGGGGTGAAAAGAGTTGACATTCGACAAGAATCATATCAAATTCAATCTAAGGACAAAATCGAGGAGTGTTCGACTTCCGTTTTACGGTATTAGGCGTTGAAATTGGGTGAATATAGGTTCATTTCCGTAGCGAATTCGAGACTGATTCAGCGCGATGAAACATTTGTTTGTGATCTTATCCACGCCTGTTGTGAGATGTGGAAAACGTCCATATTTACGCATCGTTTTGGGCAAATTCGAGTCCATATTCCCGACGATTTTTGTACGCCGACTAGATTACGAGGTGAATCTCCGTCTGTTTTACGCTCAAATCCCCGTTTGATTTACGCTGAAGAGAACGCATATTTAAATTACGGGCGAATCGGCGTGTTTTGAGGTGATGAAACGTATAGATTGCGGGTGAATTCACGTGTGTTTTGAGGTAAGGAAGCAAGTAGGTTCGCGCGTCTTTTTCAGACGCGATTGGATCGAATTCGTACGTGATTTGAAACTCTGAAGAGATTGCGAACAGGGGCATATTCGCGTCGAATTCGAGGAGTGAAAACATGTTTTAACGTGTGAACATGCGTCTGTTTTACAGACGCGTTTTGAGCCACTTTTGAACCGGTCGCGCTCTTTAATATGCATCTGAATTGAATCACCTTTGAACGTATTTTGCATCTTGAACTTGCGCTCCTTTCCACTTAAGGTTACGGGGTGATTCGCGAAACGGCGTGAAACGTGTTTATATTCGTGACTTTGACCGTTTCAAATGAATTTGTATCATTTAAGAGGGTTCGTTAGACGTCTACACTTAATTCTAGGGCCGGGAACAACAAAGAAGGCACTTGTGGAAGGGGTTTTTGAAAGGAAAAATGGGAAAGGAGGGAAAATGAACGAAATTGGGTGTTTTTTATTCTTTAAGTCATGCCCAAATTTTGTCCAAAATCTACCTGAAACGAAGGAAAAATCAGGCTGGTCATATCAGAATCTCGCCTTCTAGGTATTGCATATCATCAAGTACAGATTAACGTACGTTGGAATGAATCATTTCTGGCTGGATACCTGAGGTTAATTTTGATCAAATTCAGACCGCTGACGTACGGCATTTTACGGTATTTCGTCAACAAAAATTGTGCTGTTTTCAGATTCATTTCCATCACATAAGAATGATTTGAATCGATGAAACGTTCTTGATTTCAATTGGAAAAACGCTCACGTCTGCGTGCCAATTTTTTTCGTGTAAATATGTTGCCTGAAGTCAAATCAGCTAACCTTTTCGAAATCTCGGCCGTCTAATGTGACCGCCAGACTACCACTGCTTTCAAACTCGTGGGCGACAGGGTGTTCAAACTCGTGTCCGCTGTCGCCGAGGTTGTCGCCGGCCTGTCGCGGGGCGACAGCAACGAGTTTCAACACTCCTCGGCGACAAGTTGGGCAACTGTCGTCCGGCGACACCATTTGTATGGAGAAGGCTGTCGCCGAACTTTTCGAAACGATTAGAAGGTGAGATTCTGATATAACCAGCCTAATTTTTCCTTCGTTTCAGGTAGATTTTGGGCACGAAATTTGGGCATGACCTTAAAGAATGAAAAAACACCCAATTTCGTTCATTTTCCCTCCTTTCCCATTTTTCCTTTCAAAAACCCCTTCCACAAGTGCCTGTTCCCGGCCCTAGAATTAAGTGTAGACATCTAACGAACCCTCTTAAATAATACAAATTCATTTGAAACGGTCAAAATCACGAATATAAACGCGTTTCACGCCGTTTCGCGAATCACCCCGTAACCTTAAGTGGAAAGGAGCGCAAGTTCAAGAGTTCAAGATGCAAAATACGTCAAACAATTCAACTCCAGTCGCTAATCATAACGTTTATGAAAGGGTTGCCCTTTGCTTCCTGGGAATCAAACAATGCGTGAAACAGTGCTTCGCCGCTAATCGTCACGCCGTATTGACTGTGAGTACTTTTTTGCAAGCTCTACTCCGGTCAATACGTGTTCTACGTCAAGTTGGCAACTGTAGTTCTGGGATTATCACCTATGCGCAGCGCATGGTGTTTAGCCGTGTTGAGCAAGCAAAAAGAGGAAATTGAGTTATGTGGAAGAGCTGATAAATTTTGATTTTGTTTTTGTGCACTCTTAAAAGTAAAACTGTATTACGGCCAAATTAAAAACTAAAAAGATGTTAAAACAAAACGCTCGAATTCCAGTTTTTCAAGGATTTGAAGATGACGTTTGGGGATCCAGGAATGGAAAATGCTGACTTTGTCTTAAGCGACTCTTAATACATCTATGCTAAATGTTTTTGCCTCTGTGATACGATTACACGCAGCAATATGAACATCAAGCTCAATTTTGTCAATTTTTTGGGATGTTCCAAGTTGCTATTGCAATAAAAACGTGTTCACTTCTCTCCAAGTGATGCTTCTCTCCCACGCGCATTTAATCAATACCCATCGCAGGCTCTCACCACGATGACCTTGTAATGAAAACGCTCAGCAAATGGTTGTTTTTGCAGCCAACGCCGTAGATTCCAGGGTGGTTCGCTCGCGTATCCAGCTTCCTTCGTTTCCTGCAAGTCATTTCCACATTTTGTCTTTTGCTTTGCGGTCGGGAATCCGTTGCGGTCTCTTGATTCTCTGTTTGCTTTTGGTTATGTAGATTATTCTAATCTCTTCTGAGCGTGCCCTGGATATTGAGCTTCACTCAAATGCATCAGGCCGAACTGCTGCTGGTGGGAGTTGGAAACCTCGCCCATTTTTGCCTGTTTGGGGTTGTGGAGCTGTATTTTTACATTTGAAAATAGGTCGCAAAAATAGGCTTTGCGCTTTTAACAAGATTCTTGACAAATATGCGTGATTAAGGTTAAGATTCTTCTAACTTTTCATTAGGTGTAAAAGTTCATTTTTTCAAGAATTGACATGGTTATGTAGATTGTCAAATTTTAGACTTCTAATGACGCCGAGCGTGGGTTCTAAAATAACTCAAAAGCAAAAACATCAAAATACAAACCATCAACCAAAAAACGACGTTCTTGGACAGCAAGTAAAATTTTGCGGCGTCACGTGGAGTCAGACGACGAAGACGAGGATGAGGAAGAAGAAGAAGACGGAGAGGAGGAAGAAGAGGAGGCGGCCGCCGCCACAAGAAGAAGCAAGAAGCGTCGCCGTCGTAACCGTCCCAAAGGTTCTGACTTCATCCTCGACGATGTCGATGTCGAAGAAGGCCTCAAGGGGATTGTTTGCATTGAGGCGTTCAAGAAGACCCATGTGGCCCAAGCTATCGAGGGAATTTCTAACCTGAACCCGTATGTGGACAACATCAAGGTAAGATTGAAGCTTCAAATAACTTCATTTTTCTAACTGCATATCTTTTTTAGATGGTAGCCATTAAAGAAATGGTAGAAACGCTTAAGGTCGTCAAGGACATTCCTCACATCAAAAAGGGCGCTTTTGTCCGTCTTAAGCGCACCCTCTACAAGGAAGACTTCGGATTTGTCTGGAGGAGAAGTCCAAGTGCTTAAAAAGGACGCCCGACTTTGCGCTGATGTGACCAGTGGAGTCGGACGCCCTTGGCCAGTTCCAGTATCAGGATTTGGTCATGATTGACCGTAGAACGGCTGGAGTGATTGTTAGGATGGAGCGAGAAATGGTCGAGGTTTTGGACGTTTGGCAAGATCCAGAGACTGAAGCCGGCGGCCATTAACTGCAAGAAGGACGTTAGGAATGGTGTGGCCTTGGATAGTGAGAATAATACTGTTCATGTCAAGGATATGGTCAAGATCATCGATGGACCTTTTGCGGTAAGCGGCTTATTTCTAGTTTGCCTGAGCATAACTTTCAAATCCATGTTTTCTTTAAACCTGCGTGGATTCTTGACCAATTTTGAATTTTAGCCTCGTCACGACCACGAAGACGAACGTTCCGGAGAAATCAAATACTACCGTAACTCTACCGTAACTCAATCTTCATCCACTGCAAAAAGCTGACCGAAAACGGAGGAATCATTGTCTGTCGTCCTAAGCAGCTCCTTATCGTCGGAGGCGCTCGTGACGGATCTCGAAAGGCAGGCTTTGGAGGTGGCTTCAGCAACAACGGCTTTAGCAGCCCCAACCCCTTCGCCAGTCCTTCGTCCTAACCATGGAAATGCTACTCCCGCTCATAGCATGAATGAGCCTTTTGGAGGCAGATCTGTTAAAGGAAATCAGACTCCACGTAAGAATTCAAGTCTGAAAGATAAAGTTTTAAATTGGTCTATTTTAGGCTCCGACGGAGGTCGAACCCCAAGAGGAGGCGGAGGATTTGGAGGCGGACGTGGAGGTGGTCGTGGAGGAGGCCACAATGTCAGACGTGACACGTCTTTGATCGGAAAGAGCATTCGGATCATAGGGTCCATTCAAGGGTCACTTTGGAATTGTCAAGGATTGCACTGAGGAGATGGCTAGAGTCGAGCTTCATGCTAATTGCAAGGTAAGAAGAGTTTTCAACTTTGAAATAAGGTTTACAAAGTCCAGCGACACTAAAAAACTGTTCACAAAAAAATCAAAAATCTGAGGACTGATGGAGGATTTAAACCTGTGACCTCTAGACTGTTGGGCAAAAGCTTAACCGACTAATCTACTCAAACTTAGATTTGTTGTATTGATAAAGATGCTATAATGTAGTAATCGTCTTTTCAAACAAGCGTATTTCAAAGCCAAAAAAGTCACAAATGTTTTTTAAATTGGAGTTTAAGCAGGATTCGAAAGTGTGACTTCTGCACTGTTAGTCAAGAGCATCACCTACTCAAATCCGTGATTCTAAATTTTCCATTTTTAGACCATCAACGTAGACCGCTCTCACGTAGGAATCACCGGTGAAGGCGCTTCCACCACATCCATGCAGCCCATGTACGAGAGCAGCCGTACCCCTCGTCCCAGGAACAACACTCGCAGCAGCTTCGGCTCCAAAACGCCCATGTACGCTGCTCATCAAACCCCCATGTACGGATCCCAAACGCCCATGCACGACAACTTCGGAGGTGGTCGTACGCCTCATTATGGCTCTCAAACTCCAGCCTATGACGGATCTCGCACACCGCTTCACTCAGGCTCGAACTGGGATCCTCAGGTGTCCAACACGCCGGCGCACAATTCTTCGGGTTACGATTTTGACTACGACGATGACACGGATGCGTCCACGCCTGGGTCAAATGAATCCGCATACGCCTGGATTCGCGGCGCCTACGGATAACGACTACAATCCGATGACACCTGGAGGCATGTACTCGGACTATGCGGCGCCTAGCCCGTATACTCAGACAAAATTGGACGATTGAGCGGTGATGAGGGTTCTGTTGTGAATAAAGACTTCATTTTGTTAACTGTATTTTCTTGGTATATTTAGTACTGGTTCCTTACATAAATGTTGCGTCGAAACGAGTCACTTTAGCATCTTTGGTTGAATCTGGCCAATGGTTAACGACAATTGTTTTGATCGATATTTGCTCTTTTCCCCTCAGCCGCGACTCTAGTCGCCACCTCGACATTGTTTATCTCTGTCTGTTGACTCGTTTTGTTATCCTGAAAACGCGTCGCCACTAGAGTTGTCTGCCATTGTATCGCGTTTGCATCCATTCTTGTCTTTCTTTTTAAATCACAAGTTTTTACGCAAAACACCGATTACGTTAGTTAAAAAAAACTAATAGACTTGTTCAATATAGAAAATGGCTGTGTTTGAATGAGTTGTTCTAACTTTAAAACGGTAAAACAAAATATTATCTATTAAATTTCGCAAAAATTTTACAAACAGTTGGATTTGAGTTTCAATTGAAATCCTAGACGCGCTCAGAAATACACCAATTCTTTTACATTTTTAATTTAATTTCTAGAAGTGCTAGAAAATTCAGCAACATTTTCGTCGTGTTTTTTACATTTTTGTTATCTTTGAATTCTAGACGCGCTGGGAAACACAAACCTTTTCTTCAAAACTCAAAAAAACCGTAGAAAAACAAACGAAAATCCCGCTCGTTCTTTCGCTTGCGTTTCAATTGGTTTAATTCAGACTTACCCTGTAAAAATGTAAGTGTTAAAAAATAAATAGTCGTGCAGTCCCGAAGCTAAAGATCCCGCACAAAAAATGTGCGGCGTGTGGTCGCATTGCGACAAAAGTGCGAAGAAAATCAAATGCGATGCAAAATTCGTACAATTTCTTATAAATGCGAAAGCGTTCAAACGAAAGCTCAAGTTAATGCGGCTGAAGACCGCGTGCTTCAAATTGTTTTATCGCGAAATAGGTGCAAAAAGTTGCGCTTTTATTTCTGATTCTTTACACAACTCATACTAGGCTCATCTCTTCCGCTTTTGGCAAAATTTCGCGCTATTTTTGACAATTCTTTGGAGTGTTTTTGCCCTATTTATACACATTTTAGAGAAAAAATTGATGGCGAAAAGAATTAGGAAGAACGCGCTGAATTTCACGTGATTTCCCTCCGCTTTCCGAGCAAATTCGGTCGGAATTCCAACCGGTTGGCTTGCTTCAAATGATTCGCTTCAGACACCCGGCACCTGCTCGTTCCAGACCTTTTTTTGCCCACCTTGTAAGTCCGGATGTTCGCTTTTTCCCATTTTGACCGATTGCATCCAAGGGGATTGGTCGGAATTTCGAAACCGACAGCTCCACCTCTTCACGCTTGGTCGAAAGACGCAAGGGTACCGCGCGTGTTCATTTTTAAAATGATAATTAAAAGTATTTTTCTTTTTCAGGTAATTTCACTATTTGATAATGTCGACAAACGATGAGAATTTTCTTCACAGTAATGTAAGTATACAATGCTTATATTATATAATGCCGCAATACTCAAAATAAACATTTTGAGGCGTCGTTTTGACTGCAAATGCCTTTGGGAAATTCAAAGCGCATATATTTTAACAGTTACAAAATCAGTTTGAAATGTTATAGGTGTTTATAGCTTCACGCTATTTTATGCTGTTTTAAAGTTTTTTAAAGTAAAAAAAGCCGCTTTTTCAACTAAATAATAAAATAAAAACATTTTGGTTGGAAATTTTCATTGTTATTCCGCTTTATTTTTTACGGAGTCAACTAACGTTAACTGCCTGCGCGCGGCCCCTGCGCGCCACGCGCCCCCTAGGGATTCGGACCCTGCCCCCCTGCCCTCTCTCTAGCCCATTAATGTCTCAAATTTCGCACTTTTTTTGATTTTTCTTTTGCTCGTTCTTCCTAAATTTGTTCGCGATTAAGTGTGGGCAAATAGCTTTTTTGAATCAATATTGGTGTTGTCGTGGTTACATATGGATTAAGTGCGGGATATAGCTTTTTCCCGAATCAGTGTGGAAAATCTGAAATTAATGGAATATTTTCAGAATTGCGTTTGGTTTGTGCAAATTTAAGTTGTGGTTGCAAATGGAATAGTAGTGAATTAATAGTTTTTTGAGGTTGTCATGGATGAAACAACCGTTACCGCAAAACGCCAAGAAAAGGCCAGGAAACCGAAGAAGCTTACCACCACCACAGCAGCCCGCAACCAACTACCCGAGCCTGTTCGATGCGCGCGGCTGATTCCGTTTGCCTAATTAAAAATCGACACAAACCAGCAGTTCACGCCGCGCTTCGAAAGAAGCGACGTTCAAGTAAAACTGCTGACTAAAACAAGTAAAAAGTAAAACAAGTAAAACAGTTTTTGCATTTAATTTATTCAGTTATCAATAAATTTGAAAATTCTAATTTTGGTAAAATGATTTCAAAGTTTTATATTGATGAAGAGTTTTGCTATCTTTTCGTTTATGTTTAATTCCTTCTTTTTGTTTATAAAAATTGCGTACCTCAGTACAGATCAGCGCACTTAACACTGCGGTTCCTTTCCACGCGCCTCTGTTGGCTGCTATCTGTCACCTTTTGTCGTTTTTGCACTTTCGAAACAACTTTCGGAATGATGCTTGCCCCCAGCGCTTTTTGCCTCAACGTTTAATCGATGCCAAGCATGTTTTGATGCTTGGCATCAAAACATGTTTTTCTTTTTGCCTCAACGTTTAATCGATGCCAAGCACCGCCTTCGTAGAGGCAAAAAGCGCTGGGGGCAAGCATCATTCCCGTCACACTTTATTCGATGTTGCGACTGGAACGTTCGCCGGCCACTATCCTTATCGCTCTCCTCACAAATTTCCTTTTGCACTTCGCTGTTTTTTTTCAGGATGAAATCCAACGACTCGCTTCTGATGCTTCTGACTGGCGTATGCTTCTTTTCTTCGGTCGTGTCGGTAAATCTTTTTATATTCAGTTGCAGTCAGATTCATAATAATAGTTTTCATAATGTTCAAAAACATGTTTCATTTCATAAAAGCACCGTAACCAAATCATTTCAAAACTCAGAAACAAAATCAAAACATTTTAATTATCTTATGCTAAATTTTGCAAATGTTTTGTACCATTTTGTACCAACACCTAATACCATTAAACCATTAAAATTAAAAAATTATTAAATCTTAAAACCGAAATTGTTCTGTAATATAATGTGACTTTTTCGTGATTTCAAGTAAACACTTCGATTTTTTGTAATATTTTTAGTGTTTACATCTAAATAAAAAATTATTAATAAAAAAAATCTTACAAAAAATAGTTTTCACGTTCAAAAACTTTAAAAAATTTGTTTTTTTTGTGTTAAAACACTAAAACTGCGAGATTTCTAATCATTCTGTTAATGCAATGACGGTTTTTTAACTTTCTACAAAAGAATTGTCAAAGAGTACATTGCGATTAAAGAAAGTACACTCTGCAGACAAAATTATAAGAAAAAAAAACAATAAAAACCGTTAAAACTTTTTTTATTTTTTTTTAATATGTAATTTAATCTCGAAACAGAAAAATTAAAACGCGAAAAGTTTGTGCAACTTTGCAACAAAAAAAATTTTTTTTAGTTGTTGATTTATTAATTGAGTAAGGGTTAAATTAAATCTTCAAATTAAAATAACCTACAAATTCAGATTTAAAAAACATTTGCCGCATTTAGGTTCTAGTTCGGAAGCAACCGACGCTAAGTCGAATTCGAAGGGTAAGAGTTTCACTAAGACAACTTTATTCATTTTTTTTAAAGGTTGTTGGTGGTGCACAAGTCGACTCTGCAAGCGAATTTCCTGCCTCTGGTTTTATATGGAGGAAGAATTACGAAGGAAGCTGCAGCGTCTCCCTCATCAGCCCAACACTGATCCTTACTTCGAAGACGTGCATGAAGAACATCAAACCAGAAGAACTGGAGGTTCAACTTGGAGACCTAAACGTGCGTCATCACAGTAAAAGTTTCAATAGGCAAACCCGCGGAGTCGAGAGCTTCACACTACATGCAACAGATGATCTCGCAGTCCTTACGGTACATCCTGGATAAATCAATTTTATTAATTTAAAAACAATTTTAATAGTTAACGAGGAGTATTAGAAGAGACTCAAGAGCGAAAGCGGTAAAGGCGGGTGTCGTCCCTCGAGAGGATAGCTGCCTAACTTTTGCAGGCAGCACCTACAAGGTGGCTGGATTTGGGCTACGTAAGTCAAATTAGGAGAATACAAATAAAGTAGTACATTACAGAGAGCGACAAAGCGACTGGCCGGAACGACTACACTCTGCACTCCTTTTCGAGCACGTTTTCCCAAAAGGAATACTGTACCGACAAACTTGTGAAGCAGAAGAGGGACCTCTTATGCGACACCAAAAGAGAGCCACGCGCAGAGAAAGTAAGCTTTCATTTTAAATAAGCTGCTCAAAATAAACCGGCGTTCCTATAAAGTAAATAAAGATGTCGTTTTTAGGGAGATGCCGGCGCTGGGGTCTACGTCAATAAGGAGGGGAGAGACTACCTAGTGGCGATCACTCACGGTTACGTAAATGCAGAAGACAATGTGGATAGTGTGTATTTGCGTCTGGCACCCCTCTGTCCCTGGCTTGAAACCGTGACTAGTGGTTTTAACTGCACTGATGTGTGCTAAAACTAAAATATCTCTCTATGTTCGTCTATCGCTTATTTGAAATAAACGCTAGTTTGGTCAAATGCAAGCTTCTGTGCTTCGGCTTTTCAGGCGTTTTTCTCTAGTCCTTAACAGGACACAGACATCGCATTTTTTTGTCGTTTTTTGGGTGCACGGATCGCGCTCATTTCTGGGTCAGGAGGGTTTTTGAAGGTGCTGATCACGATTCTGGCGTCAGAATGGCGAGAAACTGCTTCAGGACTGCACAATTTGGCAAAGTTGAGAAAAAACAGCTTTACTCGCTTCAGACGGCGAGATTTGCCATGTAGGTTTGGCTCTCAGAAGTGGTCCTGGTGCGACACCATGATGTCTATGTAGGAACTGTTCAGCTACAACAACAAAAATAAGTCAATTTTGATAACGCGTTTTGCTTTTGCTAAAAAATTTTAAAAAATTCTTTATGGTGCGTAAAATTCTCCTTTTTCCCTTATCCGAACTTTGCCATATTGCGCAGTCTTGAAGCCGTTTCTTGCCATTCTGACGCCAGAATTAGAGGTGAATTTGGCTGATTTTGAGTTTCAGTTTGGGCCGCGTTTGCCAGATAATCTCGTCAGGCGTCGACGTCAACGCTGTGGATTCGGTTTCCACGATGAATTCCCGCGCTTCACTGGGCTGCCAGCTTTTGGGAACGATGATGTGGTTAGGTGAGTATCTTTGGGTGGTTTGGGATGGGTTTCGGATCATCAGGATGATGGGATGTTAGGACAAGATTTAAGACATTTGGTTTTTAAAATGAACTAATGGAAGCCTAAAACATTCCCAAATGTGATCACCATTGTAACGTTTTGTTTTGCCAATCAGATGCCTTTTTCGAAAACTGTTTTAGGGTCAATTTTGGGGTGTTTCAGAAACTTGGATTTCCAGGATTTCGAGTACCATGAAAGCCGAATTTAGTGTTGGGTTTAGGCCTAAAAATGTTCCTTTGTGACACGTGACACAAAAAAACACGTTCCTTTTGACACGTTGTATCGCACCCAAATAGGCAGTTATTTGGCACTAAAAAGGTGTCTAAACTTATCCGTTTAGACGCCTGTATTGATATCGTCAGCAACCAGTTGCAGCCTAACAGCCCGACCGAGCGCGAATAATTTCTGAGTACGCAAATACTTAATTCAGTACTCAAAGGTGCATGATTAAAAACCAAAGCCGTCTTACGAAATTCGAGATTATGTGAAATGCAGGAACTGAAATAAGTTCAAATATTTACTCTTGGGGGCAATCTAACAATTGCAAGAATCTTATGGATTTGAGATTCCAATGACGTAATATAAAACCTGGAAAAGCTCAGAAATATTGAGCACTTGGAATACTTTGAAATCTAGACACGCTTGGAAATAACCTCAATAAACGGCGAATCGGCTCAAATCTGGCCATTCAATTTTGGTAAAATGCGTTAAAATTTTATTGAAATGTTGATTTTGTTCTCCATAATTTTTTGTGAAGTCAAAAAATGAATGAAGAAGGCCAGATGGGAGTGGATTTGCCGTTTATTGAGGTTATTTCCAAGCGTGTCTAGATTTCAAAGTATCCCAATATTTCTGAGCTTTTCCAGGTTTTATATTACGTCATTGGAATCTCAAATCCATAAGATTCTTGCAATTGTTAGATTGTCCCCAAGAGTAAATTCGTCTTTAGTTTTTGCATTCAATTTATTCAGCTATCAAATTATCAAATCCAGTTATCAAAAAACTTGAAAATTCTAATTTTGGTAAAATGATTTCAAAACAAACTTCGCTGGAAACTTTTTGTCGTCTTATTTAGTGGGAAACGGAGCTGAAAATGCTCATTTTTCACTGTGGAGCAGCTGGAAATTAAAGTAGTTTTTTCGTTATTCCGCTTTATTTTTTACGGAGTCAACTAACGTTAACTAAGCGTTTATTTTTAAGTAGTGGTTGAATGTCTCTTGCAAGGAAAACAGAAACCCTAGATGGTCTTTTAATAAAAGTTGCCACTTGTCACTTTGATCAATTTTCCAAAGCTTCAATTTCCACTAATATTTATGAAACTTAGCTGCATGACCGCTTTGCAAAACGTTTCTGTTTTTCCTTTTATTGGTTTTCTCCGTTTGCTGCCTTGTCTTGGGCCTTTGAAAAAATTCTCCCTATTCTCATTTTCTTTTTTTAATAATTGTGTTTATCAACACGTGATTTTTTAATTTTGTTGTTTACAGTTGTTCCAAAACTTTTCGTGTGGTTTTCCAATTAACGTATTTGAGGGTGTGTCTAAATCTTCCAAAGTCTTTAAACAAAATTCTATTTGCTAAACTTTTAAAAAACCTATTTCTCTAAAACTTGGTTTTGAAAAGTTTTGAAAGTGGGGTCCGGAGAGTATTTTGAATTTCGAAATTGTAATTTTTAACTTTTTTAAAATGTTTTTCAATTTTTTTAAACATCGGGTTCTAAATATTCTATGTGGTTCTACTTGCACGATTTTTCTAGCGTATCTCGGATGTGTCTACTTTGCTTTTGAAACGCTTTGTTGTAACTCCACAGTTTATCCATCAAACAATCAAAATTTATTTAAGTAATAATATTTTACAAAAGAAGACATCGTTTGCCGAAAAATTGCAAAGACAAGCGAAAAATTGACAGTGAAGAAAACTTGAATTTTTCGAAAGATCTCAAAGAAGCTCAAAAGGGGAATACAAATTTTAGTGACCAAAACTATGTTAATATTTGTCCATCAATGTCATGAATTTAACGAGATTATAGATCGAACACAGACATTGTTTCAAACTACAAGTGTATCAACATGGCAGTAAAGTATATTATATATACATTGTCTACCCTAAAAATGCCAAATTAATTTACATCATCCACGGATGGAGCCCACTGCACTATGAAACTTCTTGGTACTTCAAAATACGTGATCAATTTTTTGTGAACGACAAGGTAAATAATACAAACTAAAAATAAAATTTAAAACTTATTTTTCAGGAAAACACAATTATTGTAATTCCTGAGTCGCCTTATGCGCACAACTTCAATTACCAGCAGTCAGCCGAAAACACGAGAACGAAGGGGGCAGTAATGGAAAAAATAGTTATTCAGTTTCATGAAGTTCACAATGTAAGTTACGATAACATACAAGTTGTCGGTTTCTTGCTGGGGTCCCACACGACTGGATATGTGGGAAAATACGTGTGGACCCGAAGAATGCACCGGATCGGAGTTATCTTTGGCAAGTGACTCTTTCTGCTCTCTTTTTCTAAGCTCATTAGATTTCAGCTCTAGATCCCTCCGAAGAAGGCTTGGGTGGCAATCTGAAAAAAGAATGCCGATAGACTTTGATAATTTTGCCGCAAGTGACAAACGTTTATGTCACTTTTTCTATTCAGACACCTTCTCGTACTATACATTGTCCATTTGAGCAGCGATTCTTCAAATGTGGTACTTCAGCATACATTTGAAGTCAAATCGAGAATTCTCAGTTTATTTGCTACTCAATGGGTAATAATTATTTTTCCTTACTTTTTAACACTGTTTTCACTGTTATGGAATTTGAAGCGACAATGGGACACTGCCCGAACTTTCAACGTAACGTCACGGCGGTTGTGAACTTGGACAGGAACTATAAAAAGCATTTTCGTATACAAATATTCTCTGTTTATAAGAACGATATTGAGTTCACATTTACTTACGTTCGATAAATCACTTGCGCTTCTTGTTCGCAGTTAAAGTTTATATGGGCGACTTCAAAAACACTTGGTTTGATCTTGACAAAAATATGACTCCATTTTTTGTTTTCTCGTGAATACATTAAACTGAAAAAACCCAAAAATAAAACATGCTAACTTCTGTTTGCAGCAAAAATAGATTTACAGAAGCCATCATGACAGAAATACTTTTTTTAATCGGAGATGCACATTTTATACATTGACTAGATAAAAGTGTTATGGTGTTATCATAAAATTTTACCCAAGATCTTGACAGTGAAGCCTAAAAATTGTGTTTTAAAATTCAGGAAGCCAGTTTTTCAAGGATTTGAAGATGACGTTTGGGGATCCAGGAATGGAAAATGCTGACTTTGTCTTAAGCGACTCTTGACTCTTAATACATCTATGCTAAATGTTTTTCTCCAAGTTCCAAGTTGCTATTGCAATAAAAACGTGTTCACTCCTCTCCCAGTGATGCTTCTCTCCCACGCGCATTAAATCAATACCCATCGCAGGCTCTCACCACGATGACCTTGTAACGAAAACGCTCAGCAAATGGTTGTTTTCGCAGCCCACGCCGTAGATTCCAGGGTGGTTCGCTCGCGTATCCAGCTTCCTTCGTTTCCTGCAAGTCATTTCCACATTTTGTCTTTTGCTTTGCGGTCGGGAATCCGTTACGGTCTCTTGATTCTCTGTTTGCGTTTGGTTATGTAGATTATTCTAAGCTGTTCTGAGCGTGCCGTGGAAATTGAGCAATTGAGCTTCACTCAAATGCATCAGGCCGAACTGCTGCTGATGGGATCTCGCCCATTTTTGCCTGTTTGGGGTTGTGAAGCTGTGTTTTTAGATTTAAATATAGGCTCTGCGCTTTTAATAACATTCTTGACAGATATGCATCATTAACATTAAGATTCTTCCAACTTTTCATTAGGTGTAAAAGTCCATTTTTTCAAGAATTGACATGGTTATGTAGATTGTCAAATTATAGACTTCTAATGACGCCGAGCGTGGGTTCTAAAATGACTCAAAAGCAAAAACATCAAAATACAAACCATCAAACCATCAAGGAGGGAAAATGAACGAAATTGGGTGTTTTTTCATTCTTTAAGGTCATGCCCAAATTTCGTGCCCAAAATCTACCAGGAAAAATTAGGCTGGTTATATCAGAATCTCACCTTCTAATCGTTTCGAAAAGTTCGGCGACAGCCTTCTCCATACAAATGGTGTCGCCGGACGACAGTTGCCCAACTTGTCGCCGAGGAGTGTTGAAACTCGTTGCTGTCGCCCCGCGACAGGCCGGCGACAACCTCGGCGACAGCGACACGAGTTTGAACACCCTGTCGCCCACGAGTTTGAAAGCAGTGGTAGTCTGGCGGTCACATTAGACGGCCGAGATTTCGAAAAGGTTAGCTGATTTGACTTCAGGCAACATATTTACACGAAAAAAATTGGCACGCAGACGTGAGCGTTTTTCCAATTGAAATCAAGAACGTTTCATCGATTCAAATCATTCTTATGTGATGGAAATGAATCTGAAAACAGCACAATTTTTGTTGACGAAATACCGTAAAATGCCGTACGTCAGCGGTCTGAATTTGATCAAAATTAACCTCAGGTATCCAGCCAGAAATGATTCATTCCAACGTACGTTAATCTGTACTTGATGATATGCAATACCTAGAAGGCGAGATTCTGATATGACCAGCCTGATTTTTCCTTCGTTTCAGGTAGATTTTGGACAAAATTTGGGCATGACCGCATGACCTTAAAGAATGAAAAAACACCTTCATTTTCCCTCCTTTCCCATTTTTCCTTTCAAAAACCCCTTCCACAAGTGCCTTCTTTGTTGTTCCCGGCCCTAAAATTAAGTGTAGACATCTAACGAACCCTCTTAAATAATACAAATTCATTTGAAACGGTCAAAGTCACGAATATAAACATTTCACGCCGTTTCGCGAATCACCCCGTAACCTTAAGTGGAAAGGAGCGCAAGTTCAAGATGCAAAATACGTCAAACAAATTCAACTCCAGTCGCTAATCATAACGTTTATGAAAGGGTTGCCCTTTGCTTCCTGGGAATCAAACAATGCGTGAAACAGTGCTTCGCCGCTAATCGTCACCCCATCACAGCCGTATTGACTGTGAGTACTTTTTTGCAAGCTCTACTCCGGTCAATACGTGTTCTACGTCAAGTTGGCAACGGTAGTTCTGGGATTATCACCTATGCGCAGCGCATGGTGTTTAGCCGTGTTGAGCAAGCAAAAAGAGGAAATTGAGTTATGTGGAAGAGCTGATAAATTTTGATTTTGTTTTTGTGCACTCTTAAAAGTAAAACTGTATTACGGCCAAATTAAAAACTAAAAAGATGTTAAAACAAAACGCTCGAATTCCAGTTTTTCAAGGATTTGAAGATGACGTTTGGGGATCCAGGAATGGAAAATGCTGACTTTGTCTTAAGCGACTCTTAATACATCTATGCTAAATGTTTTTGCCTCTGTGATACGATTACACGCAGCAATATGAACATCAAGCTCAATTTTGTCAATTTTTTGGGATGTTCCAAGTTGCTATTGCAATAAAAACGTGTTCACTTCTCTCCAAGTGATGCTTCTCTCCCACGCGCATTTAATCAATACCCATCGCAGGCTCTCACCACGATGACCTTGTAATGAAAACGCTCAGCAAATGGTTGTTTTTGCAGCCAACGCCGTAGATTCCAGGGTGGTTCGCTCGCGTATCCAGCTTCCTTCGTTTCCTGCAAGTCATTTCCACATTTTGTCTTTTTGTCTTTTGCTTTGCGGTCGGAATCCGTTGCGGTCTCTTGATTCTCTGTTTGCGTTTGGTTATGTAGATTATTCTAAGCTGTTCTGAGCGTGCCGTGGAAATTGAGAATGCATCAGGCCGAACTGCTGCTGATGGGAGTTGGAAATCTCGCCCATTTTTGCCTGTTTGGGGTTGTGGAGCTGTGTTTTTAGATTTAAATATAGGCTCTGCGCTTTTAATAAGATTCTTGACAGATATGCATCATTAACATTAAGACATTAAGATTCTTCCAACTTTTCATTAGGTGTAAAAGTCCATTTTTTCAAGAATTGACATGGTTATGTAGATTGTCAAATTATAGACTCTAATGACGCCGAGCGTGGGTTCTAAAATGACTCAAAAGCAAAAACATCAAAATACAAACCATCAACCAAAAAACATAGCTGAAAAGGTTTCATAGCTGATTTTGGCCTGTATTTTGTGTATTCTTTTGGTAACCTTTGCCTGCTTTCGCGCTGATATTCGAGACGTTTTTGGGCTCCGAATGTCAGCCTAAATAACGGTCAATCTGACGGCGGTTTAGACACGAAATTCGGGTTTTTTAGTGGCGGAATTGTAATGTTATGGCCTATCTCGTGTGCATTCGTCCAGGAAATGCGTACGCGTACGGCTTTGACCATTTTCACGCGTTCTTCACATCTGAAACGGTTTTTTCGCCTTGCGTGTCTTTTAATGTCGCGTTTCTGGTCAGCTCCAGCAGCTAATAGAAATCTTCAAAACCAAATTGTGGCTGACTAAGAATTTCGATTTCACCGCGAAATGCAGCTTTACCTTCGATAATCTTCAAAATCTCGGCTTTCAGAAAATGAATTTAAAAGCGAATTTAAGTTCGCTCGCTGTAATCGTCGTGATTTGCATCATCTTCGTTCTCTTTGATTCTTCATCGACTTACGACATCGAAGAACTGAAGGAGATCAAATTGTTTCGGGAAAAATTCAATTCTTCGATCTATCAAGGTTTTTAATATTTTGTTGTATTTTCGAGTAATAAAATTTCTGTTGAATTTTCAAAAGTTTCTGAGGTTGATTTCAAACCAGCCTGTTCGGGGTATCGATTTGTCCGCTAAATTTCATCTGTTTTTGCGCGAATTTTGCACATCTGATTTAGATAGGAAACACACGTGCTTGACCAGAAAAAGACTGTCCGAACATTGCGCATTTTGCACATGTTTCGAGCGTGAATTTGAAGTGTGAGATTGACCGTATTATGGGTCTTTAGATCAGAGGTGGCGGATCGGATCGGATTTTCGGATCGGATTGGATCCAAGTTTCGGATCCCGGATCCGGATCCAACTTTCGGATCCGGATCGGATCGGATTGGATTTGTCCGCAAAACCGCTTTTGTCGCAAATGTATTTTCCGCACGTTCGTTCGCAAAACCGCTGAATTTGAATATTCCGCAGCGGGCTCCCGCAACGCGCGTGAGCTTCGTGTTTTGAAACCTCGTGTTTCGGAGTTCTGCGGCGCGATTAGACGCACTTTTGCGCAAATTATCCGGTGAAATGGCGCAGCGTTCGTCCGTATACGACCATTTTGAAGAAATTAACGGGTTCTACAAATGCAAAAGATGCGGAAGCCGACTGAAGAAAGCCTGCTGATGGATCGACAGGCACTTTGCGAAAACACGCAAAGATTTTTCGGATTTCGGATTGGATTTTCGGATCAGATCCGGATCCGGATCGGATCGGATCCAAGTTGGATCCGATCTGCCACCTCTGCTTTAGATGCCCAAATTTGGACATGTATTCAACCATTTTTGTCGCGATTTGGACGCGTCTTTAGCACTTACTTTACAAACGTTTCGGGCGTGGATTCGAGCTGAAACACCGGACGTATTACGTGGGTTTCGATGCCCCATTTAGAGTCTACATTTGCATATTCTTGCTCGGACTTGTAAACGTTTAGCGTCTGTATATCGAGGCAGTTTCGCACCCGATTCTGACGCAGATTTGAAATTAAGGAATAGGGTGTACGGTCCTCTGGTCCAATCGAATTTGGGTATTTTTTGCTTTGGTTCCGTGACGGTTTCATAGCTGATTTTGGCCTGTATTTTGTGTATTCTTTTGGTGACCTTTGCCTGCTTTCGCGCTGATATTCGAGACCTTTTGGGTTCCGAATGTCAGCCTAAATAACGGTCAATCTGACGGCGGTTTAGACACAAAATTCGGGTTTTTTAGTGGCGGAATTGTAATGTTATGGCCTATCTCGTGTGCATTCGTCCAGGAAATGCGTACGCCGTACGACTTTGACCATTTTCACGCGGTCTTCACATCTGAAACGGTTTTTTCGCCTTGCGTGTCTTTTAATGTCGCGTTTCTGGTCATTTCTCGTGGATCCGACACATTTCAGGTTATTTTGAAGGACGTTTATGAAGAATAACTACGGCCCAAAGGAATTAAGAAAAGTTTACAAGAGGTTTTTGAAAAGAAATGAGGAGACAGGAGAATGTGGGAAATGCAGGAGGGTTCGAACCGTTCAAGGCACGGGTCATGTCCAACTTTTGCTTGAGGGGGGTCAAAGAAGAAGGTTTCAAGTTGTTAAGGCATGGGGCGTGCCCAATTTTCGTTTGATGGTGGGGTGAAAAGAGTTGACATTCGACAAGAATCATATCAAATTCAATCTAAGGACAAAATCGAGGAGTGTTCGACTTCCGTTTTACGGTATTAGGCGTTGAAATTGGGTGAATATAGGTTCATTTCCGTAGCGAATTCGAGACTGATTCAGCGCGATGAAACATTTGTTTGTGATCTTATCCACGCCTGTTGTGAGATGTGGAAAACGTCCATATTTACGCATCGTTTTGGGCAAATTCGAGTCCATATTCCCGACGATTTTTGTACGCCGACTAGATTACGAGGTGAATCTCCGTTCTGTTTTACGCTCAAATCCCGTTTGATTTACGCTGAAGAGAACGCATATTTAAATTACGGGCGAATCGGCGTGTTTTGAGGTGATGAAACGTATAGATTGCGGGTGAATTCACGTGTGTTTTGAGGTAAGGAAGCAAGTAGGTTCGCGCGTCTTTTTCAGACGCGATTGGATCGAATTCGTACGTGATTTGAAACTTGAAGAGATTGCGAACAGGGGCATATTCGCGTCGAATTCGAGGAGTGAAAACATGTTTTAACGTGTGAACATGCGTCTGGTTTTACAGACGCGTTTTGAGCCACTTTTGAACCGGTCGCGCTCTTTAATATGCATCTGAATTGAATCACCTTTGACGTATTTTGCATCTTGAACTTGCGCTCCTTTCCACTTAAGGTTACGGGGTGATTCGCGAAACGGCGTGAAACGTGTTTATATTCGTGACTTTGACCGTTTCAAATGAATTTGTATCATTTAAGAGGGTTCGTTAGACGTCTACACTTAATTCTAGGGCCGGGAACAACAAAGAAGGCACTTGTGGAAGGGGTTTTTGAAAGGAAAAATGGGAAAGGAGGGAAAATGAACGAAATTGGGTGTTTTTTCATTCTTTAAGTCATGCCCAAATTTTGTCCAAAATCTACCTGAAACGAAGGAAAAATCAGGCTGGTCATATCAGAATCTCGCCTTCTAGGTATTGCATATCATCAAGTACAGATTAACGTACGTTGGAATGAATCATTTCTGGCTGGATACCTGAGGTTAATTTTGATCAAATTCAGACCGCTGACGTACGGCATTTTACGGTATTTCGTCAACAAAAATTGTGCTGTTTTCAGATTCATTTCCATCACATAAGAATGATTTGAATCGATGAAACGTTCTTGATTTCAATTGGAAAAACGCTCACGTCTGCGTGCCAATTTTTTTCGTGTAAATATGTTGCCTGAAGTCAAATCAGCTAACCTTTTCGAAATCTCGGCCGTCTAATGTGACCGCCAGACTACCACTGCTTTCAAACTCGTGGGCGACAGGGTGTTCAAACTCGTGTCCGCTGTCGCCGAGGTTGTCGCCGGCCTGTCGCGGGGCGACAGCAACGAGTTTCAACACTCCTCGGCGACAAGTTGGGCAACTGTCGTCCGGCGACACCATTTGTATGGAGAAGGCTGTCGCCGAACTTTTCGAAACGATTAGAAGGTGAGATTCTGATATAACCAGCCTAATTTTTCCT
The DNA here is from genome assembly GCA_000757645.3 of Steinernema carpocapsae. Taxonomy (NCBI): domain Eukaryota; kingdom Metazoa; phylum Nematoda; class Chromadorea; order Rhabditida; family Steinernematidae; genus Steinernema; species Steinernema carpocapsae. Next base: position 34,459 of record AZBU02000007.1, read on the forward strand.
TCGTTTCAGGTAGATTTTGGGCACGAAATTTGGGCATGACCTTAAAGAATGAAAAAACACCCAATTTCGTTCATTTTCCCTCCTTTCCCATTTTTCCTTTCAAAAACCCTTCCACAAGTGCGTTCCCGGCCCTAGAATTAAGTGTAGACATCTAACGAACCCTCTTAAATAATACAAATTCATTTGAAACGGTCAAAATCACGAATATAAACGCGTTTCACGCCGTTTCGCGAATCACCCCGTAACCTTAAGTGGAAAGGAGCGCAAGTTCAAGATGCAAAATACGTCAAACAAATTCAACTCCAGTCGCTAATCATAACGTTTATGAAAGGGTTGCCCTTTGCTTCCTGGGAATCAAACAATGCGTGAAACAGTGCTTCGCCGCTAATCGTCACCCCATCACCGCCGTATTGACTGTGAGTACTTTTTTGCAAGCTCTACTCCGGTCAATACGTGTTCTACGTCAAGTTGGCAACTGTAGTTCTGGGATTATCACCTATGCGCAGCGCATGGTGTTTAGCCGTGTTGAGCAAGCAAAAAGAGGAAATTGAGTTATGTGGAAGAGCTGATAAATTTTGATTTTGTTTTTGTGCACTCTTAAAAGTAAAACTGTATTACGGCCAAATTAAAAACTAAAAAGATGTTAAAACAAAACGCTCGAATTCCAGTTTTTCAAGGATTTGAAGATGACGTTTGGGGATCCAGGAATGGAAAATGCTGACTTTGTCTTAAGCGACTCTTAATACATCTATGCTAAATGTTTTTGCCTCTGTGATACGATTACACGCAGCAATATGAACATCAAGCTCAATTTTGTCAATTTTTTGGGATGTTCCAAGTTGCTATTGCAATAAAAACGTGTTCACTTCTCTCCAAGTGATGCTTCTCTCCCACGCGCATTTAATCAATACCCATCGCAGGCTCTCACCACGATGACCTTGTAATGAAAACGCTCAGCAAATGGTTGTTTTTGCAGCCAACGCCGTAGATTCCAGGGTGGTTCGCTCGCGTATCCAGCTTCCTTCGTTTCCTGCAAGTCATTTCCACATTTTGTCTTTTGCTTTGCGGTCGGGAATCCGTTGCGGTCTCTTGATTCTCTGTTTGCTTTTGGTTATGTAGATTATTCTAATCTCTTCTGAGCGTGCCCTGGATATTGAGCTTCACTCAAATGCATCAGGCCGAACTGCTGCTGGTGGGAGTTGGAAACCTCGCCCATTTTTGCCTGTTTGGGGTTGTGGAGCTGTATTTTTACATTTGAAAATAGGTCGCAAAAATAGGCTTTGCGCTTTTAACAAGATTCTTGACAAATATGCGTGATTAAGGTTAAGATTCTTCTAACTTTTCATTAGGTGTAAAAGTTCATTTTTTCAAGAATTGACATGGTTATGTAGATTGTCAAATTTTAGACTTCTAATGACGCCGAGCGTGGGTTCTAAAATAACTCAAAAGCAAAAACATCAAAATACAAACCATCAACCAAAAAACGACGTTCTTGGACAGCAAGTAAAATTTTGCGGCGTCACGTGGAGTCAGACGACGAAGACGAGGATGAGGAAGAAGAAGAAGACGGAGAGGAGGAAGAAGAGGAGGGCGGCCGCCGCCACAAGAAGAAGCAAGAAGCGTCGCCGTCGTAACCGTCCCAAAGGTTCTGACTTCATCCTCGACGATGTCGATGTCGAAGAAGGCCTCAAGGGGATTGTTTGCATTGAGGCGTTCAAGAAGACCCATGTGGCCCAAGCTATCGAGGGAATTTCTAACCTGAACCCGTATGTGGACAACATCAAGGTAAGATTGAAGCTTCAAATAACTTCATTTTTCTAACTGCATATCTTTTTTAGATGGTAGCCATTAAAGAAATGGTAGAAACGCTTAAGGTCGTCAAGGACATTCCTCACATCAAAAAGGGCGCTTTTGTCCGTCTTAAGCGCACCCTCTACAAGGAAGACTTCGGATTTGTCTGGAGGAGAAGTCCAAGTGCTTAAAAAGGACGCCCGACTTTGCGCTGATGTGACCAGTGGAGTCGGACGCCCTTGGCCAGTTCCAGTATCAGGATTTGGTCATGATTGACCGTAGAACGGCTGGAGTGATTGTTAGGATGGAGCGAGAAATGGTCGAGGTTTTGGACGTTTGGCAAGATCCAGAGACTGAAGCCGGCGGCCATTAACTGCAAGAAGGACGTTAGGAATGGTGTGGCCTTGGATAGTGAGAATAATACTGTTCATGTCAAGGATATGGTCAAGATCATCGATGGACCTTTTGCGGTAAGCGGCTTATTTCTAGTTTGCCTGAGCATAACTTTCAAATCCATGTTTTCTTTAAACCTGCGTGGATTCTTGACCAATTTTGAATTTTAGCCTCGTCACGACCACGAAGACGAACGTTCCGGAGAAATCAAATACTACCGTAACTCTACCGTAACTCAATCTTCATCCACTGCAAAAAGCTGACCGAAAACGGAGGAATCATTGTCTGTCGTCCTAAGCAGCTCCTATCGTCGGAGGCGCTCGTGACGGATCTCGAAAGGCAGGCTTTGGAGGTGGCTTCAGCAACAACGGCTTTAGCAGCCCCAACCCCTTCGCCAGTCCTTCGTCCTAACCATGGAAATGCTACTCCCGCTCATAGCATGAATGAGCCTTTTGGAGGCAGATCTGTTAAAGGAAATCAGACTCCACGTAAGAATTCAAGTCTGAAAGATAAAGTTTTAAATTGGTCTATTTTAGGCTCCGACGGAGGTCGAACCCCAAGAGGAGGCGGAGGATTTGGAGGCGGACGTGGAGGTGGTCGTGGAGGAGGCCACAATGTCAGACGTGACACGTCTTTGATCGGAAAGAGCATTCGGATCATAAGGGTCCATTCAAGGGTCACTTTGGAATTGTCAAGGATTGCACTGAGGAGATGGCTAGAGTCGAGCTTCATGCTAATTGCAAGGTAAGAAGAGTTTTCAACTTTGAAATAAGGTTTACAAAGTCCAGCGACACTAAAAAACTGTTCACAAAAAAATCAAAAATCTGAGGACTGATGGAGGATTTAAACCTGTGACCTCTAGACTGTTGGGCAAAAGCTTAACCGACTAATCTACTCAAACTTAGATTTGTTGTATTGATAAAGATGCTATAATGTAGTAATCGTCTTTTCAAACAAGCGTATTTCAAAGCCAAAAAAGTCACAAATGTTTTTTTAAATTGGAGTTTAAGCAGGATTCGAAAGTGTGACTTCTGCACTGTTAGTCAAGAGCATCACCTACTCAAATCCGTGATTCTAAATTTTCCATTTTTAGACCATCAACGTAGACCGCTCTCACGTAGGAATCACCGGTGAAGGCGCTTCCACCACATCCATGCAGCCCATGTACGAGAGCAGCCGTACCCCTCGTCCAGGAACAACACTCGCAGCAGCTTCGGCTCCAAAACGCCCATGTACGCTGCTCATCAAACCCCCATGTACGGATCCCAAACGCCCATGCACGACAACTTCGGAGGTGGTCGTACGCCTCATTATGGCTCTCAAACTCCAGCCTATGACGGATCTCGCACACCGCTTCACTCAGGCTCGAACTGGGATCCTCAGGTGTCCAACACGCCGGCGCACAATTCTTCGGGTTACGATTTTGACTACGACGATGACACGGATGCGTCCACGCCTGGGTCAAATGAATCCGCATACGCCTGGATTCGCGGCGCCTACGGATAACGACTACAATCCGATGACACCTGGAGGCATGTACTCGGACTATGCGGCGCCTAGCCCGTATACTCAGACAAAATTGGACGATTGAGCGGTGATGAGGGTTCTGTTGTGAATAAAGACTTCATTTTGTTAACTGTATTTTCTTGGTATATTTAGTACTGGTTCCTTACATAAATGTTGCGTCGAAACGAGTCACTTTAGCATCTTTGGTTGAATCTGGCCAATGGTTAACGACAATTGTTTTGATCGATATTTGCTCTTTTCCCCTCAGCCGCGACTCTAGTCGCCACCTCGACATTGTTTATCTCTGTCTGTTGACTCGTTTTGTTATCCTGAAAACGCGTCGCCACTAGAGTTGTCTGCCATTGTATCGCGTTTGCATCCATTCTTGTCTTTCTTTTTAATCACAAGTTTTTACGCAAAACACCGATTACGTTAGTTAAAAAAAACTAATAGACTTGTTCAATATAGAAAATGGCTGTGTTTGAATGAGTTGTTCTAACTTTAAAACGGTAAAACAAAATATTATCTATTAAATTTCGCAAAAATTTTACAAACAGTTGGATTTGAGTTGACGCGCTCAGAAATACACCAATTCTTTTACATTTTTAATTTAATTTCTAGAAGTGCTAGAAAATTCAGCAACATTTTCGTCGTGTTTTTTACATTTTTGTTATCTTTGAATTCTAGACGCGCTGGGAAACACAAACCTTTTCTTCAAAACTCAAAAAAACCGTAGAAAAACAAACGAAAATCCCGCTCGTTCTTTCGCTTGCGTTTCAATTGGGCATTTTAATTCAGACTTACCCTGTAAAAATGTAAGTGTTAAAAAATAAATAGTCGTGCAGTCGCGAAGCTAAAGATCCCGCACGAAAAATATGCGGCGTGTGGTCGCATTGCGACAAAAGTGCGAAGAAAATCAACTGCGATGCAAAATGCGTACAATTGCGTATAAGTGCAAAAGCGTTCAAACGCGGATTGAACGGACAGGAAAGCTCAAGTTAATGCGGCTGAAGACCGCGTGCTTCAAATTACCGCGAAATAGGTGCAAGAAGTTGCGCTTTTATTTCTGATTCTTTACACAATCCATACTAGGCTGATAGCGAAAAAAATTGATAGCGAAAAGAATTAGGAAGAACGCGCTGAATTTCACGTGACTTCCCTCGGTTTTCCGAGCAAATTCGGTCGGAATTCCAACCGGTTGGCTTGCTTCAAATGATTCGCTTCAGACACCCGGCACCTGCTTCGTTCCAGACCTTTTTTTGCCCACCTTGTAAGTCCGGATGTTCGCTTTTTCCCATTTTGACCGATTGCATCCAAGGGGATTGGTCGGAATTTCGAAACCGACAGCTCCACCTCTTCACGCTTGGTCGAAAGACGCAAGGGTACCGCGCGTGTTCATTTTTAAAATGATAATTAAAAGTATTTTTCTTTTTCAGGTAATTTCACTATTTGATAATGTCGACAAACGATGAGAATTTTCTTCACAGTAATGTAAGTATACAATGCTTATATTATATAATGCCGCAATACTCAAAATAAACATTTTGAGGCGTCGTTTTGACTGCAAATGCCTTTGGGAAATTCAAAGCGCATATTATTTTAACAGTTACAAAATCAGTTTGAAATGTTATAGGTGTTTATAGCTTCACGCTATTTTATGCTGTTTTAAAGTTTTTTAAAGTAAAAAAAGCCGCTTTTTCAACTAAATAATAAAATAAAAACATTTTGGTTGGAAATTTTCATTGTTATTCCGCTTTATTTTTTACGGAGTCAACTAACGTTAACTGCCTGCGCGCGGCCCCTGCGCGCCACGCGCCCCCTAGGGATTCGGACCCTGCCCTTTTATTATTATTCGAATTGCTTGTAAAATTTTTAAACGCTTTTGACTTATTTTTTTGTTGTAGCTGAACAGTTCCTACATATAAATCATGGTGTCGCACAAGGACCACTTCGAAGAGCCAAACCTACATATCAAATCTCGCCGTCTGAAACGAGTAAGGCTGTTTTTCTCAACTGTTTTTATTGGACGTGTTGTAGATTATTGATGGGGAGTTTGCCACTCTTTCGGAATTCCCCTCTTCGGCTTTGCTCTATCAGTCGAGCAACGTTATGGAATTTCGCGGAGCAGTGATTGTCGGCAGTCGGCACGTCATTACCCACGAGCGTTGCGTTTACGGAGTGAACGCAAATGACTGCCGCATCACTGTTGGCGTCCTCTCCCCCCTCTCCGAAAGCTCCATGACTACGAAAGGCGAAGAACAGATCGAAAGGAAGACATATATCGGAATGAACATCAGCCGAAACAGCCATTCTCAGATCGCAGTCATAAAAGTAAGATTTGAAAAAGGCTTGGTAAACGTTGAGGTAATTTTTCAGACCGTGAAAGACATCAAATTTGGAGATCACGTAAAGCCCGCCAAAGTTCCATGGACTGATCTGTGCCTTATTTCCCCTGGCCAGTCTTACAAAATTCAGGCCGGGGCCGGTATGTTTTTCATGTATAAAACAAGAAGTTATTTTTATCCGTAGCTTCAGAAACATTCGACGAGAATGTGGAATGTGGACATGTTCAGAAAAATGCAATCCATCTTCAAGCCGTCTTCTGACTGCCATCCGAAAGTCGCTGAGAAACAGCGCTTTATTTGCGAAACGTCACTAAAAATCAAGTTACGAGAGTGAGTTGCATTAGATTATCTAAAGAAAAATTTGGCTTGAAAACAGAAAGTTTGGAAAAACCCACAAATCAGTTCGAGAGTTTAAGCTATTTACTGGTTCTCAAATTTGCCACTTTTCCAAAATAGAACGGTTCAAACGTCAAGGTTTCTGTTTCAAAATATATTGTAAGTCGGCGCTTTGCGCCTCCAAGGAGCGGGGCCTTGGTTCGATGCTAAGTCTTCAGGAGCACGGGGTTTTTAGTCTACATCGAGTTTATTAAAGTTTCTATTTTCACCGCGACTCCTAACTTAAACAACAAGTCATTGAGATCGAATGATTAATGGAAATGTAATATTTACAGATGCGTCGAAATGCGAATTTTGGTTATTTCGGCTATCAAGATCATCTGCTACCTGTGATTCATCCCCCTGCGCGTGCAAGCTGGACATGCCGTGCATTGCTTTGGATGATAGCACTAGGCATCCTGGTCGCGTCTTGCGTTATGACCTGGTCTCAGGTGTCCTTATTGTTCTTATTTGCTGTTCCTCTTGCAAAAACTGGATTGTTTGTTTAGTCTTAATTGTTCAAGAAGTTAAGCGTTCCCTTTGAATATTGTTTTTTTCGTCTTTAGTTTTGCATTCAATTTATTCAGTTGTCAAATTATCAAATCCAGTTATCAATAAAATTGAAAATTCTAATTTTGGTAAAATGATTTCAAAATAAACTCTTCGCTGGAAACTGTCGTCTTATTTAGTGGGAAGCGGAGCTGAAAATGCTCATTTTTCACTGTGGAGCAGCTGGAAATTAAAGTAGTCGCTTTCGTTATTCCGCTTTATTTTTTAAGAGTCAACTAACGTTAACTGCCTGCAACTGCCTGCGCGCGGCCCCTGCGCGCCACGCGCCCCCTAGGGATTCGGACCCTGCCCCCTCTCTAGCCCATTCAAACTAAAATGTCTCTAATTTCGTGATTTTTCTTTTGCTCGTTCTTCCTAAATTTGTTCGCGATTAAGTGTGGGTAAATAGCTTTTTTGAATCAATATTAGTGTTGTCGTGGTTACATATGGATTAAGTGCGGGATATAGCTTTTTCCCGAATCAGTGTGGAAAATCTGAAATTAATGGAATATTTTCAGAATTGCGTTTGGTTTGTGCAAATTTAAGTTGTGGTTGCAAATGGAATAGTAGTGAATTAATAGTTTTTTGAGGTTGTCATGGATGAAACAACCGTTACCGCAAAACGCCAAGAAAAGGCCAGGAAACCGAAGAAGCTTACCACCACCACAGCAGCCCGCAACCAACTACCCGAGCCTGTTCGATGCGCGCGGCTGATTCCGTTTGCCATTAAAAATCGACACAAACCAGCAGTTCACGCCGCGCTTCGAAAGAAGCAACGTTCAAGTAAAACTGCTGACTGACATGTTCACAAGGAAAACACGATTCGATGTAAGTCCGGAGTTTGTTAATAATGTGATGTTTGTTTATCCATGTTTTAGAGTAAAGAAGATCCGTTTGTCCTTGCCGAAGACCCGGAAGAAAAAAACTCCTACTTCATCTTAAACGGCCAACATAGATATTTGGCTTTAAGACTGATTCCGGAAGCGCAGAGACCAAAGAACGTGCAGGCTTACGTCCAGCCTGTACTGTCCAACGGCAAGGTCCATTCCTTCACTTTCATGCAGCACGATTTGGGACGCCAATTAACTCTGGAGTACAACTTTATCGAGCTGTTGAATGTAGTTTATACACATGCGGTGTGTGTAAACTTCGAGAAAAACGAATTGCTAAGGAAGCAAAGAAAGCGAACCAAGCAGTCACATGTTACGGCGGAAGCAAAGGCCTTAATGGTCGACGCTCTTCTTAACCCTACCAAGCGTAAACCAACTATGACCAAGGCCTGCTACGAAGTTACTTTACTTCGGATGAACGAAGAGAGTTGGGGTCTGTGGAAAGCTTTCAACAAATCTATTCAAAATGGTGAAATACACCTCTACAGGGGCGAAAAAGAGGAGACCCAATACAAAGCCAATCTTTAACGTTTTGTAAGTTTTTTCAACATCCAAACTTTAACTTTTTTAATTGAAGATGGTCAAAGGAGCGGTCGATAACCAAACCTTTCAAACTTTGATGTGGCTTCTCCACACAGCCTCAGAAACTTACAAAGAGAGGACAGCAGGCAAAAGCGAAAGGGAAGTGAGACAAAAATTCAACGCCAATTTCAAATTAATGACTGAGCAGAAGGCGCACTGCACGCTGATCAAATTCTTCAAAAGGTAAGTGCAACAAAGCAAATTGCGATTATAGTTCCTGTGGTAGTTGAAACTTCTAAATGAACTCAAGGAATCGCTGTCCAAGAAATCTCCAAAGAACGCCATCACGTTCGAAGAAGCCTTATCGACCAAAAAGCCAACAAAACCGGTGATCGAGCTTGCCGATGTTGTAGATGACCCAAACTTCCCGTTTCGGTATATCTACAAATACGGCGAGCCGGAAACGCAAGAATTTGAAGACCGATCCAAAAACCAAGTAGATTGTTTCAAGAATCTGAAACGAAGGAAACGTCAAAATTCCAATGAGGTTAACCCAAGTGGATCTTCAAAGAGGGCCAAGCCAGTTGAGGTTCCCGAGCGGCAGAGATGTCGCCGAGCCCTTGCCCATAACTTCTCTGAGCCTGCGGAAGTGCTTGATCAATCAGAGCAGACAGAATCTCAAGCTTCCTAAAGTAAGATTTTTTGTAAAGTCAGAAACAATAAGCGCGTCAATCTTTTACAGACTGGAGAACACGACCTTGAACAAACGTTTGAAGATCAAGATCGCCGAGCCCTTTTGAAGACCTCCCCGAATCTGCGGAAGAGCGTGATCAATCAGTGCAGACGATGCCTTATCGCACCCCCAACTCGTCGATTGAAATTGAAAAGAGCATAAGAACGAGGCTGGAAAACGCCAAAAAACGCCTAACCGAGTTTTTCCAAGAACACATGGACTTAAGGATTCCAGAATCTACTACGGCAGTTGATTTTATCCTGAACTTGGACAAGGCTGTGAAGCCATTAACAAAGGTAAACTTTGCAAGAAGAACGTAGCATATTGCGTTCCATTTAGATGACGAAGCTGTCTTCCAAACCCAAAAAATGAGAGACTGCAGCGAACGTAACATTTCGTGACATTTTCATTGCAACACAATTATCAGAATTGCATTTGTTTTGGTTCAACTTTGAATTAGACAAAGACATTTGAAAACGTATATACGAGGAGACTGAAAATATTGCCTTAGTCCGTTCTAACGCTTTGATGTTACATGTAACATTATCAATCCATTTGTAGTGCTATGCTGTATATTCTTAATCCATTATGAATGAAAATGTCGGATTAAGAAACAACGGTCTAACAAAACAAAAAATTGCACGTTAAATTTGGCAAGCGTATCTATAACGGTTTCTTAGGCACAAATGAAACGGTTACGGACGTATGAGCTATGAAAACTGCTTTTTTGTTTGTAGAACAAGAAACATTACAAAATGTTACAATTTTGTTAGGAATAAGGCTGTAGTAAAACTAACCTGTCTCACGACGGTCTAAACCCAGCTCACGTTCCCTATTAGTGGGTGAACAATCCAACGCTTGGAGAATTCTGCTTCTCAATGATAGGAAGAGCCGACATCGAAGGATCAAAAAGCAACGTCGCTATGGACGCTTGGCTGCCACAAGCCAGTTATCCCTGTGGTAACTTTTCTGACACCTCTTACTGAAAACTTTTCAAATCAAAAGGATCGATAGGCCACGCTTCACGGTCTGTATTCGTACTGAAAATCTAGATCAAGCTCGCTTTTGCCCTTTTACTCTACGAAAGGTTTCCAACCTCTCTGAGCCAGCCTTAGGACACCTACGTTACATTTGATAGATGTAACCGCCCCAGTCAAACTCCCCGTCTGACTTTTTTCTCGACGCGACTCACGCTAGCACCAACTGCCAAGCGCATATTTTTAAGTAGTGGTTGAATGTCTCTTGCAAGAAAAACAGAAACCCTAGATGGATGTCTTTTAACAAACGTTCCCACTTGTCACTTTGCTCAATTTTCCAAAGCTTCAATTTCCACTAATATTTATGAAACTTAGCTGCATGACCGCTTTGCAAAACGTTTCTGTTTTTCGTTTTATTGGTTTTCTCCGTTTGCTGCCTTGTCTTGGGCCTTTGAAAAAATTCTCCCTATTCCCACTTTCTTTTTTTTAATAATTGTGTTTACCAACACGTGATTTTATTTTTCCAGTTTCTATAATGCTTCACTTGTTACAGTTTTCTCACTTCAAATTTATTTAGAACTGTTAAGTATCGCAGTGTTCCAAAAGAAGGGTGACAAGTACAGAGTTCACTTCTTCGGCCGTGTTCAAGACGACTACCAGAAACTTTGCACACAAGCGCAAATCAAATGTAGCATGTCTTCTTTCACACCATCCCCCAACGACGTCGACGTCATTACTGACAAGATTCATCGACGAGAACGCGCTGCTATGGATTAGACGGTTGGAGATAAGCGAACGTTGGCAAGCACGGTAAAATGTTTCTCAGAATGTTAACAAACATCTTTTAAAATTGCACGACTGGCTACGCCGGCCTCTTAAATTAGCATTCCACTAAATCTAATCAAGCTTCAACAGTTTTCTTTTATAATGCATGTTTTTCAGGGGATTATGGAAAACAAGAACTTCCAATCGGCTGTTACGACTCGAATGGCGAAATGCACGACATGTAAGTAGCAAATGAGTGATAGAACACATTCAAGTGCTTTTTTAGCGTTGCGGGACACCTTCTTCCAAATTTAGCCTACAAAGAGATGCCTATTAGTAGCAAGATACCGCAAGATGCTGTAAACAATGAAGCCCTCACAATTACAGAAATTCCGGATTTTACGCAACACTACACCGGTGCCAGTCTAACTATGAGCTACTGTAACCCTCGCGAAGCAAATTGCTTTACCTACTCCGATGGATTAAATCCAAATGGAATCTATCACGCAAAGATCAAGATCTTGTGGGGTGCTAAGACCGGCGCCATCATTCACACGACCAGCGTGCAGTTCGGAGCCGGAAAGACGTTGGATAGCGACATGCGAGACATGTTTCAAGGCATTCCAACAAGTTCTCTTGCCAAACATCAGTCATTTATATGCTTTACTGTTTCAAGCGAAACGGCAAAAGGCTACCGTACGTTTACTGTGCACAACTTACATTGTAGCTGTACTTTAGATTCGTACGTAAAAACGTTGTTCAAGACGGACGGAATGGTCCACAAAATAAGTGAAACGGTGCCTCCAGCAAATTTGCCAACAGTAGTGGTGACAGGCGGCGACTCAAACAACGCTAACGGCAATAACAACGCCAATCCCGCCGAAGCTCCGCAAACGCCACCTCCGACGCCAGTACGAAACTACAAGAAAACCTTGAAAACAAGCGAGAATGTCAAAGTAATTTGGTACTTTGTGCGTCCACAAGAAGGTGCCACATTTTTCAATAGAGATCGAATGATGCCGAATGGTAAGAATGTCGATAACTCGTTCTACTGAATGTTCAACTTTAAGAACTCTACCAGCGAATATCCCAGGAATATCGATCAATCCTTGTGTGTTCAGGGTTTGATAGTGGAGAACGCGTTGGTAGTCACTGTCGCAAACAAGAGGGATGTGTGCTGGAGGGAGGCCTGAAATTTGGAGGAACTGACCACCATAGGAAGCGGTGTGGTTCTCCAAAAACTGACCAAAACCAAAGACTAAGGAATTGGTTGTTCGACCTCCCGGAGAATTACCCACGGCAACAACCCAAAATCGTCTGCCTTGGTGATTTAAACCGCGTTGTAAGTGCGACAACTGACTTTTCGTCATTGAGTTTTATTTACAGATTGGGCACGTTTACAGAAAAGCTGGAGGAGCTTTCTGTTTGGAAAACGACAAGTTGTGGAAATTCTTCTTAACCGACTTTGAGGTGGTGTACGCGCCCTACAGCGATTACATAGCATATGAGAAGGTGCCAGAAAATGAGAAAGCGTATCAAGCGGAATTTGCTAAGTTAGCAAACTCGTTGGGATACGAGGTGAAGTCGGGAACCGCAGTCAGATATGAAAATGTGGTTGTGGACGTCGACACCCACAGCTTCAATTCTGACTTGGAGTCGACCTTGAACTTGGAACCTACCATGGACTCTGACTTGGCCACGGACGACTGAGAACTCGTTCAGTTGCAGCTTATCTTTTTGTTGTTGTTGATAACGACTCTTCATTAAATAAAAGAATTAAAGTCGAATCTCGTCGTTCGACGGAGATCTCAGAAAATACCCGGAGTTCTGGGGAACCTTTAAACTGCTGAACGACGACCGCTGAGGCGAAAAAGGCGAAACTTCTAAAAGCGATCTCTGGGCTGCCGCTGCCACGAAGTTGTTTGCCAGAATGTTTTCACGTGTTAACTGAAGCGAAAACCAAGGAATATCGATTGCAACTTTGCTGCAACTTTAAGATTGACGGCAACTGCAAATTGTGATTTGTCCAGCTTGATAAAAGCATAATGTTTGAAATTTAGATTTGATGACAATCAGACGGTAAAAGTAGCCTTAATCTGAGTTTGTTTTATGGTTTTTTTTTGTCCACCTTTCGCCTCAAAATAAGGGTAATTAAATTTGACACTTCACCTGCTTGAACCGAGTGAGGTTGGAATGCGAGTTGAGTTTCTAAATTTTTTTCAAGCGGTCAAAATGCTGTGCAACTGGTTTCAGTGGGTTAAACACAACTTGACACGACAACACGCAACCTCAACTTATTCAACGCTCAAAGGAGAAACAAGAACAACCTGTTCTGGACTTTGCTCAACAGGCGCTTACGTTGCTCAACTAAACTTTATTAACCATAGACATTTGCAATAAGGTAAAATTACCAGGTCGTCACCCTGAATTCAACTACATCCGTGAAGTAATCATAAGAAAACACTCCTATCTTTCGCCTTCCCATACGCTTTACTTCATTTCTGGTATCGTAAATCCAGTCGAACAGGCTTTTAGCTTCTACAGGACTCCCATGCAAAACTGTAACTTTAAGATAACGAAAATTGCGACATGATATCCATTTCACAAACGCGGAACCTAACTCATGGGACACTTGTGTTGTCGCAACGAACCTTTCCAATGTTCCCAACTCTATGGCCTTTATGATAAAAGGGATGATTGCAGGATTAGTGTAACCGATTTGAACAAAACGTGATATACGGGGGACGTTATTCAGAAAGTTTGCCGAACGTGGGCTGAGCGGATTATCTCCATGGCCACATACAATTAACTCGACTGGTACCGAATCGCGTATTGCTCGCGTCAGGAGGTCAGCGGCTTTAGAAGAAAACGGATGCGGAATTTCTAGATACGGACCAGACCGCAACATTACAGACTTCACTGCGTACTGATTCACACAATCGGGTTCGTCCGCCCAATTTAGGGGCAGTTCGTCTAAAAACGTTAAAATCTCTGCACCGTCCTCATTCTCGTCGATGCAAATGCTGAGTTCTTTGAACTCCTCACGAGTTTTTGGCAGACCCCAATACGACGAGAGATGCTGAAGGTTTTCGTCTAGTCTGCCGTCATCGTTAAGATGCTTGTGGACAGCTTCAATGAAAATTGCGGGAAGGGAGTCCATGCCTGGGAACTGCAGTAGGCCGAGAGAGAAACGGCTTTGCGAATAGGATCTCTCTCTAAAATAGAGCATAACTGAGTTAAATGCGATGCATAGTCAGTTTTCCATGGCGTCGCTCTTTGTCAAAAATCTAAAATCTGTTCTTGAGACGTGGTAGCAAACCCAATTGGTCAGAGCTTAACGAGTAGAGCCAGGCACCCAAAAACTTTATTCATAAGTCCTGATTTAGCTCGCCCGTTGACCCTTATTGACTTCACTTCTCCATTCCAAAATAGGAGCCTCAGTTTTCATAAATGCAGGAACATTTATGAATTTTAATAATTTTTCCATTCTATATGCCAATATATATTCTATTTCAGCCCACAGAACAACGATTTAGGAAAACAAGTAGGATCTATCTGGGGTATGTTGCTCGCTGTTTGTGTTAACCACCTGCGATTGCGATTGTGTTAAAAAAATCAACCGATCTACAGAAGACTTGTGCAACATACGTAAAAGTGTGAATAAGAACGATTTCGGAGCCACTCTCTAGCTGCGTTTCTTATCGCGACTGTGTCTCCGTTTATCACTTTCTGTTGACCCAAACGTTTCATAAAATGCAGGAACATTTTATGAAAACTGCTGAAAATATTTGGTTTTTTCGTTTCAAATTGAAATAAATTTTTCCAGTTCTATATTATTTTGTTCCTTGTTTGCCAGTCGATGCGTTGCCAATCGATATGTTTTCGCCCTAAAATGTCAAAAATAAAATTGATTTTAGTGTTTTGAATTTGCTTGAACTGTTTTGAACAGACCTGTCAAACAGGCATCTTTTTGGGGACTAGAATCACTTTAAGCGGTCTTGCTTCATTAGTAACCGGCTGGTTAAATTAATTTTGGGACTAGAGTTGCTCTAAGCTGTCTTGGCGCTATCAGTGACCAGCTTTTTAGCTTATTTTCGGGCCTAGAGTTATTCTAAGTGACGTAGCCCCTTCCTGCTTACACTGTGAAGGAATGGTAAAAAGGAATCAATGTGTATCCTAAAAACGCAGGTATGTCTGATCGACGATGGTTTCAACGTTGACAAGAATATGTACTATATACTTGCACGCTCTCTTGCTCATATCTGACTCTTCTAGCCCGCTTCAGTAGTGTCTGCATGTTCTTTCACGCTCTTCTGACCACACATCTCGCTCTAGCTTGAGTCGGTTGTGACCGTACGCTTCTCTCCTCCATTAGAGTTACATCAGTTGAGGTATCTTTATACCGTACATTCTCACTATTGCCAAACGTTCGCTTCGAATAAATCCTACTAAATACGGTGTAGGAATTGTTCGTGTAGGAAAACGTTTGATGCTTAAAACATTACCAATCAAAACAAATTCAGTCCTTTAAACCAGATAAATTACGTTACTCTAACACACCTCCTAGCATCTGCGTTGAAGGAGTTCGGATAAAGCCTAAGCTTGCAGCAAAAACTACATTTCGAACACTTATATGATGATCGCATATTCCCCGGGGACAGGACATTTCAGTCCCGGTCATTACAGTCCCGGCATCTCAGTCCCATTTTTTACTGTCCCGTCATTTCAGTCCCGGTTAAAACGTTTTAGTTCTAGGTTTTTAGCACGTGTTGGTGTTGTCAGTTTTCGCTCAGTTTATCCGTGTACACTCAATGCAAGATCATTATTGCGATAGCCCTAAATAGGGCTTTTGGAATAGCTCTAAAGAGAACTGTTGGATTAATCATCCTAAAGAGGACTTTTGGAAGCTTTACGCCGAATGCTCAGTAGGGTGTTCAGAATCAAAAGTATCGTTTGCTCGCTCTAAAAGGTGGTATTGGATGGCCTTTATGAATTTGAGCAGATCGGGCTGCTCACAAACTTTTCTACGATATCCTTAATGCGCAACTATAGGCAACTTTGAACTTTTCGCAGATATGACTCGAGCATTCGGTAGCGGGCTTGGCTGCCAGTCCGCTGTAATTTGACTTTTTTGTGATTGTGCTTTTAGGTTTCCGACTGTTTTGCTAGTTTTTGATAAGTTGATTTTTCTCGGCAGACACACTCTCGGACGCGTGGGAAAGTGGAAAAACCAGTGAGAGCATTCGCACAAAATTACTACCGTTTACGAAAGCCATCAGTCTAAAAACCCTCAAAAACCCGCAAAACAGTCGGAAACCTAAAATCACAATCACAAAAAAGTCAAATCACCGCGGAAACCCCCAAAAAGGCGCTGGAGAACACATAAAACACGATCGGGAGGTTGACACACACACCAAACAGCGAGCACGACTTTTACTAACCGAAAACAAAAGACAAAAAGCATTACCAGCCTCTGGGCATTGAACACGTGACCTCTGGACTGGCAGCCGAGCCCGCTATCGATGCTTCTTATATCTGCAAAAGGTTCAAAGCCCATACGCTCGTTTTCTCAAATTAACGATTTTAAACGGCCATAACTTCGCACTGTTTGCGTTAGGGCGATATTTTGGGGTTTTCTTAGTCTCATATAGGCCTACACGTGTGCCAAATTTCAGGTGGAGGGCACATCGTGTCATTCCCTTGTTAGCCCCCAAAATAGCCGCGCTAAGATCTAACTCAAAAGCCTCAAGAGATATTCGAACGCTTCGTTCCTCCTTTTGGACGGCCTTGATAACTTTCGAAAAAGAAGGTTGCGAAATCCTGAGTGCCATCCTAACTGGTGTCCCCATCTGCCCAAAATTGCTTGAATTTATTTGTTAACAATTTTTTATGTGTTGACAAATTTTTCAGTGACCTCCACAACCTCTGACTCAGCAGCAACATGTAACAAAACATGGGTGCCAAATACAAAACGCAAACGTTGCGTTCTTCCTGTGTCAATACGGCAATCACATGTTTTCTCGCGCAGTAAAAAAGTGCTATCTTGCACTCTTGTGGATAGCATAAAACACAAAAATATGGACGAACGTCATTCGTTTTTTCTGTTTCGGGATGCTGGAGCTTGTAGTTTCAGGTGGAAGCGTGGAGCTGCAATTTTAATGTTGATTTGACTTTTTTAGTGTTTTAAAATTCACTGAAAAATTAGAATTTTTTGCAGGTAAAAAAACCCTGTAAGATTTGCATGAGCAATTCTGCTACTCAACTGACTTCTCCAAAATTTGTTTTTACTACTTTTTTAAAAGATCAGATTAATTTTTGTGACGATGGGCAGCATTGTAACTTGTATGCAACACGTTGAAGATTCATAGCACCCCAAGAATCTTCTGGAAATTCTAGCGGCGCGTAAAATGACGCCGAACCCAAACCTGTTCTTATTGAACCCATGTCAAAAATTTATTCAAAGTGTGAGGGAAGTGTGTTTGTTTGTGTCAGCTGTGCCAAAACGATATCGAACAAATTTTTAAGCTTCACTAAAGTTGTTGAAGCTTAAAACCATAAACGAAAACCTGAAAATGGGATTTGAATTTGGCCAAAAACATTTTTTAAACCTTTAAAAATTTTTTTCTTTGTTTATGAATACCCAAATTATGCGCTTTTCTCTCTTGCTTTTAGTACACCCACAGCACTCTTAAAAACGCATTCTGTCTTTATAGTCAAGTGCTCATCACATCCTAAATACCTGAAACCAGATTTTGAAAATTTCGCAACAATCAAAACTAAAAAATCCCTCTTCCCGGATTTAAAGTGCGTTACTCCTAATCACTTCTTTACTCCTTATCATGTTTGCAAAATACCACACCTGTTTATAGTAACTCTCCACAAACAACGCACCAAACTTACTGTAACTCGTTGAACATGCGACCAAAACACGCAACTCCAAATCAGTTACGTCATCATCATATGCCTGCACAAAGCTCTCTGTAAAGGCATTCTCTGGGTGCACTCGCTCGCTATTATGCCCAAAAGAGACGGAAAGTGATCAAGAAAACATGACGACGTCAAAATCAGGATCGAAACTATTACGTAACGAAGCAGAGTCGATCTTCGGTTGGACCGTCGTGTGCGCGAGATGCGTCCGCCCCTGCGACAACGTCGACGTCGCCTCTGTCGCGCATTCATTGCAAAAGCGACGTCGAAGGAATCGCCGCAGGCAGGCAACAACAGGTCGTTCGGCGTCATCTCATCCTGCTCTGCTCCTCAATCACCTCGGTCGACCGTCGACCACCGAGGAAGCTTGTTTTCATTCCGCGCGAAGGCGTTTCTCTCTGCTTTGCTTGCTTAATTAGATGTGACCCGTTATCTATACCGTTTCTTGAGTGTTGGTGATATGATATTGAGTTTGGGCTCAGGGTTGACTATAAGGGGTTAGAAAGTCTTCAAACTAAAATTATATGTCTGGAAAATTTAGTTTATTAAAGTAACGGTCAGATGTAGGTTTCAGAAACGCTTGGCGCTATATTGGTGTGTTGGTGTAAATCACACCGTGTGATGTGGTCCTGGAATTTACCACTCATTTAAAAAACCATGTTTTTTTAAATTTTGGCCGTCTTAAAATCGTTTTTCTCTGTTTTGCTTGCTTTAAAATATTCAACTGTTAAATGTCTTAATACGGATTGCGTAAGAGTTGAATATAAGGGATTAAAGCTGTTAAAAGCTTTCAAAAATATGAATATAAACTCTTATTAAACATTATGTTTTCAATCTCAGTTCTGTGGGCCCTGTCTCAAAGTCGTTTTTATCAGTCATACACGCTTATCAGTAAATGTGACTCGTTGTCTATTTCGTTTCTTTGGTTTTGTAATATGGTATTAAAATTATGAGTGAGGCTTGGCTTTACAGTTCAGTAAAGTTAGGCTGGCTGGGTCGAAAAATGGGTCAAAAAGTACAAAACTGCTTTTTTGCTTTTAATTACACGTTTTAAGATCGTTTTCAGATTTAAGAAAAGGGTTCCCTTTACAGGTCTCAAAAGTAAATTTGTGAGTCTCCCGAATGGAGTTCTTATGCTAACGCTAAACGAGCATAAAAAGTGGTTCAATCTAGGTTTCAATAAAGTCTACGTTGGCCTCCTAATTGGTTTAATGGCTAACGGTCAGCACTGCCAAACTAAAGGTCGTGGGTTTGACATCTTAAAATGACCATTTTTAAAATAACAGTGACCATCAAATTGACCATTAAAAAATTGAGGGTTTTTAGGAGATTCGAACCTGTGCCCTTAAGAACTCTGGGCCGAAACGTAAACGTACCCACCACCAATAATAATTTATTATAGAGCAATATATAAATAACGCTTGTACTTTTGTATTGAACTGCTGGAAGTGTGTCTGTAGACCACGTTTAAGCTTTAGCGCGCAAAATTTGCGCTTAATAAAGTCGATCAATTCCAATTTGGCTTTTAAACTTTACCCTCTCTTCACCCAACGACACACTCCCAACCACACCCAACCAACAACCCCAATCTAGCCTGTTTACACCGCTGCTCACTGTTCTTAAACCCATAATTCGCAAATTTCAAATCTTCGGGTCGACGACGACACTCGCCCAACGACGTTAGAGTTTGTCGAACATCTCGCCTTTCGACGACCTCCCTTGAGCTGATTCGGCCGAGAGCGACGCTACGCTGCTTTGCTCTTGGGGAAAACCCTTCAGCAGACGCTGTCAGGCGTCAAAGGGTCAGGCGTCAGCCTGCGGGCGAGCAGCAAACACGCCCGTTCCCAAAGGGGCGACGCGTCGCCTCCGGAACCAGTTTCGACCCGAAGGCGCATTTCGGTTTTTTTCAATCACCTATCTTCGCGCATCTATCGATTAATTCGGTGGGTCTTGGGTCGTCTCTAGGTCGTCTCTGTCTCGGGTCGTTTAGCATTGAATTATAGCAATCCGAAATTGTAGCTGATACCCCCGCTATCACGTATGCCTCTCCTCTTTCCCCTACGTTACGGTTGTCTACAGCTCTCGACTTGTTTTCAGAACATAAGAAAGCAGGGAGCAAGAACGCCTAACGAGCGCACTGCCTGTGTCTCCTTTGTGCTGTAGCAGCAATGTCTTCGACATATTTGCGAACAGGATGTTTCTTCAATCTGACCACTGATGATCGAGATCTTCCAGGTGAGTGTTCAGCGAATAGGCGATGATCTGAAACCCGATTAGAAAAAGGATGTCTCGATTAAAGGTGCTGATGTCGATGTTTTGACCTTAAAGGTGTTCGAGAACAGGGAAGAAGCTGTAAATGAGTCATGAGAACACCTAAAATTGTGTCGATCGAAAGGGTCATAGAGTAAATAGAGCTACGAGGCGTAAATAGTAAACAGAAAAGCCAAAAATAAGGCACACAAAATGGCTATATTTACCTAATACAAAAGATCAATTACGATGTCCTTGAGGCTTATTAAGGCTCCGTCTATTCAAAGGTCAGGGTTTAAAACCGCTTGGGTTCATTAATTTTATACATTGTATTTTTGTAACCGTTTTTGAGTTTGAACAAAAGCGTAAAATGGCGCCAATCATTATTTTTCCAGCGTGCACGGACCCCTAATCATCAAACCTCTCAATTCGATTAACGCTAATTTTGATTTTGATTTGTTTTTCGGAATTTTCATTGACAAAAAATAAGGCTTTAAAAAACGTTTTTAAAGAGCGTTTGAGCTATATATGCGTGAAGCAATCATGGCACTATGGCGTTCTTGTGACTCATTAATAGACGCAGTCTAGTATTTAAGAGACTACACTTCAAATCCGCCTTGGCTCATCATTTTTTATATTGAAAATGTATGTTTGTAACCTTTATGGCTCTCTCGCAAAATGACGCCAAGCATCATTCAATGAGCCTGAACATCAAACCTCTCCAATTCGATTAGCGCAAACTTTGATTTTTGACTCTTTTTTGATTTTCTAAGCGTCACCGTTCTAAGACAATCGCACACTTTTAGAGTCTACAAAAACTTTAAGGAAGCCGTGCTTTAAAGTGCATTTTAAATAACGTAAGCCGCTTAGGGCGTAGGCTTTTGCTTGTTTTTACCAGTAGTAAATATTTGAACAGTTGTTATTTTGAAGCGCAAAGTGGACTCAAACGATTTTGATGTGTTCATGCGTTCCACTTGCTTTGGGTTTATTCTGATTTTTGCTGATGAATACGAGGATGAGGTGAGCTTCAAAACGTATTTTGTGAATTCCGCACTTTGTGACCCTTATTCTAGGCTCAATCGATTCAAACGCTTGTTTACAACTCTGATTTTTGACTCTCCAAAGCTAAATTGCCCTCTTTTCCAATTGTTGACTCAAACACGGGGGAACGTTCCTTATGACGGTTAAGATGGCAAATTCAAAAGTCTTTTTGATCGCTGTGAGTCACAAGCGGCTGCTCGGAAGAATTTCTTTCAAATCGTGGGTATTACGTTGTGCAAGTGCGAAAAACGATTTTTGCGAACCGAACGGGGCAAGGGATCTTATACTGGTTTTCGCTGATTCTACGTGAGATCTCTTATTCTTTCGGATGTTTGCTTTGGTTTTTTCCGCACGTAATCTGGGTTAAAGTGACGTGAAGATACGCTGCGTTTAGTAGCAAAAAATGAATAAATCCTATCAAAAAAACCTGTTAAAACTTTGAAAATTAAAGGGCGCTGGCGAGTTTCGAACCCATGATCTGCGGATTCATAGGCAAACACATTAACCACTCGACTACAGCATCAACTTAAATTAAAAGCTAAAGTTGCACAAATTTTTACTGTTTTTTTGAATTTTTTGTGTTGTTTTAAACGATTCTATGCGTTTGTGTGCAAGAAAGCACCCGTATTAGATGATTCACCTCCAAGGGACCAGGCTGACAGTTTCGCACCCAGCAAACCCTCAAAACACCTGTTATGACTCACTTTTTACGTCATTAAGGGCTCTGCACCATCGGTCCTAACCTGATTCCAAAAGACCAAAGTTTTAACTTGTTTTTTTGTCACATGATCACATTATAGTTGAGATAAAATCTTGCATCGCTCCTTTTTTGAATTTCCTTGTTTTCGTAAGTCTCAAAACTCGCATGTACCTAGGATAATCTAAAAACAAAGTGATCTCTTCTGATGCATTAAGGGATCAGGTTTCACATCTCGTAGTTCAAGTACGTGACTATAGTGTAACTTTCAAGGTTCAAAGTTGCATAACACGATCAGAGATTCGCTTTGCTGTCACGTTACCTTATTGATTGTTTGTTTTCTGTTATGGCAACCGGTTTTCGGCAAATTAAAAGGGTGCTTTTCTTGGTTTTAACCAAAAAACGGTAAGAGCATTTTAAGCAGTGAGGCACGATGCACTTTGATTTTTAGGCGAACGAAAAACAGGCTTTTTGCACTTGAATAAAAAAAGTGACAAATTAAGTCGTTACAATAAACGTACTCTCTAATTTTCAAGGTTAACAAGGACAAGGTCTCCTAATGTTTAGGCAATTTTGAAGACCTCTTGTCATTATTCGATTTGTACTTTGAAGAATTCGTCAAAATAGATTTTTGAAAGTTGTCTAAATTTGAACGTGTTTATGATCCAAGCTCAAAAATGACTTTTTAAATGATCTATGTCTTACGTTTTGTCAAACCCCTGAGATAAACACTTAAAACCACAGAACCAATTTTGTATCCCCTACCTTTACGACCCAAGCGCATCAAAACAGTTTTCAAAAAACCGGAAAAATCACCTATCAGGTTAATTTTAGGCAACGCAAGGGCAAGGTCATCGAGACGCCTCAAGAGAGGTCCTCCAAAACAACATTTAAAAAACCATGACGTCACTTTTAATTTTTCATTTTCAGAAAAAACGTGCTCTACGACTCGACTGGGTCTACAAGACTTTCTACGGATGGCTGGCAATACCTTTTGCCTCTTTGGCTCTCATCATTACCGTAATCTACGTGTTGGTGGTGTTCAACGCTATTAAGCAGAGGAGAGTGAGCCGAAAATGTTATATTTTGCTGCTGAATCGAGCGATAGGAGATATCCTTGCCTGCATTACGTGCTTGATAGGTGCAGGTTACGTGCTGTTGTCGGAGAAGGCTAAGTAAGTGGTTTCAAAAACTAAAAGTTCAAAGATGTTTATAAAAAATGTTGGATTTCAACGGGGTTCGAACCCAGAGCTCTAAAGTGGTGTTTGGCAACACTACCAAATCAATGTGCACAGTAGTTTTAAAGGTTTATGAATTTGATATACGTCTGATTTTTGTAATTCAGTCGAGACGTAGTTAGCGTAATGGACACATTCTTCATTGCCAGTTTCTGGTCAGCCATGGTTTCCTACGTCTCCCTAAGTGTCCTGAAACTCTACGCCGTCGCAAGACCCTTCAACTACCGCCGTGCGGTGACCATGAAACGCTGCATCCACTTGATGATCTTCAGGTAAACGACCAACTTTCAAAGAACGCGTGACACGTTTGAACGCTGTTTAGTTGGGTAGTTTTCCTTTTTATGGTCGGCTACGCGCTCACGATGACAGCATTGGTAAAGGTTCCAGTTTTGAACGAGTGGTCCGGATGCAAGATGGAGACGTGCTTGAGAATGATGTACAGATCTAGGAACTTCGTGACCATTACGGTGTACTTCTTCACAATTATCAGTTTTTTCATTACAGGTAAGGAAAAACAGAACATACCCTCATGTACAATTTTTCAAACATAGCTAGCTTGGTTTTTGATTAGTGTAACGGTTAAAGCGTTTGACTGTCATGCCAGGCCATGAGTTTGTTTCCACCTAGTGACAATGATTTTTTATATCATTTTTGGTTTCTTGCTATCTTTTGTCCATCTCCTAAGCCACATTAATGACGTCAACAGCCTTGCTTTGACAAAAACTGCCGCTGCACAATTTCGAAAACACTCGACAGGACAATAACACAATGGTTTGCGGTGACGCGGGTCTGTGACCGCTTCATTGTGGACCGTGTTTTTATTGTTACAGGGAAGTTCCTTACTTCCTCAAGCGTGTTTTCAAAGTGTAAAAAGCGTGTTTTGAAAGGCGATTTCTATCAACCGCAGACTTTTGGGATGATTAGGGCAACAACTGCGCTCTACTTGACGAACTGACCTAAATTTAGTGAGCATTTGGGTAACGCTTTGGCTAAGAAAATCAATAAATGATCGATCAAACGTGATGTTGTTGGACAAGCGTTGAAACTGGTTTTTCATATCTGATTTGGGCTTCAAAACAAAGAGTCATTCCGGAACTTGCAATTCTTTTAGATGTTTTTGGGGTTCGGGAGAGGGATGGTTTTGGTTGGACTAGAGCCAACCTAACCATCGAAAAAAGTAAAAAATCAAGTTTTAAATTGGCCATATTTTAAAATCACTTTTGGTTAGGTCAAAATTTGTCTGCAAGATGTTGGTAACATCGTTGTCAAAGGCAAACTATCAAAAATTAGCTGAGCAATTCAATTTAGTCAGCAAAAATACAACGACATGAATAACAACAACTTACTCATTAATTAGGCTCCTTACATGAACAGACTTCTTGGCAATAATTCTTGGCTTCTTCGCAAAGATCCTGCCACAATTTAAGCAAATTTTTGAATTCTTGGAATCTTTCCAAAGTTGCTTGCCAAAACGGCGTAGAACAAATATCTTCACGGAAATCCTTTTAAGCTTTATGAGACGTGCCTCACTTTTAAAAAACTGGTCATATATTTAGAAAATACTAATGTTAAAAACTTTGTTTTGCATTGTTTTGCTTCTCCTTCAATTGAGTCAACACGATGTTCAAAGCTTTGCGTTAGATAAGCTTTTAACCAATTTTGCAGTTTTTCCAAATTCTCATCTTATCTTCTTCTTTTTTGGATTTTAAGCTTAGCTACCGAACTTTTCGCATTTCTTAAACACAGTTTTTTGGTGCATTGTCATTTCTTGAACTCGAAAATCAAAATCTTGGACTTAATTGTGTAGTCCAACGATTGACTTTTTTGTAACCCTTCACGGGTGTCATTTTGCGCTTTATTTGGTGTATCTTAAACCGACTCAATCTCAAAACTTTTTAACGCTGAAAAGCCATTAAAAGGCGGTGCTTTACTTATCTTTTAAGTAATCATACTACGGTACGAAAACTGCCGTCTAAATTAAATTTTAAAACCGACGTTATTTTAGGTTTTGACGGCTTCAAATTTCAAGTTTTCAATGTTTCAAATTTGCTTTTTCAGAGTTAATTTTTAGTTTAATTAAATTTCGAAAACTTTTTTTAGAGTTAAATTAAGTTTAATTTAGGTTGCTTTGATTAAATTAAGTCGCTTTGATTTAAACTAAAACATTGGCACAAAATTTTTTGTGGTTTCGCTTTTTTGCAGCATTGAGTAAAATCTTGTGAGCCCAAAATTCAGCGTTACAGTATCCTGAAATTTCAAAAACGCTCCATTTTAGTCTTCTTTATCCGGCGAGCACAACGCTTCGTCGACTCGTTCCACCGAAACCGCGACAGCCAAGACGCAGGACCCCGTCGCACCCGCTTTCCCCTCTGGAAACTGGCTCTCAACGTTGGCACCTTTGGATTCCTCTACATCTTCTACGTGCTCTGGGGAATCCTCCTGCTCCTAAACACGGATCATGCTTTTTCCAGCGCAATTTTGCAGAAATGATGCGCATTTTGGGACTAATACGACTCACGCTTTTGATCCGAATTCTCATCGATCCCGTCATTAGTTTTATCACTGATTTCCAGGTATCTCCTCATTCTGAAAAGCTCGAAAATGCATTTTTTGATTTTTTAGATCCGCCGAGGCACAATGGAACTCTTCAGAATCAAGAGTCGCAAAATCGGCATGGATTCTCGAAACAAGATTTTTCAAAAATCCTCCAGCGAAGAGAATTCGTCCTCAAACAACAACGGTCAATCCATTAAGGCCTCAAATCCACCTGAACCCAGAACTCAGTCTGTCAAGACCATCGCTTAGACGTTGTCTTCAGGCTCTTTTACCTTGATCCCACTAGTATTCGTCGTTACGTAGTTAGTTCGTATGATCTCCAATTTTTCCTTTCAATGCGTGGCCATCTTCCCCACCTCAACTAAAGCAAAAACGTAATTTAAATTAAATGTTGCGAGATTGCCTGTAGTGTACAACAAAATGCTCCTCTCGATGTTACGGTTTCATGTACGTGCTCATATGTATATTTTATTTTTTGGTAAATGGAATTATATTCGTTAACATTGAGAGAATGGAAACAAGGAAATCTCATATTTCTGCTCATGGTGCTTTTAAAAATGGATGGTAAAGTAAATTATGGTTTTGTGGGTCTTGATACGTTGACACTTTAAAGAAAAACACGGAGAAAGCAATTTAAATGCTAACGACAGGTTGTTTCTCGATGTTTCAGCACCTTTTTTAGCTAGGAAAAGTCCTTCAGTCCATTTGAAAAACGTTCCAAAAAGGTAAAGGTATGTGTTTATTTTGCTTTACAGCATATTCACGCACTGGGCTTGGAACAAAATATTTGAATCGGTGTAAATGTAGCAGATGTTTGGACGTACTCCACAACATAGACTATGATGTATGATAACTTCAACAAAAAAGTTATAATAATAATGCTTTGACGCAAAAAATAAATTATTGAAAAAAACATTTTTGAAGCCACTGATGGCCATGAGAAATTGACCAGTTCAAGTGCCTCACTTCAAGTAACTTTGTTTATTTTGCCACAAAAAGCGATGCAATGAAAAACGGGATTATTGTCGTGCGCCAGGTGAACCGCGGGTTTCGGGGCGAAAGCAATGCTACCGCCGGATCGGTACTTTTGGAGTGCGTTGAGCCCGGATAATTTCTACGCCGTGCTGGCGTGTTTCTGGGCACGTTTGGGCTCGGCGTGATCGGGAACTCATTCCGCGTCGAATGTGTCCAAGATTGCCAAAATCTGTAAGATGCTGGAGAAGTTTGTCGCGTGTCGCTGGTTGGGTACCCATTCAGGCAAAATCATCGCTCAGCCCTCTTCTCTCAAGCTTTTTACACAAAATTCCTCAAATTTCGCGTGTGATTCACAGCTATCGCCGAAACAATACTCCTGAAATCATTCCATATGTCATCAAGGCAATAGAACTAGGAACTTTGATGTCGTTAGAATTGATAACGCGAGTATCCGATGAGCTGGCTTCAGCAGTTTCCCAATGGATCTTGTGTCGTAATTTTTGTCATCTGAAGATTGCAATTTTACGCGGAAGTCCCGTGAGTGCTAAGGATCTGTTCGAAGCAATTTACGAGCACATGCACGAGCTTGAGCAGATGGCTAAAAAAGACCCAAAACGAAGGATAAAAATGTTTTTCTTAAATTATTTGCAGTGAGATAGAGTTTAAGGTAAAGTTTAGGTAAGGCCACTTGTACGCAAATTTCTTGTTTAATGTGATGCAAATTTCTTATCAGCTTTTTATTATGTTGAGTTAATGAATGTTTAGTTTATGAAATTTTAGCTGTCAATTCAAAAACGAGCATTTTATTTAAGTGAATTTTTTAAAGCCGTTGGTGACTATTTGTAATCTGATAACATTGATTTCAACTTGTTAACCATTTTTTGTCTTTGTTATTGCACTGCAAACTTGAGCTCTAAGGATTCCTTTTAGCTCTAGTACAAGTATCCGCAACACCAGTTTCATTGTCATCGCGGATTTTGAGAAATCGAATGTCAGTTAGGGAATGTCCGCTCTTAACCATCAAATCAGCTCCATGAAAAACTTTCAAGTCAATTTTCAAATCTTTCAAAGATGTTTTCAAAAAATAGGATTTCGAAATTCCATTTTACGTTTTGTATAACAAAATCCGGCCTGCATCATTTTTTTAAAATCAGTAATGATTGTATTAAGACCGATGAAACTGGAAACTGCAATGTAGTAGGTTCAGCACGTGTTGTTTTTGATCAAACGTCAAACCTGTTCTTTCGATTGTGGAACCTTCAGCCACATTTGTGGTTCGCATAGTCTTCTCCCAAAATTTATTGATTGTCCCAATGTCCCAGGGTGCCGCTGAAGTGTTGAGAAAGAGGAATTTTCGACATCCAAACCCTAGTTTTTTGGTCATTTTTGACATTTGTGTAATTTTTTATGTGATCCAACCATTGATCTAGCTTAAACTGGTCACGCAAGCTACTTTAAAGCTTGAAAAAGCCTGGGCATATCGTTCTACGAACAGAACACGAGAGAATTCTCTCTAATCCTTCAATTACCACATTGTTTGATTTGAAAATGGGTCCCGCGCTTGGAAACCATTGTATTCGAATTTCATGTTTCAAAATATTTCGTTTTAGAGTAAAACGAGATGAAGACTAGCACACGTTGAAAGGCTTGTAGCGCGAATCTGAACTCTCCTTTTCACTTTTATGCCAAACTTTGTAATAAAATAAACAATTTTTCGTTTCAAGTACTAATAGGTCACGACTAATGACTAAAGACTAATAGGTCACGCATATAAGCAATCTTAAATGCCAGTCGACCCAAGTCATGACGTTCAAAATGTTCGGTTAAGTATGGCTGTTGTTCCGCTCGTTTCTTCTGGATTCCAAACAGTATAGTGTAACAAGAATCGTTCTTCTGTTTAACGACAAAAAGCAATGCAACCCAAAACTGGCAGAGCATCGCATTATTCCATTTGACTGCTTTATTAGCGCGTAAGAGAATCTCCATAAACACGTTTTTCTTGAGACCTACTGCAGCGCCAACGATGGACTCTCTCCCAGCTATTTTCATCGAAGCTGTCCACAACCTTTTATAAGTTTGACAGCCAAAATGTTCGGTGTCTTTCGTCATATTGGGGTCAGCTAAAACCTCGTCAAGAGTTTCACGAACTCCACATTTGTATGATAGCGATGGTATGGAACATTTCACGTTGACACCGTACGTACATGGATACATGGACCACCCGTCAACTGGACAGATGATCCAAGTTGCCTGAGTCAGTACGTATTGAGAGCAATAAGCTTGTGGGATGGCACTAAAGGAGAAAGGCCGTTTTCTTCTAGAAACGTTGGTATCCTCATGCAAGCAGTACGCGAGTCTATCCCTGTGACCGTAATGTGTTACGGCAAAGAAACTGCACCGCTAAGCCAGAAGCTTTTTGCAAAAATTGCCTCAAATATGGAGCATCTCTCTTTCTTGTGAATCCCAAAATAACCCCGAATTTATTCCTGTTGTCGTGGAAGCTGTGAAAAAAGGATCCTTGCGGTATTTGAAGTTAAACACCATGTATCCCACGAGTTGGCTTCCGCGATTTCCCAATGGCTTTTATGTCGAAATTTTCTTCTTCTTCAAATTGCGGTGTCTGCCTGAGAGTCCAGTGAGTGTGAAAGGCTTGTTGGATGCCATCTACCATCTACGAAAACATTGAAGAGCTGGAGCTGATGGCGAAAAACAACAAAAAACGAAAGATAGAGAAGTTTTCATTTAACTATTTTACAAATGAGATTGAGTTTAAGGTGAAGGGGGGTTTAAGGTGAAGCCCCTAACTGTATGAGTTGCGAAGAATGTTTGATGTTATTAAAGCTGGTTTGGAGAAAAATGTCGAATATTGCGATTTACATATGACAATCGCGGATAACAACGAAATTTAGAGCAAAGATTTTGCCGAAGCAAAAAAGGTGGCCGCCAAGTAAATATATAGTGTTGTAACCCTTTTCAGAAATGTTAAAAGTCTACTTTTAGTCATCTATTAGACAGCCTCAGTTCGAATCCCAGCATCTCCAATAATTGAAAGCTAACTTTCAAACTTTTTGAGGTTTCAGCTTCGTGTTGTGCTTTTATATCTGTTTATTTGTTCATAAATAATTTTTGTTTCAACATTTTTTAATGTGTGCGTCTTCTATTGTAAGATTCTCGTTTGAAGTGAATACCACAATCATGATTTAATGCAACACAGTCATTACCACTAACAATGAAATATGCGTTAGAACGTAAACACAAACTAGAAAAACAAGGGAAAACTAGCTTTCTCGACAAGGAGGACACTAAAAAAGTTGGGAAACCCAAACTGCACAAGGGACGGTAGCAGTAAAACTGACAGAGTAGTCAATCATCCAGATTTAGGACCATATCAGCGTATTGGGTGTCGCTTTCACTCGGCGCAACTTCGTAGCCCATCCACGTCTCTACTAGTTTCGAACATGCCAGCATGTGTGTTGTCCTCAACGTCTCCATCCTTGAATTCTGGGTAGACCATGCAGTCCTCATAGGGCGTAAACACGACTTCAAAATCGGATAGAAAGAAGCTCCAAAGTTTGTCGTTTTCGAAACAAAAGGCACCGGCCGCCTTTCTGTACACATGTCCGATCTGTAATTTCAATTTGAGGCTACAGATTAATTGTTGCACTTACGGCGCGGTTTGCGTCGCCCACGCAGATGAGCTTCTCGGAAATTGTGCGCTTTCGTTGGAAAAAGTCATTCACAAAACTTTTCATCGCATCGGGTGTTTGCTTCGGTGACCCGCACCGCTTCCGGTGGTCGTTCTTCTTCTTCAGCCCTCCTTCAAGAACGCAGCCCTGCTTTCGAAGACAGTGGGTGCCTGTGCGCTCTCCCGAATCGTATCCTGAGCACACAAGGAGTTCTCCGTAGTGCTCAGAAATCCGTTGATAAAGCTCTAAAATTATGCTGTTTAATAATTCTTATTGTTCAAAATTCTTACCATTCTTCATCATTCGGTGCCTATCAAAGAATTTGGCTGCACAAAGTGCCAGTCCACTGGTCTTCCTCCGGCTGTTTTAAAGCTTCTCTTGTAGTTCCTTACTGGGACGTTGTCCTTTGAGGTCGTTCTTGCCGGGTTTCCTTC
Source organism: Steinernema carpocapsae (assembly GCA_000757645.3). NCBI lineage: Eukaryota > Metazoa > Nematoda > Chromadorea > Rhabditida > Steinernematidae > Steinernema > Steinernema carpocapsae. The sequence goes on from AZBU02000007.1 coordinate 65,109, forward strand.
CTTATCAACTTCCTTTGGCAAGACCACTGGCATCACCACTTCCGCCATTTTGTGAACTCTACCGTCACTTTCGTATAGAGCGCGCGCATGCTTATCTAAAGTGAACTTAAAGCCAAAGTTTTTTACAGATAACCTTACAGAAAGCCTTTGCGGTATCGCTTGTTACGGTGAGGCACATAAACGACTGGTGCTTGGCGTAAAACCTGGGAATGTCCTTGAGCATCATCCGCATAAACTTGTCCAATTCTTTGCCAGCTCCAAATTGAACACTCGTGGTGTAGATAATGACACCCTTGATTTGGTTCCACAACACCTTGAGTTTTGCGTGGTAGTTGCTATTCTTGTCCATGCCATCGGAGTACGTAAAGCAGCTGGTCTCTCGCGGATTGCAATATGACATCGACAGACTTGCTCCGGTGTAGTGTTCCATGAAATCGGAAACCATGGTTTCTTGTGTTTCGCCTTGGTCGTCAAGGTACATTTCCCTGTAGGGCAAGCGCCCTTCCACATTGGGATAGAGGTGACCGACAACCCTATAACAAAAGCATCAATCTGTGAAGCTTTTAATTTCTTATTTCACACTTACATATCGCGAATAACGCCCTTCGAGTCAAAGCAGCCAAATTCAACCTGTTGCTTGTCATTCACCTTGTTGCGAGTCCCTAAAAACAACGACACTTTACAGTTGTACCAATTTAAAGAACGCAGTAACAATATCAGATTCAAAATGCCATTTGCAATTTATGGCCAAAGAACAACTAACCCCAGTTTGAAAGTTAAGTTTGCTGTTAGCAGCATTTTTAGTTTAATTTTTGTTTTCAATTTTTTCTTGCGGTTTTAAATTGCAGTTTTAGCTTTTTTCGTGGTTTCAAATGTTTCATGATGTATTATTTGTGTTGTTTATCAAAAATCACAAGAATGGTTTAATAACTTTGTCGATCGTATTTCGCTTTAATCTGTTAAATTAAAAATATAGACTCTGGAAGACTGAGGCGTTGACAGACTTAGAGGGGTTTTATAGTTCAGCGCGCGCGTTTCGCACATTCGCACATTTTTTGCCGCTTCCTTTCCGGAACGCAAGCTGCAAATTTAAAAAACGCAGCAACAAATTGCGATTTTGCCTGCTGGAGCGGTTTAATGCGCAATGCGCGCGTCGAAAGTGAAGTCGTGTGTGCGTTGTGCTGTGAACCAAATTTATTTTGTCACACATTATATGAACGCCACGGTTTGCGGTCGAGCGCGCAATTTCGGTCGTCAAAATGGCCAAACACCATCGATTTTTTGTCATAATGGAACCGCAACCCTCAAAAATGCATTGCAAGCAGAAATCAGACCTCAGATAATATTTGGGTTCAGGAGCTCCGAACACCCGCCACGCAACCCTCAATCTCCAAAAAAAAACGCTTTTTTCCAGAGCGTCACAGAATGACGTCACAAAATGATTTTGTGACGCTCGCTTCATTTGTCATAGGTGGATTTTGAAGCGCCCATTTCGCTTTTGAAGCGCGCTTCAAACGCAACTTAGAACGCACTTTGCAACTAAAAACACCTGTGCGCGTCGTCGTGGGTGGCTGCGCGCTCGTCAAAAATTCCCCAAATTTGTATGGCGTTAGCTTGGAAACGCGCGCGCGCTGAACTATAAAACCCCTTTTAGGGTCAAGTCGTCTTGTCACAGTAGGTTCAACTGTTTCCTGTAAACTATTTAAAAACTTAGATCATTTTCTGGAAAAAATTTTTGAACAGAGGAATTCAGATAATAAGTCAAGTTACCAATAATGCTGAATAACTCACAAGTAGAAGTTGTAAACTGCTTGTATGTGTGGTACTTGTCCTTGCAGCTTTGGCCAACGATTGCCTCAAGCAACAGGTCCCTAAAAATCTTGTTTTTTAATGCGTACAATTTTTAATACCTGTACAAACGACGGAATTCAACTGCGTCGCGAAGAGGTTGCTCAAAGGATGCTAACTCTATCGGCCTGTCCTTATCAGAAAATATTGACATAATCGAGAACAAGATGAACAAGTTCATATCTGCTTCCATTATGCGCTTGGTCCTATCGGAAGAATTGTCATCAAAAGCTTGACGAAACACCGAAGTGTACTACGAATGTTCAGATAAAAGCGATGATTGTACTTGCTTACCATCGTAGGCAGTCTTTGGCCTTTTGAATCGTAGCCACTGTTCTCATCGATGTAGCCCGTTCTTGCCTTCTTAAACTTTCCAAAAGCCCAACGAATACTGCCGATCGTCAGATATCCTTTGTAAGCGCTGGTTGCTTGCTTCGGGTCAGTTTTGACAAGCACAAGTTTTGCCCGATCATTGAGAAACTTGTATTCGTTCGCATCAGGAAGATTACCCTGTGTTTCCTCTTCCCACCCCTAAAAATATTTAACTGTTACTGCAACTTAACTTGTTTTGCACACACCATCCTACGAAGGAGAAAACGCAGCATTGTTATGCTAAGCTTCTGATAGCCACGAAGAGAATCGATGTCGTAGAAATGTAAAAAGTTACACTCCGACAGATCTATGGACAAATCTCCAAATGCTTTCTCAATGGTGCCTAAAACAAGTTGGAGTAAAATTGTTCAGCGAGAACGATTTGGTATTTAAAAATCACGTTTAAAATATAAGTAAACCAATTTTATGATGGTTCCAAACAATAGAACAAAAGTAATTTAGATTAACCGGCCGAAAAAGTGAGCAGAAAGATTTTTGTTGTGTTGGTGTAACGTTGTAAAAAGGGAGCAACAAAAATGAAAATTGGCTTACTTTGGATGGTCTTCTTTGACTTCGATCTCTGTCTCGGAAGACGTGAGCCGTATTTATCCTTAACCAGTTTGCTAAAATACAGCTTTTAATAATAATAAAAAAACAAAAACATACAGATAGGTCGTGTGCTTAGCATCCCAGAATGGAGCAGTCCCGACATCACTCGCTTCTACGTTAGTTATCTTCTTTTTCGAGCCGAAGAATTCTTCTTTAGGAAGCTTGTCGTGAAGGCCCTCAAAGGCAAAGGAAAAGAAGTTGAAGTAGGCCAGGAATGGGCCGTTATAGACAACAGTTTGCTTGGGAATGTTGTCAACCACAACAAAACTGGTCTTCTTCATCGTGCCTAATCTGTCTGCAAACTTTGATTTGATCACGTCCACAATCTATTGAAATTATGAGCACATAAGTAACCAATAGTTTATCAAATAGCCAACCTCTTCCGTCTCCAGGGACGATGTTGAAGTGTAAAGGTACACTGCTGAATATTCCGATTTTGTCGACTTTCTCTGACGCTGGAATACGGTGAACACCGGATAATAAGCGTAGGTACCACGAACGAAAAACATGAAGAGCTGTACGTCTTCATACTCATCAATTTTAACGGTCCCTTCCGGAGAAATCACCGTCATAGGAATTCGAGACATATATTCCTTCGTTTTGCTATCGGATCTCAGATACTCCATCTAAACTGTTTGTTATGAAAATTAAAAGGCTCTGAAATTACCGCTGTATCGGTCACTATTTTGAAGTCTTTCTCGTCAAACACGTCTCCGTCGACCATCAAATCGAACAATCCCGTATCAAGATCTCGTTTTGATCGAGGTTTTTCTGTGATAGCATGCGCTCTCTCAAACGCCTCGTCGAATGTGGAAGATTCCCAGAACTCTAAAAATAGCATATATAAATTCAATTGTGAAAAATTACACTATGTCGTACATGCATTAAAACAGACTTAATACCAAATAGAACCTGATAAAAATTATTTATTCGAACTGTTAACAACTTACTTTGGCGGCTTTCTTCACGTTCTAATTGGTATAAGAACTGCATAGTCCTCTCCAAGTCGTGCCTAAAACAAAAAATTGATTAAAAGACACAATTCTGTGTTTTAACACGCTCAGTATAATTAGCCCAATCGTTTTCAAAATTTATTTAATTCCAATTTAGAGACCGGGCTGTGCAATCAATTTTGAATACCGGTTTTCAAAACTTGCATTATGCATATGGTATCCACTTTGAAATTCACAGGCTGCGTATGCAGACTGAAATTCAACAAACAGCTTACCGTGCTTGTCTGATGTCACCAGTCCACAACGGTCTAATCCAGAGCGTTGCTTCCTCTCCAATGAGCTTTCCAGCGTCGAAAATGGCATCAATGTCATAAACGTAAAACGGTACGCTGTCAACTTCGTTGCATTTTAGGCTTGATTTGTCACAAAGGTTTTTGTGGGCTCTGTGGGCCTTTCGTGAAAACCCGAACAGGTAAACGTCGTAAGCGTCATTGTTCTTCTTGAAAATAGCAATTCGGAGTCGTTCTAAATTAACGAAACTCAGAGTTAAACAATAACGTCAAATTGAAAATGCATGTCTTACCGCCAACTACTTTCCAAGCCTGTAAAATGTACTTAGCATTCACGGAGGGGGGTTGTGAGAACTGCTCTACGTGAGACGTGTGATCACATCCATAACTTGAGTCTGCGTGCGCTTGGTGAACTGCAAAACAAACATCAGATTTACATTTCTTTATTTCTTACGATTAAGTTCAGGAGAGGTTGTAGGAGCTTCTCTGATGCTGAGTAGTTTTCTAGATCCTTCATGGCAAAAAAGAAGTCTTCATGAGGTTCGACCAACGGGATTCCCAGCTGTGCTTTCACATCTACATTTTTAATGTTAAATAAAACTACAACACAGAACCATCGTTTTTTATCTCTCTAATAAGGTATTATTTGCCTATTTTATCAGGTTTTAAGTTAAAGGCTTGATACTAAAATGGGTTTGCTCTCATTTTTTTAAAGGGAGGCTAGCGAAAATGAAAATAATGTAAGCGTGTGAATGTGTAACGTGTGTGAAATTGTTATTGTCCAAAAAAACCAACCTTGAGTTGGTCCCGGTGATGCTTCCAGATTATACGGTAGCAGGAGAGCAAGTCTAAACAGCATTATATTGAATTTTAGGTTTACGAAGTGCTGTACCTTTTCTTCGGCCATTCTTCGTCACTATCCAGAATAACAGAAAGTTCGCTTTTTGAGTTCATCCACAGTTGATCCAAAGTCAGTAAAATCAAATCAATATGGTTTGCCTCCGGCAGCGAAAAATGGGTTACTTCTGTATGGAGTGTGAGCTTGATCATGAAAGCCTCCGCAAAGTCAGCGTCAGCGTAAGTGCCCGTGACAACTTTCAACTCGCATGAGTCACCGGTGTTCTTGTGTATTAAAAAGAAAAACGACGGTTCTCGACCTGTGATTTCTAAAAAAGAAATGATTTTTGATTGCAATTTATAATCATAAAATTAAAAAACGCACCCGTGATTAGAACGGGCTGCAAAGACGTTCTTCCAGTTTCACACCGCAGTATGCTGTCCGCTTCATTGAATGAAAAACTTTCCTGAAGATCTTCTAGCGTAAATTGGATAGTGGGGAAACGTTTGAGCGTTGGGAATGACAACACCTTAATAAATTGTTGTTTGTTATCAACAGAAAGACTTAGTAAATACCGCGTTTTCAAGAAGGGTGTCCAACGTACTCGAACCCAAAACAATCTTTGGGTTTTCGTTCTTCTCCCAAGCAGCTACAGCGGTCTTCAGTTTGGAGCGGTCGGTTTCATCAATAACGTACTTCTCCTCACTCCGTGGTGTAGCGTAGGCTCGGATGAAATTTTCCGCCCCTTCGAAACCTAAAATGTATTAAACATTAGAAATTGACTACAAGTAAAAAAAACATTCAAAGTGAACTGGTGCTCTTCGTGTTTTGCACATCGTAAAACCATAATTCCCGACAAAACTCATTTGAAAGCACTTGTATCAAAAAAATTACCTGTGGGAAAACTACATGGCAGACGCTTGATAAAAGAAGAGAGCATCATTCTAAAGTATTATGTTAAATTAAAAATTAAACACGTCTATTTTACTCCAGCCTTTCCGTCGACTTCTTTTCAGCTCCAGCAAGATGATCCACAATTAAGCTAGGAGACATGTGTAGGTTATGCGCCAGGAATGTAAGAAAACTAGTAGTCGATGTTGGGACTATCAGATCAACGACATTGGGAGTCAGCGGAGCGTTCTCAGTTTTGCCAAAGAGCTCGATATGTGCAGCATTACCATACGCCATCAGATTTCGAAGAATTTCTTCCATCTGCGAATTTTTGTCAGGCAGGTCGGTTTTCGAAGATGTCGGGGATTCGTCTCCCTTAACTTTCTCAACATTCAACCGCTGTAAATTTCAGATTTGATTAATTATTTGTTTAAAGCCCACTTGGAAAATATCAAATTCGTTGCGCGACACTGCAAACATTGCGAATCCATTGTGGCCGATCGTCTCAACGTAGATGATCTTTGAGGGTTTTGTCTCCAACAACTCCACATGTTCCTTCAACGTTTGATCGACTTTTTTCGACTCTTTGAGAACGTTTAGTGGCAGAAGGTACACATCATCGTGTGTGCCACTTTGTTCAGCCTGAAAGGAAAACTAAACATTTGACAACTTCAGATGTTATATACCGCCACTTTCGTAACCTTGTTCAGAAACTGAATAGAAAGTTCTTTTTCTTCGTGCCAGTAGCAAACCAGTTCAGCACACCCTGCGGAATATGTTCCAAACGCTTCCAACAAAATAGGTTCTAGGTACTGGGTGACGTCTTGAAACTGTGCTGGATTGACGTTTTCCACTTCCGTTGAAACTTCACTGATGTGACGCTTTCCATGTGACTTGACAGAGTCTAAAACCAATTTTTTATCAATGCTTTTATAAAGAGACGCACCTCCATATTCGAGCAAGATGATTCCAACACATCCAAGTGCAATGACCGGGAACGCGACAAATTTTGACCAATATATGAGGGTTTTTAACCACGCGTACTTTCGACGGGGTTTGCGGCGCTTACACACCGGGAGAGGTTGTCCATGCAGCATCGGCTGCGAAGGATCCATTGAAGTTTTTGATCGTAGGATCTGAAACATTGCTTCGTTCATTTCACTTAAAAATATGGTTCATCGCGTAATTATCCAAGAATTAGGAACTGTTAAATTTTAGTCTTTTGTTGTTTTAGAGCTCATTATTCTTTTTTAAGTTGTGTCCAAAACAATTAAAAGTACGTGTTTTTGTAGCCGCTGAGTTGCACTTGATGCATTTTGGATTAAAGATTGTGAATATTTAATTACATGGTTACAAGAGTTGTTCATCGTTTTACAAATACCTGTATTTACACGACATTTTGAAAAAAGGTTTTACAACTTGCAAGACGAGCCCTAAGAATTTCAAATATTTGAAAATAATAATTCGCTCGAATTACTTTGAATTAAATTACTGCTGGGGGCAATCTAACAATTGCAAGAATCTTACGGATTTGAGTCTCCAATGACGTAATTTTAAACCTAAACAAACTCGGAAATACGGAGCACTTGGATTAGAATACTTAGAACTCTAGACAATTCATTTTTTTACTTGAAAATGAATTGTCTAGAGTTCAAAAAGGAAAATCCGGTTTTCGAGACTCAAATCCGTAAGATTGTGCAATTGTAAGACTAAAAGTTTTGTAAAGGCAGAATGTCCAAAATGTGTTGCTAATTTTATCATAAACAAAACGCGACAAATCGATGCAGCCCCCATAGATCACGAGATCCGATGAAACTGAAATCCGCGCGGCTGTCAAACTAAGTTTCCTACGGTCGGAACGCAAGGAAAGAGAATGTAGTTGCGGTGTTAGCAAACCAATCGATGCGGAGGCGCACAAAAAATGCCTCAGTGGCAGAGGAAACGGATGGTCGGTCCGATAAGAGGAATGAGTCATTTAAGCGGTATTGAAAAAATGAAATTGCATTGACGTATTTAAACGCTAAAAACGTTTTAGAACTTGATTTAGATTTAGACATGTAAACTTTGGCAGGAGAGTCTAACGATTCAAATGACGTTTATCGCATTTAACAGCAATTTAACAGTAGCAATTTCTATTAAAAGTCAACAAAAAAAGTGATTTGTTCTAATTTATTTCAGCCGGCATTTCGCGCCTCCAAGATCAGCTTCACTCGACGCTAGATCGCCTAGAGCGACGCCACCGTTTTCACAATTTTATGATTCTCTCCAAATAGCGCAAATTACATATTTTTCGGTTTCAATTTTTGTGCGTAGTCTATTGAGCATAAATACGGCCACAACCGTTGCCAATTGGGCGTTTGCAACTCTGATTTCGACGTTTTCGTGGTTGCGAACAGAAATGGCGGTTTCGGTTTTTCGGTATTCGGTTCCGGTTAACCGGAGACTTTTGGTCTTTGCGATCCCTGGTTGCAAAACCGACCTTCAAATAATAAAAAGCATGGCTGTTGTTCCGCTCGTTTCTTCTGCAAGAATCGTTCTCCTGTTTAACGACAAAAAGCAATGCAACCCAAAACTGGCAGAGCATCGCATTATTCCATTTGACTGCTTTATTAGCGCGTAAGAGAATCTCCATAAACACGTTTTTCTTGAGACCTACTGCAGCGCCAACGATGGACTCTCTCCCAGCTATTTTCATCGAAGCTGTCCACAACCTTTTTATAAGTTTGACAGCCAAAATGAAATGTTCGGTGTCTTTCGTCATATTGGGGTCAGCTAAAACCTCGTCAAGAGTTTCACGAACTCCACATTTGTATTAACGTGGATGGCAATGGTATGGAACATTTCACGTTGACACCGTACGTACACGGACCACCCGTCAACTGGACAGATGATCCAAGTTGCCTGAGTCAGTACGTATTGAGCTCAATAAGCTTGTGGGATGGAACTAAAGGAGAAAGGCCGTTTTCTTCTAGAAACGTTGTTATCCTCATGCAAGCAGTACGCGAATCTATCCCTGTGACCGTAATGTGTTACGGCAAAGAAACTGCACCGCTAAGCCCTCTTCTTAGAAGCTTTTTGCAAATCAAATATGGAGCATCTCTCTTTCTTGTGAATTGTGAATCCCGAAATAACCCCGAATTTATTCCTCTTGTCGTGGAAGCTGTGAAAAAAGGATCCTTGCGGTATTTGACCTTAAACACACATGTGTCCCGCGAGTTGGCTTCCGCGATTTCCCAATGGCTTTTATGTCGAAATTTTCGTCTTCTTAAAATTGCGGTGCTGCCTGAGAGTCCAGTGAGTGTGAAAGGATGCCATCTACGAAAACATTGAAGAGCTGGAGCTGATGGCGAAAACAACAAAAAAAACGAAAGATAGAGAAGTTTTCATTTAACTATTTTACAAATGAGATTGAGTTTAAGGTGAAGGGTGAAGGGGAGTTTAAGGTGAAGCCCCTAACTGTATGAGTTGCGAAGAATGTTTGATGTTATTAAAGCTGGTTTGGAAAAAAAAATATTGCATATGACAATTGCGGATAACAACGAAAGGTAGCCGCCAAGTAAACAAATAGTGTTGTAACCCTTTTCAGAAATGTTAAAAGTCTACTTTTAGTCATCTATTAGACAGTCTCAGAGTTGCGAAGAATGTTTTGATGTTATTAAAGCTGGTTTGGAGAAAAATGTCAGAATATTGCGATTTATATATGACAATCGCCTAGCAATCGTTGTGACAATTGCTTCCCACATTGATTTCCAACATTGATTCCCAATGATTTTAAGCTAATTTTCAAGCCTTTAATTTTGGTATTCTGCATTTATCAGTTTATGAATATTTTTGGTTTCGACATTCCATGTTTGTGTGTCTTCTATCGTAAGATTCTCGTCTTTTTGAATGCGTTTAACGTTTAAATAATAATTAAAATTTACTTTTGTTTTAAGTAGAAAGCATTTTTAGTTCAAGCCGTAAGATGATCTATAACTCTAAAGCTTTTTCATAAATAAATATCAAATATTTTTTAGACCAAGTTTTTTTTAACTTATTATTACAACAACTGGTTTGTTTTGTGGTTTCGCCCAACGGTTTTCAGAATTTAGGCTTACTTGCTTTATAGCGTTACTTTTAACACGTGAAACCTCTTTATCAAAACGCTTTTATTCGTAAAAATAACAGTATTAGGGGTGCAGACCTAAAAGACAAACCGGGCTTTTTCGAGAGAATGTTAGAGCCCTGAAGATGCTAAGAAGAACACAACAACAACATTTACTTGCACTAGGCAAAGGTCTATTAAAATTGAACATGGGTAGCTCTTTCATACACAACAGTGTCGCCCAGAAGAGCCGCGAAAAAAACCTAGAATAGGACACGCGAGATTACGAGGGGAGAGTAAATATGGACAGACCTGGGCTACAGCTTGGCAGGGAAGAGATCAGCGAATGGGCAATCGCGGATGGAGCGACAAGACAAGGTGACGTTACGGTGAAAATGTTGGACAAGAGAGAGCGGCAATTGGGAAAATGGGAGAGAAGGTGGTGAGGGGTATTACTATGTAGTGGTGTGCAAGAAGACGATAGAGGGCAATTACTGATAACAAAAAAATGGCCACTTACATTTTCACACATTTTCACGCCAGTTCGTTTCTTACTATTTTTGAAAACGTCATGGTCAAGGTGTTTGCTTCAAGTTCAAACCTTCTGGGCGAATTGCGATAATTTCCACTGCCGATCGTCACCATAGCAGCCCGCTTTACGACGGAATTTTCGGTCCTCACTGTTTCGAAGTCCGCGAGCCTAAAACAGCTTTTTAATCACCTTCATGCACCAATTTTTTTGCTCACGTCTCCATTGGAATGTGAATTTGCACTTCAGTTTCAACCCCATGCAAACGCAAAATGGACGTGTAATACCGATAAATTCTCTCGTTACGGTTGCTCTGCAACTCCATTGAGTAGTAGACCGCTTTGTCTAAATTTTACCGATAGAGGTTTTTCAGAATTTTCAGTACTTACTGAGATTCCAATCCGTATATGCGTAAAAGGAACGCGAAACCGGGTACTGGGCTTGCACTTTGCTTTTCCAAGGCGTGGTTGGTCTGTAGCCCAATGTGAGGATCTTGTTCCCATAGCAGCGTGCTCAAAATCCTCGTTTCCAGAGCACTCCAAACTGGGAATGCCAAAGTGGATGGCTTTGATGAACGCCAGAGGTGCAGACATGTGGTTGCAGGAGAGGTTTTCAAAAACTGTAATAAGCTTAGTCGAAAAATAAATAATAAAAACAGCGTGAAAAAGCATTAAAAATTGCTATCTATTTGATATTAATATATGATATAAAAACTGATATTATTACGTTTGCGCCATTTCTATAATTTACTATTCATTGATTAAAACCAATATCAACTTTGCAGAAAAAATACGGACGAACATTAATTCAATGATTGCAATTGTTTAACTTGGGCATTTTCAAAACGTCATTTGATTGATCTTGTCAGTACTTTTTCAAACTACACAATTGAAAAAATATACAGAATTTGCAGTTATGTTTATTAAACTTAAAAAACTTACAGCCTTTCCTCAAAGTAAAATTGCGCATGTACTCATCTTTGTTCGCGTGATATCTGTCAATCCATGTCCATTTTTTTCTAAGGGGGCACTGAGGCTGCTGGTAAGCTCCGTTCACGAATAAGTCGACGTGTCCAAGCTTGGCGAGTTTTCCGAATCCGTCACTTAAAAAGTTTTCCTTAATAGACCGCAACTATTTTTACTTACTCCACTGAACTTTCACTGCTCGAATGCCATACTTCCACGTATGTCGCGCAAGTCTTCTGCAGGCCGCTCGATCCTTCAAACATAAAAACTGGCGGATCGAGTCCTAGAACGGTTACTTTTGGCAATGTACACAGGAACCAACATACCCCAGATGGATCCGATCTTCTGGCCTGATAGGTATTGGACGCCGCTCCCTGCAAAACCGACTGTATGCGCTCCTAAGGAGAAGCCTATGTACTGGAAACGAGCATACGGTATGTTCATGTGCGTATGAAGAAATTTGGTCATTTGCGCGATGACCTGGCCCATAATTGGCGTCTTGGGGACCGATAAAAAATACAGCAGGTTTTGTGGCCTTGACCAATCAATGGTGATAATGAGCATATCGTTCTATAACATCAATTTTTTTTTTTTAATTTGAATTTTAACATAAATAGACAATCAAAAGTTGACTGGTTTGCTTTTTAAAAGTCAAATCAAATCGTTCTTTACATGAAAACATCAAATTACAAAGGTCTTTTTTGTTAGTAGCTCCTCCCGCATGACGTGAGGCCAGGCATCTCTGCTCAGCTGATCGCTGTCAGGTGACCATCCATGCACGATAAAAATGACATTCAGGTCGTTGGAGTCCGAGATGTTGATGTTACCCAACGCCGTTTTGCTATCCAAGTAGGCGGTATTGGAGAGTGTGTAATCGCAGAAGATCTGGTATTTTCTCTAAAATTTATGGATTAGCTAAAGATTAAAAGCACAAACTGGGTTGCATTAAAAGTCTAAGCGTACGACTTTTTATCCTTTATAAAATAAAGCAGAACGACCCAGACGTGTTTGCCAGTCCGTCTGTCACGAACTTTCTAGACTCGAGTTGCCTGATTGGGCAAATGCGGGTTACAGTAGCAGCGCCATTTGCGTTTGCACTCGTTTCGTCGTCGCCGCGGACCGGTCGGTTTCGCAACCGCGTCGGTGCCTAAATTGGTGCCACAAATTCCAAATTGGCCAGAGTTGTTTTTGGGTTCAATGGAATATGCACAAAATTTAGAACCGAATAATATAGAATTTGCATTTTTAAAAATTTATGAAACTGCGAAATCGGTGCGCTTGCTCCAGTCGGGTCTAACGATGTGCAGTTTTAGCCAAATGTCTGGAAAAACTGTTAAGAAAGTACGGCCAATTTTTGGAGGCTCGTATCTCGACGCTGAACTGTCCAATTTGACCGTTTTTGGTGCAATCGATAGAGGAAATCGAAAACAACTTTTCGCAAAAAATCTGACAAAAACAAAAATTGTCAAAAAATCACAAAATTTTGCCTTGCTGCCCCCTTACCTTCGTTCATGACCGAACCAGACATGTCTGGAAAATGTATGGCGGCCAACCGTCCCTTTCCAGACATAGCCCACATCCAATTTCAAGGTTACAAAAACGGGCGTTTTTGCAATGAAATTAATTTTTTGTTTTTGCCAGATTTTTTGCGAGAAGTTTTCTCGATTTCCTCTATCGATTACACCCAAAAACGGTCAAATTGGACAGTTCAGCGTCGAGATACGAGCCTCCAAAAATTAGCCGTACTTTCTTAACAGTTTTTCCAGACATTTGGCTAAAAGTGCACAACGTTAGACCCGACAGGAGCGTGCTATAAGCTGATTCGACGCGGAATTGCCTGTTGCACATTTCATCTTAACATTGTATGCTTCAAAACTTCAAAAATGCAACGGCTCCGAGATAAGCGCGCTGTTTTTTTTTTTGCGCCACCCTGTATTTAGAAAATTAGAAACAAAACGCAAATAAATGTTACTACATTTTTAAACATTTCAAAAAATTGGAATGAGCAACGGAGAAGTCTACAATGTTCTATTAGCATTTTTAGTAAAATAAATAATTTTTAAAAGATTTATAGCGTTTTAAATGTTCAGAACTTTAAAAAACTATTTCTTGTATTGATTAATCTGCTCTTTTTTGTTTTAAAATATATGTTGCAGGAGTTTTTAAAGGATGAAAGACAGAAAATTAAAAGATTTCAAATTGTAAAAAATAAAATTAAAAAATTAAAAACAGGAAAATGTTTTTATAATTGATTTTTCGTTTACACGAAACTCACCTGTATGATAGCGTGAACTTCATGTCCCAGTCGTTTGGATTCAGCGACAAAGTAGTGTCGGAGACAAAAAGTTCCACTATCCACCACCATTCTATTGCAGTGTAACAGACCTTGAAGGGTTCAGCCACACATATCATTTCCTCGTTTTCACCCGCATTCGTCCCGGATAGAGCAAAGAGAAGGAACAACATGGGCGCTAAGAGCTTCATTGTAAGTCTAAAACAAATTGTTTACTGCAATTTAATTACAATCCCAAAGGAATCCTTCATTTTCCAATTTTTTAATTTACAAAAAAACATTTAAATTTTTTACGATATGTAAAACGATTGCCTAGGCACGTTTAGTATACGAAACGCGCGAGTTTTTGCATGTTTCTAATAAGTCCCACAAATACGCATTTATATACTATTTACACCAAACCAATATGTTATTCGCTAGTTACAGCAATATAAGCTGACGGCTGACAAGCGTGATTCAAAAACAGAGACAAAAATCAATGGAAACGAAGGCTTGTGGCGGAATTGTTTAACAGTGACGCATCGTTGCGAACATGCAAAAAACGTCTCAACTGACAGAGAGTGGCTAACGGAGCCGCGGCGAAAAAAGGGACCGCTGTAACACGAATACATTTTGTCGACTTCAAAACAAAAATTTACTTCTATAATAATGTTCACTCTAATTATAATAAAGTTGAATCTGTGTGTTCGGATTTCCGCCTTTTCTCATTTTGATCGAATGATTCCAAAGGACCGGTCGGAATTTTTGAACCGACTGTTCCTCTTTCCTCTTTCGGTCGAAACGAAGTCAGTTGTATCAGTTGAGTTGCTCAATTTGAGACAAAAATATCAACATTGAATTTTCAAAAAATGCGAACCGACCGGAATATTTTCTGCCCATTCCAGATTCCACCTTTTGAAACCCATCTTTTGGCATTAAAACCAATGTGTTGTTTCTGAAGCACGTCAAAGTTCAAGCCATCAAGCTCGAAACGTATCACAGCCTCTGTTCTGAACTCAAGTTGTGCACCAAATGCCGTTTTTGCCTCTGAAAAGTAAAACATTTCTAACTTTAAAACAAACTTCAAACTTCAGCGCATGTGCGCGCGAAACAGTTCAAATATATATTTTAATTCTTGGTAAGTTTTAAAGAAAGTTCAAGTTTGGCGCAGAAGATGCTTGTCTTCTTTGGTGAGATGCTTCGGATGTTTCTTTAACCTAAACAACAATTTAAACAATTTTATGATATTACATTAAAAAAGGTTGCTTTTGTAAATGGCACTCGGAAGATGCTGGATAAAAGCAGGCATCATCGCTTTAAATTATAGTTTTACTAAGCAAATTAAAAATTTTTCTTTTATTATTTTTCATGGCTTTCTTTTAGCTTCGTTTATCGCTTTTGTCCAAAAATGTCAGTAAAATTGTGGTCAACGTTTCTGGAAAACTCGAAAAAAAGAGTCACCTAAATCGTTTCTGCGTAGTAAAGACGTTGTTTTTGAACGGCAGAAATTGCATATCTTAAATCTGTTGCACAATAATTTGAAAAATTTATATACTTTACCATTGCAGACGATTTTTTGAACATTTATGAAATGCTTCAGGTAGGATGGGCCCCAAGGAATTGAGTCTTCGCTGTTCCTGAAACCATTTTTTTCAAAGTTAATAATGCAGCAATTATTTTTGAACAGACGTTTTACTACTTCAAGTAAACTTTTTTAAACAAAATTTAATGCGGCTTCATGAATGGTTTGTTCGTAAATAAAGTGCAGGTTTAAATTTTCGGATACACTAAGACTTGAGAAAGCTCCCAGAGTTAGAAAATTTAAATGATGCAGTTCCCAAAATTATCTTTTTTAACCAACACTTTTGGCTGAATTTGAAGCGCCAAGGTCGCCTTTAGCCGAGAAATCGTTCAAACACGAGGCTGTTGCAAAATATATATTTGTGAAAATACGCGGAAAATTGCGAGTTGACTGTATAGTTGTCCGTATAGTCAGCTGCGACTATGGTTCGGCGACTCAAAGTCCGTTTCGCTGACTCGACGAAGAGCATTGGTTTTAATAATAAAACGTCTTACAAGGAACCTCTCGAAGTGTCATTCTCAAATCAAGCTGAAAATTTGTGAGCAGATAAATCTCGATGCGCTGATTCCGAAAAATATGGGTTTTGTCGGCGGATGCGAGATCTAAAATGCCTAAAAGGGCATGTCTAAAACGGGAAGACCGACCGCTCAGCAGCCGCCCACCAGGTTCAAATGGCTCCCGCCTGAGACTGAAATGGCTTCTGTCTGGTGCTGCAAGTTCCGTCTCGTCCCGCTAAATTTATTAACAAGTGTGACCTATCGTGTGGTCAATGCAACCGTGATGCACGCAATATGAGCACCGAAACATCTTCAAACACCTTTTCACCTTCATTAGAAACTTCAGCGGCGTCGTCATCCTCAGGAAATGCTTTATAAAATCGGATGTAGAACAATAGAACCAAGACCTCTGGACAACTATTTATCTGCGCACGTCTCCAGACAATTCTCACGGGCACACTGTGACCGGGCTAGCCTCGAGGCTTCGCCCTCCTCAGCTAATATCATCTTCTTCTTCTTCTGGGCGTGTGCTCAGCCTTGGGCGGGAGGTTCCAGAGCGGCGGCGCCGGGCAGATTCCTCTCGGCTCTGTCCTTGACAGCTTCGTTCTTGTCCTTGACATCTCTCGCCGGACGTGCATATCGGACTTCTCGGGCCTGGAAGTAGAAACATATGAATCAGATGGAATGTTATGTTATGTCCCCGCTGGCTCCCCTCATAGAACATCAGCGATCTTTCGTAATCCTGTACAAGCTTGAAACTTAACGGCATTCTTAGCCTTTAAGCCAAGTGACCTCATGCAGGTCACTACATGTCCCCCTTCCGCTAAGTTTCGTCCTCGAAATTCTCTCAACTTCTCTCGTTTCCTTCTCGTCCCTCAGTCATATGACAAATGCTCGTCTCCAACACTTGCTTTTGAAACCGACCGAGGCTTGCTCGTTCCTCAATGTTTGGGTTATACGGCGTCGGCGCCGCCCCTCTGCTCTTTCCAACTTCTAGACCGGTACCATCTTCTTTGCGTCGCTGCCACCCTAGGGTGCGGTTTTTTTGCCTTGTCTTGTCTCCTTGTCAATCCTCAATACGCCTGTTGTTCATCCTCAAGTAAGGCTCATAGTAGCCCCCCACTTTGACCAATCTTCCCAAATTTTGCACAATTTTGGAAAAAGACTTTTCAGCCGCTTTCTTCCTTTTTCAGGTCCCCCTTATTTTTTTGTTTGTGTACTATTGCCATGATTAAATGCATAATTCAAATGTATTTAATTTAATAAATAATTTTAAAAAATTTAGCCAAGGCGCTGGTTCGCCTTTTGAGAGGCTCCACTGAAGTTCAATACGTCGTCTTGGTGAACATCGCCACGATCTGTGCAAGCCACACACCGGTAGAGATCAAAATTTCGCTCTGCAGGTTCTCGGCGAGTTTTTTCGAAGCTCTCCACGCTTTGTAAAATGCCAAAACCTCTCGCTCCTTCTCGGTAAAGGCAACAAGATCGTGGTGAAGCCGTCTCCTTCCAACCACAATCTTCCAAACAATTTTTTACGATGGGACTCTTCCTGCCTATCGTAAAAAATTGTACGGCTGCTCAACAGCCTGTCTAAAGCCCTAAGCATTACAACATACAACCACACTTACACATCGTATTAACATAAATTAAGTTACATGATCCAAATTAGACGGGCTTGTAGTCGAGCTTCGTCTCGAGCTTCTTTGCGTCGGCGACCTCAATTCTCAATGGTTCCTAAAACAAGTTGGAGTAACATTGTTCAGCGAGAACAGTATTTAAAAATTATGTTTGAAATATAAGTAAACCAATTTTGTGATGGTTCCAAACAATAGAACAAAAGTAATTTAGATTAACCGGCCGAAAAGGCGAGCAGAAAGATTTTCGTTGTGTTGTTGTAACGTTGTGAAAGGGGAGCAACAAAAATGAAAATTGGTAAGCTTACTTTGGATTGACTTCTTTGACTTTGATCTCTGTCTCGGAGGACGTGAGCCGTATTTATCCGTAACTAGTTTGCTAAAATACAGCTTTCAATGATGATTTTAAAAAAAACATACAGATAGGTCGTGTGCTTAGCATCCCAGAATGGAGTAGTCCCGACATCACTCGCTTCTATGTTGGTTATCTTCTTTTTCGCGCCGAAAAATCCTTCTTCCCAAAGGCCCTCAAAGGCAAACGAAAAGAAGTTAAAGTAGGCCTGGAATGGGCCGTTATAGACAACAGTTTGCTTGGGAATGTTGTCAACCACAACAAAACTGGTCTTCTTCATTGTGCCTAATCTGTCTGCAAACTTTGATTTGATCACGTCCACAATCTATTGAAAGCATGAGCACATAAGTAACCAATACGTTATCAAATAGCCAACCTCTTCCGTCTCCAGTGACGATGTTGAAGTGTAGAGGAACGCTGCTAAATATTCCGTTCCGGTCAACGAAATCTAATGCGTCTTCATGAATCGTTTGTAAATAAAATGCAGGTTTACATTTTTGGATTTTTCGGTTTCCTTGTAAGACCTGGAAAAGCTCCCAAAGTTAGAACTCTTTTAAATTTAAATGATTTCTTGAAAGCAATATTTTACAGTTGGCTTTTTGGCATTTTAACACACACTAATAAACAATTGTGACGATTTTGAGCTCAACGTAGTCGAGTTAAATAAATCAATAAATCTGAAATTCTTTAAAATGTGTTTTAAAAAATGTAATTTTTAAATCAACTTGCAATCTCTTGAGATAGGTTAACACAAAACTACTTACATTATTGCGTAGAAATTTCCTTTTTTGTCAACGATAATCAATAGTGAAATTACCTGAAAAAAGCAACGCAAATTTTGTTGAGTTTGTCGTTTACAACGCGTTTAAATCATTTCTTTTGCAAGATATTTTGTTAGTCCGTTGGGTCAATTACCGTGGCGTTCATATAATAATAAATTTGGTTCACAGTACAACGGATACACGACTTCACGTTCGACGCGCGCATTGAACTATAAAACCGCGTCAGTTGGTGAAATATCGATTTGCTGCTGCGTTTTTTAGATTTGCAGCTCGCGCGTAGTTCGGTTGGCGCTTGAAGCGGCAGCAAAACAGCAAAAAATGCCTGAAGCGGCGCGCGCTGAACTATAAAACCCCCTTTAAGCAAAACAAATTCAAAAAATGAAATAATTGTGCATTGACATTGTTTCAGATAAAGCAAACGGTATCCTCTATTAAATAAAGGAGAACGATAGCGTTATAAGGCTGGAAACAGCCGAAAATCCACGAATATGATGATATTTCAGGTGCACAATGCGTAGAAAACAGTGCTCTATGCGCGAGAACAGCGGCCGCGGCAGAAAACACCCCGAGAACGCGAAAAACGGCCTCGTTTTATGCAGAAAAACCTCGTTTTCGCGTGTGAAAATTCAAAAACGTAAAGGATTTGTCGCGACGCAACCAATTTCGGCGATCTTGGGCGCAAAACGTGGCGGAAACCCTTTTCAAGCTTTCGTTTGCCTTTTTTTAGAAAACGCACAAACACAACTTCGCCGCCAATTTACACTCGAGTCCAAGCCGAATTCGCCATTTTCCATACTAAATCGCCGGTGCGCGACCGAACCGTCGACTTTTCAAAAGCGTCTCTTTTCCAGTGGAATCGAACAATAAATCTTAATCTAAAGGTGATCGAACTTTTAGAAGATTCTAAATTTATCATTCAATTTAAAAATTTTTTAAAATTTTTCAAAAGTGAACTGTGAACTTCTAAAATTCGAATAAAAAACGTCATAAATTTGGCCGAAATAGTCATGCTTAACAGACAGATTGCATTGATTGCGAGGAAGAAGCTTGCGCAGGCAAGCTTCGTCCGTGCCTGCGCTAATCCGCTTGATGTCGTCCATTTCATCCGAGTCATACATACTCCGTATGTAAAATACAGCGCTAAGTTTCTGGCGCTAAAATAAAAAGTGACGCTAAAGGGGGTTTTATAGTTCCGCGCGCGCGTGCGTTTCCAAGCAAACGCCATACAAATTTCGGGAATTTTTGACGCGCGCGCGGCCACCCACGACGACGGGAAGGGGTGTTTTTACTGAAAAGGGACTGGTCCAGACGTCTGAGAGGCTTGTCTGAAACATGGGTCAGAAACATGGAAGAGACATGGGTCGTCTGGCTCATCCATGTCTGGAATTCAGCTGTCTACACCGGATTTCACAGAGTTTCAACCCATTTTCTGGGCGTTATTATCCGTTTTTTATCATTTTTCGCATTAATTTCTGATTTGCACAATATTGTTCTTGTTTTCCGCTACCGAAATCACAAAAAACTGTCGAATTCGGACAGACCAGTGAAAAGTTTATGGCCACCTGAAAATCGGCACAATTTTCTTAACAAATTTTCCAGACTTTTGGCTAAAAGTGCACATCCCTGAAGGTGTGAGTGGTGATCGTTAGCTCATTCGATGCAGAATCACAAGCGGAACAACTTTTCTTAACATTGCAACCTTCGAAAACACAACAGCGTTGAGATAGGGTC
Organism: Steinernema carpocapsae; assembly: GCA_000757645.3. Lineage (NCBI taxonomy): Eukaryota > Metazoa > Nematoda > Chromadorea > Rhabditida > Steinernematidae > Steinernema > Steinernema carpocapsae. The sequence continues at coordinate 85,338 of AZBU02000007.1, forward strand.
GATGTTTTTTTTTTGGCCCACCCTGAACAACATACAACCACACTTACACATCGCAATTCTTGTATTAACATAAATTAAGTTACATGATCCAAATTAGACGGGCTTGTAGTCGAGCTTCGTCTCGAGCTTCTTGGCGTCGGCGACCTTGCGCACAGCCTTCATAAAGTCCTCGTCGATTACGTACTCGCGTTCGGCGCGGATTGCGAAGAGGCCGGCTTCGGTGCAGACGTTCCGGAGGTCGGCACCGGAGAAGCCTTCGGAGAGCTTCACAACAGCTTCGTAGTCGATCTCGCCGTGCTTCGTAATCTTGCTCGCGTGGATCTTGAGTACTTCGAGGCGGCTCTGCTCGTTCGGGAGTGGGATTTCGATCTTGCGGTCAAGGCGTCCTGGGCGCAGCAGAGCGGGGTCGAGTGTGTCCGGACGGTTCGTCGCCATGATGATCTTCACTTTGCCGAGCGAGTCGAAACCGTCCATCTGGTTCAGGAGCTCCATCAGCGTTCTCTGGATTTCGCGATCCGCGGACGTACCTGAAAAGGGGAGAACAACCTTAGAAAGGGCTTAGGAGAGGCTTAAGCTTACCTTCAGAGAAGCGACGACCTCCAATAGCGTCGATTTCGTCCATGAAAACGATACACGGCTGATGATCGCGAGCGTAGTTGAACATCTCGCGGATCATGCGGGCCGATTCTCCGATGTATTTGTCGACAATGGCCGAAGACACGACCTTGAGGAAGTTGCAGTCGAGCTGCGAGGCGACCGCTCTGGCCAGGAGCGTCTTTCCGGTGCCAGGAGGTCCGTACAACAGGCAACCCTTAGGTGGCGTAATGCCGACGCGCTTGAAGAGGTCCGGGTTCACTAGCGGCAACTCGACGACTTCGCGCAGCTCGCGGATCTGCTCCGCCAGGCCTCCGACTTCCGCGTAGCTGATGTTGCCGGGGTCCTCGTGGCTCATCTTGTAAACCAGGGGGTCCACTTCGCGTGGCAGCTGGCGCATGATTGTCAGCGTCGTCATGTCCAGCGCTACTCGTGTGCCTGAAACCACTATGAATACAAGTCCATGAACTCCTCGAAGCTTCAAACTAAGCCTAAAAGCATCTCCTAAACCTAAGCTTCCATTTAAATCTAAGCATAACCTAGACCTAAGCCTACGCTTCAACTTAAGCCGGTGCATGTCCTGAGCCTAAGCTTCAATTTTAGCCTAAAGTCGACCTAAGCCTAAGCGCCAAATTGAAGCTTAAACTTAGATTGAAGCCTTCAATTTAAGCCTATGAATTTCGCATAAGCTTCTAGCTAAACCTATGCATCAACTAAGCATCAACTTCAAGTGAAGCCCAAACCTGACATAAGAACAAATTTTACCTTGTTTGAGAGCTTCTTTGTTGATCGAGCGACGGCATCCGACGACGTAGCGCGGTCCGTTAGTGGCCTTGACAATGAACTTCTCATCAGTCAGCTGCTTCAGTACTTCGCCTACGATCTGGCCCACAGACTGCAGCGACTTGATGTCGTTTTCTGATTTGTCGTGCTCCTTCTGAATTTCCGATTCCTTCTTGCGCAGTTCCTTCAGGCGTTGCTCCACTTCGCGGTAGTCCACCAGCTTCCGGCGGTAGTTCGCCAGAGCGCGCTGCTTCTCTTCGTCGACCGATAATGTGGCCATGGTCGATTATCTGGAATCGAGAGGAATGTATCAGAAAGGGTGAAAATTGAAGGCTTATACGCGCAGAGAGTTAGCGCGAAGTGATGCCAAAAGAAGAGGATCGCTTTAGGAGCACGCGAAGTAATGCCACAAAACCTAGCTCTGAGAAGAGCCCAAAACAACGCAAAAATTGGTGAAATTCGCCTCGAAAATCAGCATATGAACGATTTGGAAAAAATGGGCAGGATAAGGATCAGAAACCGACAAAATTTGAGACGATCACAGCGCAATAACACACCGTAGGAGGCCCGGAATTCCCAGGCAAAATAATGAACGAAATTCAGCACCCAAACATAACCCAAAACCGCGAAAATCGAGGAAAATCGCCTCGAAACTCGGCCCCTGATCTTTCTGGAAGAAATGGACGGCGGAGGGCTGATTTGAAGCGAGGTGAACCAGCAAGGCAACGAATTTCAGCTGCGAAACGCGACCCAAAACAGGACAAAAATGGAGGGAATTCGCCTCGAAAAACCCAAAAATAGGGCATCGGTCTATTGCGACGCTTAGGCCTGAAATCAGGTACAATTTTAAGCCAAAAATTCAAAGATTCCCAAGCGAAGTGATAGGAGCGAAACACGAATCAAAACAGCACCCAAATACATCAAACTTGGCATCCAAAAATCCTCAACAATCACCCATCTGGCAGCCTCATGCAAATTTTAGGATGACCAGTTTGCAGCGCTTTTCTGCGTGGGAGCTGCGTGAAAAGTCGTCGAGTTCGGTTAAATTTGAATTTGCAGCGATTTTACACGCGTTTGCACGTTTTCGCAGGTCACGCGATGTGGGATTTCGGGCAGCAGGGCGTGCGAAGCGTCATAGGGTCATGATCAAGCTTTCAAGGATTCATTTGCACGAAAACCTGTCCTAATAAGACAATTCAGGTGAGAAAATGGCGTTTAGAGACCAATGAAGCTCTAAAACAGCTGTTCCAAGGAAGCCTCGAAAGCGTTTCTAGACTCGTTTTCTACAGCTTACGCCTCGGAAAATACAACTAAATCAGCCGAATGTCGGCAGAAAACGGCATCTCACAGCCCCAATCGCGCTTCAAAGAAGCGCTTGGGACAAAGTTGCGCGCGTAACCATGATAATAAGATCGGCGTCAGCAAGATAAGCATGAATTCAAGCAGGAAAACGCTTTTAGAAACGATGTAGGCGTTCCGGAATTCAGCGAAGCACCTCCAAAACCCAAACAGCGAGAAGTGGTGCGATAGCATGACGAGACGGGATTTACTGTCGCATTTGAATTGCGGAAAAGTGTCTGGGAAGTGTGCGGCTGTGACGTCACGATGGGAGAGGGATCGTTGGAATGGAGAATTTGCGATTTTGGAGCGAATTTGTGGGATTCAAGTGCGGAATGAGAATTTGCAGGGAAAATGGAACACACAACGGAAAAGAGCGTCCAAAATGATGAACAACGGAGGTTGTATCACGAAGATACAGGCTTCAGACAGGCTTGGGAGGGTCAAAGGGAGGAGAGGGGCTGTCTAGACCGTGAATGGAGGACGTGGAGGAGCTGTCTGGAGCGTTCAGAAGAAACAAGCTTCGATTCACACTAAAGGCGAGACAAGCGGACTTTGGAAGAGCTGCAACAGGCCAAGATTAAGTTTGTAACAGGGCTTAGGAGGGTGAGTGAATCACAAGACAGACGTCAGCAGACAGAAGTCACCATTATTGACCCGTCTAGACTTAAAATACGTCTTACAGCCTGCCTAAAAGCAGTGAGAGACAGCATCCAGTGAAGTAAGATGACCTGGAACGTCTGAAATCTGTCCAGAAGACAGGCTCGTACCAATACGGAAAGACAACAACAATGTATGGAAACAGTCGCGGACGTTATCAGTCCCGTAGCTCTCCTGACCCATAGGGGCTTGTATGGACAAGTAGCAATAGGGATTGTTACGGGAGCTGCCTGAAGCAGTACAACAAATGTTAGAAAGACTTTTCAACAAGTTTAGAAAAGCTTGAAACGTTTATAACGTCACGGTTAAACTCAAGGATGACCTCACAGCCATATGACACCTTGAAGACACTTTTTCGGGTGTCTGGAAGCAGTTATAAGAAGACAAACTTCTCTCTTGAGGCTCCAATAGACGTAGCTACAAATCTGTTCATTATATGAGCCATAATAAACGCATTTTGAAGGCCGTTTTATAGACCTTCCTATCCTATGCAAACGCTTACGACCATTTCCAATACAGTTTATGCGTGAACTCCACGATCACATGCCTCCAAACGCTATTTCAGGCGCCTCTTTTGTTATCATCTGTTGTTACAATGACAATTGAATCGATTCAAAGTCAAAGTCGCATCGATTTGACGGGTGTCGCCCCGCTGATGACCGACATCTGCCCACATTTCGTTTTTATATTCGCCTTTGCGCGGCGTCAAACTTTTTGTTTTGATCTAGAGACCGAATTCCAGCCTTTCTTGCCAAAAATCACGTTCTTCTATTGCCTCAAAATGTGCCTTGTAAAGTATTGCCTAAGGTATACTCAGATTAGCTTTAGGCTGTTTTCCTAATTAGCAACGGCTTATTCCATCTCGTCTCACTCAAGGTTTCAACTCCTCGTGAGTGCCGGCGTGCGTGTAATCCACTCACTTAGGCACAATTAATGATATCTCATGACGCCCGTGCGCTCGGGACACCGCCCCTTCTGGACGACAAATGCTATCCAACGAGAAGCGGATTAGGCTTTCCTCCTTTCGCGCACTCTTCGTGTCCGCGATCTTTATTGAAACTAGTTGTTTAGGTTTCGAGATGCTTCGAGAAGCGCATCAAGTTTTAGCCGAGTTCCTTCGGGGAGCTAAGGAAATGGTAACAGTACAGATGCCGTGGACAATGAAGGACAAGGATTCTGAGGTGAGTTTACTTCAAATTTCTGAATTTCAGTTTTGAAACGTTTCCAAACTATACTAAAAGTCATGTAGCAAACGTTTCCGAGCCATTGAAATCAGTTGAGAAACGTTTCACATCCAAATTAACCACTCTGGGAACGTTTCACAGCACAAAAACATCGTTACTAATGGTTTCGCTAGCAAACATTTTGTTTACTGTAGCCTGCACGAACTTGCACCAGCGACCCTTTTAGTCCCTTAATGACCTCTCCTAGGACAAATAAAGCTCCGAGCATTAAAACCGGAAGTTCCCAACAACACGTGTTCCTTAACGCAGCACCTGACACCCGTTTTTATGATCCTGTCGACCTCGATAATGTCGGTCTGTCTGCACACGTGCCTGCACCCTTGTACGGCTGTTATCAGCATCAAAGCGCGTCCAAACGTCCTTAATCGACCGCTTCCTGTCATTCCTCGCGCTGATAAGCCTAGATGGCAACTTCCGCTGTGTTTCGAAATGTCAGTTCTCAAAAAATGATCCCTAATTGCCAGATTTGAGATATTTTTGTTTGCAATTTTGGGCTTTGGCCTGTTTAGCCTCCTAAGGACTACAATGCAAGATCGGGAACTCCGTTTGCTGTTTTCATTATGTTAATGCATAGCCGCTGCTGCGGTTCGATAACGCTCCGGCGTGCCCATGGAAACGCGCAGAAGGACTGCCACGTGTAACTGCGTGAAACGAAAATGGACTTTTATCGCACCACCACATTGCGATTGCCATCAGCAGAGAGCTTTCGGATTTGGGCGTTCAATAACCACCGCATGTGATGTTGTCCGCGAGTATCAGTTTTCATCTACGCCACCTGCTTTGCGTCATTTGAGCCAAATTTGGGTTTTTTGTGAGTTTCAAACCGGTAAAAAGTGGGAAGATGCGAAAGAACGAGACTTTCATTTTGGACGGCGTTTAGACGAATGTTTTTGTATCAAAAAAGTAGAAAAGAATGTAAGAAAGCCAAGTTTGGAAGTGTAAAGACTGATTACTCACGCTCACATGCTGAAAGTTCCAAAAATAACCTCAAAATGTCACTTGAAAACTACAAAACCCTACAAAAATGTGACTTAAGAGCGGTCTAGACGGTTTCCTATGACCGTCTGGCCCATACGTTGGACAATTCATGGTTGAAATATGCCTGAGACGTCGTCTAGATAGTCTCCTAAGCGCTTCCTTTGCTAGACAATCTCTCCGATATGTGTCTCTGGATGTTTTTGTCTAAAATGGCATGGAACCTTTTAGAAACAAGTTGTAGACAAAAGTGCCTCTGTCTAGTCGTTCCTAGGCATCCCGAATCTACCATATTTCAATCTCTCTTGATCGAGACTGGGTGAATTTTGCCCTGTTTGACGCTTTAGACATCGCCTGTCTGATTGTTTTGCGTCAGAGGCGCCTTTTGAACCCTTTCTCTGTTAAAATTTCAGAGGTCTAGACCGCCCTGCCACCATTTGCCTAGGTTCCCTCTCTTTTCAGCCAATTCCAAGCCTAAATGTTTTCTAGACACGGTATAGACAGCCCCTAAAGCTCCTTCTCGGTCTAGACGGCCTCCTGACACGTGTCAGGGCTCGTTCCTGTCTCGTTTGGCATCGAACATTCGAGAACAACCATTTCTAAACACGTGACAACGTCGCTTTCGCTGTCTAGACATTGCTCCCAACGTGACACGTGTCCCTCGTCTTCGCATGCGTAACTTTAGTGTTTTGGCGATTTCTTGCCTTTGAAATGTTTTCACCGAATCGCGTTTCTCAGCTCGCTCGCAAACTTCTTGAATGTTCGTGAACGTCCTCCCTTGCAAAATTCGAATTTCCCTTCGCATCGCTTCGGGACCAATGTCGCACGCCTCTCGCTCGCCTTCGGTGAACGTCCGCGTCCGAGACGAGTCGAGTCGATTTTCGCCGTTTTTGTGTGCGATTTTGCAATGTTTTGTCGTCGCTTCGCCGCGGCAATGTTGCTATCTTGTAGTGAATTGTCATGTGGTGTGATTCACGCAAAAATTCAGCAAATTTATCGCCACCGTGTTGTGTAATCACCGCTGCTTCCAATCGCGTGTCTGTCACGAACGCGCTGCGCTTTGACACCTGACAGATCGTCTTCTATCGCTTTTCAGACACTCCCAAAATTCGAATTTGTCGCTCTGACCTCAATTTTGTCTCTCACGGTCAGAAGCGCTGTCGAAAATTGTCTCAATTCGCGCTTATTTTCAGTCTTTTTTGGCGAATTTAGGTGACTGAAATGATCGGAATTTCTCTGAAATTTCTGTTTTGTCATGTTGCCCTCATTTGGGCTTTCGATGGTAAGATGGTACGGTCGGAATGCACCCTTAGACACTCTTATTTCCAGACGCTTTTCCTCAATTCAGATCCAAAAACCGACCGCTCAAGTTCTTCACGAATCTCCAAATGCCCCTCCCTGTGATGACTCACACGTCTCACGGTCTTAGACTTACTACTTAGACACAAGTGACCGAGCTGCTGCTTCCGGCCGCCACACGCAGCGTCGTTCCTCACGCGCCGTGTGTGTGTCGGCTTTGCAGCTCGCGTTTCGTCCGACATGAGCAGCGTCTCTTCTTCCTCCACGGCAGCATGCGAAAGGATGCGGCCACTGAATGGTGATTAGCCGCTTCGCCATTGCCCACTGCCGCTGCCTGCTCCTTTGCTGCGGCCGCTAAGCGCGCACAATATGCATCTATTACAATTACCGAGTGCGTCGTTTGAATAGATGTGTGGGAAGTGTATGGCTGCATGGCATGTGCGGAACAAAAAACTGTGCAAACGGACGTGCAAAGTGCGACCGTAGTGCGGCGATTAGGGCTTCGCACGGTCATTTCGAGGTCGTGCGCTTCTCCGCAGTGGTGACGGTGCACTATTAGTTCGTTTGCACGCGTATGTTGCGATTATTATTCATTTTGTGTAAATTCTTGATCGTTTTAGACTCTGTTAAACATGGGTCCCGAAGTTCTTATTGGACTCATCGCCCTAGGCGTGATCACCTTCGTCCTCTTCTTGCTTTTCCAATATGTCAGCAAGGAGGCCACTTTCGAGAAGGTAAGGTTATTCATGCATATATCGAAGATTCTAAGGGTGTTTTTCTAGGTTTCGGCCGAAACGAAAGCTCTTCAAGCTCTCGAAAAGCTGAAGAAAAAGAAGCAGAACAAGGATACCAAGAAGGAATCGCCGAAGCACGACAAGAACAAGCAAGTGAAGGAGATCAAGAAGGAAAAGAAGGTCGAGAAGAAGGCTGTTGCTGAGGAGAAGCCAGCCGAGGAAAAGAAGGCCGTTCCTGTGGAAGAGGTCGTCGAGAAGAAGGCTCCTGTGGCTGAGAAGAAGGCAGAGATCAAGAAGACTCCTGTGGTCGAGAAGAAGGCTGAGAACAAAAAGGAAAAGAAAGTCGAGAAGAAGGATGTTGCTGAGGAGAAGCCAGCTGAGGAGAATAAGCCCGTGGTCGTGGAGGAGGTCGTCCAGAAGAAGGCTCCTGTGATCGAGAAGAAGCCCGAAGCTCCCAAATCGAACGCTGAGGACTTGAAGATCATCGCCAAGCTCCGCGCGGAAATCGACCGCTTTTCGGCCGAGCTTTCCGAGAGCCAGAAGACGCAGAAGAAGCTCGCCGAAGACCTGAAGAGGACCGAAGATGAGCGCGATGTGTTCCAGAACAAGCTGGACAACGAGTCGTTCACCGTGGCGCAGCTGACCGACGGCATCCAGAAGGTGTCAATCGACAACCAGCACACCATCGCCGAGAACAAACGGCTGAAGGAGACTCTCAACGCCACCGCCAATCTCCAGGCCAAGCAGAACTCATTGATTGCCCAGATCGGCGAGTACGAGCGCGAGAAGGCGCACTACATGTCGGAGCTTGGAAAGGTCACCATCGCTCGTGACAACCTCTCGATCGACAAGAACAACTTCGAGAACGAGAAGAACAGGATTCGGCGAGTATGGACATCGTCTTCAGGAGTTGACGGATCTGAACAACGTAAGGAATTCTCTTCTATGCTTCTTATCTAAGATTTCTATGCTTTAGGAGCAGTCGGCCAATCTCGAGTACCAGAAGGCCCAGGTCGAGATCCTCCAAAAGCAGCTTGAAGAGCAGCAGAAGGAGATCGCCTCCCTCAACAGCCAGCCCAAGATTGAAGACCGTTCTGCTGAGGTCCATGCTCTCCAGAAGGAGCTCGAGGTCCAGAAGATGGAGGTTGTCACCCTTCAGAGCCAACCTGTGGTCCTCGATCGCTCTGCTGAGGTCGAAGCTCTCGAGAAGCAACTTGAAGAGCAGAAGCAGGAGGTCGTCGCTTTGAAGAGCAAGCCCGTCATCGAAGACCGTTCTGCCGAGGTCGAAGCCCTCAAGAAGCAGATCGAGGAGCACCTCAAGGAGATCGCCTCCCTCAACAGCCAACCTGTGATCGTGGATCGCTCTGCTGAGGTTGAGGCTCTCGAGAAGCAGCTTGAAGAGCAGAAGCAAGAGGTCGTCGCTCTGAAGGACAAGCCCGTCATCGAAGACCGTTCTGCCGAGGTCGAAGCCCTCAAGAAGCAGATCGAGGAACACTCAAGGAGATTGCCTCCCTCAACAACCAACCTGTGGTCCTCGATCGCTCTGCTGAGGTTGAGGCTCTCGAGAAGCAGCTTGAAGAGCAGAAGCAAGAGGTCGTAGCTCTTAAGAGCAAGCCCGTCATCGAAGACCGTTCTTCCGAGGTCGAAGCCCTCAAGAAGCAGATCGAGGAGCACCTCAAGGAGATCGCCTCCCTCAACAACCAACCTGTGGTCCTCGATCGCTCTGCTGAGGTTGAGGCTCTCGAGAAGCAGCTTGAAGAGCAGAAGCAAGAGGTTGTCGCTCTGAAGAACAAGCCCGTTATCGAAGACCGTTCTTCCGAGGTCGAAGCCCTCAAGAAGCAGATCGAGGAGCACCTCAAGGAGATCGCCTCCCTCAACCTGTGGTCCTCGATCGCTCTGCTGAGGTTGAGGCTCTCGAGAAGCAGCTTGAAGAGCAGAAGCAAGAGGTCGTCGCTCTGAAGAACAAGCCCGTTATCGAAGACCGTTCTGCCGAGGTCGAAGCCCTCCGAAAGGAACTTGAAGAGGAGAAGAAGGTGGTCGTCGCTCTCAAGAGCAAGCCGATCGTCCAGGACAACTCCGCTGAGGTCGAAGCACTGAGGAAGCATTCGCAGGAGCAGGCTAAGGAGCTGGAGAGGTTCAAGAAGATGACCGAGGTGCAGAAGACGGTCGTCGACCACTACAACAAGACCATTGGGCAGCAGAAGGAGTCGATCAAGGAGCAATTGAGGATTAATGAGGTGAGGCATTTGTTCATTAGCTGGGAGAGACTGGGAGCAGGGCCGTGCAAACTCGAAAGTCTTCTCTCGAAAGACGAAAGTCGAAGACAAAAAAACCCTCGTAAGTCCGAAAGTCGAAAGATACACGGCCCTGACTGGGAGTGTTCTAGTATGGGGAGAGTTGAGATATGGATGGAGGGTCATTTGCCACGGGTGGCTTTAGGCTGATCGGTGGTGTCTAGCCTGACATCACGTGCTTCAATTGGTCAACCGGTGGAAGCTGTCAGATGTCATTTCGCCATGGGAAGCTCCACGATGACCGATTGCTTATTGAGGCCTGTATCTACCCGACAGGGCGTCTGTCTGGGATGGGATTATTTCTAGCCTCATCGTTCCATGGGACCGGTCGGTCATGAACTCTCGTAACCTTATCCATTCCAGGAACTCCGCTCTAGCGCCTCTGGCTCTCCGGTCAGCATCAACAGCGACGAGATCGACTCGTTGAAGAAGGAGCTTGAAGACCAGAAGCAGGAAACAGCGGCCATCCAGAAGGAGCTCGAGGCTCAGAAGAAGCGCAATGAGGTATGAATCCCTCCCTCTTTCTCCTTCGCCTTCCTTTGTCTTCTTTTCGGTCCGTCGGAGCTTGGGGTCATTTGGACATTTTAGGACTTGCGCCAGACCAATTATACGGTTGTGGATCATGTGGCTAAGCTTGAGCAGACCACTAAGAAAATGATCGCAAGCGCAGAGGTGGGTTTTGACGTCGTTTTGGTGGCTCGCATCTGTTTTGTCCTAGGCACTCGCACTTTTGGCCTTATTTGAACGCTTCTTGACGTGATTCTTTTGCAGAAGGAGCGCGACCAAGCCATCAACAAGGCCAAGAAGCTTGTCGAGGAGAACAAGAAGATGGAAGAGGACGTGAAGGAGAACGACAGCCTCTACAGGCGCAACATGTTCCTCGAATACACCATCAGCCACTTGGTAAGCCTCCTAAGCCTCTTTCGGGCTAATTTGAGTTGATTTCAGGCCGATGAGCTGCAGAGGATAGAAGATCTGGTTGACCTCGAGGAGGAGAAGCACGAAAAGGCGATCGAAGAGCTGAAGGAAGAGAACGCTAGGGTAAGATGACTTCTGAGTGTGATTTTTGGTGTTTTGCATGCTTGCACGGCTTTGTCTCACCGATTTCCTTCCCATTTTCTATCACCGACCTTTGTAGAAAGTGGAGTCGCTACAAAAAGCCCTCCAAAAACTGAAGAAGGAGCAGAAGCAGCAGCACGAAGCTCGACGAGGCTCAAGCCCCTCCACCGATTGGGAGGTCGTGGACCAAGTTTCCGCCTAATTTTGCCTGTTCGTTTTTTGTTTTCCTCTTTTTGTGCCTGCACGATATTCGTAGTTTATTGGATTTATGTAAAAACGTGTTTCGTTTCAGCTCCAAGCGTCGATCGTCGAGGAGAATTGACGTCGACAAGAAGCGTCGAAGTTTGCCGGTATTTTTAGTTTCCCGTTGTGCAGCTTTGTGTTGTTATTAATATTGTAATTTATTCGATAAGTTATTGTTTGTTGTAACGTTCGTTCTGTTCTGTTCCCCTTACGCGTATGTGTCTTTCCGAGATTTCTAATGGCCGGTCATTCCTCTCTCGTTTGCCCGCTGTTTGCCCAGCTTTGTCTGGTATTAAACGTCTGTCTTGTGAGGTCTAGACTAGGCGTATCGTTAGAGGAGGTCTGTCTAGGGTCTGACCAGAGTGGAGTCCCAGAGTGGAGTTATTTGTCGCGCAATGATCGGTCGTTTCTAAGAGTTTGTGAAATGTTTCAGATTCAACAAAAGGACGAATCGTGAAACGTTTCAGGGATAGTCGAACACGTTGGGAAACGTTTCAGAGCAAGCGGAAAGGTGCGTGTGTGCCATTTATGCGTCAAACGCAGCTCGAAAAGACTTTATTACCGTCTACCAGATGCCGTTGGCCCCTTAGACGAATGCGTGTAATTAGGCAACGCCGTCTTGCTAAACATTGTCTTTTTTGGAAAAAGTGCAGTGTAGACAAGACGTCTAGTCGTGGTGCTGAAGCCAAACATGAGAAAAGGGCCCATGGAGCTGTAGACAGTGGTCATGAGGTTGTAGAAAAAGTGGAATTGGTCGGAAGTGAGAATTGCGGTAATGGAGACGACGCCGAAGACAGCGTAGCAGAGTTCCAACACGCAGATGACGATGGCCATTCGGAGGAGCATGAAGTTCTGCTTGAGGCGATAGTTGGAGTGGGAGCTCTTGGAGGAGCGCGTGGTCGTGGACGCGCGACGGACGGTTTTCAGCGTTTCCACGCGTTGGCGCCGCATGGTGATGATCATGAAGGTGTAGTTGAAGAGGAGGACAACGAAGACGAGGCATTCGGCGATGAACGAGAACGCAAGGACAAGGGTTTTTTTGAAGTCGTTTTTAAAAATGATCACGAGGGCCTGGAATTGGTTGGGGTACTGTAAGAGACGAGTATAGCATAGTATGTTACTCACCTGCATTGCACTGTGCTCCCTTCTCACATAATCCAAATGACCCCATCTGTTGACCATAGAGCAGGCCAGTTGCCAATAATAGTCGTTGAAAGCAACAAAAATGCCAACCGGAGCTCCAATCATGATCTGCCCAAACACACATACTCGAACCCATTTTTTGGACCAAATTCTTTCATATTGAAGCGGGAAAAGCACTGCTGAGCCTCGGTTAAAGGCCAACAGAAGCGTATTCGCAGCTTGGCAGTAACGTGTCCAGTACATGATGACCAGATAGATCTTGCCCAAGATCGTTCCATGACTAATGTAGAAATTCGTGAAGAGACCCCAAGCAGGGAAAGAGGTTCCAAAAGCGTTCGCTAAAATGCTGAGATGGTCGACAAAGCCATTTATAATGAAAAAGATGAAAAAGGCTTTGTTGTGGTTGATCTTCTTGAGGTTGATGATCAGGACGCCGATGATGAGGGAGTAGAAAGGAATGGTCAGGAGCGATAAAGCAACGGAAACGTATTGTACGTAGATTAAAGATATCCAGGGTTCGTCGACGTTGTAGGATGCAGAGCAGTTGGAGTCTGAAAATTGGAATAAGTTGAAAAAAAACAGAAAAAAACAAAAACAATTAATTTTATTTAAATTTCGTGTTTCTCTGCTTTTATTAAAAATTGACGGCGCGTATTGCGCGAGGTTTCTGTTTCAAAATATGTTTCAAGTCGACGCTTCGACGCTTCGCGTCACCAAAAAGACATAAGCGCGCCGATTTCGCAGTTTCATAAATTTTCTCGAAATACTGCAAATTCTATATCATTCGGTTCTAAATTTTGCGCATAATCGATTGAACCCAAAAGCACCCGCAACTGTGACCAATTTGGCTTTGTGGCACCGATTTATGCGCTGACGCGGTTGCAAAACCGACCAGTCCACGGCGACAACGAAACGCGCGCAAACGCAAATAGCTCCGCTACCGTAACCCGTATTTGTCCAATCAGGCAACTCGCGTCTGGAAATTTCGTGACGCACGTACGGACGGACACGTCTGGATTGTTCTCCTTTGTTTGAATAAAAGATTTAAAAAATCATTTTAAAAAATTTCAAGCATAATTTTAAAACGATTGAAGAGCGCTCTCAAACCGCCTGTCGTCACATATGCTTTACAGTCTGTTTGTTTTTCGATGTGGAGTACGACAGTATGCGCGGCGGACCGGGAAGCTCGATCAGGAATTTTGCGGTGGGACCGAGCGAGCCCATTTTCCAGCGTTCTAGCGTTTCGCGAGTGAAATAAGGTTGCTCGTTGTGCTGAAGACGTTCAGCGAAGCCGAAAATGTACCTGGCAGCCTCACCGCGTGGAAAATAACCACAAAACGCCGAAAATCCGACGAAAAATACCGCATCGCTTCGAACTTCGTCCCATCGCGAAAACCCTAATCGAGCTTCCCTGTCCGCCGCGCATACTGTCGTACTCCACATCGAAAAAAGCACTGTTTTTAAGACTGATCACGATTGCGCGCTAAGGCGCTACAATGGAATCACATTACAGGACACATGTTTTGCTTATAGCGAGGAGAGACAAAGAAAGTTGCAAACATTCTGGAAGCGACAAAAACGTAAAAACTATTGAAAAATATAAAAAAAACTAGAAAAATCGTTTGTTTTTTATTTTTAGGAATCTTCGAACAGTAAAATAAAAATTCGATTATATTTGGAAAAGAAGAAAAGTTTCTGTTAACGAACAAAGACAGTTTTGCAAAGAAATGTTGTTCAAATGTGCTCAAAACATTCAAAGAATTTAAAACACAAAACTAATTAATGATTGCATTATTTAAACAAAGAAGTTTTCAAATTGAAGCTTGAAGCATTTATTTTATTGATAGCGTTAAAAATATGAATAAGATTTACTACCTGCTTCGATTGAAACACTTTCGGACACATTGGTATTCATTCAAATAAACTACGTTTTTTCTGGTCTTCTCTTTTAATGGTGAACGTTAAACTGGAACTCTTTTAACTAATTCAACTTTAACTTGTTTTCTAAAATGAAATGATGTGTTTTCCTTGAATTCAGCTGTTGTCCAGTTCCATAACAAGCTCACTGTGAGCCTGAGGTACGTTCAAACAGCAAACAAAAAGTCAAACCAAGCTTTCTGCTACTGTAAGTAGCTGTATCAAAAAACATACAAATTTAAGATTTAATAAATTTCATTGCTTACTGTTAAAGGCGTTCATTTCGGGAGACGACTGAGCACGTTTATCCGAAAGTGGAGGCTTGTTGGAAAGAACGTGGATGGGAAGGAACGTTTGTTATTTGAGCGTGGAATTCCCACGGCTCAGGTAGCTGGGGCGTGCGTGTCTGTGGTGAAGAAAGTGCTAAAAATTGAATAAGAACATGGGAAGTCTCATAATACGCTAAAGTACCGCTTACGCGTGAAGGAAAACAAACTGTGTTAACTCTAAAAAACTGACGGACTAGTTTAATGACGGATGAGTCTAATACACGAGAAAGCTCAGAAAACGCAAAAGTACGACTGACGCTTGAAAACGCTTGAAAAAACAGTTCTTAAAGTTAAAGAAAATCTTTAAAATTGCTAAAAAATTAACGTAAAAATGCTGCCCAAATTGTAAAAACACCTAAAAATTGAAAAAATTGGATAACTCAAATTTGAAGGCTTCTAGAAAATGATTTGAAAAGCCTCATGATTTTAATGACACATTTTAATAAGCGAAGTGCTATGTTTCGTCGTCTGAAAACCCAAAACAGGTGCACAAAATAGAGCAACGTAAAGACATTTTCTATTCACCTGCTGTGAATTCGCCTTCAAACACTCAAAAATTCAACTATTCAAATTTCAATTATTAGTAGCCTTCGACTGGCTTGGCTTCTGGCATTTATGCTTGAAAACAGGAAATGCCTACAAAAACAAATTGAGGCGCAAATTGAGATTGAAACTGTTCATTAGATCTGTCGTAGGTGAGGTCAAGGGAAGCTTCATAAGGTCAAGGGAAGCTTCATCAATTGTTCTGCACTACGTAAATATTACTTAGTCTCAAAGTCAGTATCTCTCATACGCATAGTCATGAGAAAATATCTGAGAGCGTTGTGAGGTGAATGTACTTAGCCAATTAAGGACAAAACCATAACAAACTAATGCTCCAGGGTAAGCTGGTGTGGGAATTTGTGAGCCAATGCTCAAAATCGATGCATGGTTTACTCAAAGCATTGCTATTACAACCATAAATACTCATTTAAGCCAACGAGTAGTCATAAATCTCAAAGCATCAAATAGAGACCTTTCAGAATGACGACCACCTACTACAAAATCGAAACCATCAACGGAAAAATTTTGAAAATCTCGGAAGGCGCTCTTAAGATGTCATCGACGCTTTCCTTGGCTACGGAGTACCTTGAAGACCTTGACGAAGCAATTCCAGTCTACGATTTTGAAGCAGATATTTTGGAACTTGTCTTCGACTACTGCGAGAAGCGCTACGAGGAGAAGTCGAATATGGGGACCGTCGGATGGAGGATGATCCCGGTGGATCAAGCGGAGAACTTTTATGCCGCCGCTGAGTATTTAGGTATTCATTTTTTGTGTCAGAAAGAGGAGTTTTACTGAATAACCTTTGCTTCGCGTTCCGTTTATTTCATGTTGATTGTACTCCTGAATTAAAAGGACAGGGTCACCGTTTTTCCGCACCATCACAGATCGCGCTCATTTCTAGAGCAGAGGGGTTTTCGCAGGCGTTGATCACGAATATGTTGTCAGAATCGCGCAACACGGCTTCAGAACTGTGCAATTCAGCAAAATTGAGATAAGACCAGAAGTAGAATTTTACCAGTTTTCCAGTGGTTCCCACGCGACTGTCCTGCACAATCGCGATCGGCTACGATAAGATCGGGTTCGCATTTTTTTTGTGGCCAAAATGGTCCTTTTTATTTGCGATTGTGGTGTTACTTGCATAATTTTCTGTGGAGTTCTGCTTGAGAACGTCCCCACCACGTGATAACAGCAAAAATTCCACCGAAAACCGTTTTACATCAACGGGATAGTCAGAACTGATTTATTGTTTAATCTTACACAGTTAAATGCAAGTCGGGGAAAGGGAAGACTAAGTGAATAGTTTATTAAGTGAATACACTTTCGGCGAGAGAAAGGGGCATTAGGATGGTTCAATGGTTAAGAAAGAGAATGAAGGAATTGACCGCCTTAAAGAGACCACAGAGCGATATGCTAAAGAAAATGAGTTAAAAGGATGAGACGCTCATATCTAAGATAAGATCAAGGAATTACAGCTGGTGACCTGGTTCAATTTTGCTGACGTCGTCTTTTGTGATTCTAATTCCAGCATCGTATTTTCCGTCCTTGATCACCCCTCTCCAGTATAAATGAGGGTGATCCAATAACCCAAAAATCGGCGAAAAACGCGATGTCCATGTCCCTTTAAAGCCACAAATGTCAAAACTCGTATTTTAACAAAGCGCGCTATCTACGACTAAAACGTTTTTGAAAGCTTTAATAGGACATTAACAACTCTCAAAGTGCTTTATTTAGTTAGATTACATGTAGCCATAAGTTTCAAAGAACCCATGCTTGTTTGTTTTTTCACTTTCGTCTCTCCAGTTCTGCGGCCAAAAACCTTTTTTCACAAACGCGCCCGTTCAAAATGCCATTTTAATGTCTTTTTCACACATGAGAAAACCCCCTGCGTCATGTTTATAGCAACCACAGATTTTCCCTGCCTACGCCATTTATCTTCTCTAACAATGACTCCTCTTCTGTTGTTCGACGCAAAAACAGCTGGTGACCTGTTGCCGCAGACCCTAAAACTAATCGCAGACCAAACTAGGCCCAATCGCACACAGTGACTGTGCCGCACCCCATCACAAAGAACTCCGCGCGCCAACCACATTCAACGCGATGCGTGGTCCCGCCGCGAAAACCCATCGATCGTTCGAACGTCGAAAGGCGCGTACGTTGAACATTCGTTTCGCATGCACTGTAACCATTTTACGAATCCGACCTTTTCGCATCGTTTTTGCTCATTTCGCTTCCGTTTTTCAGGTCACGTTTCCGCTCTCAAAGTCGCTGAGCGGAATCTTTAACCATGTCGTCTCGAACCGCTCAAATTGAGATGCCTTCCCACATCTACGACAACAAAACCGATACGCGCTATGGCGTCGGTCGGTTTCTAGGGAAAGGTGGTTTTGCCCGATGCTATGAGCTCGTAAACGAACAGACTCGGCAGCATGTCGCGGGTAAAATTGTTGCTAAAAAAGCGCTGGAGAAGAAGTCTCAAAGGGATAAGGTGAGAGGAATGTCATTGTAACCTTGAGGTTCAGGCATGGTTATTTTAGATGGTGCAAGAGATCCAAATCCACCAGCAGATGAACCACGAACACGTGGTAAAGATGTTTGGACATTTTGAGGACCAGCTGAATATTTACATCATTCTGGAGGTGTGTGACAACCGATCGCTGATGGAACTGCACAAGCGTAGGAAGTATGTTTGTGAAGAGGAGGCTAGGTACTTCTTGGGTCAGGTATGTCAATTTTGGAGTATAATCTAGTGAAATAAGAATATTTGGCATTAAGGGAAAATCAGTCTAGGTGAAGTAGACGCCCGGCTAAGCATTTTGGGTTTCAAAGCTGTCAAATTACTGAAAAATAGCCAAATTCTAAGTGCGATTTAGCAAAATAAGATCTGTGACGTAATGGCGCTAAGAAAAAAAGAAAAACTTTTTTAAGTGTTGAAAAACGATTCAAAATAGTCAAATTACATCTGAGATTTGGGACAAAAAGTGGTTATAGTAAAAATTTTTGACCAATTTTTGTATACAGGGTGGCCCAAAAAGGACTGGCCAGTTCCAGCACTGGCCAGACGGAGCGGAGTCATTTCAAGCTCGGTCGTCGCGAACGACCGGTCAATTTTTTTTGAGCCATTCTGTACAGGGTGATTCAAAAAAGGGCCGGCCAGACAGGGGGATGGAGGGATGGAGCCATGTCTGGAATTCGCGGAACGACCGGTCGGTTTCGCGTTATTTGTTAGCGAAACCGACCGGTCGTTCCCTGCGAGTGAGCGTGAAATGACTCCGCTTCGCGATTTCCAGACAAGGCGCCATCCCTCTGTGGCCAGCCCTTTTTTTAATCACCCTGTATACAGTGTGGTCCAAAAAAGGGCCTGGAATGAGCGGGTGCCGGGATGTCTGGATTATTTTTCAGTGATCTATCCAATTCTAGCAAAGTCGGGTTTTCGTTAATCAAGACAACGGTACAATTTTATTGATACCAAAATATCTAGGTTCTGAAACATTTCTTCTGGCTCTCAAGCGTGACCTTTAACTAATTTCCTTTAAAATTGCACACCATAGGAAAGGTCTGCGTGCAAGCTACGCGTTTGAAAACAGTACAAGGGAAGTTTCAAAGCACAACCGATTCGCAAAACCGCTCAACACCGAATGAAACATTTGCATACAGTGCGGCTGTTTTGTGTGTCTAGTTTAAACGTTTGAGACGCAAAAAGTTCTCACGAATTCTTCATTTTGACCATTAAAACAGCCTTTACCGATCGGTTTTTTCTAAAAGTGCGTCAAAACCCAGACATTTTGGTACCAATGCAATCGTACTGTTCTCTTGATTCAGAAAAACCCAGGTTTTCTAGGATCGGACGCATCTGTAAAAACTAATTAGCTTCGGACACCCTGTACACAGCCAGCTAAAAAATATTTTTGTTACAACTAAATTTTTTAAGCTTTGAGGTTTGGCCAAACAGCAAAAACTTGCTAAAAATTCAAAGCTACCGTCGTTCAGACGAAGCAAGGCAATTATTGAAACTAAGCTTTTGTGAAAGTAACGATTGAAAGCTTATAATTTTTTAAGCCTTATTCACTAGAAAAATTAGACTTGAAGTCAGCGTATTGTTTTGTAATATGCAAAACGAGCCTCTTCTGCACACTAAATCGAGGTGGCGAAGCGAGAAGGGTATGAAGCTTAGCTGTCGGAGCGAGGATCAAAGAGCCGTTTTGTGAATTGCCGAGTAAAAACTGACTGCGCTCTAAGGATCTAGTAACTGGTGAAAGCAAAGCTTTCTTCAGGAAAATCAAGCCGAAAATATTTCATCACCACCATAACCAAAACCCAAACATTAGCACTGACACTCACACTGCTCCGATCAAGTGTCTGCGGACTGATCCAGGAGCGAATATGGCACCAAAGCAGCCACTTCTGCTCCTTGCCACAGATAGGCCTAGAACCAGTGAAAAACGGAGCTTTCCATCTCTTAACTCCTTGCGTTTTGGGTTGAGGCTTAGGTGCTTTTAAATGCTTTTTCAAACCCACAGCTTAATTTTCCGCTTCAACCTTGCTTCTTGAAACAAACTGAAACATATGTACGTTTAGGTTCATTCAAAAGCAAATGAAATGTCTAACATGAAATCAAAATTTTTGCGCAATTGGTTTTTAGAAAATTTAAAAAACCGTAAAGTTAAAAAAAGAAGAATAGGTTTTGTTAGGTTTCTTAACCCTATGCTGCAACTGCTTGAAAAAGCTGTTTTCAAGCTTGTGGCTTTGTTATTTTATTGTTTTGACCTGTTTTGACCCATTTTTCTCTTTTTCAAGATATTAAAAATGGTCAAAAGTGACAAAATGGTTAAAAATTTAATTGATTGCAGATCGTCGACGGCGTCGCCTACCTGCACGACCGCCACATTATTCACCGAGACCTAAAGCTCGGGAACTTGTTCCTCAACAAGGACATGAAGGTGAAAATCGGAGATTTCGGTCTGGCTACCGAGGTGACATACGACGGAGAACGCAAGAAGACCCTTTGTGGAACGCCAAACTACATCGCTCCTGAGATGCTCTGCAAAAAAGGTCATTCTTATGAGGTCGATATCTGGGCTATCGGGTGCATTCTCTACACGTTGCTTGTAGGAAAGCCTCCTTTTGAGACTCAGTCTCTACAGGTATGAACTTTAAAAAATTGAGTCCTTTTGACGTAATATTTTTAGGAGACCTATGATCGTATCAAGAAGAACCTGTACACGATCCCACCACGTCTTCCTCGCTATTGTGGCAACCTCATCGACAACCTTCTCAACTCAAACCCTCAAAAACGTCCTACGATCCACCAAATCCGCTCTTCTGAGTTTTTTAAGCAAGGCTACTATCCAACCGCTCTACCTCAGTCTTGTCTCACCACCGCTCCCAAGTTCGACTTTGTTAAGAGGGTAATTTGTCTTAGTTTTAGCCGTTTAAGCTTTAAATCCTCATTTTAGCCTACTCGTCAACCTCTGGCTCCAGCTCAGCCTGGCAGCTTCGCCTCACATGTTGAGTCGCCTTTGGCTCAGCCTCAGGCCACCAGCAACCGTGTTCTTAGGCCTGTTGATGAGCATCCGGAGAAGATGATCGTTGATGATGACCAAAATGACCAGAACGTCAATCCTAGGTCGTCTCAACCTGAAGATAAGGATTACTATCTTAGCGATTTGCTAAAGATGGTCAACAACTGCATGATCAACTTTAAGGAGACTCAGCCTAATCTTGATGGCAAGTCAAAAATTCTACGATGAAAAGTGAAAAACGTAAAAAACATTGAACATCAGAGGGGATCGAGCACGTGACCTCTGGCACGTTTGCCTATAGTGCTAACCGCTGAGCCATGTCGACAACCAGATCAAGTTTTGGATACTTATATACTAAATATCCCCAAATTTAGCGTTTTATTTGATTACGTTTAGATCTCTTGGACCCTGCGGCCATGCCCATCTTCTGGATCTCAAAATGGGTCGACTACTCGGACAAATACGGTCTTGGTTATCAGCTAAACGACAACAGCGTGGGAGTCCTCTTCAACGACAAAACCAAGCTTATGATGAACCACGCTGGAGAGTGAGCATCCCTATCCTAGACTATTACCAACCTTAAAAATTTCAGACAGCTCCAATACGCCGACCAACGCGACAGGGAACAGTTCTACGTGGCTCAGAACTTTCCTGAACATATGAAGAAGAAGGTCACCCTGTTGAAATATTTCCGCTCCTACATGATGGAGAATCTGCTCAAGGCTGGAGGCAATATTGCTGTTAGGGCTGGAGATGAGTTGGAACGTCTTCCTGTGGTTCGAGACTGGAAGAGGACGCGTCAGGCCATTGCTCTTCATCTGACCAATGGAACCCTTCAGACTAACTTCTTTGAAGTACCTTGCATTTTTCTTGAACCCTGTTAAGTCTAAGATATTTTAGGACCACGAAAAATTCATTCTGTGTCCTCTGATGTCTGCCATCACCTGCATCACCAAGAAAGGCGAGGTCTACACGATCACGACCCAGAAGATGGCTGAACACGGATACCCTCGAGAGCTCTACAACCACCTCAAGAGCATAAAGACTCTAATTGAGAAGCTCATTTCGGGAGATTCGGATCACCCAGCTGCTCAGCAACGACGACCAGTCGCCCCTCTTGGCGCTCGGGGCCGGAGTGCCTCGGCTCGAGGAATGACCAATAATCGAATGTGATTGAAACGTGTTTCAGCAAAGCCAAAATTGTAAATTTGGATACCATAATACCGCGGAATAAACTTTTTTACTATCCTTAATCATTTAGCTCTAAAAGCTCTTAAAATTGGGTCATCTGTTTCTGTCCGACAAAACTCTGGAAGGGCCTACGTAAAATGATTAAGCGCCTGAAAGCGTTAGGAACGTCTTTAACTATAAAAACTAGAGACATCCAGTTGTTTCCTTCTTGGATTTGAAGTTCTTCTGCTTCCATCCTCAATGCATGCCGTTTTCATCGTCGGTCTTCTCATCCTCACCTTCGGCGCTTGCCTTTGTCAAGGACAAAGCTCCAAACGTAATTGAATACCCGACCGAATCTGCACATCCGATGCCAAGTGCCCCCAAGGCTCATTCCTTCCGGAGAAAAAAGACCGTCGAACCTCGTTTAAGGACGAAATAGAATTCGGTTCGTATGGATCCTGCAATATCAACAGATCAACCTACTGTCACAACGATTCCACGTGTGGCTGAGGGTCCAACACTTGCCATAAGATGCGGAAAGCGGTTTCCGGCCTTTCCGAAAAGTTTTCGGTCGCTTCCCGGTGGCTACCCGCCGGGAAATGGTTCGGCTGGCTTCCCGTTTGCTTCCCGATTCTCCCGCACACAATTGACCGGGAAGCTGTTTTTCCGGTCGGTTTTTCTATGGGATTGATTGCCGAAATGGGCCTGTTTGAGCCGCGCGGCGTTGTTTCAAGCGGGAATAGCTTGTTTTCAACCAAAATATGTGGCTTTTGATGTCTGAAAACGGTTTTGCACGTATTCTGTGCTTGAGATGAACGGCATCCGTTGGGACGTTTTGAAAGAAGTTTTCTGTGAATAGGGCGCAAGAAGCAGCCTTTCTCGACGCATTTTTTGTGATCGAACGAACCCGCTCAAAGTTTCTAACATGCCTTATTTCGAAGCTTCTTTTGCAGCATTTCTTTCGCAAAATCAAGCGCATCCCTGACGTTAAGCCGCAAAACCGTGAAAATGACCGAAACCCGCTGAAACCGAACTTTCCTCATTGTGTGACTAGAGCACCCTGAAAAGCAACGGAGCACGGCGAGATTTGCTCCAAGCGTCGCTCCGGCGGCTGCTACGGCTAGACGCAGGAGCAGCGGCCACACATAGTGCTCCGACCGCTTCCCGACCGGGAACTTGCCCGGTGGTTGGTGAAGTACGACCGGTTAAGTTCCCAGTCTGAGAAGGCCGGGAAGCTCTCGGAAAGTGCTTCCCGCCGGGAACCTTCCCGCCCGTTAGTGAATACGGCCATTGTGTTTGAGCTATTTTGTGACTTTGTGGTCTTTACTCTATGTTGTTATTCGTAGACATCAGACAATACTCACACAGAAAATTACAGCCACACAATCAAATGCGCTTTTTGTCGATAGTATTAAAACGCTTTTAAGACATCTGCAAAAGTTCCACGGGCACCTCAAACTTGAAATCGTCTGGGAAGAGCTCTTTGGCCTTAGGGTACATAAGCTTATAAGTAGTTTTAACAGTCACTTCTGCAGCTCCTGTAATATCACCTATTGCTTTAGCATTAGGTCTGTCAGTAGAATTGAGACCCGCATTTACAGCCATGTAAATAGCGGCTGCTGTCACAGAAACGGGGCTTCTTCCCGCTACTATGTCGAGTTCTACAGCCATTTTTGCGATTCTGGTTGCAGCCATAGTGATAAGATGAGGCAGATCCAGCTGACGACAAAAACGAGTCATGTAGTCAGCGCTTGTGACTTGAGACAACTGAGTTCTAATGGTCTTCTCAAGAGAATTCACAATTTCTTTGAAGCATCTGCCGATCTCTTTTTTGTTGACCATGGCTATGGCACAGATCTCTTTAAAAGACCTTGGAACGCTTTCTTTGCGACATGCGATGTAAATACAAGCCGCTGCCTTGGCTTCTGTAGGCTTGCCCTTACAGATCTTGTTGTCTAGGCATCTTTTGTAGTATTCCTGGGCTCGTTCTTTGATGGGTTTGGTGAGATGGATGCGGTCTCCCATTTCATTGATCGTGCCTATCGCCTGCATCATTTGACGGTCGGTGTTGTTCTTGTTTTTGCGCTGGGAGTTAAATAGCCTGAAGACAAATTTTTGTTATTTAAACACGTCATTAATGTCATTTGTTAAATTCCAAACTTACGCTTGATCTTTCTCAGACGAACCAAATCCCACAGCGATGGTCGTCGACAGATCGCTTTCTCCAAGAAGACGATTCTCAGGCGCTCCAACACGAGAAGGGTCATTTCCCTTGCTGTTTTCATTGTTGAAAGAGCGCCACTCCGTTCCAATGTCACACAGGCGCTCTCCGACGACGAGGCCACATTCAGGGCATACAAGATCGCCGGCGCGGTAATCTTCGATCAAGATGGCGTCCGGGTGATAGGAGCAGATGATATCATTCATTTTCCGGGGTTCAAAGAAGAGTAAGAGATATTTTGAGAAAATTGACGCAATGTTAATAAAGAAAAGGAATGTTTTGATGCATCGCAAAAGAAATTTCGCAGTGCAACTTTCGCAAACATCAAGTTAGGAAAAGTGTTACCTAGATGTGTGAAGCATATTATGCACTTTTTAGCTCTTCTCTAAATTTCAAACGTCTCAAACTCCTAAAATGTTGAGAGTTTAAAATTGAGCCGCTTGAAAAGCGCGTTGTAACGTCAATGTACCACTATCAAGGGAATCTTTCCCAGTGTAAATTTCAAATCGAGCTGGACATTGGTGAGCAGATAGAGCTCGATGCGCTGATTACAAAAACTATAAGTGCTGCCTGCTAATTACAACAGTCTAAAGGGGTTTTATAATTCAGCGCGCTCGCGCTTCACGCATTTTTTGCTCTTTTGCTGCCGCTTCATTTCTGGAACGCGTTCGCGCCAACCGAACTACGCGCGAGCTGCAAATTCAAAAAACGCAGCAGCAAATTGAGATTTCGCCTGTTGATTCGGTTTTATAGTTCGATGCGCGCATCAAGAGAGTCGGAGTCGTGTGTGCGCTGTGCTGTAAACCAAATTTATTTTGTCACACATCATATGAACGCCACGGCAATTGCCCCGGACTAACAAAATATTGTGCAAAATTCCATCTCAAATTCCATCAAAATTACATCTCCGGCATTAAAATTCCCGAATTCCGAGTTCATTTCCATGTTTGAAACAATGCAAATATAGATGAAATAATTTAAACGCGTTATAAACGACAAAATTTGGGGTCGAGCGCTCAATTTCGGTCTTAAAAATGGCTCGACACCATCCATTTTTTGCCAGAATGGAACCGCAACCCTCAAAAATGCATTGCAAGCAGAAATTAGACTTCAAGCAATAATATTTGGGCTTTGAAGCCTCAAATACCCGCCACTCAATTCCAATTTCCAAAAAAATTCGCCTTCTCCAGATTCCCTGTCGGTCGGAGGCGGCAGCAACATTTTGTGACGCTCGCTTTATTTGTCGTGGGTGGCTTTTGAAACGCCCATTTCGCTTTTGAAGAGCGCTTCAAACGCAACTTGGAACGCACTTTGCAACTAAAAACAACCCTGCGCGTCGTCGTTGGTGGCTGTGCGGGCGCGCTTCAAAAATTTCCCAAATTTGTATTATGTCAGCTTAGAAACGCGCGCGCACCCTGAACTATAAAACGTTTTAAACGACGGTGGCCGAAGGCCACCCTAGGCGAAGAGCCAACGTAGTTGGCTATTTGGCTAGTAAAACCCCTTAAGGTGTGTATGTTGGTAAACGTGTGGCCATGCTGATCCTCGTCTGACGGGGAAGTCAGTCGGAAAGGGAGGAGGAGAGTTGAGCGGTCGGTTTTGGTGAGTGTCTAGAATGGGCATTTGAGAGTCGAACGGGTGCGGGGGACCAGTCGGTCATTTGGAGTCGGTGGAGTGCGGGGGACCGGCCGGTCATTTTGGATGAGTTGAAGGAAGGGGAGCGGTCGGTCGAAGGAGTTGGGAAGGAAGGTGGGTTGCGTGGAGTGAGTGGTATGGGGAAATGCTGAGAGAGACTTAATTTGGGAAAGTTGTGAGTTGGGATAAAGGAGGGAAACCACAACATATCCTGTGACTTTCTTCGCTTCTCCCTTGGAGCCATCCTAATCGCACCTTCCAACGATCTCACACCAACCATCCATTCTAACCATCTCACATCAACCATCTGTCTCTCCTGTGGTCACTCATGATCTCCTGTCACCTCCACTTTTCCCTGAATTCTTTGTGTGTCTTTCCTGTGGATCAGCCAACTGAACTCTCACTTTCTCATTTTCACTTTTTCTGTGAACTTCTTCTCTGCGGAGCTTATCGTCAGTCCTAACCTCTCATCTCATCTCACCCTCCTTCAACCCAACCCAAAACTCTTTATCTCAAACAATCTCAAAAGACTCACAATTTCCCTAAACTGTCTAGGACTCATAATAAAATGCACATTAGAGGCACTAGAGTCGTTGTCAGAAAAGTTGAAAGTAATGTTTCAGTTGGGTGATCCAGAGGAGAACAGAAAGAATCTAGAGAAAAGGTGAAATTGACAGGAGATCATGAGTGACCCACAGGAGAAACAGTTGAGTGGATGGTGAGAGATGGTTAGAAGAAGAGGTTAGGATGGCTCCATAGGAGAAGCGAAGAACGTCATAGAGCATGTTACGGTTGGGGGAGTTGGAATTGAGTTTTCAGGGGGAGGGAAAGGTGAGAAGTGGATAATCGACAGGAGGATAGAAAATTCCCACAGGAAAAGATGAGATTGACCAGAGGTTTGATCGACCGGTCTGATGTTTGTGGTGTTGTTTAAAATGACAGGTTTTTGTGGACGTGAATGTCTGGGAATGGGTTACTTGTCTGGAACGGGGTTTTGTGAGGTGAGATGGCTACAGGAAGTGTTTAACTGCGTTTTAACGATGTGAAGACTGAAAAAGAAGAATGGCCAAAACAACGGTGGTCGAAGGCCACCCTAGGCAAAGAGCCTACGTAGTTGGCGATTCGGCTAGTGCAAGATCTAAAGTGCCTAACAGAGCATATCTAGTTGGAAAATCCGACCGGTAAGCGGCAGACAAAAAAATGTGTTCGTCACAAGTGGGTCATGCAGAATAGCACAAAATAACACAAAGGTAATGATCTAAAATTAATTATAAATTGATGTAGGGTGTCCGAGATCAATGTATGACACAAATGAAAAAAAGTTTCGAAGATGACAGGTTTGTAAAAATACATTTATTCACGTTTTTACCTGCTGTACGTGGCTTAGACCTTTTCAAAGATACATTCATAATCCACAGGCAGTCTCACAAACGCCGTCATTTTGCCTCTCGGCCAATTAGGGTTGATGTCGCCATCATCGATCAAACGGTAGCTCTTAAAGATGTTCAACAGGACCTTCAAAAAATTTTCAAAATTTCAATTAAAAATTGAGCCTACCAAGAACAACTCAGCCCTAGCAAGGCCTTCTCCCAAACAGGATCTCTTGCCTCTTGCCAATTCCAAATGGAATCACTTTCTGTTCCAGAGCCTTGCCATTATGGGTAAAGTACCTCTCAGGATTGAAGACTTGCGGGTTTTTAAGACCTCGTCGTTGTTGAACCATGACCACAGCGTTGTCGGTCATCGGAGGAATTTTTTGGCCGTCGATTGTGGTTTCACGGGTGTTCCTACGGAGAGCGTTAAGGGTCAGAAGAGATGCCATGCGGTGGACTTCCTGAAAACTGTTTTAAGGGTCAAAAGTGAATTTAAGCTTACATTGATAACAGCGTTACAATAAGGCAAAAGCTGCCTGTCGCCCAGTTCCACGTCTCGGTCTTTTCCCACCACATTGTGAAGCTCTTGGCGCATTTTTTCCTGAACCTCGGGGTTTTTAAGGAGATAGAGAAACCCCCAAGTGTTGGTGAGGATTGTGGCCTCCATCCCGGCTTGCCAGAGGTCGACGATCATGTAGGCCAGCTGTTTGTCACTAAAGAAACCATGTTTAGTCTATTTGAAGATTTGCATGCTTACGTGAACGTCCCAAGTTCCTCTTGGCTTTCTTTACGTTTCTCCATTTCTATGAGAAACGCATCCAAGAAGTCCTTAGGCCCAGCCACCTCGTCGATGTAATAATTGCCGTTTTCGATGTCCTTCCTCCTTGAATGTCAGGCCTAATTTCATTGTAAGGTGCAAAGTGACCTACCTTTTGGCTATCTGCCTCTTAGCAAAGTTCAGAGACTCTTCATTGCTCTTCATCAACTTGGCATGGCGATCCCTAATAAAAGGGAGCTTTTCGATGCCCTTCTGCATAATTACAAAGTCGAAAAACGAGAACAGCTCGTTAGACTTGTCCAACTCTCTTCTGATCTCCCAAAACTCGTCCATGTTGGTCTCATCGAAGCTGTAGCCAACGAGGATTCGATTGATGATCGACCCGATCATCAAGGCGAGGAAATCTTTCTTGGGATTGGTCTTGAATTTGCCTCCGTTGGCTTCCATTTTATCGTCGAATGGGTCCATGATGCGATGGTACTCGTAGAGGATTTTCTCCTGCATCATGTTCTTACCAAGGCCAAAATCACGGAGGGTACGAAGGGCGAAACGACGGTGTTCTAGCCAGAGATCGCCTTCGCTCATGATGACTCCAAGGCCTTCTAAAAAGTGCACTATTTAAAATCTAGCTGTATAAGCGTTCTGTAAGCAACTGTTGATTATGGAGGCTTAGAACAATGGTTAGTGAGTTAAGCAACAGCGTGCGAGGTCACGAGTGCGAATCCCATAGAAAACCAACATTTTCCAAAGGATTTGTTGATCTTTTTTTGTTTTCACTGCTTACCTCTCATTTCATCGAGTAACGGCATGTTCTGTCGACCCACATAAGCGTCACCGCGTCACCCTCTTTCACATAGGTCTGTACAGCCAAATCATAGTCCAAAACCAGCACCATCGGGGAAGGACCCACCCAAAAGGTCACAACGTTCCCATAAGTATTCTTCCATTCAATCAGCAAATCAGTCAAGCATTTTGCTTGAAACTTTCCAAGTGCAACCTGAAGCAGATTCCCGAGCAGCGGAAGGGGAACTGGGCCTGGAGGGTACTTTCGAACACGGAAAAAGTGCCAGAAACAGGACGAGAAAAACAAGCGCTCCTCCTAACGTCAACATTCTTCCTAGAACTGATCGATTTGGGTCAGCAAGGGAAGCTGTTATATCGTCTACCGCACATGTGATGGGCGATTATCAAACATGGGAAATTTGTGATCGCCACAATTTGGCCATAACAGAAACACTTGGAGGGGAAAACACATGCCAAAGTTTGTTTGTTTTGACTGCAAAGCTAATCTGACTGGGTGACCAAAAATTGATGATTTGTTTTTGTGAGGTATAGCGGGGCGTAATGATAAACTTGGAATCTTGGAATTCAGACGTCTTTTAGCCATCTGGCCAAATTTTCTTAAAATTGATTTAGCTATAAAAATGATGGCTGAAAACTCAAAATTTGGTGTTGATCTCTTTTTAACCTCTTTTTTGTATCAGACAAACCTCTCGACTCTCTACACAAACACCTAAAAATCACTCACTTTCAGCACTTTCAATGATCACGTTTGATGCTTTTTTTCCACTTTTTCCTCTTTATCTGGCAACATTTCCGCACTAAGAAATATTCACCTGGACACCCATTCCTCTTCCTCTGCTGGGAAACGCACTTGAGGTCATGTATGTGGTGAATTCAGAGGAAAGGGTTTTTTAAATAACCTCTTAAAATAGTGGAAAAAGGTTTAGGCAACGTTGTAACCCTGTGGATAGAGTCAATCCCATGTGCTTGTGTCCTTGACTATGATCTTGCTGTGCAGACCTATGTGAAGGACGGTGCCGCTTATGTGGAAAGAGAAGTTTTCACAATTTTGGATGAGATTAGAGGATGCTTCTGTTCTTCAGTTTGGATACTCGTGACTTCTCCAATGATGTCTTGTTTGTTTACTAACCACTGCTCCAAGCAGATCAACTGAGTTGATTGTTGACAGAGCAGCTATACCCCTTTTTAATTAAGGTGCCCACGAAGGCCTAAGAGGGATCTTCAGCAAAGGCGACCTTTGGCAAGAACATTGTTTGGCAAGAAATACGAAAAGTGCCAGGTGAGCAAAAAGAGAACGAAGAAAACAAGCGCCGCTAATAACGACAACTGTCGGCGGCTTGCCGCTATTCCGCTCTTTCAAGCGAGGGCAGGCTTCCGCCGCGACTCGCCTGGCGTCACCGTTGTCTGCGGTGTCCGACAATCGAGGGAGTGCGCGAGTTCTTTGAGAGAGAGAACGCGCGTGGCCGGATATACGTGAATAAATAAGTGTTATTCCGTGTCTCTCGTGTCCCGAATATTAGGCTTCCGTCGATTCAAGACGTCGTCGACTACTCTAAACCGGAAACAGGTTGTTTGCAAGCGGGAATACTACACAACATTGCACTCAGAGCCGATCGATTCAAAAAGCGCGGGTACACGTGCAGCGGGCAATGCCAAACTGGGAAAACTGTGTCGGTCACTGGTAGGTCATGCGATGACCTCGCGGAAACACAGATAGCACAAGACAGCACAACATGACACATCTAAAGATATGAAAACAAAAATCATCTGCTTGGGAATGGGGTGTGCTCAAGGTCACGCTCTAACTTTTAGAATTTAAAAGGTTTGAATTAAAATTTAAACCAAAATTAATGCATTCCTTGGTGCTTCTTGCAAAGCGTGATGTCGCAAAATGTTTCGAAACATCATAAAAAGGTTTTTGAATAACTGTAAATGCGACTGATTAAACGTTTCAAATTATCTTAAAAATGCACCCAAAGATTTGACAAAAAAGCAAATCATCACAAAGCTGTCAAGAGTTTAGCAAACGTGTTTTCATTGAAATACATTTATTTGCATGTTCAGCTGGTACTCACGTCTCACACCTTCTCAAAGATACACTCATAATCTACAGGCAGCCTTAAGAACGCCGTCATTTTGCCTCTCGCCCAGTTAGGGTTGATGTCGCCATCATCGATCAAACGGTAGCTCTTAATGATGTTCAACAGGATCTGCAAAAAATCGTCCAAATTTCAATTAAAAATTGAGCCTACCAAGAACAACTCAGCCCTAGCAAGGCCTTCTCCCAAACAGGATCTCTTGCCAATTCCAAATGGAATCACTTTCTGTTCCAGAGCCTTGCCATTATGGGTAAAGTACCTCTCAGGATTGAAGACTTGCGGGTTTTTGAAGACCTCGTCGTTGTTGAAGATCGCAGCCATGACCACAGCGTTGTCGGTCATCGGAGGAATTTTTTGGCCGTCGATTGTGGTTTCACGGGTGTTCCTACGGAGGACATTAAGAGTTAGAAGAGACGTCAGGCGGTGAACTTCCTGCAAAACTTCTTTAGAGTCAAAAGTGAAATTAAGCTTACATTGATAACAGCGTTACAATAAGGCAAAAGCTGCCTGTCGCCCAGTTCCACGTCTCGGTCCTTTCCCACCACATTGTGAAGCTCTTGGCGCATTTTTTCCTGAACCTCGGGGTTTTTAAGGAGATAGAGAAACCCCCAAGTGTTGGTGATGATTGTAGTCTCCATCCCGGCTTGCCAGAGGTCGACGATCATGTAGGCCAGCTGTTTGTCACTAAAGAAACCATGTTTAGTCAATTTGAAGATTTGCATGCTTACGTGAACGTCCCAAGTTCCTCTTGGCTTTCTTTACGTTTCTCCATTTCTATGAGAAACGCATCCACAAAGTCCTTAGGCCCAGCCACCTCGTCAATGTGATAATTGCCGTTTTCAATGTCCTTCCTCCTTAAATGTCAGGCGTAATTTCATTGTAAGGTGCAAAGTGACCTACCTTTTGGCTATCTGCCTCTTAGCAAAGTTTAGAGTTTCTTCACTGCTCTTCAACAAGTTGGCATGACGATCCCTAAGAAAAGGGAGCTTTTCGATGCCCTTCTGCATAATTACAAAGTCGAAAAACGAGAACAGCTCGTTAGACTTGTCCAACTCTCTTCTGATCTCCCAAAACTCGTCCATGTTGGTCTCATCGAAGCTGTAGCCAACGAGAATTCGATTGATGATCGACCCGATCATCAAGACGAGGAAATCTTGCTTGGGATTGGTCTTGAATTTGCCTCCGTTGGCTTCCATTTTATCGACGAATGGGTCCATGATGCGATGGTACTCGTAGAGGATCTTCTCCTGCATCATGTTCTTACCAAGACCAAAATCACGGAGGGTATGAAGGGCGAAACGACGGTGTTCTAGCCAGAGATCGCCTTCGCTCATAACGACTCCAAGGCCTTCTAAAAAATGCACCATTTAGAGCGAAAAGTCCAGCTATAAAAGCGCTCTGTAAGCTAATAATTTTATGCAGCCTTAGAACTTTGGTTAGCAAGTTAAGCTGGCGCGTGAGAGGTCACGAGTGCGAATCCCATAGAAAACCAACATTTTTCCAATGCTTGTTAATCTTTTTTTGTTTTCACTGCTTACCTCTCATTTCATCGAGTAACGGCATGTTCTGTCGACCCACATAAGCGTCACCCTCTTTCACATAGGTCTGTACAGCCAAATCATAGTCCAAAACCAGCACCATCGGGGAAGGACCCACCCAAAAGGTCACAACGTTCCCATAAGCCCTTCCATTCAATCAGCAAATCAGTCAAGCATTTTGCTTGAAACTTTCCAAGTGCAACCTGAAGCAGATTCCCGAGCAGCGGAAGGGGAACTGGGCCTGGAGGGTACTTTCGAACACGGAAAAAGTGCCAGGCGAGCAAAAACAGGACGAGAAAAACAAGCGCTCCTCCTAACGTCAACATTCTTCCTAGAACTGATCGATTTGGGTCAGCAAGGGCAATTATATCGTCTACCACACATGCGATGGGCGATTATCAAACATGGGAAATTTGTGATCGCCACAATTTGGTCATAAGAGAAACACTTGGAGGAGTGTTTGTTTGCCTTGATCGCTAATCTGACTGGGTGACCAAAAATTGATGATTTGTTTTTGTGAGGTATAGCGGGGCGTAATGATAAACTTGGAATCAGACGTCTTTTAGCCATCTGGCCAAATTTTCTTAAAATTGATTTAGCTATAAAAATGATGGCTGAAAACTCAAAATTTGGTGTTGATCTCTTTTTAACCTCTTTTTTCTTGTATCAGACAAACCTCTCGACTCTCTACACAAACTCCTAAAAATCAGTCACTTTCAGCACTTTCAATGATCACGTTTGGTGCTTTTTTCCACTTTTTTTTGGTTTTCCTCTTTATCTGGCAACATTTCCGCACTAAGAAATATTCACCTGGACACCCATTCCTCTTCCTCTGCTGGGAAACTTCAGGTCATATATGTGGTGAATTCAGAGGAAGGGCCTTCTTAAATAACCTCTTAAAAGAGTGGAAAAAGGTTTACGCAACATTGTAACCTTGTGGATAGGATCAATCCCATGTGTTTGTGTCCTTGACTATGACCTTGCTGTGCAGACCTATGTGAAGGACGGAGACGCTCATGTGGGAAGAGAAGCTTTACCAATCTTGGATGAGAGAGATTAGAGGGAAGGTTCTGCTCTTCAGTTTGGATACTCTTCTTTCATGTTGTCTAGCTCACTAACCACTGCTCCAAGTAGATCAACTGAGTTGATTGTTGACAGAGCAGTTATACCCCTTTTCGATAAAGGTGGCCTGAAAAAGCCTGAGGGGGATCTTCAGCATAGGCGACCTTTGGCAAGAACATTGTCGTTTTACCCTGCACACCCTTCGAGTTTCTGGCCTAGGAAAGAATATCAGGCAAGAACGGATTCTCTCAGAATATCACCGCTTAATGGCTCCAATTAATGCTAAAATTGAAGTCAACAGAGGTAAAGTCATGCTTAATCGAAGAATGACAATTTAGTAGTCGTGATTAAATCCATCATTAACCGAATGCTCGTCGGCTACAACTTTGAAAAGACGAATATGGACGAGTTTTTGGAGATTACGAAAGCGTCTGAGAAGGCTTTTACGTTGATAGACGTTGCAGTCATGCAGAAGTCTCTTATGAAGCTACCTGTGTTCAAGCAACGACTAGAGAAGCTTGTGGCTGAGACTGGCGAGTTCTTGACTTCTGCTAGGAGGCAGATCAAAAACAGGTGAGGTCTGCACTACAAAATTTGGATCCTTTTATAGACTTTTTCAGGAACAGAGATATAGAAAATGGAAGCTACCCTTTTGACACCATTGACGACCCTCAGGATTTTGTAGATACGTTTTTGATGAAAATGAAGCGACGCAAGGATAGTGGCAAAGATTCGGGAACGTTTCAGTATGATTGACACCATTGAAAAAATTGCCTTTAGGGTTTATTTAGTGAAAAACAGCTAGCCCACATGATCATCGACTCCAGCAAGCCAGGATGGAAAGCACGATCACCACAAGTGGGAACGAAGATTGTCCTGGTTGTGGGGCCGTCTTGGTAATCACTTGGGTATTAAACCTTTATTCAAGGAAGAAACACGTTAATCAATCACGGAGGGACAAGGGAAAAGGTGGGAAATATGCGGCGAAAGGAGAGAAGTGCGGAGAGGGGAGAAGGGAGCGCGCGGCCGCGGTTTTCGGTCGACGCGCAGGGTCCAGCCAACTGGGGCCGCCGAGATAGGGGGCAGTGCGGGGAAGGAAAGAAGGGCTGAATCTGGGGGATCGGACAAAGTCGGAACACCACAACCATTTGACATCTTCTCTACCTTCTCAAGAACCTTAAAGTGCAAAAGAAAAGCTTTCCGTCGTGGTAGAAAAGGACCGAAATGTAGAACTGGGCGACAGGCAGCTTTTACCCTATTTGTCATCAATGTAGGCTTAACTTCACTTTTGACCATGAAACGATTTAACAGGAAGTCCACCGCGTGACAATATTTCTTATCCTTAACGTCTTCCGAAGAAACATCACCATAATCAATGGTCACAAGATCCCAGCTAATACTGAGAACGCCGTCATCATGTCAACAACGATGAGGTCTTCAGAGACACCAACATTTTCAACCGTGAAAGGTATTTGGAACAGAAGGTGATTCTATCAGGGGCCGTCAAAAGGTCTTGCTTAGGTTAAGGTATAGCAAGAGTTCTTAAGATTCATTTTTCAGATCTAACTTCAAAGCCATTTTTGTAGATCCTGCTGAACCTTGCCGAAAGCTATCGGCTGACCAATAATGGTGACAACGACCCTAACTGGATAAATGGCAAACCGACTCCTTTTGTCCGTGTGCCAGTGAATGATCAATGTGTTTTTGAAAAAAACTCTTGGCAAATAGAAAATTCAGACTTGGCTTTAGGATTCGAACCTGTGGCCACATGTCAGCTGAATTCGCTAACCGCTGCATCATTAACAAACTAACTTTTTCGTTTAGAGATTTCCTATAAGATCACAAGCGCTTGAGAGCAAAACTAACATTCATTAGCACTTTAAACTGTGGACTCAATAACAGAAACCTTAGACGTTCTAGTTTTCGCAAACAGCACATTTCTTGAAGCAATGAACCTGTCAAGCACTCTTTTTCCTAATTGAACCAAGGCTCTTCTATAGTCCGGAAACGCAAACACCGCACATAAGGAACAGACAAATATCCTTGTCTAAAATTGAAATTTAAACCAAATCAAAAAAACAAACAAATTCTTACCACCATGAGGTTTAATCCGATATAAGGAATCCAGAAACAGTACCGAAGAAATGATGCTTCTACAAAGTTATAAGGTGATACCAAGGTGATTGCCGTGCAGGTGATTCTGGCTAAAAAACAGGTTAATTTTCAGTCTTGAGATTTTTTGATTTACTTACGTATAGCTATTACAAGGAAGAGGTTAGGAAAAGTAGAGTAAGCTATTACAGATAACAGAGCTTTCCACTGAGCTTTGCCATTTGGACTAGTTATGCCTGTGCCAAACAACCATTGCGTGATAGCCAGTTTTATAGTCTGAACGTAGCTTTTTAAGGAGTCATTCAAAGCCTAATTTACCAAAATGTAGAGCGCGATCATAATGATGTAGATTATGTAAAAGCATATAAGGTATGACCAGCCAATAAAAGGTGTTATCTCAAAGGGAATCTTACGGGTAAAAATAGGTCTAGTTCTTCGACAATGTTTGCAGATAAAGCAAATGCCAAAGAGAGGATATTTGCAGTGACAAAGATCTGATTTACGTGCCTAAAAAAGGTTAGAAATTATAAAACAAAAAATGGTAAAATGTAAGGCTTTCAGTATGACTCGAACCAGTGACTTTTGGCACGTTAGCTTAAGTTACTAACCACCGATGTATACTAACAAAATACATGGATTTTTGCGGATTACCTATATCACTATACTGTTAAATTGCGTTTTATTTAAAAACTAACCTGTCTCTAATCGTTTGAAAAAACAAAGGTTTTGTAAACCCTACATACGCCAACAAAATTGTGGCTGTCGACAAAAATTGGAACAGATTTGAAGCTGTGTATGTGAAAACCATTCTTATCGTCACCAGGACCATGTTAAGACTAAAATATCTCATTCAAACTATACTTCACTGTTAAAGCTTGCTTATTATACTGTACAAAATACGTTTCTGGAACCAACGCTTCAAGCAGTAAAAATGCGGCTTCATAGACGCTCGTAATAAGGCCAATGAGGGCCAGGTTTAAGACAAATCTTTTTACGAGAGTCTTAGAAACGGCTGTTAGAGAGACGTAGATCAAGAGAACGTTGATAAGGATTGAAGGTATCTGAATCCATGCATTGAAGCGATAGACAATAAAGGCCACATATTTTATAAGGGAACTGCCATCCATTAGAGCTGTCGCAGACAAAAAAAATGGTTTGAAAAACGGAAAACACGCTTCAATTAGGGTTAATTGAAAGCAATTGATCGTAAATGGCAGGTGAAGAAAAAAACAATATGTAGCTTTGTGGCGGCTGATAGATGACAACGTCATTAAAAGCATTATACTTTGTCTTCTTTGGATTAGCAGCCTTGAACAGTTTCAGCCAGTTTTGGCGATCACCAATGATCACGCATTTTTGGCACACAAACCAGCCCAACCCTAATCTTTAATCAACTATCAGACCCTCAGACGCGCGGTTACAAAACCGACGTGACCTTTTCAAAAGCTTTATTTGCCTAACAAAATTTGTGGCACCCACGCTTTGTGCCTCCAACACAATTAGTCCCCGTTTTGCCCGCACCTGTCCCAAAGCAAACAGCATGCGTCAACTCAAATTTGCTTAAATACGTCCGGGTCTGCATCACTCCACCATGGTTTCTCTCCGCTTCTCTCTTCTCGTTTTCTGCTGCGCCATTGTTGCGAACGCCAGTCTACTGGAATCTCTCCAAGGTTAACCTTAAAGTGAAAAATGGGTTCTTAATGACGAGTTTAGGAT
Source organism: Steinernema carpocapsae (assembly GCA_000757645.3). Taxonomy (NCBI): domain Eukaryota; kingdom Metazoa; phylum Nematoda; class Chromadorea; order Rhabditida; family Steinernematidae; genus Steinernema; species Steinernema carpocapsae. The sequence continues at coordinate 122,526 of AZBU02000007.1, forward strand.
GTCCTGAAAACGAAGAAATCGCCAAAAGTCCCATTTTCGAGCAGGACTGCTTCAAACCTCTCAGAATTGTCAGAAACGGGTGTGCGTGTTCCTCGCTAAAGGAGTTTGCCAGACATGAAGGAAGGTGCATCCATCTAAGCCTGTGTCCTGATCAAAAGACCATGAGGCTTAACAACTATTTTGACTAAGACGCGCATAAATTGTTTGCACCATGATCGCTAAAATAAAATTAATATGTGCAAGATTTTCACATTGTCTGACACATTGCATATTTTGCCACTTTTTCGCATTGCTCTATTTCTAGCAGTTTGATAATTGTCAGTGGTTCCAGAAAGCTCATCTTAAAATACAACCCTAGGCAAAAATATCTGTATGCTCATTCTGTGCTCTTGTGGCATTTCCTGAATACAGAAAAGCCCTCGTCACGTTATTAAGAAAATCTTTTGGAGCATTTAAATTGTTAAGAAAATTTTTATTTGCAAATATGTGGAAGTGGCGGGCAGTCTCCACACGACCGAAGGAGGAGAAGACGACTGAAGCGACGAAAACCTGGGATGCGCAAAGGGATAAGGACGCAGGGAAGAAAGACGAACGTTCAAACGTTCAAAACGTTTAAAAAACGTTGAAAGATGCAAAGCCAAATAACCATAAAACACAGCTTCACGTTCCAAATAACAGAAATCATCCCACATTTCAACAGCAATGTTCCGAATGGCTTTGTGAGCTTTCCTGAACTGTTGACAAAAACAGGGGATTTTAGGATTGCTGGACAATTGATTAGTTATTCTCTAAAATTGCCATTTTAACGGTATTACGTCTAAAACGCATAAAAACAAGGCACGTTTGAAGACAATGTTAATTAAAAGGGATGCTCTCCGGTCCATGTAAGGCAAAACTTTTCAGCTCAAAGCACAACAATCCAAGTGTCCACGAAACCCGACATGGCCTCCGCTATCCTCCGTCTTGAAGCCTTTCAAACCTTCTCTCTTATAGCCCTCCAAAACATTGGTCTAAAAATGTGGGACCGCTTCTGCGGAGATGTCCGGCGGGACGCCCTGTTAAAAATTTATTTCTATCAATCCTTTATTAAATAAAGGAGAACGATCCAGACGTGTCCGTCCGTCCGTCCGTACGTCCGTGTGTCACGCAAGTTGCCTGATTGAGTGAAAGCGGGTTACGGTAGCGGCGCCATTTGCGTTTGCACGTCTTTTTCGCCGTCGCCGCGAACCGGTCGGTTTTGCAACTGCGTCGGCGCCCAAATTGGTGCCGCAAACGCCAAATTGGCCGCAACTCTTGTGAGTTGACCATTCAAATAACCTTTTTTGAAAAGTTGTTTTAACAAGCATGAACAATTCATTATTTTAGGATGTTACGTTGATGATAGAACTATTTGATCTCACAAAAAGCGTCCTGCTAGAAGCGATCTTTGCTATTCTTCTTCTCACCAACGATATGAAAGCTTTTCGGTAGTCAGGAAAAGCGAACAGAGCGCATATGGAGCAGATGCAGATTCTCGGCTAAATACTTAAAACTATATTTTAAGCCAAAAGGACAAACTTACAACAATTAAACAGTCAGCAATGTAGGCAGCTACTTCACAGTGACCAAATACCGTATACTCCCTGACCTCAATGGGAACTGCATTGAGTAAGGTTTCACACATCACGTCGGCTGAAAACCTATTTAGTGCACTTAAAAAAATTGCGGAGTCACTTACGTATAGCGATAAGCAAAAAAAGATTAGGAAAAGTCGAAAAAACAAAGAAAGAAGCCAAGGCTGTCCACTGCTTGTTCAAGCTGTGCTGCGTAGCTTCTGGGTGTCTTTTAAAGCGTCTCATTGCTTGATAGGCGATCTATAAAACGTCCATGAAATTGAGTGTAAAATTGTAGGCTTACCATGATGTAGAGATAAATCATCAAAACGTAAGAAACCAAAAAACAAAGAAAAAATACCCAACAAAATATTTGATGGATGAGCATTGGATCTTCGCTTTCTGTGTATTCATGGATGAAATAGAGTGACACAGAGATGGTCACTGACAACACGTCAACGGCACAGAACAACATAGTCACTTTTCTAAAATTTGAAGCAATAGTTTTGATAAGTGATGGAAGCTGCCAACCTGCCAGAAAAATTATGATAAGTCAATGGCTTAGCAAAAGTTAGATAAGCCAGTAGAATTGCTGTCGTGGTTAGAAATTGGTAGATGTTCAAGGCGATCTCGCCTATGACTATTTTCCAGTCTTCAAATCTGACAACAATGCTAGAAAATCAAAAGTTAGAGCAACTTATTTGTTATTGGTAACCTGCCTGTCTTTAAGCAACTCCTGAGAAGCAAACAGCTCCATAAGCACAAAAGCGGACTTATAGAGATTGCACAAAAGACAAACCACAGCCAAGTTAAGCGTAAACTTTCGAAGGACACTCTTAGGAACGCAAAAAAGCGATAAGTAGATGAGAAGAACATTGAGAAGGATAGACGGAATCTGGATCGCTACGTTGATCTTTGAAGCCACGTTTTCCCATACGAGAGACATTTTTAGAGCCTAAATGACTAAGAACTAAAAAACGTAAAACGCTTCAACGCTTTAACCAATTTCAAATTGCGCGTAAGCGTTATTCATTAAATTTCTCAATGAAGTAATGATTAGGTAATGGTTCCGTAATTCGAATTTCTTCGAAGACGCGCTAGAACGTCACAAACAACTTAAAAGGCTAAATTTACCAAAAACAACCAAAGAGCTGTTTCAAAAAGCAAGCGCTCATTCTACGCTTGTTTGGGACTATGAACTTAAACTTGGTTTATTGTCTTAAGCCCTTGATGCAAAAAACACCCGTTCGAACTATTAGATTAACTAAGTTTTCTAATTTATTCTCAAAGTCCGGTAACCGAGGCATTTTGGTTACGTAGGACAAGAGCTGCTTTTCAATGCTGTTGTTCTCTGGCAGGTGCCTTAAGTTAATGATTCTGAAAAGCAATTTGGAGAACGGTGTTATTTACGGGACGCTATGGTCAAAACAAAAATTTTTACTTTTACCACAAGTTTTACGTGAACACCAAAAACGAGCAAATGAAGCACTGCTCATCAGATCAAACACCCAGTTTTCTTGTTGAAAAAACAGTCGTAAAATTTAATTTTTCCATCGGTTTCCTTCTCAAAAACTGCGGCGATTCGCTTTCTTCGTTTTAGCAAGGTATAACGCTTTTCGTTGACCTTTTTGCAAACGTTAGAGATTCTCCCGTTGATGCGTCCTGTGAAGAACACGTTTTTGCACAATGGCTTTTGAGCTCTTGTCGACTTCCATTTCTCCAAAAATGGAACAGCTATCTGGCTTCCTAAAAGTTCTAATTGTTGCACGTTTGGGTCCTCGTAAAGCTGCCAGTAGTACTCCAGATTTTCAATTTCTGAACGTTCAAAAATAAGCCACGTTTTTCTCATTGGCAGAATTGACACTTTGGGCACGTTTCGCAGGATTTTGAAGCTGTTTTCCGCTTTAGATCGTACCGTAACAGTGTGAAACTGATCATAGGGTGACCTCATGTATGAGTAGATATGGCTGAGATCGCAATCGTCAGTCTCCTCCAAGCAAAGACCCACGCTTCTGATTAGATGCAAGTTGCCTAAGATTAGTTTAATGATAGGAAAGCTCTCCAGAGGTCGACGTTGAAGATCTTGTAAAAAGCCTCCGACAATCGAAATTGAAAATTCCATGAAATTTCCATTTCGAAGATACTTTTCAAACAGTTGTACGCATTCAGCCATGTTGAGCGTTACTGTTAGCTCGTAGCGCCTATCGTTAATAAGCAAAATTGGAGATAATATGTCCGCTCCGGTGCTGGGCGACACCCGTAGCAATAGATGACCGTGTACGTAGAAGTGATTTCCAGGAACCTCCTTCCATAAGCCATATAGCTGCTGGAACGGTTCCAGAGGCTGGATATGGCGAATGGTGCGCTCAATGAAGTCGACTGGAAGGGCGTCCATTTTGAAGGAAGGGAAGCAAGCGAATACGCAGTTGTTAGATCTTGCTATTGCTACGGTTAACACTGGTTTGTTGTGAAAACTCGTCAATGCAAATTGCGCAAAATTTCAAGCATTCTTAAAGTGTGAAAAAATTGACACAAAAAGGTGTAAAAAGTTTCACGTCAAAAACAGACGTGAGGAAGCCCAGTGCACGCGTGATATGAGGTAAAAGTGGTTTATGTAGTCATGGCTTGATATTGGTTATTGATATAATAGGTTCTTGCTGTTTTAGGACTGAATATCAAAGTAGTACTTGAAGGTGAGCTAGTGTGGGAATTCGAGATCCGATCCTTAAAACCAATTATACCTTAATTATACCTTTGTTAGAGCAGTACTATTACACCCTTAAATACTCATTAAAACCAAAAAGTAGCCATAAATCCTATAGCATTTCAATTTTGAGTTCGTTGGCATTTATTATGGACAAGTTTGAGGCATCCATAATGGACAAGGAATTGCTGAAGCAGCGGGAGGACTTCAGGAAGTACGCCAGCAAGAATGTCAATTTACAGCGGCGTCCAACGGCTTCGTCGTCCTCCCACACCACCACGTACAAATCAGGAGAGGACAAGAAAAAGAAGACCACGACCAAAGATCCCCAGATCACCGCGAAGTCGCTGTCCGAATACAACAAGACCCAAGAACTTCAATCGGACCGGCCGGAATCGTGTTCGCCGAGGCTAATTCGCAGAACTTCAGCCTCCTCGCAAAGATCGTGGACTACATGAAGCGAAGGCGTCTGGAGAATAAGAAGAGGGGCCTGACGCTAAGAGAAATGCTCGAGGAGATGCAGCAGGACGCCGTCGTCAACATGAGGCAATCTTGGATGGAGCAGTTTTTGCCGCAGAACCACAAGCTGACTGTCGACGAGACTTCGAAGCTGATCTACAGACCTCCTCACAAGGTCGCAAACCGCCACACACTGCTGCAGCTCCTCCGGAAGTACGAGTGCGAAGGCAAAGGAGGAATCCTGCTCTCCGAACTGAATGAATGTATGCCAAACGTCGAGCAGTAAATCCAGCAACTTGGGAATCAAGTGATCGCTATGCCGACTCAACACAACAAACGAAAAGACCAAACCTGTTTCTACAACAACCCAAACACCGTTAGAGAAATGTAGATTTGTTCATTTGTTCCCCACCACAAAAAATGGACAGTCAAATTCATCCAGGCTTCGTAGACCTCCGGCGTCGTCGGTTGCTTCTGTCTGGGTTTCTTTTGGTGGCGAAGGGGACGCAGGGTCCTCTGGGCGAAGGCCGCAAGCGGCAGCATCACATCACAGGCTTTCTACATCAGACATGGGATCATTAGGATCCGCGGGTTCCAAGGGTTCACAGGGCTCAGAGAGGGTCGCCGGGGTCGCATTCTACCCGAAGGCTGGCCGTAGTGTCGCGAGACAAGTTTTGCGACACTCCCGCCCCCACAAAACCGTCGTACACAAGAATCTGAATCAATCGTCGCTGAAATTATCCGGTTCCGGGAGAGTCTTATCTCTCTGACACCCATTACAATTTTAGACCTTTGGTAATATGCGTACAACACAAAAAAGTAGTTTAAACCTTAAATTTGTCGTTTTTCAAAGCTAACTGTTCTCGAGCAATCCCTCGGGAAAAAACAACTCCATAAGCGTAAAAGCAGACTCATGGAGGTTGCATAGACTAGACCTTAAGCTAACCATAATATAAATGTTGACAGCGTGTAAGAATAGAGATGGCTAACAAGATGTAAGATCGCAATTATTGGAGTCACGTTGACGGAAGGAGTCAAGGAGTATTGAAGAAGTCACGTTTTTACTGAATGAATTGGATGAGTTTGAGCTGGATGAATTTGACTGTCCATTTTTTGTGGTGGGGAACAAATGGACAAATCTACATCTCTCAAACAGCCGTTTCTAAGACTTTCGTGAAAAGATTCGTCTTTAATTTGGCAATCATTGGCCTTATTAGCAGCGTCTATGAAGCCGCATTTTTACTACTTGAATGTGACAAAATGAACGCTCAACTAATCGGGGATCAGACTAGAACAGTGAAGCCTCTACTTATCCCTCATTTTCACCTGTTTTTGGTAACAACACTCACTATAAATGCTCCCATGTGTAAAAACATCCCACAATTTAAACACTTTCACCTATCACCATGCGTGTCTCCCTCGTTATCCTCCTCTCCGTTCTTATTTTCGCTCTGTGCCAGGCTGATGTAATGTCGTAGGTAGCAAACTAAAATAGAATTTTGTTTTTTTAGCAAAGCCTAATTGACCAAGGCCAGATCCAAAACCCGCTTCTGCAGCTAGGCGGAAAGGGCATAAGTGGCATCAACAACGGAGAGAAATCTGGGTTTGAAGCTTCACATGGAGGAATCGAGGGAGCCAAGAACGCCGGTGATGGACTCTTTGGAGGCGCTGACTCGCTTCTGGGAGACCACTAACGATACAACAATACAGAAAGACCCATTTAACGCAAAATAAACGTTTACCATGATCGCACAAACCTAAATGTACTTGGAAACCTTCAAATCCTCAGCTAAGGTGGGGGCAAAGGCTTGCGTGGTCTCCGCCTGGGTGGCCGAAAATTCTTGAATCGTCGGCCACACAGGCAAGCGTTTCACGATTCTTGAATCGTGAAACGAAAATGGAAGAATGAGGGTGGTAGCTAGGGATGAAGCCTTGGTTCAGACGTCTAGAAGCTAGTTCTTGACTAATCATTCTTCTGGAAGCAAAGCCAACTTTCGACCGCCCCGCGTGGACCTCCACTTCGGAATGAGACGATTGAGATAAGAGCATCCTTAAGAAAACGTGTTCCAGACAGGACAACTTTTAGACCGCTGTTTTGCACGTTTTAGACTTTCAGGAGCGCTCGGTCACGTGCGCGGTCGCTTCTAGACGTTTGAACCAAAGCTTCACCCTTAGCTACCACCCTCATTCTCCCATTTTCCGTTTTGCAGCGCGGTCGCTCCTCGAAGAGCTGATTTCGCAAACATCAAACGAGGATCGCGCAGAATTCGAGCTGAAAATGGCGTCGTTGGAATTCGCGCTTCTCGTCTCCGCCGCGGTTCTTCCGCTCTCTGGAATTTTTTTCTGTTGCAAGAAGAAGGTACGTTTCTCTGCTTTTATTCTACCCTAGAACGTGATTTTCCAGAAGACGAACTCGAAGACGCAGCCGAAGACCGGCGGAGATGGGTCCAAGATGACGCCGCTGGAAAATCGAGGAAATCCTCCGAATGAATAACGGCGGCAACGGAGGCGCCGCAGAGGTCCAAAATGGATTCGGAAACGCGCAGAACCCCGCCGAAGAGGCGAAGGACGCGCAGAAGAAACTCGGGTCGGAGACCGTGGCGAAGACGGACGGGGCGATGGCACAGAACGACGAAGACGAGCTGCGGAGTCCCCCGAAGCCTGTTAAGGAGGCGGAGAAGAAGGAGGACGCGTCGGAGGGGACGAAGACGGACTTGAGGTCGTTGCCGAGCGAGTCGGAGGAAAGCAGCGGCGGAAGGAGCGCGAGGAAAAGAATCATGGGAAGCCGGTGGAGGAGGCGAAGACCGCGAGGCCCGGGAAGAAGGAGGACGAGGTGCAGGACGCCGAGAAGACCCAGGGCAGCGCCGAGGAGGCCGAAGGAGGAAAGACGAGGAAGCCAGGAGAGGCCGGGAAGAGCAGCAAGAAGGTAAGTCGGGTTTAGGAAGATTTTTGTGCTAAAAAAGGGGTCGATCTTGACCCAATTTTGACCTTTCCCCTCTTTCAGTCCAAGAAACCCAAAGGCTCCACCCGCAGAAAGAAACTCCCAGCGAAACCGAAAGCGGACGTGATGCCGACGCAGTCCGAAAAGGAGCTCCCGACAACGAATCCGCCGGAGAAGAGTCCCATCCTTCAAGCCTCTGGAGAGAAGCTGACGAGCGTCAAAAAGCGCCCCTCCTCACCCGATCTCCAAAGCCCGACGATGCCCGAATCTCCGGCCACCCAGGCGGAGACAACGCAAGCCTTCGCCCCCACCTTAGCTGAGGATTTGAAGGTTTCCAAGTACATTTAGCCTCTCCTTGTTGAATGAAACCTAAAACACGTGAAATACGAACAGAATTCACTTTATTCTCTTCACTCTACACACTAAATTGGGAATTATGGATTCGTCGCGATCGCTCGGAATTTGTACAACTTCATATTCCCATTTAAGCGGATCCAGGAGCTTGGTATCCGGAGTAGGGGGGAAGGGGCTTGCCGTGAACGAGGACGACGAGGTTCCAGATGGCGATGATGAAGGAGACGGTGGCCAGAAACTTGGCGAAGACGGCCATCGCGCGGTCGACGGGGCGCGCGTTCTCGCTTTTGGCGCCGTCGAGGAGAGCCTTCTGAAACAGGAATTGGGTTATTTTCGGGAAATTAGACAAGGGAAACGTTTAGGAATAGAATCACTGATGTATTTTTAAAGGTGTTGATACCTTAAATTTGAAGGTGTTGATACCTTAAATTCAGCTTTAAAAATACATCAGTGTCTACACTGTGGCCCAAAAAAAAACCCTGGCCAGACGCCGCTCACTGGTCAGACGGAGCTGAGTCATTTCGAGCTCATTCACGAGGAACGACCGTCTGCTCCGCGCACCCCCAAAATGAGGCTCTTCTGTCTGGCCAGTGAGCGGCGAGCCGGAGTTGTCTGGTCAGGGCTTTTTTTTGGACCACACTGTAGATGACAATAAGCTGTCGAGAAATAATGCGCGAACAGACAGTCGTCCGCAAAATGACAAGTATAGACATGTTTTGTGTCTGTCTGGGCACCATCTAGACATGTCTAATCCAACACGCTGCCAAGACTTTCGAAACTGACTACACAACTAGACATGTGCGACCTCATAAAAAGTCTAGACAGTGATGAAAGTAAATATGTCTCAACTATCCCAGACACCATAGTATTGACTCCAGACACTGGGTTGGTCTCAAAGCTGTCTAGGTTTCATATCGATATCTTCTGACCCAAGGACGGTCTGGAACAGTCTGGATTGCGACCATCTATCGGCGTCCGAATGCACCAAAAATGTGTAGACTCGACGCCTCAAAAAGGCGAAAAGCCGCCGAACGCCCCAAAAACCTAAAACACGAAATTTCAGACAGCATTTGTATAGACTGTCTAGATTCGCCTGTCTACGCCGGTCACACGTGTCTCAAATGGTGACGTCGGCGGCCCACCCAACCTTGATTTCGACCCCAAAAAGACCAGAAATTCCTGTTTTTCTGCTTTTTCTCCAACTTACCGAATAAAGGTCGACTTGCTTCTGGAGCTTAGGGTCGTAGAGGCCGTACTTGCCCATGACGAGCTTTCCGCACTTGGTTCCTACGGGCAGACGAGGAAGAATCTTACCGGCGGCCTAAAATCAAATTTCGGGTGAAATTTGAAGCTTCAAATAGTTAAAACTCACGCCCAGCTGCCATTTTCCGGGGTTCAAAGGGTCGAACTGTTCAAGCGTTGGGGGCATCTGAAATAAAAGCTATTAGAACCAAAACAAGCCAAATCAGGATAACGTACCTCTCCTGCGTTAGTAGGGATAGCGCTGGCGCTCGCTTTACGGATCGATCCAATCGTACGGGGGATGACGCGTCCGAGCATCATCTGGAACGTCCTTTTCGAGGATAATCGGCTGGGTGGTTCGAACAGCAGAGGTCAATCCGGCCTGGAACCAAACGAAGTAAAAATCCGGTCCAAAACGAGCGAGAAATCGCGAAACAAACGCATATTTCAGCGCCGCGCGAAACCTAGAAGAGATAAGCACGTACCTCGGACATTTTGTGGGCCCCGGAAGGAACGACTCTGTTCGCAAGTTGGGAGAAGCGGAACTGCGACATCTGAATGGAACTGTTTTTAGCAAAAAATAGGAAATTTCGGGCAGTAAAACGCGCGTTAAACGTCAAATTTGGAAGCGGATCATAAAACAAAGCCAAAATGTTTCTAAAGGTCACAAAAGAACATCCGCGACGAGCGTCAAACGTGCAAAGCGAAGCAACGAGCGACGCGTCGTTGGATACAAATCGTTGCAAGACCCATTGCAAACGCGAATTTGATTAGAGCAATGATCTGGCTGATTAGACGCGTGCTTCTGACCATGGCGAAGCTTTCTCCTGCCCTCTTTTGCTCAAAAACGTTTCCAAACAAGCCGAAAATTGTAAAAAATTGGGCAAAAATGACACAGAACGCTTTCGGTAGCCAATGACACGCGTTCGCAGCGATTTTGGGAATTTGGAAGCGCGAAAACAGCGGAAATCGAGCCTTTGGCTGCCTAAAGCGAGAAATGAAGCACGAAAACCAAAATCCGCACAAAATAACGCCGAAACACCGAAATGCAAGCGGCGGCTGCACGCGTCGAACGTGCAAAAGCGATGCGGCGAGCGGTGCGACGCGAGAATAACGATCGTGGCGGGACACAAAGTGGATGCGAATTGGGTTCAAAAGAGGATGGGGACGATGAGGTTTTAGGCGGTGATTTAGGGCTAAAAACGCTTCGGAAAGGTCAGGACAAAAGTGTTCGGACAAAATTCCGACCGGTCTTCACACGTAAAAATAGCGCAAATTAGTAAAATTGCACGTTTCAGACATGCTTTTAGACAGAACCACGTGTGAATTGGTGGAAGTGAGTGAAGATGCACGTTTTAGACAGTCTCATTTGCAAAAGAGGCACTTTTCTTACCTGTAAGAAAAGTGCCTCTTTTGCAAGAAAAGTGCCCGGTAAGATGTAGCTCGAAGCAAAACATTTGATGAAAGAGGTTATCGTTTTTACGTTTTCTTCAACGTGTTTGAACACAGGAAAACGAACACAATTGAACAAACATCGGTAAAATGACAACCACAACTGGGCTACTAACCGTTTCGTCTTGATTTTGATGTTAACATTTTATTTTACAGTTTGTAGTTTTTAAAATTTCAAGTAAGGGCTAATAATATTTCTTTGGCTCATTGACCGTGAAGTATTCTCACGCTGCGGTAAATTTTTCCATAATTTTCTGCTCAGAACAGCACTTCCAACAATCTGCAGTTCAAAAATTTTGCGATATGGACTATGGAGAATTTCCGTTTTCATTTTTGTGTTTTCAACTGCTCTTTTCAACATTCAAAACGACTATATTTCTTTTGGATTTTTCAGCCACGCGCTAATAATGCATTTCGTCCCATTCTCACGCTATGGAAAATTTTCGATTTCCATAATTTTATGTTTTGAGCGACCCTTCTAACAAGCTGTGATGTCGAAATATCTATCTTTGCATTTTTGGTTTTCAACTTTATGAATATCTCAACTGCACATTCCAACATTCTCTCATAACTCACCTTTTCAACGCATTTACAAAAGTTCTTTTGAATTTTATTTAATTGGACATGAATAATGAAACGTAAATAACACATTACATCTGCTTTTTGAAAAAGGTTGTTTGCGTCGAAAAGCTTCATTTTATGAGATCGATAAATTGCGTTTCGGCTTTCACCTTTGAATTTTTGAGCTAAGAAGTAATAATATCCTTTTGGCTCATTCACCGTGTCCTGTTCTCACGCTATGGAAATTTTCTATTTTCGTCTTTTTTCAACAACCTGCAATTCAACATCTTTCTTCCATAGGCTGTGAAAAATTTCCGCATACTTCAACACTTTCCATTATTCACCCTTGCAGATGTACATATTCCAAAAGTCCACCGCTCCCTAAGCGATAGTCATAAATATTAGAACCTTTTTGAGAACAGCTGTTAGTGACTAGATAGTTCATACGTGGAACTCAGCGTCAAACCCTCAATCCGTCAAACCTCCAGCGCGGCTAATACGCGCTTGGCTGCGCTCGAAAGCAGGCGTTTAAAGAAGTGAGGCCTCAAATTCAGACCGTGTGTCTTGACTATGAACGCTTCTACCACATCTATGCCTTCTCAGGACGTTAGAATATCTGGATTTCTGGTCTACTTAATACTTAACCTATTTGGCTTGACTTCCAATCTGTTTGTGCTTTTTGTCTTCTTCAAGGTAGGCTAAGAACCATAAAAGCCCCTTCAAAATTTTCAATAAATTTTTAGTTTCGAAAACAGCTTTTTAAGACCGCTTTCACCCTCATCGCTGTCCAACTTCTGATCTCAGACCTGTTGACCCATTTGGTCCAACTCTACATTGCCGTGCCATTGACCCTTCATGGCACGAATATCTATGGAAACACCTTATTTCATTACCTACCTGCGTTTTTTGATACCGTAGCCTATAATGGCACCTTGCTGTTTATATTCCTTATTTCGGTGAATCTGTTCACGATGTTCCTGGCAAAGAGTGTCAATCACGTTTTCTTCTCTAGGCCGAATGTGTTCTTGTAAGTGGTCGAAGTTAATTTATGAGCAGGTGGTTTAAGAATGGGTTTTGGGAAAAGGGGGTTTAGGAATGCGGGCACAATAAGTGGTTTTTGAAAGTTTGAAAAGATCTTAGAGCGCAGGTCTTAAAGCTCGGAAAAAATTGACATTGGGGCTTACAAAACACAAAGCTTTAGTGGCTGCATAAGCCCAGAAAGTTTCAGTGCAGTTGAATATCGCTTCAGTTAACTGATAAAGGCTTCTTATAAGAGAACCTCTAAAAGTGTCCCAGTAGTTAGAATCTGAATTTTGACAGGCGGGTAGGTCTTGGGGCAGGAAGAGCACTCCAAATTTTTTTTTGCCAACCAAAAATTTAAGGAAAACGAAAGCGCAAAATTGCTCTTAAACGCAACCGCTCCCTCGTTAATGGCTCTTGCAAATGACCGCGGTAGACCCGACGTGTCCTGTCCAGACAGACGACGTCGTCATTCTAGACATGACTGGGATTCGGCGAGTCATTCCGTCTGTGAGCGGACGATCAATTCGATCGCAGGTCGGTAAGCTATCAAGTGAAGTAAGTAATATTTTAGCTGCTCTTTCCACTGTGTCTGGTTCTTTTGAGCAGGTTATGGTGTTCCACTCAGGCGAGTAGATGCACTTACCATGAGCGGCCAATTCGATCGCCCGCTCACAAGTGGAATGACTCGCCGAGATCCGGTCATGTCTGGAATGGTGTCGTTGCTTGTCTGGACCGGCCACGTCGGTTCTACCACGGTCATTTGCAGCAGCCATTAACGATAGAGCGGTTGCGTTTAGGCTCGCCAAAGTTCAGATTCTAACTCGTGGGACACTTTTGGAGGTTTCCTTGCTCACTTTTGACTGCTTTAATTTAGACTGGTTTTGTGAAATTAGACTCTAGAGGTAGTTTACGTGTTTGCTCAACTTTAAGCTACTTAATGTTAAGTTTCAGTGACATGTTTACACGCTTTTTATAACGTTGAAGTTCAGACATAATCAAAGTCAAACTAGCGAAAAAACGTTTTTAAATGTAGACGGAAGTCAACTCAATAATTTCAGGCTCAATTTGGCTTTGCTGACTTTGATTTTTGGTTTTTGCTTTAGGACTTTTAGGAGCGTATTTTGACTAATTACACGAAAACACTTGCTTAGGTTGAAGGCTATGCAGTGCAAACACGTTAAAAATTCTAATAAGGACGTATTTAAGTTCACACACGTCCACAATGCCTTATGCTTAGCGGCCATTTTACATTAGTGCACACCTTTCGATCATCAGCTAGCCACAACTTTAAATGAGCTTATTAATCATTAACGTGGTTGCTTAAGGAACAACGTAGGCACAAATCTCATTTCCTGAATAACGAAATTTAATTTTTGGGAGACGTAAATGCCAACTGCTTGTCATAACTAAAAGTGGGGTCTACAGATCATCGAACAAAGAGAATTGACGCAAGCAGTCCAATAGAATAACCTTAACACTCAACCTGCAAAAAGCAACAAAATTTAGCATTTATTTTGAACAGATTCAAAATTTCTTAGTGAATCTAAGTAGTCACAAATCTCATTTTTGAAGTAGCGAAGGTTTTTTGGTGCAGACCTAAAGTCTGCCTGAGGTTTGTCAAGTTGAGAATGCAGTCTAATTTTAACATAAAGTGATTTGAATTTTGCAGAACCATAATCTGCACATGGAGCTACATCATCATCTTCATCAGCACAATCACCTTCGGAGGCTGCAAGAAGACCTTCAAAGCCGACAAATTCTATTTCAGCCTCTACTGTTCTCCCAAAACATCATTCCCCTGGGCTCAATCCTTACAAATGATCCTTCGCTATCAAAGCTACGTTATCCCCTGTGTCATGTTTGGAATTTACGTAGTCCTGTTGCTCTACATCCAGTTTGGCTTTGACTACACTTTTGTGGGATGGAAGCCAATGAAGATTACTGTGGTGCGGTCTAATACAGATGATGTGAAGCTTAAGAGAAAGACTGAGATAAGGCTCCTTGTACAGGTATCGTAACAATTAATAACAACTTCAAAATTCAAATTTTTAGAGTGTTCTAATCTGTGGCTTCTTAGAGCTTCAAACCCTTGCTTTCACTTTTTTTCCTCGAATGGGTCTGAAAGGCGAAAATGCGCTTTATTTGAATATTGTCCAGAATTCTGTTAGCATTCTTAACGCTACTGTACATTCTACCATTTTCCTTTTCTATAATGCTGAAGTCAGGGTATCGTCATTGAAGCTGATATCATCGGTTATGAGGTTCATGTCAAGGGATAAGCAGCAATCTAATAGGGTCACCACGTTTAAGCAGATTTCCACGTCTCCTAAGCCTTCTCAGGCCCAGTAGAATTAGTGAATTAAAAAAGTGATGCTTAGGAATGCAATTCTTAACTTATGTTACTCCAAACTTTGTCAGTTGATCGAATAAACCTTTACACTTTATCCACTTTATCGAAAAGATTTGGTAATTTTTAAGGCCTTTTTAAGCTCTCTTCTTGCAGAGAACCGCGTTGTTTGAGTTGACAAGATGATTGAGTATGGTGAAGGTTGGAGACCTCCAGAGCCTCCGCGGCTATCGTAACCCGGGTAGAATCCAGAATAGCAGAATCTCCTCTCTCCACGGCGCCAGTTTACAACCTCCACGTCGCACTCTCCCACACCACTTATGCTGATGACGCCATGCAAGATTCCCCCTCCTCCAGGATCCCGGACGCTGCTCCCAGGTCGACGCCTTTCATAGAATAGTGCACATTCCATTATGGTCTATAAAAGACCCTTCGAGGCCGGCCCGATTTATTCAAATAAATCGACTCACGTGACATGTGTTCCTCTTCAACATTCGCAGACAACCCAGAGGTTCTGTCCCTCTTTACCACTCCATCTTGGCTTAGCACACAGCTCCCAACCCGGAGACCCAAGTCTAAGGCTCTAACTAATCAAGGGGCTCTTACTGTTTTAAATTCATCTAAAAAATTCTTTTGAAAATTTTATTTTAGTCAGTAATAAATAAGAAATGAAGGCTTACCAAATAAGCATAGAACGCGGCTTCAGTTTCCAAATCGCAGAATCCATGCCACATTTCAACAGCGACGTTTTGGATTGCTTTGGACGCTTTGCAGAGCTGTTGGACCAGAGAACTGAGAATGGCCATTTTTGGGATGGTTGGACACTTGATTAGTTGTTCTTAAAACGCTGAAATTGTCTCTTATATGGATCAAAACCAACGCTTTGAAGCAAACATTTAAAAGTGCTGCTTTTACTTTCAAGCATCAGTTTTCCACCATGTAAGGAACCACTTTGGAGTTGTAAGTTTAATCAATCAATCGTCCACCAAACCCGACATAGCCTCCGCGCTCCACCATTTTGAAGCCCTCCAAACCGTTTTCCAAAACATTGGTTTCGAGATGTGGGATAGTTTCTGTGAAGAAAGCGCGGCCAAGATGTCCGGTAAGGCGGCTTGTTAAGGATTCGAGTTTATTGATCTGATTCTTAGCCTAATTTACCTAGTTCCCTCAGTTCACCAAATAAGTTTTTGTAACAGTTTCTATCGACTCAAACCAAAACAATTTAATTTGTCGAGGCTTTAGGCTCTCTTCTTGCAGACAAACGCGTAATTTACAACATAGGTTTAATGTCAGTTTCACTTTTAATGATACTTGTGACAAAAAGGGCTTATTCGTTTATTGGAGTAGCAAAGGTTAGCTAAGGCTCGGCATGATTCCGAGTGTTTGGCTGAGGTTGATCTGGTCCACGATCAGTTCCTCTCGCCGCATTTGCTCTCTGAGCAAAGGAACGGTTTGAAGAAGGAATGGTCGAAGACTTGGTTGATGTTCCGTAACTAAGGCCCTTTCCAATCGTTGGATAAACGCATCTACGTCGATGATTCCCATAAGGATTTCCTAAACATCAAATATTCAAGTAACAGAAAAGTAAGCAAAAACTCACTCGAACCAAATTGAGGATGGGGGTCTGATGCGTTGTCAAGCCAACAAGCGTTCGGAAAAACCGAGCGCATTTCATAATGCGTTCATCTTGGTGTCGTAGAGGCTGTGCTTGTTGGTTTTGAGGTTGTGAAGGTGGGTCTTGAGACGGGTCTTGGAGGTCTGGAAGTCCCGGGCTAGGAGGATCTTGTCCACCAGCTGTGTCATTCATTTCTCTGTAACACAACGAGTATTGACGCAATTGACCACTGACAATTGATCGATCTATTGACGCGCATCGTACGCGGACAAATCGATCGAGATATTCAGTCGGATTTGTTCTATCGATTTTATCCAATATCTACATATTTCACACGTTCCTTTGTGACACATTGTATCGCACCCAAATAGGCAGTTATTTGGCACTAAAAAGGTGTCTAAACTTATCCGTTTAAACGCCTGTATTGATATCGTCAGCAACCAATTGCAGCCCAACAACCCGACCGAGCGCGAATAATTTTTGAGTACGATTGTGATCGAGGTCTTTCCAAAAAATGTGATCTCAAAGTCAGTCGTCTCTGCCTGTGCTATTATTCTATCTTTGACCCCCACAATAGTCGAATTGAACTTCAAGAAATAGTATCTTTGACAAATACTTAATTCAGTGCTTAAATGTGCATGATTAAAAACCAAGCCGTTTTACGAAATTCGAGATTATGTGAAATGCAGGAACTGAAATAAGTCGCCCCGTTCCCTAGACGCCCGTCCAGACATGCTTGTCTATGCGGGGCCCAGACACGGAGAATATGCTGAAAAAGGGACGGTAACAGAAATCGGCGGTACGGACGTGATTTGCAAATTACGCAAACAGCTCATTGCTAGGCGACGTCACCAACGCAATGGCGCAAAGAGAGTCAGGCGACAAGAGTAAATAAGTCGTTATACTCACAAGGGGACTGCCAAAAGTGTCCCACGAGTTAGAATCTGAAATTTGGCAGACGTGTAGGACGGGGGCTAGGAAAACGATTCCCATAATATTTTTTGCCAACTCGCCAAAAATTCGAGGAAAATCGCATTTTCAGATCTTAACTAGCTGCAATACAGGGTGGGTGGAAAATACTGTAACATTTTGTTACATTTTGTAAGGAATTTGAACCCACAATTTTAATGGTATAAAACGCCATGTAAGGAGTCGTACTGGCCGCTTCAAAATGCTCAAAAATGACCACGAGCTTTTGACCATTTCGTCTTTTTAAGTTTGACCACGACCACAATATTTAGAGTCAAATGTTGAGTAATTTACTTTCTGTTTTTAATTACCAATACAGAATTTTCTGCGCTTTCAAATGATGTAATAAACGGGTTGTTAAGTGAGTTTTGTAAAAACTTATAGCCGTTCGATCACGCTACAGTTTCTCGATTACCGCTCGTAATTTGGCTTACTGTAGAAGTGGTTTGTGGCTCCTTAGACTTTTTACGTACAAAGGGACTGTTTGCAAATAGTCTATTTATCCATATGGGTCAGGGTTCAAAAACAAATTATTACCAACCCTGAAAGCCTTTACTTACACAAATACACCACCGAATCGAGAGCTCGAGGAGCACCACAAATTCAAAGCCTAAAA
The DNA here is from genome assembly GCA_000757645.3 of Steinernema carpocapsae. NCBI lineage: Eukaryota > Metazoa > Nematoda > Chromadorea > Rhabditida > Steinernematidae > Steinernema > Steinernema carpocapsae. The sequence goes on from AZBU02000007.1 coordinate 140,401, forward strand.
TTACATTCAAAATTTTAGCTTGAATCTTGCTTTGTTTTAGTTCCAGGTTAAACTTAAGCCTTCAACTGAAATAGGGCATACATCATAGATCTATTTTTGTATCATGCTCCCTGCACGAACCGAAATTTGCCAAACATAGCTCTTCAGAGGCCTACCGTTCCCATTTTGATTTTTACGACTCACGTCAAATCTACAAGAGCAACAATCCAACGTCAGCGATCTTACAGTGAACGCCTCTAGCCACGTGTCAACATTTTGTAAACGTTGGAGAGAGGAATTCTTCTCTTTTATCGCTACGTGGGCTTTCTGACCTCAAGAATACGCTCTATCTCGCTCTTTGTCGTTTTTTGGCTACAACAGACTGTTTACAGCTCTTTAATGTCTTTGGAGCTTAGCTCTAAAATTGCAACTCTCCCAATAGCCTCAATTTGACCGCCTAAAACCAGTTGCGCACTGTTCCATATTGTTTTGCACGCGAGCGGGGGAGGCGAATTATGGTGTTTTTTGGTGGAAACGCGGTTAATGCAGAGCAAAAAACGAGTAGATCTCTGCGTGGACCAGTTCGCTCAACGCTGTGCCCTAACATTTCGCCAAATCATCGGATAGACGGAGCTATGGACAGACAGAAAGAGGGACACAGCGAGGCTGCGACGTTGGCGAGTGAGGCGGTCGTGCAGGCGGTGGTGGAAGCGTTTTGATACAGTGTTGCCTTTTGGACCTTTGGAGTTATTATCGCATTCATTTTGCGAATTGGAAGAGATGGAGATGTTTATGTGGCTTCATTCGGGGGTAGAAACCCTGTTTTAGGCGATTTTGGTCGGTGGGAGAAGGCTACGCTGCTGTGTCACAACGCGATGTGATACAAAAGCCATTTAGGGTGTTTGATTCCTTTTTAGCTCAATTTTGGTTATTTTCAAGCGCGTTTTTAGCAGACAAGCTAAAAAATGCTGTATTTAGACTTAAAAATTAGCAAAATGGACTTTTCGACTCGAAAATATAAAACCGGATTTGTATCACATCGGAATCGATTTGTGGTGCAGTCACTGATTCGTCTATTTTTGTGCGTTTTTCGGCTGAATATTGAGCACAATTTCAATACCTTAGGGAAACAGCAGAAGAAGCTTGTTTTCAAGCGCTGAAAGAGGACTTTTTTGACCCGGAAACGTGCGTTTAAAATTGTATCACATCGCGAATTGAATCGTGTGCCACGACTATCATCGGCTTTTGCACCTTTCCCGTTGACCGAAAGTCATCCAGCTGTTCCGAACGCTCCTCTCCTAAATAACGTTGTGATCATTTTTCAGCAGCCAAATGGTGGAAGCTCAAGCGAACAACGATGAGAATGCGTCCGAAATGCTCCTGAAATGCGTAGCGGAAGGACGCATCGACGTGCTTCGCTCGATTCTCTCCCAACTGGGTCAGTTTTTGCCTGTTTTTGTTCGAATTTAAGCTTTTATTTTTAGCCAAGGCTGCCAACTACGCAGAAAAGGTCGATTCGTGCTGCTGCGAGCAAGGAACCCTCCTCCATTATGCCGTCCACTTGGGTAATTTTGCATTTTTGGGTTTATGGACTAAAAATGTCATTTTTAGCTTCTGTGGATGCTGTCAGGACACTCCTCTCCTCTGGCGTGAATCCATGTATCCAGAACGACGACGGGAAGCGCGCGATCCAGCTGGCGGGTGAAAATGAAGCCATTAAGGGTGCGTTCGTCCAAGAACTGCTCCAGGCGACGGCCATGTCCAAGTAAGCGAGTTTAGAGGTGAATTTGGCTGATTTTGAGTTTCAGTTTGGGCCGCGTTTGCCAGATGATCTCGTCAGGAGTCGACGTCAACGCTGTGGATTCGGTTTCCACGATGAATACCGCGCTTCACTGGGCTGCCAGCTTTGGGAACGATGATGTGGTTAGGTGAGTTTCTTGGGGTGGTTTGGGATGGGTTTCGGATCATCAGGATGATGGGATGTTAGGACAGGATTTAAGACATTTGGTGTTTAAGATGGACTAATGGAAGCCTGAAACATTCCCAAATGTGGTCACCATTGTAACGCTTTGTTTTGCCAATTAGACGCACTTTTTGAAAACTGTTTTAGGGACAATTTTGGGGTGTTCCAAGAACTTGGATTTCCAGGATTTCGGGTACGATTAAAGTCGAATTTAGTGTTGGGTTTAGGCCTAAAAATGACCTATATGGAGGTCCGAATTTGACCAGGTTTGAGCTTAAAATGAGCCCGAATTTGGCCACGATTTTCAGGCTTTCAGGCTGATTTCGGGTTCAAGGATAGCTGAAATTAAGCTTATGTGAAGGTTCGAAATTGGCCCATTTTTAGCATAAAATAGGCGCGTATTTGGTCGCTGTTCTAAGCATTAAGCTCGTCTATCTTGGGCCTACGTAAGCACAAATTTAAGCCCCAATTTAGGGAGATTTTCGGGATCAGTTATGGAGTGACTTCGACTTGCTCGACTTGGTTTTGTTGGGCGAAATCTGTCCTGTAGACCTTGGTTTAGCTGGCTGGCCTCATGCATTAGCTCGAACGGAATAAGCTGCAGGAAATTGCTTTGGTTGCCAGTTTTTGACTGATTTGGAACATTTAGGCACGGCGTCCTTATGCTGAACCTGTCCTAGATTTAGCTGACGTATTGATTCTAATTCAACCCCAATTCCAGGACCCTATGCGAAGGAGGAGCTGACATCAACGCGGCGAACGCGAAAGGAGACACTCCTCTCCTAGAAGCGATTACCCGAGGAAGCGAATCCATCGCCCGCATCCTTCTCCAATTCGGAGCCAGCGCCACCATCAAGGATCTGAACGCTTACGACCTGGCGGAAAAAAAGGAATCACCGATCTTGCATATCCTAAGCGCCAACTCGATCACACAGAAAGTCCGACGCGCGACGTCTGTGGATTCGCTAGAATTCGATCGATCTTCGGTGATCTCCATGGCGGATACCAGCACGCTGTTTGGGAACTCGGCTGAGAGCCTCAGCAAGGAACCTACCTTCACGGATAAAATAGACTCGTGGACAGATCTCCTCTGGCCTCAACCACAGTATCTTGAGTTCGAGAACGAGTCCAGCTATTGGGTCTTCCCTAAGGATAGCCGCTTGAAGGTGTATTTCGACGGTGCGAGCGAGGGAGAGCCAAGGAGGATGATGCAGGCACTTCAAATCTCGGCGCCTCTGCTAGCGGGAACTGATCTGGAGTTGGAATATCGTGGGTATCAGGTAGGCTCTTAGATCTAGAGCCATTTTTAAGGTTTTGGGGTATTTTAGGTCGCAGAATCGCACCTCGACGGACAATTCACCTGTGGGATCTTCGATGACGAAGGACGCCGCGGTGGATACACGTTGACAATTCGTTCTACAGGAATCGAACTCTTCGCGGCCGATTATGCCGGAATTCGTTATGGATTCGCGACGTTGGTGCAGATTTTAAGGATTCACAAGTCGCTTCTGCTTCAGCAGCAGGTAAGGGAACTCTGGGGCTTGAGCTAGGGGTGGGAATGACAAGGTATAAGGGAAGGCTTTTCTGAAAGTGGTGCTTGGGCTCATGTCTGGTGCAGCCAAAACAAGGCCAGACAAGCATTTAGGGAAGACCTGTCTCGAAAGAACGGTTCATTCGAGCTTGACAGCAGAAATCGATTTGTTTGTGTCTGAGCATGCGTTGGCAGACGATTCTGGGACTTGACAGCGGTTTCAGACGATTGGCAAGATGTGGGAGAGATAGCGATCCTAAACTGACGAGTTAAATTTTTCATGCGAAAAAAATTCACGCGACAGGCCAAGGAAATGACGGAGAAAACAACGGAACAACCACCACTACTGCAAAACATACATAGGTTTTTAAGCTAACGTGAACGTGGTAGATGACAAACGACTTCGAAATGACTTAAATGACTTCGAAGACAAATAGTCGCAAGTTCGTACGGCGTCGCACCTATCGCCGGCACCCCGCGAAGAACCGATTTTCAAAATATTTTGAAAACGTTCATTTGTATGGGACGGACGACGTATGCTCCAACGCAGCCTACGACGCACCATTCGTGGCCACTCACAAAGCACGACGCATTGCGACGCGCGTTTTTTCGAATTTCGACGCTGCCGCACGACGTATCATTCGTGGCCAGCGCTTGAGGCTGTCGGATTAAAGCCAATTTCAGACAGAATTTCTAGACATCTCTGTCTCGACAGATTTCTTGGTTTGCCTAGAAATTTTTGTCTGGAGGACGCTGTCTAGACCAGGGAGGAATCGTCTAGAGTTCACGTTATGCGTTCTTGACCCAGATGGATCTTTCCAGACGTTTAATTCAGACATCGTGTCTAGACCGAATTAACGACCTTGTCTAGACAGCGGTTCAAATGCCGCCTTTGGTCAGGCAGATTAGTGAAGACTAGACAGGGTTTTTCAGCTTTCAATCTGGAAATCACTCTGTCTATACGGATTCGTTAGTTGTCTAGACTTGTTAGTTGTCTGGAGTCGCTCTGTCTAGACTTTTGTTAGATGTCTAGACTCGCGGTTGCTGTTTAGACCATGGAGGAATCGACTTCTGGATTAGACTTCGTGCGGTTTAAATGTCTTGAATCTAGCCTGTCAAAAGACATGACATAGGGACTTTCAGACTTCAATCTAGACTCTCGCTGTCTAAATTGATCTCAAAAGCCTGCCTTGGGCTGTTCCACAAGTCGTTATACCTCACTTACGATGAGAAAGCTGTCAAGACATCAATTCAGCACCTTCTGACCTTGTTCTTCACCTACTCACCGTATTACCACTTTTCAGAACGGAAACGTGGACAAGAACGACTCTCAAACGAACGGCGACCTCAGACAGCCTCTCCCGACGTTTGTCTATCCAGGGAAGATCCAACCGCTCGTCATCCGCGACTTCCCAGACATGAACATCCGCGCTCTTTATCAAGACTTCAGTGGCTGCAAGATCCTCAACGCTGAAACGGTACTCTCATCCCCAGTTTTATCCAATCTTAGTCTTTTTTATTTTTAGCTTCTCCAATTAGCGACGCGTCTCAGCTACTGCAAGGCCAACTACCTCTTTGTCAATTTCGAGGTTCGAACTACGGACCGCTACCAGCTGTGCTACACAAACCGAGACCTGTTCCACATGAATCAGGTCTGCGAGGAGCTTTTCGTCAAATTGGTGCCTTCCTTGGACCTCCAATCCAATTATATCGAACCCTACGCCGCTCGGCAGATCCTCGAAAACTTCCTGGACGATTTCCCACTTTCAAAGGTGGCTCATTTTGGTCCGAATCTGTCTTCGCTGCTTATCAACAATCGTCATATGTTGGACAGCATCCAGAGACGTATTCCAAGGATGTTCCTCTCCATAGAAGCCGATGATTCTAACGCTCACCTTATCGCAAAACTACCCTCCTACGTGACCCTTTGTGTGGAGGGGAAGTATCCTTTTGAAGAAGGAAAGCACCTCTCTCCTAGGCTCAATGTGGTCCTCAAATTCTCCTCTACGGATACTGGATTTCTGTGCTCTTCGCCTGAATCTACGGCAAGGAAGGCAGTCATGGCTGGGAAGCTCGGAGCGAAGCTTTATGTGGCAGGTAAGGTCGTTTTTTGACGCTTAAATTCATAGGTTTTTGACCTCTTAGGTATCGCCATGTGTGACCTATCGACCGGGGTCGAAATCATGCCTCACAGCCTCTCATACATGGCCGAAGTAGCGTCAGTAGGAGTGGCCTGGAACAGGTCTACGGATATGAGGAGGTTCTCCTACCTGTTGCCTAAGATCACGGCAGAACACGTTCTTCTGGATGGCAATATGACGCAGCTGTTCGAGCAGATTATGACGATTGGACGTGTGGAGCATGAGCTGACGAAGTTCAGCCTCGGGCCAAAGAAGATCAGCAGTTCGAGTTTGAGCGAAGAGCAGTTGGAGAGGAAGCGATGTCTGCGCAACCGTCGATTTCGGTGTATGTGGAGATGATCCTGAACCCGGAGCATATGATGTTGGAGAGGAATGACGCCGGTGATCTTTAAGGTGAGTGGGGGACGGGGAATGATCGGGAGGAAGGTGGGAGGAAGGGGGAATGAAGCCTCAGAATCGCTCTAGACAGTTTTCCGGACGTGGTTTGCGTCTATCTGAGCTGTTGTGAGTAGGGAAGGACCGATTGGTGGTGGGATTCTAAAATCGATCTAGGCGCTGTGCTCTGGTGAGATGTAAGGTCTACAGACCGCGAAACGACCGGGTCGATTGTCTGAGATGAGGCATTGCGTCTAGAAGTGGTCTGCGTCCTTCTGAGCGGTCGTCAATGAGAGAACAACCGGCTTGGGGTGGTATGAAGGGATCAATGAAGTCCCAGAATTGGTCTAGACAGCTTGGACGATCTTGACAGGCATTATCGGGGCCTAGGACGGGGTCTAAACGTTGTCTGAGCCTGTTTAGATAGCCTTGCATGGTGATAGTGCCCTTTTGGGGACGTCATTTAGACGAGGAATGACGCGTTCAAATTAGGGGAAGATGTCCAGACGGAAAGGAGACATATTTGGTCCTGTTTAAACATGAAATTCGTCGAGACACGGAATTCACATGCTTCGAAATTCTATCCAGCTTCAGTCTGGTGTTTCAATGCTGTCTAGACTTGCCTATACTAGACACGGATATATGCTGGTCTAGACATTTGATTGATGTTTAGACACCGAATTCTAGTAGGGCTTTGGTTTCAGACATGGCTCAGACCCCTGAAATGAGGTCACATGTCTGTGAAACCTCTGGTCGCTTCCTAGACTCCATCGAGATCCTGTTCAGACAGCGTAGTTCCAAACTTCCTTGAGTTCCACACAGCCAAAACGGGCAGCGCTGCCCTGTCTCAAAAAGGTCATTTCCTGGAGTCACTGGTAGATCGGACCGGTCGGTTTTAGACGTAGACCACACTTTTATTTATGCAGCCTGTCTGGAAGGTTTCTTTAACGTTTAAATAACGTTTCTCATTCCAGAAAGCCCGAATCGAACTCCGCAAGAGTCTAAAAGCCTTGGATGAAGCTCGAAAGCAGCTCCCCTACAACTTCGAACTCGCTTTGGTGCTCGCCGAGATCCAGCTGGTCACAGAGCTGATGGTCCTTATCAGCAAGTGAGTCTAGACAATTCTAACCTTCTACCCTCGATTGATCTCTTCAGATTGGGCCAATTCCTGTGCATGCACGTGGCGAACGGGAACGGCGACCACTCATCGGTCTTCGCCGCTTCGCACACAGGCGTGATCCACCTTCCCATGACCGTTAGGACTGATTTGGCTAACAGGCAAGCTAATTTTAGGATTCTTAAATTCTTCATAATGGTCATTTTTAGCCTCCTAGCGATTCGAAGCAAGTTCCAGCACACGTGGCTTTCAAGGAACATCGCGAGCACGCTACCGAACGCGCTGAAAATCTTCGACAACCTTTTCAGCGCGCTGCTTCCGCCGAGCATGCAGGATTTCGGAAAGCAACTCCTCTAGACGCCCAAAATTTTATGATTTTATGCCCAGTTTTTTAGTTGCCTTGGTGACCGCTATGTGCCTTTAATGTAGCCTCTCTCTCTCACTGCTAATCGAGTCTTCTCCTCTTCCTCTCTGTCTCTCTCTGTGATCCTCTCCTAAGTCTATGCAATTTCCTTGGGGAGCCTTGATTGTATCTAATAGTTATCTAATTTATTCTAATAATTTCGGGTCTGTTGGCGAATAAATAGTCATTTTGGGATACTGTAGCTTGAAAGCGAGACGTGATTACGTTTTGATATCTGAAGCTTTAATAAGATTTCAGGCTAATATAGGGTTTAGGAGAAAAATGGTCACCTATGCTGATATGAAAGTGGACGTGGACGAGCAGATAAAAGGAGTGAATCGCTATAATCCTAACCAGATTGAGTTTCTTGAGCGGATTATTCATTTGATGGTGCAAGAGAACCAGTATGATAAGGATATTTTGCTGACCACGCTGAAGCTGTATCAGCTGAACCCAGCGAGTTACAACGAGAATATTGTGAAGTGGATCCTGATGAAGGCGATGATGGTGTTCCCGAGGAATGATTATGCATTGGCCAAGTATCTCATTGATACTCCTAAGGCTAATTCTCCGGTGGGTTTTGGAGCCTTCAAAGTTCTCAAGGAATGCAAAACTTAAAATTTAGGAGCTTCGCAGAATTATGGACATAGGAGCTCTGCTAGAAGCGAACAATTTCTGTGTCTTCTGGAAGCTAATGAGTGGCGCTTATAAACCATCTGAAGCTGCTAACGAGAAGTTCAAGAACCCAGCGGACGTGGCCAAGCTCGTGAGATCGATTCCTGGCTTTGAGGACTCTGTACGGACTTGTAAGCAACCTACGCCACAAATTTTCAAAAATGATCAACTTTTAGACGTTTGTAGAGTCGTAAACATCACATTCCAGAATATTGACAAAGATCTCCTGGCTCGGCTGTTAGGGAATCCTCCAGATGAGATGGTGAACAAGTATGCAAAGGAGTTCAAGTGGACCTCTCAGGGTGAAACTTACTTCGTGCAGAACCATGAAGAAAGTGTCAAGAGTAATTATATCGACGAGAAGTTGACGCTTAATGATGTGAAGAGTATCTTGACGGGAACTAAGCGGCGTCTTTAATAAGTGACGAGCGTGAAGGAAATCGATGAATCTCATAGTAATATCTATTTTGTGATCTTGAAGTCCGATTTGGCTTTTAAATAAATTGGCGCACTGTGGAAATCTACATCTTTGCGGGGTGGACGGGAATTTGCCAAAAACCAGCTTCCATGTCGAAGGTCGAAAAGATGCGCTTGTTACCAACTAGGTCGAGTAGGTCGGAGATGCGCGGGAGGGTGTAAACTTGTGGTTGCGTCACTTGATTGAGTTGCCGATAGTCGACTGCGAAGCGGTAAGAGATACCGTGCACGAGCATGATTTTGCGAGCAGAACGGTGAGGTGCAAGCACTTGTCGTACTTGTACTTGTTTCTCCTCTTCAGCGCGGAGCGGGAGAGGGATCCGAATGGAGCGTTGTTTCCGTGGAATCGTGTTCAACAGGAGTGGAATGGGTGGACTACTGGGCCTGTGTATCATCCGATAACGCCGCCTGGTCCGACGACAGCGTCGTGATGTTCTGCGATTGTGTCACAGGGGAGCCGCGCTGTTCCAGTGTAAGGATACAACCGTCCCACTGGATATGGTCGAATAACTACTTGATCTTATCGTCGAGGTGTGATGATGTGGGAAGGTGAGAGGGGCGGAACGAAGGGGACTATCGGGGACTCCAGTGTCGGCTCGCGGCAGCCACTACACTAAGCGTTATTACGTTATTCCTCTTAATTACTGTTCGCCATGACGGCAGCCAAGATAGGCCTAGTGCACACAATTTGAAGAGAACAGTATTATACTCTAGAATGCGGCCGGCAAACCCATACTTGCCAGAGTAATGAAGTACAATGCCTTTCCATGCCGAAAAGACCATTAAAGCAGTTCGCTCCTATTTTTACGTATTCGACCAAGCAAAATGAGTCAAAAAACAAGGAAACAGGCGCGAGACGCAGAACACGGAGCCAAGGGTTGAGAGTTAGAGCCAGGACGGAGCATTTCAAACAATGTACGTTAGCCTTTTTGAATGGCTTGAACGTAACTGTCAGAATTGAGTTAGGCGACGAGCTGGTGTCTCCGTTTGTATTTCAGGAAGGATCTTAAAGAATCCATGGATGGATCTGCCGGTCAAAAGAGCTGAAATCTAAAAAACCATAGTAACTATAACAGAGACTCGTCGTGAAGTCAACAACGTCAACAAAGTTGGCTACCGGTAAGGCAACCTAGAATGAGAAAAACTAACAGTTTACGAGCATTTACAAACAGGGGGACGTTAACACGAAAACGTTCAAAAATGCTGGAAAATGTTGTGAGAATAAACGCAGATTTATTGTCTCTAAAACCACGTGACGCTGGTCAATATACAAAGATATACATAGCATAATTACATTATTATTATGAACAATAATATACATTAACAAGTAAGTCGTTCGGGCGATCATTCTTCAAGTAACAGCGCTTTCATGTGTCAGTCTTATAAGCTGGTCTTCGAATTGCTTCACGTAGCTTTCCTCTATACCAAAGACAGCTGCAATAGTGTTGCACTTGACGACTGTTCTGAGCAAGAACAGCGTTAAAATCTGGAATGTGGCCGGTAAACGTATGCTTGCCAGAGTAATGAAGTACAATGCCTTTTCGTGCCTTTTACAGATGTAGACCGTCAGCTTACATTATCCGTACTTCTCTCGTAAGGTGGCCATAATCCTGTGCCACCCTTGATGCTTCTGGAGCATTTTTAGCGTCCATTTTCTATAACTTCGTTCCAGAACCATGTTGCACATAAACGAATTTTGTCGGGGCCAATTGAGATTTCCCTAAAATTGTTTTGAGTTAAAGGTTAGTTTTTGATAACTCACATACGGCCTATTTTCTTCGCAACGAGCAGTTCGCGCCCATTTTAACGTTAAATTCGTGTGGGCAAAGAGATCAGGAACGGCGCTAGCTTGTAGTCGGGGAAATACAAAGTTAGGTTTGCTCTTAGGGTGCATGAGTCCGGAAGCACTTTAGATGACTGCTCGGATAGCACTGGAACTTGGAAGGCAGTAATAAGGCGGGCACATACCTGCAGGTTATCTCGTAGGTCGAGCAGGCTAAATGTGGAATGCGGAATGAATAGTTTCTTGACTCCATTTCCTGCCCAAAAGTTGTTTGGACAAGTGGCCAGTGCGATTCCACTCCCCTGGACTTGACCCTCCTCGTTCCAAGAAGCGCTTCTACGAAACTTAAGGTGTTTTTGGTAATTTCGATAGGAAAGTAACATCTAAAAAGCAAAAAGAGTTTTAAGACTCTCGAAGATACCTACCGAAGTTGATGACAAATTCTCTTCGTGGCGTGGACAACGTGGTCGACGCTTGTTGAATTGGCCACCGCTGCAGCAACCTGGAATGAGGAAAACCACCGATTTACAAGTATTTATAGAAGAGCGTTGACACCGAAAAGTGCAAGAATGCTGAAAAATGTTGTGAGAAAGGGGATACATGTGCTGTCTCTTGCAAGAACGCGATGCTGGGTCTTGAAACGCACAAAAAATACGCTGAAAATTGATGAACAACACCAGACTTTCAATGTGGATTTGATGATTCTAAAGCTGAAAATTTACAACGTTTAAGATGCAATTGCTATAAAGCAAAGTACTAGTTTGCTTTTGGCAATCCGCGTGTGAATATTGTCGTAAATATATTGAAGATGTCAAAGTAAACTAAAGCGGTGCTTCTTCAGTTCATGCATGTGAAGACAAGCGTCTGCCTGAAGCTGCTCCAACCACCAGTGTCTGTTGCAAATGCTTCCAACCGGTCCGGTTCGCGCCTCATTTTTACGGTTTGGTTTATGCCGGAGTGGTTCACTGAAATTCCTAGATGAGTTCATATCGGAAGGCTTCGTATTGCAAACAGGTTTTTTACTGTTTGCAGGCTTAAGCTTAGGGGCTACCGCAATCAAAAGCCTAGGATTTAAGCTCCAAAAGCGCAAAAAACGAAGGATTCAGTTTGCAAACAAGCTTCGAACTGTTTGCAGGCCTAAACCCGTGTAGTCATAAAACCTGCAAGCATACATGCGTAAACGTATATAGTGACAGGTTTTAGTAGACCGCTCTCACCAAACCGTTAAAATGAAACTGACGTTAGGAATGGTTGGATTTTATCTTCACGCACATAAACTGATGAAACTCCGCTAAAGCATTCACAACAAAAATTTTGAAATGTTTTAGACAAGATTTATTCATATTCAAAACGTATGCAGACTTGGGCTCATAGGCTAAAACACAAGGTCACATAGAAAATGTGCTATTCTAACTGTACGGCTATAGATTCTACAACTCTCGCAGAACAAAATAAGATTGTTTGCGGAACACAAAGTTGTTCCGCCAGAAAAAGTCATACGTTCGGCTATGTCCAATTTGGCGCGGACACTAACAGTTGCTTAGGATTGCTCCAAAAAATGTTTAAAATCTGTTTTTTAAGTAGTACGAAGCCTGTTCGCAGTTATTCAGTGTTACAGAGCGTACTTGAGAACGGGTATAAAGTTTTCTGATTAGGAAAACAGTTTAAACAAGAAAGACAAACAGCCAGAGCGCAAAATTGACAAAAAGCTAATTTTCACTATGAAACTAAATCTAAGCACGATTCAATGCTGCCCACGATTTATTAAGCTGTTTGTGTTTATTCGATTTTTCACACACAGTTGGTAGGAGAGTACGTCGACAAACTTCTTTACAACAGACTTTCAGTTTTTACGATGTAGTCAAAATTCGACCGGACCTATGCACGTCATGCTCTTTGATTGGTCAATTTACTGAGTTTGCAGAAGACTGAAATTTATTGTGAGTTAGACCTAAAGACAGTAAATAGTCTCAAAACGTTTTTAGCTCGATATGGACAAACTAAAACAACAAAAACAGCAATTGTTTTTCATTTGGATATTGACGAAAATTGTGATGTTGTTTGACGAATAAAAGTTTTGTACAAATGCGTTTTTGTTGTTGAGAACAGTCAAAAGCTGTTATTGACTTGCTTTAGACGTCAGCGAACTATTCTTAGCCGTTCTATTTTTTGATCAACTCTTGTGACGAATCAAGCTGCATTAGAGTAAGTTGGCCCAGTGACGTCACGTCATCCACAAAATGACGTTCTCGCCTTTGCGTTGTCTGCCAAAGGTTCGATAAAAGACGGCTGTCTCCCGGCGATGCTCATTTGCTTCGTCTCCCTCTCTAAGTGTAATCTTCGGGCCGCACTTCCTTGTTTGTTTTTGCAGCGAACGCTTGGTTCAATATGGCAACCGCGTTTTCCCATAAATTGAGTGTTCCTAGGAGTCTGGCAGCTATAGAACAAGGAAATTGACGGGAGAGGTTTGACGCTTCTGAGGATGAGAGAGCGGATTTTGAGATATGTGGTGCCTGTTTCTAGTCTGCTGACTCAGTGACTTGTGGCCCTTCGCGAACATTTGTGTGTCCGTTCGAAACATATCTAAATCGATATTTTTTAGAATGTCGACGTGCGTTCGTGTTCCGTTTGAAGACCTTCAATCCTTCCATTAAACCTTCAATTAAAAGTCGTTGGGTTTCTATGGTCTCCCGAACTTGTACTTTTTTGAACGTTCCTAAAGTGAAAGTTCCTAAAAATCTTAAACTGCTTAACTACCACCCTTGTCCTATAAACCAGAGACGTTAGCTTTGCGTGGTCTTATAATTTACATCTTTCGTAATAAACCTTATTTATTTATGATTCAGTGAAGTGATTTAATCATGTAAATGTTATGGGTCGCATAAATTACAATTTTATGGTTCATGATGACAGCGTTATGTCTGGATCGTTCTCCTTTATTATATAGTATTTTGGTGTCCTAAATCCCATCTATAATAACAGAGTGAGTTGCCTGTGGTGCAGTCCGCCGAATTGGCGAGCGATCCGAAACAGCAGACAAAAGTTTAATCCAATCAAGAGTCTGCCACACTAATTAATACACAATGCGGTCAATATAGAAAGAAGGTTGCTCAAGTCGGTTAAATCACGACTAAATTCACCTTTTCAGCATTCTTTTGGAGCGCCGAGTACCGCCCGAGAGCGTTAATTTTTTGAATGAAATGGTAAAACAGCGTTTAAACAAAAATTAGTCAAAACCTTACTAAGTTTTTATTAAACAAGTCGAAAGATCAAAACAGCATTTTTAAAGTGTTCACCAGCTCAAAATTACTTCACCGTTCAAAATCGCGTCATTTCATTATCGCGAGCTAATACAATAGCCAGATTTTAGTTGAGTTCTGAAGGCACTGACGTAATTGTTTTGAGAAAGAAGTCCGTCGGTCACTTAGACAAATTTGTTTTACGATTGCGTGTTTGATTGGTGAATTTCATTTTCATTCGCTCTGTGTTTTACACATTAAATTTTTTAAATCAGTAGTTTTTGCTGTAGTGTTTTATAATTATGTGGTGCGTGTTGCCTATATGTCAAGACAGTCCCCATTACATTGCTCTCGTCTCGCGAGAACGCAACAAACCACTATCGCAAATTTACCGTATACCAAACTGCCTTTTTAACTTTTGCTTGACTAATCTGCTGTTTTCTTTAAATTTAATTATTTCGCTTTGCTTATAATTTTTTTGTCGCAACTATCGCGTAAAGCATTTTTTTCTTCATCGATCCGTGGCTCCACCTAGAATTCCTATGCAGCTGGCGTATAAGAACGCCGAGCTGGAGGGGTGTTCTGGCATTCACCTAAAGGAGCGAGCGACAAGTTGGCTTTGAGTTTTAGCGCCATGACAACGCTCGCACGGCTCCAGTTGACTCTCCTCGGCTTCTCGCGGCGACTTTCGCGCTCCCAAGCCCTTATCTGAAAACTCGTTTTTCTTATTTTCAGGTTTTCGAGATGAGCGCTCCTAACGATCAACTGCCGTACAACCCGGCTTATCCCACTGCCCAGGCTCCTCAGGTCCTCCAAGCTCTCCAAGCCTATCCTACGCAGGCGCTTCATGGTCAATATCCAGCTGCACCAGCGGCTGCGCTGCTCAGGGATATCAGACTCCATATCCCATGGTCAACAATCCACCGTATCCTACGCAGATGGCTGCGCCGTATCTTTCTCCCCATCATGAGGCTAACCCTCCGCCACCTGGATTTATCGATCGACCGATCTTCTCGCCTCCTCCGCCGTACACTCCTCCCGGAGCTAAGACTACGGGCTCTGGCCACGCTACGGGTAAGGATAAGTTTTTTGGGATAGAGTAGAGCTAACTGTCTGTAAGCCTAAGCTTACTTAATTGAACACCAAAGCTCACAATCTCTGATCATTAGATTGGTATTTACAAATATCATGCTTTGTACCAGGTGACACGTGTATACTTTGGTCCCACGAGAGTCTCACAGTTCCGCGTGATAAGTAATACGCAACTCATTATTCTTAGAACGCTTATAAGCTTAAGACGTCATAATGTCTTTGTTTCTGAGACTGTTTACCACGAATCTCAAAAATTCACGTTCAGTTGAGTTCTCACAATTCCTGGGACAGATTTTGCACCTGCACACGATCAATTTTTGGTCATCAATTTTTTGTGGAAATCCAATTAGCCAATAGGTACCTCTTTGGGGATTGCGTGACAGCATTTGTGCCAGGTCAATTAAACTTTGGGCTGAGGTGGGTTTCGCAAAATGGAGTAGCATTGACGTAAATGGGGTTACGGTAGTGGTGCTCTCAAGGGGATAGGAACACGGAACTATTTGTAGAACTACGATTTTGAGGGTACTGAGTTTGCCAAAGTACAAATCTAAAATGAAGCTTAAATCAACCACAAATGGTCAGATACAAAGCCTGAATACAGAACTGTTGTCGATGCATTTTAGCGCGAACAAACGAGTACATTGGGTGCCTGGAAATGCGCGCCGTGTTAGGCGGCGCGCGTACATTTTGCCTTAAAGCGTATTGTGGACCGATCGGAGTTGCAAAATTCATAGAGTACGGTAGTCTGCTATGGTATGTGAGCGGGCGATCAAATCGGTTGTTCTATTTTTGCTGGTTTGTTCATCAGTTTAGTTAAAACACGGATGCCACAATAGTGGGACATTGTTATCTGCTCAAAAGTGACAGAAGCAGAAACAAGAGGTGCAAAGACATCACGTCAACTTACCGACCGATTCGATCGACCATCAGCTCACAGGCTGAAAGACTCGTCAAAATTCGGCCATGTCTGGAACGGCGACAACGTCTGTCTGGACGAAACAAGCGTTTCCCTAGGATTTTTGGTGAATCGGCAAAAGCCAATGCAGGAATGGTTTTCCAAGTCCAAGGCCGTTTGCCAAATTCCAGATACTAACTTGCGAGACAGTTTTGGAGGTTTCCTTGTAAGGTACAAAGTTGTAATTAGTAAAAATTGGACACCATTAAAGCGAATATCTTAACCAATTAAAAAAGTGCTTGCTTGTGGAAACGCTAAAGTTGGTATTTTTGAAGGTAGGGCAGTCTTCTGAGGCTCCAAATTTAACTTTTCCTGTAAAACTATAATTTATCGATAGCTTTGATTCCTGACAGGTTATGAAAAACATGACGTTTTAATAGTAAATGGGATTATAATTCGGGAGTAGGAATGATTCTAAAGGGTAGGAACAACAAACTACAATTCAGCCTGCTAAATTACAACTTACAAAAATATAAATTTTGATACCGACTTGCATGTAAGAACGTTTGAGTCCAGTACCTTAGTCCTAAAAAGATTTGAGTTTTGGAAGACGTCAATAATCATAAATATGGATTTTTCGAATGTTTGAATGGTTGTGAAAAAGGAATGTTGGCATTGTACCCATTTTTTGGTGCTCTCAGCTTTGTGATGGTTGTTTGTAATCAAACTCAAATTCATGGGTGGCCTTAATTAGTATGCAGTTGAAAGTGAACCCATACAATAGGATCAAGTTTCTTTGCATGCTTTCCGTCCAACATCCCAAGACCTCAGGCAGCGCGTCGAGAAAGTGGTGATATGCTTGCGAAAAAATGGTGATACCCTCAGCAGTCGTACCAAGCCTGTCTGCAACATTTCTTGTTGGTTATTTTGGATTTTGGTAGATTTTCTGTTAGTGTTCTTGGTGTTTGTTTGCGTTGCAGTCAGAGATTATGTGAGAGGTGACTGTGAAAGATTGAAAATGGTCTAAAGTGAGAGCCAGTGTAAAAATACAGATAATAGATGTAGAACAATAAAGTCCCAACTGCATGCGTGAGCTTTTCAGTGAAGACCCCTAAGCCCAACTGCAAGAAAACGCTTGAAGATAAGACTGATAATCAAAATGCGGCTTTTGAGGAAACATATGACCGAGTTTGTTGGGTAATTCTTGCATGAATCATATTTTGTGTGTTGGGACTGTCTGCGTATGACTGGTATCATCATCCGGAAAGGCGGTACACTTACGACCGTTCTCCAATTTTTTAAAGCCTTTTTTGACTTTTGCGGTTGAAATGTAGATTCAAAGAGATATAAGCTATGCTTCATAGACGGAACTAGAGAATAAAGAGCTAAGCATATGACCTTTTCTTTAATTGGGCAGGAATCTACAATTTCTAATGCTACAATTGATGTTTACAAATAACATGTTTTTGACCTAGTTGGCACGGGCCTGACAGTCATGCGCCATAAAAAAAACAAGTAAAAAATTCGCTTAACAATTTTCACCTGACTAAAACAACATGGGACTGCTTCCCGAATCTTCCCGAATCGTGCCAGGTTAATTAAACTTTAGGCTGAGGTGGGTTTTGCAAAATAAAGTAGCATTGACGTAGATGGGGTTACGGTAGTGGTGCTCTCAAGGGGATAGGAACACGGAACTATTTGTAGAACTACGATTTTGAGGGTACTGTTGCTAAAGTACAAACCTAAAATGAAGCTTAAATCAACCACAAATGGTCAGATACAAAGCCTGAATACAGAACTTTTGTCGATGCATTTTAGCGCGAACAAACGAGTACATTGGGTGCCTGGAAATGCCACACCGTGTTAGGCGGCGCGCGCGCATTTTGCTTTAAAGCGTATTGTGGACCGATCGGAAATGCTTGCGGGTTTCGCGCAAAATTCAACAATCAAAAAATGAGTATAACACGCACAAATCCCGAAAAACCAGCGCCAGTCGTCTGGAACTGTCGCTCCCAGCCTACTATACCCGCTGCTAAGCGGCTTAGCCGCAAAGACCACATTGAAAAATGTTCAAGCCTAAGCCTGAACCTGTTTAGACCTGTCAGCCCAACCCAAAACACTCCGCTGAACGTGGTACTGTTAAAGTCTTGCAGAATTCGGCGCAAAGCCCGCAAGAAACTCTGACCGGTCCGCAATGCGCTGTAGACAGGATGCACACTCGCTGCCTGAAACGGCGCGCGTTTTCAGACACCGAATGCACTCGTGTGTCTGGTGTTTGTTTACCACTAACTACGCAAGTGCCCATTTTAAGATAGTGACGTTTTGTGTGAGTCACTTTCGAATTTTTTGAAGTGCGTTTTTTTGTGTGGCTTTTTACTGTTTTTTTTGTCTTGGTTTGCTTTGAATTTAGTTTGCTTTTTCTGCCTTACAGCACGCTTTCACTTTCAGCGTCTCCTTCCCCGAGCCTCACAAGCCTCTCAGGTGAACCAGCTAACGAAGTGCCATCTCATCAAGGAAACGAAACGGCTCGTAGCCAAACGTTCGACAGTTTCGAGCTCTACAACGACTGCGGAGTTCGAGGCAGAGACCCTCGAGAACCTTTAACTGGCTGCCAGTGGTGCTGTAGAATCATTCTAACCCTAATTGCTGTTGTGATTCTGCTCACGGTTTTGGGCGTTGCTTTTCACAAACAGCTCTGCAACTGGCTCAATAATCTTATTTAAAACGTATTCATAGATTAGATTGCTTGGCTGCTTGTTTCAGTCTCCGTCTACTACAGCACGCCGAAGTAGGTCTACCTTCCACCCAAAGATCTTCTCGTTCCAGAGCTTTGCTTCATTGAGCCTGACCGAGGCTTTATGTAGAAAGCTCAGGACTTTAAAGAGAATGTCACTTTGGGTGTTGTTTGTGTTGCCTTGCTGCTTGTTTTGATTGTGGTTGTGTGTTGTTTGATCTACCTGAGACAGTTTAACCTCGACATTCCTGATTATTGACCCGTTTCTACTTCAAAAATCTTCAAATCTGTTTGTTCTAGCTTTTTTTCTGTTTGGTGTGACTAATTTTTTTAAATATCCTAACCTCGACCCTTCTGTATTTTGACCTTTTTCGTTTTGACCGTTTGGTTTGCTTTTGTTTTTTCGCTTTTCTTTTTACCTTTTTTCTTTGTTTTGCTTTTTTCGCGGTTTCGGCTACTTTTCCACAACCAACCTTGGTGAAAAGCTAAAAAACAAAATTCTAAACGTTTAAAATTTCAGTCGAATACTACAATCCAGCCCGAGTGGTCATTAGACCCTGTCACTATCCTCATGTCGAACGTTCCTTTCGTTGTTCCACTAACCGTGATCGTCGCTTCCCTGCTGTGGTATTTACACTAATTGTAACTTTTATCTTCTTTGTTATCATTATCCGTCTTAGTTGTACTGGACGGTTTTTCTGATATATGTAAAAATGGCTTCCGTAATTAAATAAATGCAAGATTTATGTGTAAAATCAACTTTATTGATGAAAAATTGTTCAATTGTTTTGGTTTGGAGTAGATTCGAACCTGCGACCTATGGTGTCATAGGCTGACGCGTTACCATTTGACCTATGTAAGCAAAATCTGCTCCTGTATATTGAGTCTCCTGTCATTCCAATTTTGAGCACATTCTCCACACGAACTATCTGCATTGGAGTCGAAGGAACCGTAATGTGTTTGCATGTATCTGTCTTGTCTGTTGTTGTACATTTTTCATTTTTCATTTTCTTTGTTTGAATTATTCCGCACTTCTCTTCTTAGCATTCAAGCTACTCATCATTAAGGACCTAACAGAAAGCTTAAATCGTGACACAAATTACATAAATACTAACATTTTGTGAGTAGATTGGCTTTAAGCTAGAAAGACAATTCCCATAAAATTTTTTGCTAACTTGCCAAAAATCCTTGCGGAACGCATACAGGGTGTCCCAAAGAAAAAAGGTCTGACCAGACGACTCCGGCTCGCCGCTCACTGGCCAGACAGAAGAGTCCCATTCCGGGGGTGCGCGGGGCAGACGACCGGTCGGTTTCACGTTATTTGTTAGCAAAACCGACTGGTCGTTTCTCGCGACTGAGCTCGAAATGACTCCACTCCCTCTGGCCAGTGAGCGGCGAGCTGGATCTGTCTGGTCAGACCATTTTTCGGGACACCTTGTATGCAAATTTGCTCCTGAGCGCAACCGCTCTCTCGTGGGTAACTGCTCTGAATGGCTACGGCAGACTGACGTTTCTAACCACACTTCACCATCTCAGACAGGACCTGGATTTGACGAGTCATTTAGCATGTGAGCGCTCGATCGAACCGGTCGATGTGGTTAAAAGACTTTTTAGCGTCTTATTTTTCTATTTCGAGCTTTTTTGAGCAGCTTATAATATTCCACCAGTTTATTCATTATGCCATGGTTTTAACTGTGTTCGTTGAAAAAAAGAAAAAAATGGGAGCAGAAGGGTTAAGATGACCGATCGATTCGATCGAGCGCTTACAGATTGAATAACCGCAGAAACCCGGTCTTGTCTGGAACGGCGACGTCGTCTGTTTGGATAGGACTTCTGTGGTCATTTGGAGCAATTGTCCACAAGGGAGCGGTTGCGTTTAGCAGTAACTTAGCGTATAGAATTTTTGGCAAGTTAGCAAAAATTATTTTGGGAATCTTCTTCCTAGCCCAAGGCCAATCTTCCTGCCACATGTCAGGTTTTTACTGTGTATTTTGCGTCTTTTTTCAAATCTTGGCTTTTGGAGTCTTCACTGGGTATGCAAACTCTTAATAAGTTAGAACTGTAAAATCAGTCGAAAAAACCTTTTTCGCACTTTTTGGGACTTATGCATCTTACTTGATTGTCCTGCTTACTATGTATTCTATCCTATCCTTTCCTTTTTCAGTTTCCTATCAATCTGCTCCTGCCTTTCTTCAACTCGCTCCTCGTCTAGGCTCAGGAGAGCAAAATGACGAAAACCTTGTGAACGTTATAAACTGCTGCTGCGGCCCTAGCCTCATTGATGAGTGTGGGAACGCTTGCCTAAGACAACCAGCTGGGTGTGGTTGCGCTATTTGCTATCTTATTATCTTAATTTTGGTTTCTATTGGTTATTATTGGCTGAGGTTCAACCTTTGTCTTTGCTGAGTTTTCGGTTACTTTCCTATTTTAGCGTTCATTTTTCCTAGCGTCGCAACCTGCATCTCAATCTGTTACGTTTTGAGCATCTATTTTGGCGGTCCTAGGGGGTACGGAGTAAGTTGTAGTTCAGAGAGTAGCCTTTGAATAGATATGTGTGGTCCGCTTCAGCTTAGAACTTGCTAGATTTAGAGCTCAAGTCTGTTTGAAGCTTATATTTAATCTAGCACTTTCGTGTGATGTGTTTATGTTTAGAATTCTGGGCTTAAAGTTTGTGTGCTGCCTAGCTTAGACTTGCATCTATCTGTGGTCCATGTATTTTTATAATTCAGGATATAATGCATGTCCTAAACTAGCTTCATTTCAGTCACCGTCGTTGCTGGTCCCATAGCTCTAGCCAGAACTCGTCGTCCACCTTACAACGACGCACGCGATCATCGTGAACCTGACTATGACTGTTTTGAATGCTGTTTTGCTCCTCTTTCTAATGAGTCTCGTAGAAACTCTGCTATCTTGTGTTTTGTCTTTTTTGTGATTGCTATGTTTATAATCCTTATGCGCTTCGCTCTTGCGAAACGTTGAAAAATCTATCTGGTAACTAATGTGATCTGTAACTGGTAAAATGACATATTTCTGGTTTTATGGGATTCTCTTAATCATCTTCTAATGAGTTTTTGTAAGTTTTTAATTATGTATGTAGTAATAAAAGGTGGAATTTTCATTGCTTAACAACACATTTCAAGCTAAATTTAATTAGGCTTTTGGACTACGCTTTAACGTTTTATCATTACAGTGTGGCCCAAAAAAGGGCACTCAAACAGTTCGGGCTTCATTTTCAGCTTTTCGAACCGTGCAGACCGGTCGGAAAAAGACCAGTCGACCGGTCGGAATTCGCTCAAATGAAAACGGCTGTCTGAAATTAACTGTCTGGGTGCCCTTTTATAAAGGGTAGCCCAGAAAAAAACTTTTTGCCAGACACCCTCTGCTCACTGACCAAACAGCCGAGTCATTTCTACCTCACTGGTCGCAAACGACCGGTCGGTTTCGCTGACAAATAACGTGAAACCGACCGGTCGTTCGCCGCGGGATCGCTCCAAATGACCGGTTTTAGACAGTGAATTGGGCTTCAGACGGGTACCGTCGTGGGTATTTGGCGATAGGGTCTTTTTTGCTTTTTTGGTCATTCTGTATCTTATTCGCTTCTTAGGCCCACCTTCTGTGCGCTTTCACCTGGCTGCTTGTAGTCAAGAAGAAAGCGTCTTAACTCAACTAAACTCGCGCAGGCCCAACTATGCAGACGAACGCAAACTACGAAGATAATGAATACGTGCCGGGAGATTGTCTGTTTAATTGTTCTGCATCTGCTGGAACTTTGTGTGAGGGCATCTGCATTGTAGTTATGTTTTTCGTCATCTTTTGGAGTATTGAAAATCCTAAAAATCACAGTAATCGTCATTATTAGATTTATGTCAATTGGTTTTACTGTGCTGTGTGCTACGCGCCTCGCTGACGCAATTTTTTCGTTGAAGAGGCTTTTTAGCTTAAGCGCTTCTGTAAACCCGCGTTTGCTGCCTTGAAATTCTCTCCGTTGCTCGTCCACCGGCTTTCAAAATACCGCTTTGTTGCTAGCCGCGCGCGACAGTGCGATAAACCACAATTGCAAAACTTTAGTATGCAGCCCCTTACCAATCAGACAGCGGACATGTGTCCGTGACGGACGAACGAACACGTCTGGATTGTTCTCCTTCATTTTATAAAAGATTAAAATACGTTTTAATCCAAGAAACTTTAAAGTTGTGCGTTTTTTCAGGTCCACCTTCTGTGCACGTTAACCACTCAGTCTAACCAAGAATGCGGCGTTACATATCTGAACCCCAGGTATAATGGATCTAAAGGTAATCTTTATGAGCAAGGCGAGCATGTTCTAGAAAATGGTCAGTTTAATTTTAAAGCATCTGTAAGAACTTGGTGTAAGAACATCTGTATCGTCCTTAGTTCATCTGCGATGTCCTTGTTGTCCTTTTATAATGTTTTTGTCCTCTCGTCGTTTTTTTTGGTTCACTGCTAGCTCTAAGTGTTCATTGTTGTCATTACCAGTGTTAACGGGCCTTGCATTTTGTGCTTTTGAAGCTGTTTGTGCTGTTTGTGCTTATACTTTTGCCGTTTTGGTCTATTTTTTATTCAAAAAAAGGTGGTCATTGACATCATTACTGTTAATTCTACCTACCGTGTTCTGTGCTGCTTTGTTAGTGTTGCTTGTAAGTAATAAATTTCTAACTGGAATTCTTTGACCCACAAATCTTCATTGTCGACAAAAAGTCACTTGAACGAAGTTTCACATTTACTTTAAAAACTGTCATTAAGAAATTTACATTGAATTACGTTTTCAGGGTCTCCGGTCTCCAGCTTCTTTCCTCTAATCCAGATGTATCGAACTGATACTCGTATATACCTGAGTAGATCCAAACGGTTCCCGGACAGAAGAGCCAAAATGAAAAGAGCCAAAAAAATAGCCAACGACAAAACAGCCAAAAATGCCCAAGCCTGCACACACCGCTATCTTTGAAACTGTCGACCACAACCTACTATCCCCGGTGCCAGGCGGCTTTGCCGCAAAAACTATATTGAAAAATGTCCAAGCCTAAGCCTAAGATGTTCCAGGAGGGCAGCCCCAGCCTACTATCCCCGCTGTAAGCTCAACTTTAAACTCTTTGGCTGTTTTAAATATTTCTGATTTGGCTGTTTTGTCGTTGGCTGTTTTGATTTTGGCTCTTTTGTATTTTGGCTCTTTTGACTTTGGCTGTTTTTTTGGCTCTTTTGTCCGACACCGGATCCAAACATTCTGAAAAACGCCCTCAGATTGCTTCACTAATTGGAGACTGCTTCACTAATCATTTTGCATGTGCAGGAACTTGGCGTAAAAGCGTTTGTATTGTCGTGGTTCTTTTCGTCTTCTTTTGGGTTTGTTGGTAATTAAGAAATGTGGTTATGGTCGTTAGAATCATTAGAATTTTCGTCAGTTTGTCTTGCGGTGTAGTGTAACGTAAATTATAGTTTAATGGTATTATTGAAGTACTAGTTGAGTAACGTAAAAGTGTTTGTGTGTGTGAATTCAAATATTTGACATTGTTTGGACCAAAACATGCAAAAAACTTAGGAATGTTTCAAATTTTTACTAGTTTTTAATTATTTTTAGTTTTTTTGCTTTAATTGTCAAATGCTTCAAATGATTTTGCATTGCCTGATATTGCCTAAAATGTTATAACAAACAGACGTTTATACCGACGAAGACGTTAACAATTTTTTTAAAGATTAACACTTTATCAGTGTGTTTCTAGGGTCACCAACCGTTCGCGTCAATCTTGACACAATCGAACAAGAACATGAATTTTAATCCATTTCAAGGTCTAATTAGCCTGAAGAAGAAGACGCTGAGGTGAGCTACTGCCACAAAAACACAAAAAGGAGAGCGAACCGTGCGACTGTCTTAACGACTGCTTGGAATGGTCTTTTTGCGATCGCTGTCACAGTTGTCTGTTGTATCTTTCGAGCATTTCGATAAGAGTAGGCTTCAGTCTTTGGTTCTTAAGATTCGTTATCAGATATGCCATTCTTAAGTGTAGATAATTGAATGGCGATCAAATTCGTTCAAATAAATGGTTTCCTGTCATGCGAATAATTATTACAACTGTTCTTGAACATACATATACCATGTGTCAATGGAATCTTTTGGTCTTAATTTTCAGCTTTTGGTGCGAGTGAAATTGCGATGGCGTCATTTATTTTATGGAGCCTGCCAAGATACCAGTACAATCTACGATGTAACTCATTTGTGACGTCTGTACAAAGCCAAATCAATTTTTCTTAGATTTCTTTTTGTGGTAGAATAAATACGTGTGCAAAATACGGTCGTAATCCTAGATTAATGATCTTTAAGGCGCAGTAAGTGAAAAAGCTGAAAGTTAGACCGCAACACTAATTCAATCACAAAAAACGGAAAAGCAGCACTCAGGGGCAAAATGACCATTGCCTGCCCCCCTCCATTTTTTGGTTAAAGACCAAAAAACCTAAATCTTTTAAAAAAGAGCACGTAATTCAGTTTGAAAGTGGTTTGGTATCCTCAATGACATCAATACAAGATTCACAAAATGCTATAACTTCATTAGATGAAACATTCAAAAACGTGAAAATCAAGTTCAAATGGAATAAGATTTATGCTTCATTGAGTTTGTCCAAGGAGTTTTATGACAGCGAAGAGGAGAGGCTACTCGTTTTGTGGCTTGTTGTTTTCTTTTCAATGTTTGGTCTTTAGTCGTTGATTATGAAATATTCGGTAAGAAAGCTGTTTATCTTTAGACTGAAACGCTTATCTTGAAGACGCTGCAAAGTTTAATAACTATGTGAAAAATTGTCATTTGGTAAAAAAGCTCAATCCTAACACTAAGTTAAATCTAGCTATCCATTGATATTTAGGTTTAAACGCCACGGTTTTTTTCACAGAGGGTCTCCACAACAGCAGCAACAGTGTTTCCCACGTATAACTGTAAGTTAAATGATCTATGGCAGCCAATATTATAGTGCGCAAAGATCGAAGTCCACAGCTCACACAAGATAAGCAACAACACAAAGCCTTTGTTATCGAGCAAGAGTACATATGACTTCCCACATTTCAGCACTCTCGTTTCCCCATTTAGCCAATAAGGCGGAACAACTGACAACATCTCCACTCTAACGGCGTCTCTCTTCCGTGCAGGGGATCAATAAAAGCACGCAGTCCCCTGGAAAATAATCATTCCCACTCTCTCCCTTTGTGTAATTTTGGCCGAGCAGCCTTTCCGTTCCGGCAACTTAAAGGCCAGCGGCAAGCAACGCGTTGTTTAAAGCATTTTCACGTTTGTGAACGCTTGTTGTGTCGTGACTTCGCGGATGTTTCTGAAGGGTCTTGAAGCGCACACGAGGCCGAGGATTGGCTTATTGGTTGGGTTGAGAACATTTGCCTTGTCCGCTCGCCCGTTTGCTAACAATTTAAAATCGATACTTTGCGGAAGATTGCCGCGGTCTTTAAAACGGAGCTTTTTCCTAGTTTTTTGTTTACGATGTTGTCCTCGATGTGTTAATGTGGTCAGTACTGCCATTTGCATTCTTTGACCGCCTTTTAAAGAGTTGTTATTAAGATGAATTTGCATTAGATTAAAGAAGCTAAACCAGCGTTGGCATCACGTGACCTCAAGTCAAAAACCACTGTAAAGTTAGTATTGAGTATCGAAAATTGTTTAAAACGGCTGTGTGGGTTTATTAAGAAATGAAGGTGTGGTTTCAGCCTAACTGTTGTCAAAGAGGTTATGGAAATTCAATTGGTTTCGAACAATATTCTTGCATTCTTTGATACATTTAAAAACAAGATAAAGAGTTAAGTTAGCATTGATTGTTCCTAAGTTACAGACATGCCAAAATTAACTGAAAAACTCTAACTCAAAATTTTTTGTTTGTTTGAAAACTGCTTTTTAAAAATCGTGTTCGAACCTTAAGGTTTTCAAAAACGCAAAACGTTTTCAACCCTTGCAGATTTAAGTAAGAATTCAAATGATGTGATCGAAAATTCAATGGACCATGTTATCATTTTTAGGTTTTGATAAAACTGTGACTGAACTAGTGGTTAAGGGTGACGAGCTTGTGCACGAAAGGATTCTGAGACTCGGGTCGTTTGTTTCCCAGGCTCGTTTGCCAAAAACTCGTTCAGGCTCATTTTTCGAACCTCAAACAAGCCTGGGCTTAAGCTCGGTTCGTTTGACATTCAGGCTCCTTGTGTGAACACAGCCTCAAAAACGCGAAAAAGAACACGTAATTTTTTAAACGTCTATTTGGGACAAGTTTTAAAGTGTGAGCGTGTTGAAATTGCTACGACAGACAATATCGAAATTGTAATTTTTGTTTTTGAATTAGTTCTTATCAACGCGCGCTGTTGCGCAGGAATTCGTTCTTTAAATCAGAACTTTTCGGCTTTTGCGCCTCACAAAACTAATTGTGTAATAGTATGAGCGCTGCGCGCCTCGATTACGCTATTTTTTTGGCTAAACGAACACCTGCGCTTCTTGTTTTCTGCCTCGAAATTCTTTCCTGTGCCCTTCCATGATCGCTCAAATCAGTCCTCATTGCTTGCCGCACGCAGAGCTGTGACAAACAACCATTGCAAAACTTTAGTATGCAGCCCCTTACCAATCAGAGAGCGGACATGTGTTCGTGACGGACGGACGAACGAACACGTTTGAATCGTTCTCCTTTATCTTATAAAGAATTTTGACATTTTTGGGTTCCTGGCTTATTGGGTTCTATGAAAAACTGTCTACGTATAACTGTTATAGAGTTTGTTAAATAGGCTTGCGATTTCAAGTGATATAGTACGGCATGCACTAACTGCTAAATGAGGAATTGTTTGTCCTAGTATTTGCTAGAAAATGAATTTTTTAGTCGTTGCTTACAACTTGTAAAAGGTTAAAAAGCTTAACACTCTTGAAGCTCTATTAGAATCCTAATAACTCAATGGGATGTTTATAAAGCGTATCATCATTCTGTTCAAACCTTGTTTTGAGATTCTCAAATCACGATTTCGGTTACCAAATTAGATTTCAAACTTGAAAAAATAAATTTACAAAGAATTTTTTAATTTTTAGCAGCTAAACCAAAAATTACAATCTTAAAATGCAAGGACAACGAATCCCTGTGTACGCACGTGTGTGAAGAGTGGTCCTGTCTCGATGTGCCTAAGCTGGAAAAGAATGTGCGAGGTGGCAGCAATTGTTATTTTTCGCATTTTTGTACGCGCGTGAGCGGCGGGAGCGACGCTGCGACGGGTTTCGCGCGTTTCGGGAGTCGCGCGTTTCGGGAGGTGAGTGAGAGAGATTGTGGCCGAAGGCCACCTAACCGAAGAACCACCGAAGGCGGTGATTCGGCTAGTAGAACAAATGCGAGTCTCAATGTTTTTCGCAGATGCTATGACAAGCTAAAAATTTGTTGTTTGACCAAAAAATTAGTTATTTCTATTGTGTTTAACAGCGAGTCAACAAGTGAAAAAAATCCTTTAACTCTTCAAGTTCATTCAGAACCTCATCATGTCTGTTTTCAACGATCTGGATTTCGCTGACCACTCTCAACCTGTCGTTCACATTCCCAGAAAATTCCATTCTGACGTCACTGAACCAAACAAAACTCTGGATCAGTGCCACGACACCACGCCGCCGCCGAGCACTCCTCCTAAGGTCTCAAGCCGATACACTGGTAAATACATGAAAACTCAAAAAAACCATGTTTTCAAACTTTGTAAAACTCTAAAACCGTTTTGTTTCTGCTACCGCTTCTCTCCAGAACCAATTCCACTTGTCCGTCCTCATGACCGCCTAGAAGCCGATGCCTCTGACCTGTGTGGTAAGTTCTGGTGCGGCAACTTCAGAGAGCGAAAAGAATGCGCTAACGCCTGCTACTCAAGACCTACAGGATGTTGTTTCGCCATGTTCTGTCTTCTGTCAATACTTGTTGGTTCACTAGTCGCCACTTACTATTATCGCATGATAGGTCAGCTGAATCAGATCTGTTAATTACCATTAAGTCATTTTTCTTGTTTAGCTCTGGTCGTTCCGGCCGTTTTGTCAGCGTTAATAATTGCTTATGTTGTGAGCATCTACTGTCGGGGTAGGAGAGGGTAAGAAGTGTGTTTTGACTCAATTTTGAAATTGAGAAGAAAGCAATTTTTAAGTTTAACTTTGATGTTTTCAGATATCAAGCGACAGAGGCTTCAAATACCGTATAATGTTACTTGACGTCTTCTTACGTTAACAAGCTACAAGAAGCGACTATTATGGCGCCAACCAAGCAACACTGGCAAGCATTTACTGGACTTGGATTTTGATCCCTCGTATAATGAAGCATAGCCAAAAGCATACATTTTTTGTCTTTCGAAATGTCATTTATTTGAACGCTAGAAAATTCAATATTTGCAATAAAGATATTTATCTGAGCCACTCTTTTACCTTGGAAGTATTGAATTTTGACTCTGCATTGAAAAACTTAATGATTTAATTTAATTGACTTATGCACAAAACATTAGTAACAATCACAAAAGCTTCACGTAGAAAATCACATAAAGTGAGCGGAAAAGGTGCATAGAAGAGTCCCAACATAGCAATCAGTTCGAAAATCAACATCTGCAAGTGTGGCAATGATCTCAGGTTCCCAATCTGACATAGACAACATCACTTAATCACAAACAAAGATGCAAAGGAAGAGCGTGTGATAAACGTGGGAAACATGGCAGGTAAATTACATAATTCGTGCATTAAGCGACCGTCCGTAAAATCAGTTAGTCAGGAGTGCAAAAGTGAGAGGTCAGGTGTCCAAACTGACAAACAGTGCTGTACTTTAGGATGGCGATGAAGTTTTACAACAACAATTCAGAAAGGATGCATCAACAAATGAGGTTAGGTCATAGGTGTTTGTGTCAATGAGGTGGAAGACAAGGAACTAAGACAATGCGGGAAGTGTCTGGTGAGTTTGTCAGGAAAGGTCGTAAGATGTTGCGCTTTTGAAGCCGTCAGTCGGAATGTCGTTATGTTGGTCAAAACTGCGGCGAGTAAGAAACATCGTCAATCGATTCAATGGACTAACTGCAGTTTAGCGGAGAATTCTGACCGAAGACAGAAACGAAGAATCCAGACTCAGGGAACGATGACGATAACAAGGAAAACGGCATGTCGGAATAACCACCGAATAGACCAGAAAAGGTCACGGCGGTGAATAAACTCAGACGAAGAAGCTGGTGTTTAAGAGGGTTTTCCGACGGTTCTCTCCTGTTACAACATGACGGAGAGAGCGAGTGGAGACCTACCGTCCAACAAGAGCAAACGAGAACAAGTGAAATAATTAAATTCCTGTTTTCGCTAACGGACCTTTTGTAACGTACCAAAGGAAAATCTGAGTATTTTTCCAAATTCGAATCATTCTCTCAAACGAACGCCACCAGGTTGCCAAATTCTGACTGGCCATACAACCAAAAATTTGTAGCGAAATCCTCAAAATGTAGCTGGGTCGAATTGTAGCATAGTCGAATAGTAACAGGATCGATTTATGCCACAACGTTTTCCAGTTATACTGACATTTGCGGCAATTGGGACCCGTAAACAAGAGATACTGGCAATGACCGACTCCTTCTCCACGAAAGGCAGAATTATATACTTTCTCGCTTGAATACGGTTGGTCCAGTGGATGTTGTTGCTAAGAATGATAAGAATGTTGACGCTGTAGAACATGCAGAAGAAAGTGACTTCGTTGTCTTTTAGACCCTCTTCAGGGGTGGTCGCATTTTCGTGACTTGGGGTTTTGATGTCAATAAAGTTGGCGCAGAATTTTTCAAAAAATGTGGCTTGTGGTTCTTGAGAGGTAGTTTCAGATACCTGAAAAGCTTCACTGAAAATTGTTTAATTTAGTTTACTCCTTTTTTAGGTTCCCGACAATTTCAGCTAAATCTAACATTTCAAAATGAGGACTTATTGCACATAACTGCAATGCATGGCTCAATAAAAAACGTGCCAAATCAATTTCTAACCAATTTTTAGCATTGCTTTCTGTTTTCTTGGCTTCCAATTAATTTACTTCCAAGTTTCCAATTAATTCAAAACTACATATGTTCCGGACAAAATTTGGGCTGCTAACATCAAGCGAGACGATGGTATCGCTTTTTGGCGCTCGAAAATTGCTTTTGACAGATCTCTGAAAAACATGCTTGAGCAGTTTTCTGAAGTTGTCTGAGACCGTCAAGTTCGAAATCTGGAGATTTTCTACAGCTTCTCTCGCGTTGATTTTGGAGAAGACTTGCGGCTTTGACATTTTATCATTCTTCAAGCTGTGAAAAGTTATTTAACGTTTTGGTAGCTTCTGACATTACCCCAGAAGAGCGTTCTTACCGTTCTAGGAATTGAAGTTGAAGCCTTAGAATAGATTTCAGCTTTTGAGACCTCAGATCAATGTCCTCCTAATAATTTTAGTCTTTGCAAACTGCAATTCTTTGATTATTGAAAAATTTATCCGAAGCCGTTTGGAATGACGCTCAGATGAAAGCTACGCTCTACGACAACGAAATCTAAAAATTTAATCAAATTTATGACTCTGAGCGGCATCGAACCCGCGACCTTTGGATCATTAATTATCACATTTTGTAAGGTCTCAGGTTCGATTCCTCTTGCAAGCCAAGAATTCTTTATCTTGGTTTTTACTGCTTTTAATTGTAAAACATGTGTTCTGTCGGTTTTTTAAGTTTGCCTTCAAGGCGATTTGGTAAAGAGGTGGTATGAGCCGGGCGTTTTGCAATTAAAAAATTTTAAAACTTATTTTCAATGTTTTTTTAACTTTAACTTTTATTATTTGTGGACTAAACGAATATTTGAAGCTATTTTTAGATATCTGAAACTATGTCTCAAGAACCACAAGCCACATCTTTTGAAAAATCCTACCTCAACTCTATTGATATCAAAACCCCAAGCCACGGCAATGCGACCATACCTGAAAAGGGTCTGAAAGACAACAAATTCACTTTTTTCTACATAGTCTACCTTCTTATCAACAAAATCCACTAGACCAACCGTAACCAATCGAGGAAGTATATAATTCTGGCTCATGGAGATGGACCCGGCCATTGCCAGCTCCCATTGTTCATGTGTCCCAATAGCCGCAAATATCAGAAGAACTGGAAATCCATCTTTCCAGTACTGAGCTGGTTTTCAGAGCAGAGCTTATCTGAGGCGGTAGCTGTCCCAGAAGAAGAAGCAAGTTATTTGCGTAAACTCGCTTTTGGCAGAAACGGCCATTGTATAATGTCTTATCCTTTTGACGTTATTCCAAGTGTTGCAGACGTGGTACCTGTATTTAGAATATCGAAGAAGCTATCAAAGATACATACATGCTACAGGATTTTGCTGTTGATTTTCTACGCTAGTAGTCAAAAACTAGGTCAAAAATCGTCGACCTGGTGGCGTTTATTCAAAAGAAGGGTTCGGTTTTGATGGAAAGCTAAAATTGTACGTTTTTTAAGGTCTCTTTTTCCATAATTCCTTTTGTAAAACGTTTCACAGTTTGAAACATATTTGGAAATGTATTTTTAAAGATGTCTCTCCAGCATTTTAAAGTTAGGTGAGTTTTTAAAGTTCAAGTGACAGTGAGCGACGTCAAGCGACGCCACGTAAATTAAAACTTTTTATGCCTTTTAACGCATTTTCTGCATTTTCAAACAATCACATCAATCTGAAACAAACAAGTAGTATCCAAAATTCCAAAATCTATTTAATTACGCGTAGTCTGTGAGTTGCCCGTTTCTGATTTGTTCGCCGTGTTCGGTTTTGTTTGAAAAACAAAAACCGCCAGGATAACGATGACGATGATAATGCCGATGCAGATGAGCGCGGGGAGGATTGAGCGTTTAAGGATAACACAGCGACTGCTGCTGTTGTCTTGGACACGTCGACGTGGCGAACGGTGTGATGAAGAGGCCGTGGGCGTTGGAGGAGGCAAATTGAACGTTACTGAAATACAAATTTTTAGAGAGGGTTACGGTAGGTTGTCAGTCTTTGAACAACAGCATTCGAATGTGTGAGAAAATTGTTTTTTGGTTTGTGGTATTTGAGAGTCTGAAAAGTGGGTTTGTTAAACGCTTCACTGTCCAAAACATGGTCAAAAATGAATTTATTCAATGTCTACAGTAAGAACAAACCCTGAAAAAGGTCTTTTACACGTTTTTCCTTCCTTGTAGGTCTCCCCGTCTCGTATAAATTCGTGTCATTTTCAAACACATGCAATTAAACTCCCCTCAATTTGTCCAATTACCTTAATCAAATTCACGTTGCATGATGTCATGTGTTTCTAAGCTTAGAATCTCAGCCATCCCCCCAAAAATGTCTCTAGCTGTGACACTTGGTTGCAAAAACGTTTTCTACTTGGAAACATGCGTGAAGAGTTGTATGGACTTGTTAAAACCATAAAATGAAGCCCCGAACGCAATCATGCTAAAGGCTATACTGCCGGTTGTTTTCAAGACAGAGCCACTTAAAATCGATGGCATTTTCCTGTTCTTAATAAGCCTGCAAATGCTCTCTTGTGCACACAGACCCTAGTATGCCCTTTATAGCACTAACAGAACCTTATCCCTCACACCAATAAAACTTGGACTTTGATTACGCTCCACCCTCACCATCATGTGGTTCTCGTTGCTCACATTTCTCACGTACAAGTAAACAGCGTTGTTGCACCTGTTGCGCAATAATCTGAATGCGGTACATATCCTGATTGATGAATTGCCTCAAGCCATAACTCATTAAATCCGGAACATGAACTGTTCCCACGTTTTTCCGTAAAACTGCGCATTTTCAAAAACGCTGAAACATCGGGAAAGAAAGAGAAAAACACATGGTTATTCAATAGCTGAAAAACAGCGAAAATAATAAAGATTGTGGTTAAAAAGATTAGCTTTTTTCTAAGGTTGAAAAACAACATTGTAGCTAATGCTTAAGGATGACTCAAGGGTCCTATAGACCATCTTTACGTTACACCTGTGTTTGTTTCAATGGCCAACTGGCTCGTTAAACTATCGATCCATATGTCATAGGATCGAGTCTACTCGCAAGCCTCTATTTTCTTTCATATGCGATTGAAAAGCGCGAGGCTAGCGCTCATAATTAACGGTCACAGGTTCGACCCCCAGTCTCTCTTAGACCCAACCAAACAACCCCTACTGTTTACCCTCAAAATTTTCAGCATTCTTCAATTAAAATTCCCCAAAAGTGCATCTTAAATTCCGTGCTGTTCCATCTAATTACGCTTCAATAAACAAGTCACATCCTTACAGTCTGTTGATCTATTTTTTCCACCTGCTCCCTTATGAATATACAATGAGCGAGACCTTTTACCAACAACATTCCTTAGAAACAAACATTTTTGAAGGCTGCGGATGCGGAAATACCGCATAACATTTCAACAAGCAAGAAAAAAGGAAGGTCTACGTAACAGTGCAATGGATATTTAAGGGGTGGAAAGGGTACGAGAAAGAGAATAATAAGAAGTTAATTCAGGAAAGTTGCGTTAATTAGGATGGGAAGAAAATGCATAGGGCTGTGGACCTAGATATGGACTTTTAGGAAGCGACTTTAACATTAAAAACAAAATTTTTAAATTTTGAGATGGCTGAAAATGATCCAAGACCGTGACCTTCTTAATTAAGTTGGCCTCGAATTTTAGTGTAGCTGACAGACAAAAAAGTCCTTTAGGTTCAAACAAAAAACGAGTGACTACCTGAAACGCAAAGCATCTCATCAATTTTTCCACTTTCCGCTGCCTGCAAAACTCAATTTGTCCTACCTACAAATGAGCTGGCTTATACTCAGCGTTTTATAATCCTATATTGTCCATGTCCGCATTCTTAATTAAGCCTCACATTCCTCACGCACACTCAACTACAAATCGTTGTTTTCTCTGTTTTTCTTTAGCTTAAATTGCTTCACTCAAATTAAAGTTTCTTAAATTGACAAAAATCATGTTTTAGGACATTGAAAAGGCATGTAGGCAAATCCCAGAAAAATTGAATTTTTGGTTATTTTATTGCACGGCACCTTATTAATGTTTTAGGCTGCAAGAAGCAGTTTTTAATGCTAAACAAAGGAATGTTTTACATCTCCTAATGGAAGAACCCCTGTAAATTCTCAACTTACCCCTAGGCTTCGTGTTTGTCGTAATCGTAGTTGTGGTAGTGGGCGCGGTAGCCGGCGTTGAGGCCTGCTCGCTACTTCCGTTATAAGGCGGCGGGGGCGAATGTCTGACATCAATATAGTCGATCACAGATCCTGGAGGCGCTACATTGGGCAGTCGATAGCCTCCGCCATCTTGGGAATTGGCTTCAGTGACACTCGCCATCGCGTAAAAAGACAATAAAATTCTTTGCAAATTCAATTTTGAAGCGGGATTTCTGAAACATACAATTTATATGCGTTTCATAGTACTAGGGAGATGAGGAGTTACCTGAGAAGAGAGGAGCCAAGGGCTTCTCAACGGCGCCATCGAGTGGTGGAGCGCCATTTTGCCATTTTCTCACGCCGACCGAACTCGCAATAAATTTTTCTTAAGCTTGGGGTTTACCACCAACAGTTTCTTAGCTGCTGTCTGAAGTAGGCTAGAAAAAACGCTCTGCGCGTGGATTAAGGAGACTATTGTTGCGCGCCTGCGGCCAGAACGTCCAAGGCGACTAAGGCGATGGCGTGGGTTGCTATGGCCGCTCTCAAGCGGCAACGACGCAGGTATCCGCCCTAACCCAGAGCCGTCAGTAGGCGCGTCCTTTTTCAATGACGCGTTTGATAACGCTGTGGAGCTGTTGAGCCGCGAGGTTTGTTAGGGTTTGAGACAATGAGCGAGACGGCCGCCGCCGACGTTCTAGACATAACAGTAATTACGGTAATCACTGCAAAGAAGACACGCTCGCGGAGGAAGAACAGAACTGGCTTCTAAGATAAATTGGGTTCTTAACTTGGTTGAAAAAAAGAAGTGTGGCGTTATGAATAGTTCAATGATGAAAAGAGGAAATAATTCTTTACAAAGATGGGAATATTCATAGTGGGTCTCAAAAAGGTTAATCTGTTAGATCAAGTTTCGAAGCTTAAAATATCATTGCTTAAAACGTCAATGGTGCATCTTGACACGAAAAAAAGTTTGTTACAGAATTGGTTTTTTTATCAACTAAATGCAGGGTGTTTCAGCTCTGACTTTTTGGGCATAACTTTCCACTGATAGATCAAATTTTTACAAAAGCTGAATTTCCAGAATCAGAAGAACGGTACAATTTTGATGAGGCCAAAATAACCGAAATCTAATGCACTTTAAAAAACGACCAGTAAAGGGCTAATTTGATGTCAAAATGAAGACTTCAAGTGCACTTTTACGTCTCAAACAATCAAACCAGGAAAGCGAAAAGGCCGAGCTGTCTGAAAATGTTCCATTCTTCGTTGAACGTTCAAGCAAGCCGGTTGCGCTTTAAAACTCTTGTTTTCAGGCTCATGAATGCTTAAGAACATCCAAAACTAGAACGAACCGGTTCCGAGATCAAACCGTTCGTTTGTGATTTTACGGAAATATCGTTAACAATAACGTCAAAAAAAAGAAGGTGTTATTCAGACACACTTTGCAAAATCGAGATATTTTGGTATTATCAAAATTGTACCGTTCTCTAGATTCCGAAAAATCCTAGTTTTGCTAGAATCTGACCTATTAGTGAAAAGTTATGGCTAGAAAACAAATCGAGTCTGAGGTGAAATAACCTGTTAAAAAATGTCTTCAAAAACTGAATTCACATAACCAGTCACGACGCAAAAAACAACGTTTAACACTTTTTGAAGCTCAACACGTCTTATTTTAATAAGCAGATCATCTTGCCGCAAACACCAGGAAAAGATTTGAATGGTCCATTAATGAAGGTTAAGGTTTTTTACCCAACACAACAAAAATAGGTGAAATTCTGGGACCGTAGCAAGACGATCGACTGCGAAAGCATTTGCCAAGAATGTTTTCATTAATCAAGAACGAGAACGAAAGTTAGGGGTTCGAAGGCGATCAGATACCGCCCTAGTCCTAACCCTAAACTCTGCAACTAGCGATTCGTCGATGGTAATTTTGCCTTGATGAGGAGACGAAAGTCTTCCGGTTCCGGGGGAAGTATGGTTGCAAAGCTGAAACTTAAAGAAATTGACGGAAGGGCACCACCAAAAAACAAAAATAGGAATTCCGGTATTTTATGTCCTTTAGAAACGCTCACAAATTTAGGAGACTATCGACGTTCTAAGATAGCGAAGAGTCGGCTTAACAAACAACTCACATTGACGTCAACGGGCACCCTAATTACAGTATAATCTTGGCTTTGTAAGAAAAACGCATCGAAACAAAACGAGTAAGCCTCTGAAGCTCGAATCCAGACTACCCTATTGATCTCCCTTTATGAAGGAAATAATCCAGAGCCCATAGCCCTAAGCAAACATTTAAGCGTTTGCAAGCCTATGCACACATCTTTTTCCAATTGAACCCCATCCGTAAATAGCTTCAAGGAGCAGCTTGCGTCATGTCTCGGCATATTTGCATTAGTTCATTGTTTAACGCTGTGAATATTTACAGACACAAGAAGGTCGCTGATGTTGCACTTTGCCTGGTTCTTTGGTTTTTGAAAGTCTGAAGGGTTTGCATTTACCTGAACCTCTGTTTAGTCTCTTGAGATATGGAAAAAGTGATGTACTCTTGGTGCGTGAGAACGTCAGAAGTGACATTTTGATGTCAAGCTAAGTTGCTTGTCTAACTCAAATTCCAAAACATGTGAAAATTGATAGTTTTGAAACCGTTTCAATGCATTGAACATAACCACATATGACTATTCATAACAGCTTACCTAGAGCATTGCTACCTAAATGCTTCAAAGAAACGCTTCTCCTATAAATAACTATTTGGCCATGCTCGACCGCGTGGAGGTAAAGGGTCTACCACGAATTTCAGACTAACCATTGTTAGAATCAACATGGCTAATCAAATGCACATTAAAAAACCGTACATTTTAGTCTAAATCTAGTTAAACGTTTCTGACAACACGAACAAAGGTTATCAGTAGTAACACAAAGATCAATGACCTATTTATGCAGACATCAAAGATTCCATGTTTACCTAATTTTTACATCTGTTACATCTCTGAGTCAAATTTTCTTGGGAGAGCGAAAAAGTGATGTACTCTAGGTGCTAACGTCACAAACGACATTTCCATTTGAAGGTAAGTTTGATGAGCTCGTGTAGGAATCAAATTCTCAAAATCTGACTAACTGTCTAACTGGATCAAAATCAACAAAATCGCTAGTCTAACTAACACAAACACCAAAACATGTAAAAATTGATAATTATGAAGCCGTTCCAGTACATTAAACATAACAGCTTATGATTATTCACAGCAACCTGAATAGCGCATTGTTACTTAAATAATTCAAGGAAAACGCTTTCCCATAAATTACTATTTAGCCATGCTTGACCGTGTCAAGGGAAAGGGCATACCACGAACCTTAGACTAAACATTGTTTTTGTCACTATTTATTTATAAAATCCCGCTGTAAAAACAGCTTTTTTGTGTGTCACTTCAACAAAACAGGAGCAAATCTGAAGATATGTGTCTTTACCTAAAGGACTGATTTAAGCAGACGTCAAAAATTGGATGTTTAAGTAATCGTTGGTTTACTATTTGACAAAGGTCTTAAAGAATGGTTTTAGACAGTGATCTGTGTATGCTTATGAATAGAATGGATTCAACAACAGGAAAACAATAAAGAGTGTCGCCTACACAGCTTGTGTTTGTTGTATAGGCGAAAACCATTTCTATGCTAATCCCAACAAAATTGGTAACATGAATGCGAGCATCAGATTTTTGTCATTGTGTCAAGCTTCATTAGACAGTAGACATTAGACCATTCAATACATACTACAATTAATATGCGACTAAACTTCAATAATTACAAACAATTCCTATTTTTTGCTTGGCGAGTCCTATCTTCCTCCAGGGAGACCATTGCAAGGATTGTAGATTGACGGAATCCAGCGATCAGCAGGCCGTCTTTCCCACCCACCTGGTCTTCCGGGGTAAAAAGGTTGCCGATTTCCGGGATAGAACGGCTCTCGATTTCCAGGATACGGATAATACGGGGGCCTATACGGACAAGGCAGGCCATAATTGTCATAACATCGATTACAAGTTCTGGGACACTCCTGGGTCATTACGTCGTAGTAGAGCGAGTTGTCACACAAATGACGACGAGCTGGGCAATCAGAGTGGCTATGACCCGGCTTCACCCAGTCGACGCAGGGACGCACTGAGCAAATATGAGTTTAAAAACGGTTAATCAAAAAATAAAAACGTACTAGGCCTTGGAAACCAAGTGGGCTTTCTGGGTCTAGTAACAGGTTTTGGAGTAGTGAAGACAAAGGTGGGTTTTGTGAAGACAAACGTGGGTTTTGACGTTGTGACAATGAAGGGGACAAAGACGCACCAGCCGTGGTAGCAGAATTGGTTGTCAAGAGGGCAGAGTCCGTCAGTGCAGGGATGAACTTAAATTCGCACTTGAAAACAGTAAACAAAGGCATTTTTACTCACATGTGTTAGTCTCATCAAAGGAAGTTACACAGACTTCTTTTTCCAAGTCACATTTGAGACTTTTCGTTTTGGTATCTGGGCAAGGAGTGTCTTTGTCACACACACAGCCACCTGAAAAACACATTTCAGCAAGAAGCGCATTTAAATAGCATACCTGTAGGTGTTCTTCTGAGACAAAACGGCTGCTGAGCTTCCGTAACCATGTAAAGGTTCAAAACCAGAAATACTGTAAAAATGGTCATTTTTGAGTGCTCTATTGATTCCACGGACCAACCGCTTTTATACGACTTCAAACAATCATTTTTCTGTGTATTTAATCATGTGGCTCGCTAAAACTGGAGTTTTTGTTAAGGTCATTTTGGTTTGTTTGCTAAAACTAAAACGGATTCACACTGACCGTAGTGACAATTTCAAGCTGCTCAAACACTCAAGTGGTCCTCTAATCTGTGGAGAACCGGCGAACGCTCGGCAAAGCCACGTTTCAGATGGACACCTTTTGTAAAGTTGACATGCAGACGCGGGCGAAACGTTATGAAGTGTTTGAGTGACAGACGAGGGGGCGCGGGAGGAGAGAAAGCGGCAGTTGTTGCAAGGAAGTGCACGTTCATCGATTGTCGCCGTTATTGTTGGTTAGACATTGAAGATCATTTCGCAATGATCAGGTGGATGGTTGCGTTCGGGTGGCTTTTAGTGGCCGCGGGGTTTGTGATAGCAGGTAAGCAGGCAAAAAATTATCTAATGTTTTTGCTGTTGTACCGTTTTTGAATGCGCCGTCAAAAGACTCCTGAAGAATTTTTTGCTCTCCTGTGCCGATGACAAGAGTCTGATTAGTTTATACTGCGCGATGCCGCACTGATCTTATCCTGCTCATTAGCGGCCGCTTTCTAATTTGAAGGACGCGGTCTTTAAGGTGATGCCTGTCTTTTTTAAGTGCGACCGACAGGTTTGGGTTGACCTTGCTCATTGCACTACTTCCACCCAAGTTGCCTAAAAAATCTTTAGGAGCTCGAGACTATGGCCACCCCATTCCAAGCCGAGACATCGAATACGTTCTCCGTTGCCCCAAATGCTACACCGAGAAACGAGGCCAGGATCGGAGATATCGTTGTGTGAGGGAGCCTGACTGCTGTTTACGTAAGGGCCTAACATCAGACTCATTTAAGCTATTTTTTATGTCTTAGCCTTAGAACCCAAGCGTAACTGCATTGTGAACCCATGCCTCTTTTTCCAAAAATCCTGCAAAGAAGCCGTCTACTGTATTGCTGTCCCATGTGGCCCTGACTACTGCACCAATGAGCTATATGACGCGAATTTTGACCTTATCGACTTCAACTACTGTAACAAGACTTCAAACAGAGCTAAACAACGCGTGATGCTTAACAAAAGCAAGCGGGTAGTCTTGGTGAGAAGGTCCCAGAGTCAGTCAGAAATTATCAGGAACATGAAGGTCTTCAATCCGGCTAGATACCATGGTAAGCATTTTATCTTTTATTAGGTCTGCATTTCAATTTCAGTAAAACCCGGAACGTGTTCTTACAAGCGTGAGATCATCAAGGTCTGCATAAACGAGTGTTCTAATGACTCAAATTGTCCTGGAAGGCAAAAATGCTGTTTTAACGGATGTGCCAGAAGGTGTGTAGCTCCCATTCTTCAATCTCATAATTATATGAATGTGCCCATTTATGTGTCACGTGGTCACTAAGGATGTGAATCTAAATAAATTGTATCAAACCTAAGGACTCCGATTGGCTTGTAGGTGTTTTAGTAGACATACGCTATAGGCTACAAATTACACACTTCTTAAAGCTGTTGATTTGCGTAAATCTCATTTTGTACCCAAACACATCAAAGGGATAACTGAATTTACATCACTTGATCAAAACCGAGCTCCACTAAATTAGAAAACAGACAAGGTTCTTTCAATTAAAAAATGTCAAAGTGGGGTTGCTTTTCTTTGTGTTATGCGGCCAATAAAGACTGTTACCCAAAATAAAGTCAACTTAAACTGAAGAGCTTGAATGACTTTATCTGAGGGTAAGTCAAAAGGCTACAAATCACTTCTGGAAGCATTTAGTGTCCGTGAATCTCATTTTAAACGGTATTACGTCAAAGGAAAAATTGAATTTACGAGGCTTGATCAAAATCGACCACCAATAAATTTTCATATTTTGCAAAACCGCCGTTTTTTAAGTCAAAAACTGGCAAAACTGGGTCACCCTCTTACATCTTTGAACAGTGGTCACTTAAAATTGGAATCTGAATAAAAGTCAATTGAAGCTCATCAACTTAAAGGCGTTTTTTGCAGGGTGAGTCAAATAGCTACAAATCACTTCTTAAGGCTTTTAATTTCCGCGAATCTCGTTTTAGATGGTAATTCGTCAAAGGGAAACTAAATTTATGGGACGTGGCTAAAGTCGACCATCACTAAATCTCTATCTTCTGCGAAACAACCGTTTTTTCCAGTCAAAAAGTGTCAAAACTGGGTTGCCCTTTCACACCTTCAAAAATCTTGCATTTCTTGCATTCTCTGGTCTTGCAGGTACAGCAGATGACCTTGCTCGCGCCGCACTTGCGCAAGGCGACAGATTTGCACGGCGAACAAAGGATTACACAACCGGGAATGCGCGAGATAATTAATGACTTAACAAAGGAACGTTTACCAAAACACAGCCCTTCAGTGTTTTTCCTTGCCTATAATTCCTAATCTGCAGGAATTAGCAGGGATTCTCAATTTTTGACAAAGTGCTTTTATAAACCTCCAGCTGCCGCGCGGTAAATCACTCCGAATTGCTTGTTGACAGCCAGTCCGCTTAAGGCACTCCGCCAAAGCGACGCTTGATGTTGCCGCGCAACTGTTGCCGCCGATCGGATCTATTTGTCGCGCCAATATGGCGTTCACGGGGGAATAATAAAAGTGTTGTCGGTGTGTCTTTATGTTGTTCCAGGGTGAGTCCCGGTTATGTCTTAATGGGAGGTTTTGGTAACAAAAATCAAACCCGCGTCGAGCGGTTTGGTAGACGGAAATGTTACCACTCAGCTATTAAACCATTGAAGCACAGCTACTAAGATTGCAGGTTTTTCCTAGGTGAGCCTGTTAAAATTTACTGGAACAAGGATTGAACCAATAGCCGTTCCTAAGATAGCCTATTCACTCTGAGTAGCTCTACATAGTTGTTGCTTTTTTAAACTATATTTTGCATATCCGCGAACTGTTTTCGAAAGCCATTTGTTTTCTTCTGACTCCTCCACCGCAGAATACCCACTGTCATCATTTCAAAACCCTTAAAATGACAAATCCTCTCTCATTTCTTTTAATAGGGTAAACCGTGAAAAACCATCTCGAATTAGACACCTTCTAACGACTTCTCCTCGCCCGCTGCCTCTGCGCTAAATCATCGCTCGCGTCAACAAATCACAACTGACCTTTTCCCATTAATGATATTTACGACGCGTGCTCCGCCGTTCTCACGGAAGTCGCACTTCAAGTGTCACAAAAAGTGCCAGAAAGACGAATGAAACTTAACATAACTCTTGTCACCTCCAGTGCGGGTTAGTCGGGTTCCGAGTGGTTTTCCCAATGCTGCTGATGGGAAAAGGGAGCAAAGCGCTTTACACGGATGGCTTGGGTTGCCGCAAAATGCTGTTTAAGAGTGCAGTGCAAGGATTATTCTTTGTGTCCGCGAGGACTGGAATTTGCACCTGCCGTAAGACGCCGCTTCACTATTGAATATTGGTTGTACTCTTGAAAAGGGCACACTGCCGGACTTGGCGGTTGGGACGGGTGTCCTTAAAATTGTGGTTGGTCTACTCAAATTTTAGAATGACTTTGGAAATGTCCTTCACACTTAAATTAACCCAAATCTGAGCTTAGTATTCCAGACAAAACCTCTCCTTCCAAATTTCTGGCTCACAACAAACTCATTCCATTCCACACCCTCATTATCCTCCTTTCCAACCCAATCGCTTGCGCTCCATAACCCCTCCTAATTGCTACATGACACTCCATGTTCCGACAGGTGTCCTCCCCAAAATCCCCTTGCGAACACTCTCATTACACGCCCAACAACGTTCCTCGTTTCCCCACAACGCGATTTCGCGCATCGGCTTGTTGCGCTACAATCTCCGCCGTTGATCGACGGCTGCGCACGGCCGAGGGAGGAGCGTGCGACAGCTATGCCGAACGAGGCCGAAATGTCACGGTTTGGCGTGATTTTATCTTTGTCTTTGATGAATATTCCTTTCCTTGGCTTAAAGAAGACGCGTTTATTGCCAACGACGCCGTTTTGTCCACCATTTCCTCTCCGCCATTTCAGTTAACTACCATCCAAGAGTGAGGTCTTGTTTATGCTCTGTTTTATTAGATTCGAGACTCGTATTTTTCAATTGGAAAACAACGTCGTATCTAAAAGCTAAAGGCAATGGATTAGATGAATCATGCGCTAAAAGCGCATTAGGAGATGTTGAGACGTGTGTAATTGTTGTTCGTGGTGTTTTCGTGATTAGACACCGACAAACGGGTATTTTGCATTTGGAAAGGTCTTTGATGTCGGCGGTTCACGTCGGCGTTTTGCTGTCAATAGGATATTAAGGTAGCTTTAAAGTCTTGGATCATTTTTTGGAGGTTTAGATCTAAAAATTAGAAAAACAACCACAGAATTTTGTTTAATTTCTTGGCCACCTGACTGTTCAAGTAATCAGGTCGAACATTGCAAAAATTGACTGTTTTAAGAATAAAAATTGATACCAATTAGCTAAAATTGTTTTAAAATAACCATTTCAAGCGAAAAAAATTAAAACCAAAACTGCTCTTTAAAAAATCAACTTGAAAATTGGTTTAAATACGGTTTCATGCACTGCACCCTGCATTTTTGGGTCTTTTTATTTACAACCAATTGCTCCTCTTCTACCGTATTTTTATCCATACACTTCCCTTTCTCGTTTTACGTCCTAAACCAGTTTAACTCCCACAAAAAGGTCAAAACCTGACTTGAAATTCGCGATTTTATTAATTGCCCACTCCTTCATAACCCCATTTCAGCTTTCAGATGAATCCTTTCTCAGACCTGCCTCCTGAGATTGTGTTAAATATTCTCAGCCAGCTGGACCGAAAAGAAGCCTTCAAGCTGAAGCCAGTCTGCAAGCGTTGGAATGCTCTTCTTACCTGCAATTCCCACCTGTTCCCAAAAATTCCAACTCAGTTGCTGCAAATTACGAAGAAAAATTCTATTAAAAATGAGAAGAAAATTGTCTACAGAGAAGCGCCTGCGACGCAAACCAGGAAAAGGAAAATTGCCCACATTTCTACCGCCAAGGAAGCCTCCATTTGTCCTAGTGAATGCTTCTTTTCCCACTTAAGACAATGCTTGGAGAACTACAGTATCCGGATCGTCAGCTTCGATGAGGTCTCTTTAGACTCTCTCTACCTTAAAAAGTTGTCCCAAGCTTTCCACGGCCATTATGTGGACACATTGACACTGGATATGGTAGATCTTGGCCGAATCCAAACTGCCGACTTCCACGGATTTCTAAAAACGTTGAACGTGAGACGATTATCGCTGAACTGGCTCAGGGACGCCACCGATGACCTGCTGAACGCTGAGTTCTTCGCGAACGTTGTCGAAAGGATTAAGTCACTGCAAATCGGTTATGTGAATTATAAAAATTCCAAACGCGTTTTTACGATAGGTGAAAACGCCATCGAGGGGATTGTGCGGACGCCCAAGTTTGAATTTGAGGTGGCTGTGGATAAGGACAACGCAGGTATCATTAAGGAGACTTTTAAGGTACGTTTTTAACTACTTTTCAAAACAAAAAAGCCAAAAAGTGACAAAAAATTACATAACAAAATTAAAAATTGCTAGCTCCTAGCGGATTTGAACGCTGTTCCAAACACATATTAGCCAAGAGCAATATCTCTACGCTATAATCACAAGAAAAGACATTTGACCTGTTGAAACCCTGAAAATTGAAAATGTTTTGCTTGCTT
Organism: Steinernema carpocapsae; assembly: GCA_000757645.3. Taxonomy (NCBI): domain Eukaryota; kingdom Metazoa; phylum Nematoda; class Chromadorea; order Rhabditida; family Steinernematidae; genus Steinernema; species Steinernema carpocapsae. The sequence continues at coordinate 185,378 of AZBU02000007.1, forward strand.
TCTTGGCGGCGCCAGCTTTGCGTGTCAACCACGACGTCGTTAGGCTAAAACAACGTATATCAAGACCTGTTGCTAAGGAAATGCCAAAAATTTTCTTGAAGCATCGATTCTACTCAAGCCTACTTTTACACTAATGGTTTTCAAAAAGCGTCCCTAAATCACAACATTCAGGTCCTCGACCGTCTTCCCAACACCGACATTCACTTCTCCACCATCAACTTTACAGCAGCCGAAACCGATCTGGCCAAATGCCACCGTCCCAAGAGTTGCAGGTCAAAAGTGAAAATCTACTGTGAATATAGAAATAGTCATTTTGATGTGAGATACAAGAGATATCGATTAGTCCCTAATAAAAAGTTTCATTAGTGAAGCAGGTTGAAGTTTACGATGTGATACAAAGTTACACATTGCACTGACTTTGAACTTCAAGTAAGACGTGTCCTATTATCTTCACGTAACCAGATCGGTTGGTGGCTTAAAAGGCAGGCTTAAAAACGAAATAACAACCAGGTGCAAACCGTGCAAAACGAGCGCGAATGGATGCGGCAACGATCAGGCACGCTAGCAAAGCTATCAACTGCGCCCACACGCCACGGATTCCGGAAAACATGGGCGCAAAACGTGGCGGATGACCTCCTCACAATCGTCAAATTTTTGATTGGAAGCGAGGCGCCCGAAAACGACCCAATTTTGAGCGTCACCAGGGCCATTTCCCCCTTTTCCATAGTAAATCGACCTTCCGCCGCCGGCTCGCGCCAGTCTGAGATGAAAGTGCGACGTTTCCTAGTAGGGATATTCGATTTGGCTTCGACGATAGTATTCTTGAAATCACGCAATGCTTCCTCAAACTGAAGGTTGAGCAAATGCAAACAAACCTACAGCTGGGTTAAGAGGTTTTGCGGAGTCATCTACAGTCTTTTTACCGCCAATACGATCGACAGACAATACATATTGCACTAACTTTGCACTTTAAGTAGAGGTGTCCTATAATCTTCATGTAACCAGACCCGCAAAGATCAACGTCGTTCTTCCATTTGGTTAATGGTTTGAAATGCAGGCTTAAAAACAACAATAACAACCAGGTGCAAACCGTGGAAAACCAGTTTTAGGAAACCCAAAATCGGTTCAAAAAGTGCTAAAAACCAAATCGAAAAGTTGCCATAAATAGGTCTTTTTAAGCAAAGGAAAAACCAAATTGAAGAAGTTTAGACTTGAATCGGCACCAAAATGGGCTTCGCAAATGTTAAAAACAGGTACGAATTGAAACCCCAAATGATGATTCGCAAAACAGAGACAAACCAACTATTTTCGTGATTTCTCAGAACCACGATTTATGTCCACGAAAAGCTAAAATCAAGCTTCTGTAGATAATTCTAAAGCACGGTGACGTTTTTCGCTAATTAAGGAGTGTTATAGTGCCTTTGTGTAACCAGATCCGCTAAAATAAAACTCGTTTCTCTCTCTTTCTCTTTTGTAAGAGGGTAGAAAAGGAGAATTGAATACCTCAATAAATCTGTTAAATCACTCCAAGAGAGCCGTTCGCAAACTGAAATTGGTGCGTCAAAATAGGCCAGTTTAGAAGGAATTTGAATGGATATCAATTTCAACAACACTTATACAACAAGTATTTTCTCTCATTTCGCGCTAACAGCTCGTAGCGCATCAAACAGTTTCCTATTTTCCAGCGTGGCAGGCGGTCTAATCCCGTAAACGTATTCGAAGAACTGGAACCACCGGACATATTCCCACGGGTAGTCCATGCCGAAAATTGCGTAGAGTTCCACCAGAAGCTGTAGAGCTTCGGTGAACTTTCCCTCCACTGGGAGCAGCTCCTTGTCACAAACGATGAAATAGTGGGAGACGGAGCCGCGGTTGATTTGTACTATTATCGGATGCTCGATGGTCGTCGTTTCGTCAAAGAATTTGCTGAGATCGGTGATGTGCTGGAATTGAATAGGCTTAGTGATTAAATAAAGTAAAATATGGCTTACGTTGCATTTAAGGACAATTTTCCACAAGTGGTCGCGGAAATACTCTCTCTGCTTGTTCATAAACACGAAGAGAAGCTGGTCGAACGCGTGCCTTGACATCGTGTCCTCGTCGGTGCTCTCATCCAAGTCCAGAATCTCGTCGATTTTAAGGCTCTTCACATAGGTTAGGATCCGCTTCATCCAGAATGTCTTCCAGGATTTTGTAAAACCTCCGTTTTCGTTCTGATGTATTTGCGGGCAGATGTGGTTGAACTCCGCATGGATCGACTGATTTGTCTCAAAGATCTTGGGATAGCGTTCCATGTATCTTGCCACGTAGTTTTCAGGTGAGGAACGCTTCACTTGTTCTAAGAAGGCTCGCCGACCAAGAAAATCCCTCTTTTGATGGCCTACGAGAGGCACGTAGGAGGGGGTTGGAGGGAAATGAGAATTGGAAACTTTGGGAAGATTTTCCAGCTGGCTTCCTGTAGCTCGGACAATGACGACACGCTTGCTTTTGCCGTTTTGGTTGATCGTCATAAAAGTAGGCACGGATTTTGACGTGGAAGGCTTGGGAGATTCGATGATGAGGTCTCCAAGGTCCTCTTTGTCGGGCTTCTCCTTTTTGAGAACTGGAATTGACTCAACTGGCACCTCGACAATCTCATCGGGGTCTTCTGTGCCTACTTGCTCGCTCTTTATCTGGTCTTCGATAACGTTGAGAAGCCTGAAAAGGTAATTTATGATTACCCAAGACTAGGCATTGTCTGCAAAAAAGCCTGCTTTGCAAAAAAAAAAAACTCACAGATTATTCGTGCTTCCATCGACATCCGGCTCCTCCTCTTCCACCTCCTCGCCCGTGTACTCCTCAGCTTCATGAAGCCCACTCAACGCAGCCAAATTCAAGCCTTGACTAGCGTCAAACTCGCCGTCTTCCCTATTTTCCTCTTCTTCTTCGCCCTCGTTGCTGCTGTTGTCCATGGAGTCCAACTCATCTTCATCGTCCTCGTCAGATTCGTCAGATTTGGCCGCTCTTCTTCGGCTTGTTGATCCTCTTCCAGATTGCTGGGAAGCTAGGACGAGTGGCATAGGAACGTTTCCGTTGATGCGTTTCCGAGAGCTTAGGGAGTGCCTGAGGCGCTTGATGCGCTTGTCAATGAAACCCTTAGGTCGGCTAAAAGGGAGGACGTCGAAAGTGACCGGAAGCTGTGCGAGGAACATTTGCGTGTAAGTGATTCTCTCGTTTGTGGTTGGGAAGCCAGGCCTAAAAATTTCTGTAGAAATCTTCACATCTGCTTCATGAATCCTTACCGAATACAGTTCTGCATGAGATACTCAGTCATAATGCGGACCAAGCTTAAACGGACTCGGTTTTGCACTCTAGAAGCGTCACCGTCCGCTGCGACCATCTCTTCGATAATGTACAAACCACCTGGGGTGTCTTTAAGGATTTTCATCGCATCGACCTGGAAATTGACTGGTAAAATTGGGCAAAAATAGGCCTAAACTAACAGAGAAGCGGAGCTTGTAATTGTTGATCATAAAACGGCCACGTTGAGGGATAATTCGGCCTCCTGGCATCGTTTTGTAGGGGCCGGAACTCTGGGATGCGGTGCGGAGAAGGGGTCCTACAGTGTTGCTTTTGAACCTGGAATCAAAGGGGATTTAGGGCTGAGAATAGGAAAAGCCTCAAAGTCATTTTAGCAACATTTCAGTCATTTGAGATCATAAAACCACATTTTTTGGTGTTTTATGACCAAATTCATTGCTAATGCAGGCTATAACATGCGCTTACCTGATGACCTTCAAATTCGTGGTATCTGGAAGCTGTTCCTTGCTGCTGGTTAGGACCCCGGCTCCCTGGCCTCCCATGCAAACGTGGCTCTTCTTAGGAAAGTCGGGGTTCTCCATCCACTTCTTCCCGATAATCTGGATCTTCGGCTGGTCGAGAAGGGTTTGCTGCATCTCTGACCTCCTCCTATTCACGTCCAAGCACTGCATGCAGTAGGCAAACTGGTCTCCATCATGGCGATCTGGCACGAAGAACTTGAAGACATGATTAGGATACCGCGTGCTGTGGAACACCGCAATGTCGCTTCCGTCTTCATCCACTGACCATTCCACTTGGTCGTTGTAGGTCAACGATCGATTCGGCCTTAGGAGAGGTGGTCCGGAAGGGTTGATTCGCGGTGCAGTTGGAGATAAGATCGTCTTGGGGCTGCTTCCGATGATTGTGCCCAATGAATCGGGCTTTTTCGTGCCAATGCGGATGATTCTGGCACCTCTGGGCAGATTTGCTATGCCGGTAGTCGAGATTTGCGGCACATCTCCCAGAACGCTTTTGAGGTTTGGGATCAGCTTGGGTTTTGGCTCGGAAGCCATCTGAAATACAAAGGCTCGTGAGATAAAACCTAAGATGGGAAAAACGGGTTCAATATATTAGACAAACGCGGAAAAAAGCGATGCTCAAAATTTTGGGTCTTTAAATCACGTTTTAAGCAAATGTCGCACGTTCGGAGGACCCAAACAGTCATCTTCAGTCTAGAAAATAACGAAAAGAACTTTGAAAAGTAAAAAACAGGATCTGAAATAAATTCAAGTCGTCAACAATCGTCTTGCCGCGCTTTTCGTGGTGGGACCAGTGAGCATTGATTAGGTGCGTTGGGTCGAATCTCCCTTCCGTCTTAACTGTTTTTTCGGTCATATTTTCAAACTTTCCTTGTATTTCGGATCCCAAAAGGCCTAATATACTATTTCCGTCAGTTTTGTAAACATTCCCCGTTCGTTTTCGACCTCAGAATCCTAGCAAGACGAACGTGGGAGGTTTCCAAAGCACTTGTTCGAACGCTCATCGCTGAAACCGCTTTCAATCCCCTCTTTATGACGCTTTTCGTGGCGGAACCAAGCAAGGTTATTTATGTCGATATGGATAGAATTTTTCAACGCACGTTTAGCGTTAAATTTAAGACTTATCAGGGCTGAAAAGAACCAAAAACGTCTTTGGGGTGCTTCGGAATGAGTAAATGAAGCTTCAAACAAAATCGTTTTGGATAAAAAGCCGTTTGAATCTTTTTTACATTTGAGCGCAACGTGAAAATTCAAAATGAACTAAAAAAACGGGTCCAATCGTGGGCTAAAATGTGACAAAACAGCCATAAATGTGCAAGCGAACAACCTTCTAAACAGCTTAACCCATTTTCATGCCCTAAACGTAACCTAAGCAACAAAGCCCTAGCATAAGCAACACTCATTAAAAGGTCCAGTTTACATGCCAATGTATAACTCTGAAAATGCTCTTCGCTTTAAGAAAGAGACCGAGAAAATAGAGAAGCGCGTGCTCGCAGAGAAAACGGGACCAACGATGATGGCGGTCGGGAGGAAAGGGACGCGGCAAGCCTGCGACGCGCAAAGAAGAGATCCATACGCACTGACACGCAATCGTGCCAGGAGCCTAAGCGGTTCTGTTCGCACAGACCGGTTGTGAAAGGGTTCAATAGTTGCTGAAAGAGGCCTTTGGAAACTTCTTACATTCGGGCAAGAAGGAGAGGATTTGGCAAACCTGTTTTTTCAAACATATGGAGTCCAAATGAGTCAAAAAAGGAGGTGTCCAAAAGTGTTTGAAGATATCAGGTAAGTGAGGGTTATCGTAGTCTGGCTATGGAGAGCAACAGTTCTCAGAGAAGCTCAGTTTGACCCATTTCTCAAATGTTAAAGGTCAGATTGGAAATAATCTAACTACAAAGTATTTTGAAAATGACTGTTGGGAAATGGCTCAGGAACGTCTTGACGGGACTACATTTGTGATGGAAACGTCGTAGAGGGAGAGGGACATGGAAAGTGGTTAGAAAAGAATCCTTTCAAAGCCAGCCATTCCTGAGCGTTTGATGTAATTTCGCTTTATATTATGGCGTTTTCTTATTTTTAAAACTGCTGTCAATTCTCAAAAATCAAAAAATGAGCGAAAGAGTTTTGATTTTTAAGGTTACGGTAAGCGTTCTGCATCCCTTAGCGTAAAAATGCCATTTAAAAAAGATGCTAGCGTACACTAGAGATTGTTAGTTACAGACAGAGAAGGTCGAAAAAACGTGACCAAAGAAAAAAACCGAACGTCCAAAAACGGCTCAGGAATGTCGCGTTGAGACCAGATTTGTGATGGAAACGCGAAAGCAGGGCGTTGAAGGAGTACAAAAGAAAACTCTTGGATCGGAAAATCATTCTGAAGCGTGTAATAAAGCTTCTTTTCAAGATTTAGCTGTTGTGTCAATTTTGTAACTTCTCTCAATTCTTAATGCTTTCGGAAGTTTGAACACAGGTGGTTACGGTAAGCGTCCTGCGTCACTTGAACCCATTTTGGCTTGTTTATATCATTTAACACCCGATAAGTTACAGGATGTCAAAAAACGTGACTTAGTTATGAGACGAACGTCCGAAAACGCCTCAGGAATGTCGCTCTAAGAGCAGATTTGTGATGAAAAGTGCAGACTCAAAAAAGCAACCCTGACGTTGGCAACGGCAAACTCATGTCGCGACGAGAACCTGAGGCGCTCACAGAGCGTCGCAAAGAACCCTTAGCAAACCCCATAAGTTCGGTCTGTGATCAATTATCTTTTACACTTTTTGAGCCAAATTGGCTTTCTAATAATTTTGGCTAAGCCAAAATTGGTTAAAACACACAAAAAGTCAAAAGACGCACCTTTTTAGCCTTGCAAAACCGATAAACGTTGCTGCGATCAAGTTTCCTTCCCAGTATCTCGCTACACAGGTTTGTCGCTTCCGTATAAGTGATCTCGCCAGAAAGAGCGGCTTCACATATGGGCGCCAATCGCGGATCGTTGAAATTAGCTCTTGGGCGATGCGGGCGAAACACAGTTTTTGTCGTTTGTGTTCCGAAGCTCCTGGGGGCCTAAAACGGAATCAAATCTCTTTTGAACTATTTCAAGTAATTGCTCACCTCCAAAGAAGCCATGACAAGAGCCGCTTCTTCGATGTCGGACAGTTATATTGGACGTTGACAGCCCGTGCAAACAGCACTGCACAAACGCGTCAACAGAGACAACGCAGGCGTTTCCGTGCGGGACCCATGTTTGCATTGGTTGAGGCGAAGACAACAGCTCCAGCAACTAACGACGGTGTGTTTGACCTCAGCGGTCGTTTCTCTGTTTCCTAGAGTACACACAAATTGACCATCTACTTACACACAAATCGAGCCATAGATATTAAGGTTGGCTCTGAATCCTTACTTATTTTGCTTCGAACAAAACTTTTATGCTTTCGAGCAAAACAGAGTCGATCAAAAAATTTCAATTTTGTCGTGTTCAGCTATTTTTCAATGAACTCCCCAGCTCGAGCATGTCGTCTCCATTGAAAGCAAACCCATATACATGCCGTTAATATTCTCCATTATGTATAAACAAAATATAGATATACAAGCGTGACTATGTATAAATCTTTGTACAGGATTAGAATCTTTCTCGATCCAAATCGACCTCAGACTTTTCTGTGTCGGTCTGTAATCGCTGATTTGGATGAAGCGACGCAGCCCTTAGCCGCTCCTTTTTACTCGCGTTTTCGTGTAGTTTTTGAGCCAAAGCCACCATGTTGCCATTGGACGCGTAGGATTGATTAGCATGGCCGTTTGCCTTCTGATCTCCGTGCTTAGGAATGTCGATCTTGTAGATCACACCTAAGAGGTCGCATTCAGGGTTAAAGTAATTTTAGGATATTTACCGTTCCTCTCCTCGCCTTCGATCTTGTTCAAGATTATGCCCTTGTCTTCGTCCTTCTCATCAGAGCTCTCTGACGTCGTAGACCCAGAGTGGTACCTCTTCCTGTGGGCAAATCTCAGGGCAGCATGGAGGAAAGAGACCTGACCCTCTTCGTCGTCTCCATGATGGGCGTCTCCATGGACCAAACGAGGCACTCCTAACTGGAACCAGCCGGTTTCGAGGTACCTCAGACACACTTCCAACAGCATCCACTGACAGTGAAGGCATAGAGATAATCAGCTGGAAATATGGTCTGCGTGAAGATCATAATGACAAGGGTAGACTGGCTAAAGTCGAATTCGTCATCTGTGAGTTGGTATTTGATAGCTGAGGTGTCGAGGAAGGTAGAGCCGAAATGGATCCATGCGAGAAGGACACCACAGACGGCGATTGAGGGTAGGAAGTGTCGTGTGGCTCGGACGTCTTTGTCGTTTAGGGCCAGGAGCTTGCGGACACACATGTATTGGAGCCATTGGCTGATCTGAAAAATGGTTTGAAAATTACGAATTTTGACTTGTTTTTAGAAGACACTCTTCCGCACAAAACAGCCCCAATTAGATAAAAAGGCAGTAGCGATCCAAATAACGTCATAATTGTGAGATAAGAAGCTGGTTACTTACCTGCACCATCGCGAGCGAAATCGTTCTTAACACAGCTTCGTCGGTACGAATGAACCCATCTGCTCTTTGACACTCAATTTCAGCTGCTTGAAGACAGAATTTGATGAGAAGAAGCAAGGCACAGCCGAAGAGAATGATGACGTCACCTCTAGCTTGGGCTTTGTGATGAGCGTCCAGACGATCTCCATTTAGGCACCATGTCCAGCGCCAGATCTGAAAATGACGTTTTTGGGTTTTTGAAGCTTAATATAAAGAACTGACCAGTAAGAACATGAACATATGGGCAGTGTTAGCCACAATCTGCATGCAGTCATTAACATCCCAGTGCTTCAAAGCCAGAATATCAAAATCAATGGAGTAGTAGAAGAAAATAACCCAGCGGACGGTCATGAGAGCCGTGGCAATGTAGGTGACAGTGCAGAGAATGATCTTAGTGTAGCTTTGAATTCTCAGAGGAGGGTTTTTAAGCGTTGGGTTCGCGGTGTAGACTCGCGAGATGTCTTTCATGAATTCTCGGAGCAAGCCGCGGACTCCTTGTCGCATCTGGAAATTGTGGTTTTAAGATTTTCAGACATAACATTATGCTTACCTGTCTCTTTCTCTGAATATTGTCAGCCTTTTCTTCAGCACCTCCGCAAGCCAGCCAGTATAAGCAAAACCGGGAAGAACTCAGAGGCACAACTGATGATAGCGCTGTTGAGGAGACCTTTGTTGAGGTAGTACCAGATCTTCTGGGTTCCGTGGAGGTCCATAGACGGGTCGCAATCATAATGCCGTTTCATCACTGGGCACCAGTAGCCGTCTAGTTCTTTGCGTTGGCAGAGTTCCTGAAAATCAGCGTTTTTACCCCACATTTTAGAAACTAAGCCTTACCTGGTGACTCAGGTAACCCTTATAGATGACAATCTTAAGCCAAACCACGGAAAACGTTATGTTGACCCAAAGTCTGCACGCCTGAAACAACAAAAACTTAATTTTTGACCCTAAAGACTAAAATGACCTCATCAAGATGGCTATTAATAGATCCATAATAGCATCTCTGCAAGATGTAGACCAAGCTGAGGGCACAGAAGACGACCATAATGAGCGAGTAGATGACATCAAGCCAGAACTCAGATCCATAAAGAGCGTCGACAAGCTTGTCACAGTTTTGAAACGCGTAGTTGAAAATAATTTTGTAAAGGTAGCCAATGACGATTCCGATGGTCAGGGCAACAGCTCCGATGAGGGCTGGACGAGGCATCTCATGGGGAGCGTCCAGTTTTGGGAGATTACGGGTACGGTAAAGGAACTCAACCATCACGATGCCGCATGAGATCATTAGGAAGCCTACAATCTAAAAAGCGATTTTTTTAATTCTTCGGCTATGAAAAAATTCAAGTTTTAGGCTGGCTTATTTAGGTTTTGGTGCAGGCTGTAATTTCGTGCAGGTCCCTTTGCAAAAGTAATGCACCCTATAGTTTAATCGATACACCACTCTTAGATCAATAAAATTTTACGACGTGGACTTCAGCACGCGATGCTTCATCTTCACCTGGCGTCGATAGTCTTGCCCTTTTTGTACTAGACGTATTGATTGGTGATTAAAGCTAAATTTAGGTCTTAAGATAATCAATAAGCTGATCAGTCGTCTTTCAAACATTCTTTTGAGTCACAAAGCCACTTAATCTAGAATACACAAATTAGACATATTGCATATGTATTCTGATTCAGTTCTCTGTGAAACATTTGTTTAGATTGTGTAGAGGTGACGCGCTGATCCACCAAACCTGACCTGGCTGGTTCAAATCCGGTCAGAGACGTTCAACGTTCAATTTTTTCTATTATTTTTAACCTATTTAAATTTAAAAAAGAATTATTACAACGTTTTGGTAACCTTACAAGGTGATATATCCTCAAATAGTAGATGGTGTCATCTCGACTCAGAAGGACGTACAAATTGAGGAATATACAAAGCAGAAATATCATATACAGCGCCACCGTGCAGATGTGATGCATTCGAAACATCCATCTTATCGAATTTAAGTTCATCGAATCCTGGGCCTGAAATTCGCACAATCTAAGGTCATGAACCTAAGCCATAATGACCTAATCACATCCACAATTGCACGCCTCAGATCTTCTCTCCAACACCCCTTATAACACTCTTCCCGCGCCTATCAAACCCCAAAAGGCGACTTGAAGCGCCGCGTCACGTTGCGGCTATCCCGTCGACGGCTCTTTTGCGCGCTTATCACAAGGAATACAATAAAAAGTAAATCGAGCAGCTACTAAAGATAAATTTTATGACTTTCTATGGCGTCACGTCTTTCAAGGTGCCTCGTTAAGGGATCGCTCGGTTCTAGCAACAGAGGGTCATGTCTTGGACAAGTTTGCATATGGAAGAGACGTATCCAAAACTCAAAAATGGATTTTTTAAGCTTCTAAGCTTGAAAGTGCCAGGTTTGGAGTTTTACGTCAGAGATCGTTAAATAGGCAAGATAAGGATTAGGGGCGGCCCTTGCAGAGTCCGTCCTAAGGCTACGAGAGACGACAACCGTCGATGATCTAGCAAAGATAGACTGTGTTTTTGGTAATAACGCGACACGCGAGATAAAACCCGTGAAAGACTTAGGTGAACCGTCGACCGCTCTTATCTTGTGAACCTTCGAGTGATGATAAATGGACAAAGACTTAAAAACGTTTACGACTTCTAAATTTGGCATCTCTAATGTGAGAAAAAATTGCGAGTTTGCATAGCCAAGAATAACGTCTTGTAGTGGGGTTAGACAAAACGAAGGCGTAGGTAAAAAGTCGTAAATGAACCGTCGTTGTTTAAATAGGTTGCTGATAAAAATGTGACGTAGACAACTCAAACCCACTTGTGACGTTTTCAATCCGGTTTTTAGTAACCCAGAAAAACATTATAAAATGCGAATTTTGAAAAAGTGAGTCAGAACAGCTCGAAAAGGCTACATCAGAAGCTGGGGTTTAAAAAGGCAAGTGGGCCCACAAATTTCAGAAAATTAAATAATGTTTTGGATTCGAATTAGCAAGACAAAATATGCAATGCGACAATTCTCATGACTAATCAGAATTGCGAGAAATCTCCACACAACATTCCCACATAACATTTTCGCTATAGGGGTTTTTTGTTTCTAAATTTTAGGGCAATTTTTTCATGTTTCACAGATTTGGTTCAACTGTTTTGATTAAGGCTGAAACAATTTCAACAGCAAATAAAAAATTGTGTTTGATTAAATTTCCTCTATAAGAACGGAGAGCTGTTTCTCTGTTTTCCATTCGTCGAAAATTTTGTGCGAACAGAAACAGCGAACAGAGTCGATAAAGTTGGGTATACCTCGACTGATGTGAGTTCAGCTTTTTGGCGCCCGCTTGCATGAAATCTATTACAAAATGCAGCATGCATCCAAGCAACAAGCAAAAGGTCACGTTTGTCCTCCCGCAGATTTGGATGATCCATAGCGCTTCCCGCCATTCTTTCTGATGCAAAAAATACCCCCTGCGAAACTAGACAGCAGAGATGTGTCTCGCTGAGGGTGTCTGGGAAGCATCATTTTGACGTACCGGGGCCAAGGAAGAGCTCGGTCAGTCGTCCACGGTTTATTAACAAATTCCGCGATCTTCTGCAAAGTTTGCACGATGATAAGCTGAAACCCAAACGGTGAAGCGGCAGTTCAACAGCCAATCCTGAATGCGCTTGAAAATCGTCCAAATGACGTCGTACGTGAATGGATTCACAAATTTATACTTGTCAGCCCACACATTAATCCTCCTGAAGCCCCTATTTCCGATTTAGATTAGACCATATTGCCGCGTTTTTAATCTTGTACCCCAACCTTAACTGATCCAGTTGGCGTTCTTATGTTTGTGAGATAACGGACAACTGGACGACGTCAACGCTATAGTCGCTAATCTTTTTATCAATACCCACGCGTCAATAATGTTTCGGCCCTTATTGCATGACCGCCCACATCAAATTGTAACTGATCATTATAGCGTGGTCGTTCTGCCATTTAGCTCTAATTTAGTTTCTCATATTCAGTTCTTGATTTAAAAGACTCAAGTTATTGAAAGTACCATCAAAAGCCTAAAATGACTTTTAATTCTGTCGTTTTGACACTTAAAAAAGGGTTTAATTGAGTTTTGATGTTGCTTGAGTGACCTATCCCTGAGTTCCGTTTCCAGTAATATCCTATATTATTGGGCAACGTCCACACGTGGCTGACGCAAAGCAAACATTGACACCTCTGCACGTTATCATTCCATGATGAGCGTCGGCGAGGCCATTAACTGGTGGTTTATGAACATCCAAAGAGCAAGGGTTCCGACTTGGAATTGCTTAAATAGCTGTGTGATGACTTTTGGAATTTAATAGGTTTTCAAAGGTTCACAATTTTAGGAAATACAATTTTTAGATTTGTAAAGACGTTCAATTGCCTACACGTAGAAGTAAAAACGCAAAGTTTTGCTAAGTTCGTCATGTAGAAAATTAGATCCTAATACAAAACAAGTTTTCTTTTACAAGCCAAGTCACACACATTTTGTCATAAAGGTGGCGCTTTCTGTTTGACGACAACGGCAGTTTCGTAGTGTTTAATGAACTCTTGCCACGTTAACCAATCGAGCGTGCTTCAAACCACAATCACGATTCAAATCTTAATGCACGCTGTCAAAATTTCAATTTGAAATCCAACACTATTTTTCTCTGCAGCTTCTGGCAGCTTCTGAGTCACTTCTCATCGCACTGGCTATGCTTAAAAACGACTGTGGGAACACTGACTTTATGTTTGTAAATTGGTTTGAGATATAGAATAGGAGATGGGAAAGAGATATTACAAACATCGATCTGTCGTCGATGACAGTAAGCTTTCGTCCCCAGCAGTCATTGCCGACTTGACCAAAAGCAATCAGTTTGCTTATCCGGCAACCCTGTAATAACGTCTTCAGGGTAGGACATTATAGCGTGGTTAGCGACAATCGCAATCTTGCAAACGTCATTTGCCTTTTCTGGCACCACGACCTGCTCAAAAATTCGTTTTTCATAGAACTCTCCCCAGGCGTTGTTCGACTTGAACGATTTTTTGTTTTTCCTGCAGATCCAGCAATTCACGTTCCACTTTGAAAACCAACGTTTTTCAAAAACTGGTGCGTTCTTTGCAAGAATTTTTGGCATTAATTTTCAAGATGGTGCGTTATGACCATAAACCGATTCGATTCGAGCTTTCTTCATTCTTTCTTCTTCATTCAGTCAGCTGACCCACCGATATAACTAAACTTTTATGCAAGCGTGGTCGTACTCCTAAGTCAAAGAAAAACAAGTCTGTAATTTAGAAATAATTTTAGTTGGCTCAATCATAGTGCAATTTTTCTAAGTTAAGAGTTAAGACGTCCGGATTTCTGGTCGCTGGAATTTTGGAAAGGATTGAAAAATGTTTGCACACCCAATAAATTTGTAAACCGGCACATTTGATCACATACACTTTCCGCGTCGCTTAAAAATTGCTGTGAGATGTCGTTTCCTCGGATTTCTTTAGTTTTATACTTGTCAACTTCTTATTGATCTTCTTAAAAATTCCTATTCCCGATTTAGATAGACCTTAATGCCGCGTTTCTGATCTTGTACCCTAACCTCAACTGATCCAGTCGGCGTTCTCATGTTTGTGAGATAACGGACAACTGGACGACGTCAACGCTAATTTTTTTATCAATGCCCACGCGTAAATGGCGTTTAGGCGTTCAGGTTTCAGTCCTTATTGTATGACCGCCCACATCAAATTGTAACTGATCATTATAGGGTGGTCGTTCTACCTTTTAGCTCTGATTTAGTTTCTCATATTCAGTTCTTGATTCAAAAGCCTTTCAAGATATTAGAAGTACCATCAAAAGAATAAAATGTCTTTTAATTCTGACGTTTTGACACTTAAAAAAGCATTTAGGTGAGTTTTGATGTTGCTTGCGTGACCTATCCCTGAGCTCCGTTTCTAATAATACCCTTTATGGACCTTTACACGCAGAAGGTGGTGTCCACACGTGGCTGACACAAAGCAAACATTGACAACCCTGCACGTTATTACCCCATAATGAGCGTCGGCGAGGTATTAACTAATGGTTTATGAACATCCAAAGAGCAAGATTGCAACAAGTAAAGTTGCATTATGAGCGACAATGGGCACTGTCCTGGTAAGATTCCTGGTAAGTTAACTGACACAAAGATGGTGACTCAAAGAATCGCTGCCAGAGAATGTCAAAAGCGATGCATTTCGAACTAAAATGCTCATTTAAGACATTTTCCCCTAACATCATTTTTTAATCAAATTTCAGACCATGACCTGTCTTGAAGTATGCTTGCTCGAAGGCAAGATGACCAAAGCAAGAGCCGACGTTGACGCCATGCTACACAAATGCGCTCGATCGCCTTCATCCACAATTGAAGACAACTCCATCAAAGGAATGCTCGACAGGCTTTCCAAGATTGTCGGATCTAGAAAGGTCAGAAATCTGAAGACATTTTACAGCGTTCCCAGAATCGAGAAGCAGGGCGACGAAGTCGACATTCGCTGCTGGGAGGTAGTCTTCTTAGAAGACGCCAAGAACCGCTTCAAACCTATGAACTGCGTTTTTGTGGCTACTGAGGTGGACAAAGAAGAGACAGCATATCTGGAAAAGAGAGGCATCCTGACTGAATCATTAGAAGAGACTTGGGATTCTCAGCCTGGAGGAGACTGCTTGAAGGACGAATTGGACATGGTCTTCATAGACAAATGCAACGCCGTCATAGCTGAGAAGATTCTTAGGATCCGCTGGACAGACAAACAACTAAAATCTACTATTTTCATCTACAGCGACTTTTTACATGGCTTTGATGAGGAACTTCATGCTCTAAGGCATCTCAGAGACCACGTTCAGGTCTATGAAGATAGGAGAGAACATCTCCTAGAACTTCAAAACGGTCTTCTAGTGGCTCACCAGTTCTCAGACAAATGCCCAGTGTTGCCTCCTATACCTACAGTCTTCAAAGAAGCCTTCATTCCTCACTTCCTGGACTATGAAGCCTATCCTGACTCTTATGTTGAAATGAAGGAGTTTTCCCACGTTTCGAGGAACGTCGAGTTGATCCAGAGTCACATAATGCAGGCCGGTTTTGTGCAGGATACTGTGCTAAAGCTTGAGAACGTGCTTAATGGTAGACAGCTTCGGAGAATCAGGATCGCCGGATTGGGACCTTTTGTCAGAGCTGGCATTGATGCTAAGCAGTTCTCAGGCCTGTACCGGTTAGCACTGATTCTACGATCAAGGAGCACTTTAAGGTGAGACTAGCTTTTTCAAATAATCTTTTAAAACCCGATTCTAGATATCCGAGATTACCTTCCAAGAACAGGACGTCCTACCCTTTGAGAAGACTTATCTTCAGTCTTTAGGCATAATCACCTCTAACGTTGTGTGTCTAGGAGAGCCTGAAACGGGCCTAGAAGCCAATGAGGTCACGTTCTTCTATACCTTTAAACTAACCAACGCCCAGCTGAACCAGATCTATTGGGCAAACCGACATCAAGCCAGAAAATACGTAATTCTAGCCCAAAAACTCAAATTTAAGAATTGCATTTTGAAGACCGCTTGTTGGAATTGCCGAAAAAACGTAAAAAGCTTTGAGGCTTCCTTCAGCGCTTTATCAAAGTTTCTCAAAAACCAGGTCACGGAAACAATTACTGTTCCAGAAGACGCTAGTGAAGCTTGTGATCTGGCTTTCAGTAGTTTAACGCAAATCATGGGCTACAGAGGAGACGCACTTCAAGGAGTTCCAGATAAGAAGCCGACTATAACCGTCCAAGAAACGGTGGAACGGCATATGTGCATAGGAACCGCAATCAAGACCTGGCAACAGAGGCTTTTGCCGATTTGGCAAGCTTTTGTGAGACAGTGTTGCATGTTTCAATGAGACAATGGACTATTTGAGGCGGTATTGATAAATAAACGTAGTTCAAAGATATTTAAGCTCAATTAAAAGAATTGTGACAATGTAGAACATCAAAACTCTTTTTTTAAGCGATAGGTAGTTAAGAAAGTCGTGGACAACAAACCGCAGCGCGTGAAGCAGCAAGAGCCGTTATTATTGCACCGGGAGCTCCGGCGAGAACAACTTATAGGGCCCAAGACGATAATTCGCTTGGCGCAAATCTTGGACAGCTCCTCGTCTTTCGTTGCAAACGCGAAAGCGAGTTGCGGGGCAGACGGTCGGTAGCTTTACGACAAAATAAAAAACTTATTTATTAAATAAAGGAGAACGATCCAGACGTGTCCGTCCGTCCGTCCGTCCGTGTGTCACGAAATTTCCAGACGCGAGTTGCCTGATTGAGCGACTGCGGGTTACGGTAGCGGAGCTATTTGCGTTTGCGCGCGTTTCGTTGTCGCCGTGAACCGGTCGGTTTCGCAACCGCGTCAGCGCCTAAATTAGTGCCGCAAACGCCAAATTGGCCACAGTTGCGGGTGTTTTTGGGCTCAATCGAATATGCGCAAAATTTAGAACCGAATAATATATAATTTGCAGTATTTCGAAAAGATTTATGAAACTGCAAAATCGGTGCGCTCACGTCTCTTTGGAGGCGCGGCGCGAAGCGCCGACTCAGAACCTATTTTGAAACTGAAACCTCGCGCAATAGCGCGCGCGGCCCCGTTGATTAGAAAAATTGATAAAAGATTTTTTGTTTGACAAACCGTTTTATTAAGCCTTTTTTTG
This sequence comes from Steinernema carpocapsae, assembly GCA_000757645.3. NCBI lineage: Eukaryota > Metazoa > Nematoda > Chromadorea > Rhabditida > Steinernematidae > Steinernema > Steinernema carpocapsae. The sequence continues at coordinate 202,470 of AZBU02000007.1, forward strand.
GTTAACGTTTGAACAATGTAAAACAAAATTTTGCTTTGTCGCTTTCGACCATAATAAAAAATGTTCAAGCCTAAGCCTAAGATGTTTCTGGAGGTGAGTCCCAGCCTACTATCCCCACTGTTTGAAAGAGGCAGCCTCGAACCTACACACCCGGCCGCCAGGAGGCTTCGCCCATTGTCCTGCGTCCAACTAACCGTCCAACGTTTGTTGCAATAGGAAACGCAGCGCCGTCCTGCTCGTAACGGACAAATTGGCGCCCAGCAAGCTTCTCAATTTTCAGGGACGTTTCTTGCAATCGCAAGGCTCTTGTAACCACACTTTGCTGCAGAAGATTGGGCTTTCTGAAATTAATTGCGAATCGGGCGGGAGTAAACATCTTTTGTCGCATCTACCTGAGATGATTGCCGGTTCGAATTAGGTTACCATTTCTACCCGCAACGCTGCCTTGTATCCCTCGTGCATCCCAAGAATGTCAATTCCAATTGTTGAACAAATTCGGCGCTCATAGAAGAAAACTCGCGGCACTCCTTGATTTGAAAAGATCATGCGGGACGTAGCGTAACCACATCTAAAGGCTGCTCACGTCTACGCTTCACGAAATCCGGTTATTGAACAAACATTGCCGCTTTTTTAAGGTTTTAAGACTTCTGAATTTTTGAAAGGACGGTATATAATTTAGAGCGAAACCCACAAAAGCTTTGCTTGTTTCATTAAAGCCTTATAGCACAGCCTAAATTTAATCACATGATCACAGTTCCGGCTCGATAACAGTTTAGTGCACGGAATGCCTAAAGGAAACTCCTGACAGAAACAGGAAACGCAGGCAAAACAGGAATTTCAAAGAATTGGTGCATTCTAGATGGGGAAGTTCTAACTTCGATAAATAGCGAAGACCTTGAAAACGCCAAGTTTCAAAAATTCGAATTTTCTGGTTGCTTTCCCATGACCGTCAAAGTTGAAATATCAGCGGCTATCTCTTCAGGAACCTTACAAACATTCAAACACCTCGACATGTTGCAGCGAAATTTTGCGCGGCTCATGTAACTTTAAATTCCACTATCCTCAAAGCGCTTTTTGAACGTTGGATTGCAGAACATAGGTGCAACACATTTCTTAGGTGTTAAAACCGATTGCCGAATGACACTGTACCATGTGTAAGCATTCAATGAAGCTTATTGTGAATCTGTTTGTTGTTAATCTACTGAAATGTGCAAACAAAATCAAAAAAGCAAAATTAACGGCAATAAGAGAGCCTTCGAGCAGTTAGTTTGGCAAGGAAACAACTTGGCACCTGATAAGTTAGATGTATGCAAACTACACTATGGTATCAAGATTTATTGCAACACTCAAAACACTTCCAACGTATAGTCAATGAAAAACCCATTTTTGCGCTGTTTTACATTATTTGCTCGCATTTCAACGATTCCACAAACCTTCGCGTTGGTATAAGTATAAACCTCGACCACAAACGTATTCCCATTCTCCATTTTCCACGTGAATCTCATCCATTTGTCATTATAAACTCTCGAACGAGTGGGCGATTCCAAGAACTCCAATTGAACAACGCTTGAAACTTCTTCGGTCGCTTGTCCCATGACCATCCTGAACTCTTCAAGCGTCATTGCGCTGGGCATAGAGAACGACAGCTTCTGCATTCCTTCAGTTTCAATCCAACGTTTGAAAACCGCGTTGAAAATAGTGGGACCCACGGATGTGTAAAGCTTAGGATACGCTTTACGTTGTACGAAGCTACGTAAAGTACCCTTGGATATGGCTGTCCTTCAGGCTTGGCGGGAAGCTGCCTTCAAACGTGAATTTGGTGAACTTGGATGTCTTAAAAAAGGTCTTGGCTAGAGCTTTCATATCTGCGTTGCTCCCTATTCGAGAAATTTTGATATTTCCAGCATCGCTTCTCTCTGCCAAGATCTTCCAGAATTCAAAGTCTTCTGGTGAAAGCCAGTTGATGGTGAGAGTAGTTTCAAAGTTGGTGTGAGCGGCAATGAAAGGCAGCATTAGATTCAGAAGCAAATCACGAGAAATGGCGGTCGATGGTAGATGGTGCATTCTGTATCTTGATGCATGTCTGAAAAGCAATGTTTAGCTACACTTAGGCATGGATTCAAAACATACCCAAAGCTTTCTAGCCTATCGATAAGGAGTGCTCTAATCCTAAGACAACTTGTGTCTTTCTTGAGCAGATTTTCAAGTGTAAAAGAGTTGCCCAGATCTTCCAGCACATAAGAATAGTTTCTAGCCTCATCGCAAAGTATTTGGACGTTTACTACAAGGTTTTTAGCGTCGAATTCATCTTTAGCTGCTTGCCAAAGAACGGGAGTCTTGGAGAAGTTAGCAGGATGAGGATTTGAGAGTAGACTAATTGTTGAAAAGCAGAAATTAAAGGGAACTTCTTCCATAAAGTCTGAAAACAAACGGAAATAGGGAAGACTCAGGTTAAATCGATCAAGCGATGAATCAGAACAAGACAGCCATCACGCGAAAATTGTGCAGTTCCCAACTGTGTCTAGTCTGTGTGATTACAATGTACAGCTGAGCTTACAAAGGGTTGTCGTTGCGAGAGCCGCACAAAAAACAAAAGTGGAGTTTGTAGGTGACGTCTTTTAATCGCTTTCTAGAAGCATCGATTGTGCTCGAAATTTCGGAAATAGACGGAAAATGAACTAGAGGACTAGGGAACATCGTAAATTGGAATAGTTTCATCAAGGTCTTCAAGGAGGGCCCATTCTGTGGCCCAGGTTCCCAAGTACTCAGCGGCTTCATAGAATTTCTCCGCCTTATCCGCCGGTATCGACCTCCATCCTACGGGGCCTGCACCCATCTTCTCCTCGCAGCGTTTTTCGCAGTGGTCGAAGAGAAGTTCCAGTATCTCAGAGTCGAAATCCTAGATTGGAATGGCTTTATCGAGGTGTTCTGCGGCCCTGGTAAATGTTGAGGACATACGAAGAGCGCCTTGCGAGATCTTCAGGATTTTTCTTGAAGATGTGAATACCGGGAAGCACGACCGGGTAAGTTTCCGGTCCGGGAAGCTCCAGGGAAGTGCTTCCCGTAGGGAAGCTTCCGCTCGTTGGTGAATCTAGGCACAGGTGTCAACATTTCCGCCCTCGCTCAGTCGAGGTGGCAAAGCTGCATAGGATGGCGCAAAGCATCTTCTGTTTTGAAAAGGAAAAGCGGAAACAAGACCCGGGCATTTCGTGCGAAGCTGCGAGGCGACGAAGACGCCGGAGGTGGAAGGGGCCGCGAAGCGCATTCATGTTTGGGATGGCGATAGCGGCGAGCGAGGCCCGGAAGATCGATTCTGTTTTTCAGACTCGGTCGGGGTGCGAAGCCACCGAGGAGGGGCGCGAAGCCCTCCTTCCACAGACCGCGGTGTAATCCAATGTAATCTTTCATGTAATCCAATCCAGGCGCTTTCCCCACTCTTCGCATGCTCCTGAGGACTGCTCAAGAATCCAACAAGGCACTAAGGCGCCCGCTTCTGACATCCAAAGATAGGCCTAGAACCAGTAAAAAGCGAAGCTTTCTACTCTGCGTCTTTTCCACCCTTTAACCTTCTTTCCGTCCGCTCAAGAACATGCTTAGGTGTTTATAAATGATCCGTCGGTTGATTCAAGTCTCCTTCTAGTACTCAAATTCTCTGCTTCCATGCTCCTTCTATGCTCCTATACTTCATATAACATGGCCAAGTTTAGGTTCATTCGAGAGCAAATTTCAATGCCTATTCCCACATTTCCCTGACCCCCACAAAACGTTATGTAAACTTTCATGCTTTTGATTATAAGTCATACATGGATTTTAAGCATTTGTTTCTAAATTACCTACCCTTCGATCAAGCGAAACAGCGAAAGCGAACAGCGATAACAATTAAAAGTTTTCCAGCAAATATTTATTTTCATCAAACGAAAATTACACAAATCTAAACATACGGTTTTACCTCTTCGGACTCAGGAGGACAGGCCTGCGTCGCTGGGAGCACCTGAGTGGCTGGAATCATCTTCGTGGCTGGTAGCATCTGCGTTGCCTCTGGGAGAGCCTGTGGAGCCTCAGCTTGTGGCGAGGGCTTCTCGTCGGAGGCTTGCAGGGGAGTGTTCTCTGGTGGCTTCGCATTGTTGGGAATCTCCTTCTCCGACTGCGTCGGCATCATGTCCGCCTTAGGCTTCGCTGGGCGCTTCTTCCTTCTTGTCGAGCCTTTGGGTTTGGTTGACTGAAACAGCTCAAATCACTAACGCATCAAAGATCCATCAAATCCCAAAATTAACAGTTTACTTCAAAGCCACAAAGGTCACTAATATTGCTTCTCAAACGTCTTCTAAAGCGGACAAAATGGTCCCTGTATCAGATCAAAATTTAATCAATTCCCACCGAAGGACCCTAGCTTAAAATTTGACCCTAAAAATAACTGAAAAAGGTGTGGAACGCTCCTCGTAAGTGATCTCCACCTTTCGACAGGCTTCAGCCTGAAACGAACGCTGAGAAGAGCTGAAATATCACCCAAACATTGTTCAACAGCCCTATGAAGACCAGCCCAGACCTAGCCAGAAATGTATCCCAAGTTTGCCCCAAAACTGAAGCATGATCTACCTAGGAATGAACCCAAACAGCGAGCCAAAGTAGTCCGAAATCTTCCAGGCCCATCTTCCAGGACCCCGAAATCCCCGAACCAGCCTACTTTTTTGATACCAAATTTGACCCTAAAATCAACTCAAAATGAAGCATCAAGCGCTGTGAGCAGACGGGCAGTTTCCTGCCTTTAATGCAGGCCTAAACGTATTCAATTGTTGACTTATATAACATAGGCACAAAGCTCAAAACGACTTCCACAATGGACCCAGAAAGCGAACCAAAACATCCTTGAATTCGCACACATTCCAGGCCAGTTTCCGCTTTTTCTAATTTTCTTCCATTTCGACCCTCAAAATACGGGAACCAGCTAACCTTTTTGGTAACCAACCAGGAGCCTCTTCTTGCTACTCAAATTCGCCCTAAAATTAACTCGAACACTCCTCGTAAATCGGCTGAACTCATGGAACAGATAACACAATTCCCAGGCTTAAAAGCTGGCTAAAACCATCCGAATTGTGAACTCAAGAAATGATTAAAAAGTGTCCCGATCGTGACCTCAAATTCAACCAAAAATTGGCTCAAAAACTGATCCAGAAAGCGACTCACATCAGTCCTCAATCCGTCCACATTACAGCCCCTTGGTTGCTTCCTAACAGCCCTCCTGACAGACACGCAAAATTCCCAAACCAGCTCACTTTCTTGCTGCCCAAACTGGCCCTAAAATTTGTCTCAAATCCGCCCCAAAATTGCAACTGAATCTGCCCAGGAATCGACCTAAATTAGATCCGAATTCGCCCAAATTCCAAGCTCCGTATGCCTCTTAGCAAACTCACTTCGACATCTAAAAACCCCTAATCAGCTCACCTTCTTGTTGCTCTTACCGACCTCGTTCAGCGGCTTCTTCTTCGCTCCGCCTTCGCCCTCCTCGCAAGTTCCTTGGGTGGTCATGTCCTGGGTTCCGGGATCGTCCTTCTTTCCCACCTTCGCCGTCTTCGGATTGTTGCCCTCTCCCGGCCTCCCGTTCTTCGCCTCGCGCTCCTTCCGCCGTTGCTTCTGTTCTTCCGACTCGCTCGGCAGCGACCTCAAGTCTGTTTTCGTCGAGTCGTCCTCGTCGTTCTTATCAGTCTCTTCTGGCTTTGGCGGGACCTTGGGGGGACTCCTCAGGTCGTCTTCCTCGTTCTGGGCCGTCGCTCCGTCCGTCGCTCCCGCGGTTCCCGCCTCAGGCTTCTTCTCTCCCTTCCCAGGCTCTCCAGGAATGGCCATCTGCGAGCTTTGGGAACCTGAACACTTCTGGGCTTCAGGGTTGCTCGATATTCCGCAGCTCTCTACTTGCTTTACTGGATTCTGGCTTGGAACTAGCTTCGGCCCATCTGTGCCAGAGCTCGGCTGCATTTTCGAGTTCTTCTGCAGAACTAAGCATTACTTGAAGGCTCAAATTTGGGTAAACGTACCTTCTTCTTGCAACACAAGACGAATCCAAACAGCGGAAGAGCAGCGGCGGAGACGAAAAGCGCAAGTTCCAGGGACGCCATCTTCTGCTCGAATCCTGTACGATCCTCGTTTGATGTTTGCGAAATCAGCTGTTCGAGGAGGCGCTGCGAAACGGAAAATGGGAGAATGAATGGTCGTTAGGAGACGAAACCTGGGTTCAGACGTCTAAAACCAACCGCTCACGTGACCGACAAATCCTGAAAGTGATCTGAAACTTGCAAAACCGCCGTCTAGAAGGCGCCATGTCTGGAAAGCGCTCCTTTGATCCACGGTTTTACTTCAGTCGGAGCGGTCGATGGCTAACTTCGCTACCAGAAGAACGTAACGTAAGTTGAAGCTCGACGAAAACACAATATCAAGGAGAGTGTGTCCAAGACAAGCTTGTCCTTAACCAAGAGAAGCGACTGCGCTGCGAAACAAAAATTGGTAGTATAAGGGTGGTCGTTAGGGGGTGACGCCTGGGTTCGGACATCTCGGAACCACCTCTCACGTGACCGACCATTCCTAAAAGAGGTCTCAAGCGTGAAAAAACAGACGTCTAGAAATTGCATGGTCTGGGAAACGTCCTTTTAAAGGTGCTCCCGTCTTAAGCGGCTTATTCCAAAGTTTCATTTTACTCTGAGCGGTCAAAAGTGGACTTCGCTTCCAAAAGAACTTGAAATCGGATTGAAGCTCAACAAGAACACAAAGATGAGCGGCCCGACAGCAAATGAGACAAGGCGAGCGTCTTCCTCTTTAACAGGCAAAGGAAGCCAATCGTAAAATTGCAGTTGACGTTTAGACCAACCGCTCCGTGATCATGTGAAGTTGTGAAGTCCGAAATAAATTGAACGTCGCCATAGTCTAACATTTCGTCTAGGACGTGTAAAGTAGCTGTCTACTGGCTTACAGGTCTCAAAAACATCTATTCCAAAGTGTCACTTTACGAGAAATAGAGAAACAGCAAAATCAATTTACAACTATTTTACCCACAGACTAATTAAAAAATCTGGTTGAACTCTATGAGAAGCCCAAAAGTCTTAGCAACGCAAAACACATTTTATTCAATAGTACTCTTCGCTCTGACACAGACAATCGATTCCCAAGTACTCAGCGGCTTCATAGAATTTCTCCGCCTTATCCACAGGGATCGGCCTCCATCCTACGGGGCCTGCACCCATCTTCTCCTCGCAGCTTTTTTCGCAGTAGTCGAAGAGAAGTTCCAGTATCTCAGAGTCAAAATCGTAGATTGGAATGGCTTCATCGAGGTGTTCTAGGAATAATGCGGCACAGGTAAGCGTTGAGGATATACGAAGAGCGTCTTGGGAGATCTTCAGGATTTCACCGTCGGTTGTTTCGATTTTGTAGAAGGTGGTCGTCATTCTAAAAGCTCGCAAACTGATGTTATCAGATTTATGGATACTTGTTGGCTGAAATGAGTATTTAGAGTATTTTTGAGTATTTTTTTCCTTTAAGTATATGACATGCATCGTTTTTGAGCATCGCTTCCAAAAGTCAGGTCTTGCGCATTGCTTTGCTAAGAGTTTGCCCTAAAATTCCGTTTTCAGCATTGCTTTAGTATTCATATAAACCTTGGCTATCCAAGATCTAAACATAAGTCTCAAACTCTTCCAACATGGCAGCTGTCTTCCTGCGTGTCAAAGTTCAACTCCGCAAGGCGTCTAAAGCCGTCCAAAACTTTGCTTGTGAGATCTGGGAGGAAATATGCAAACAAGGTGATCTTGACATGAGGAGTGGCAGTTCACCGGATTTGTACTAGCAATGCTTTAATCCATTTTTCATTGTCAATAAAGCTGTTGCTTTGCTAAGGAAACAGTGAAGATCCGATCGAATTTAACACATAAGATCCAATTCCTCAAAAAGGTCTTGACACAGTATTTACACTACAACCATTCCTAGCTTTGTGTTCCTCTCGACTCACTGCGCTATGGAATTTGTGTCTGTCGACTTCATAGCCGAACTCTGTTAGACCAAGCTGAAATACTTCACCGCTGTAATTGTGTCTGTGGAGGGTTCCATCAGTGGACGGAAAGCGCTCGACGGATTGCTTTACAGTAAACCTAACCAGCCGTTACACGCTAACTGTTTTTTAAAAGCTTTTTAGATGTAACTGCGCCAAACTAAATAATTCGACCCGTCCAATTAAATCGTTGTAAGGAGTAAAGTCTATTAGAAGTCCAAAACCCTTTACACGGCATTTGAAGTGGCTATCCGTTTTCTGTCCTCAACTGTAATAAATTCGATGCCCAACAGGCAAACAAAAGCTGAAGCTAATCTTAACTCCGTCCCACTCGCCATTTCTTTTTTCCATGGAATTCGTGCCTATCAACATTATAGCCACGACCTGTAATAAGATTTCCAGCAGTTCAATTTCTCGGCTGATCGCCCTGTAACAAATCCTTTTTCTATGTTAAAAAATTTTTTTTCGTTTATGGCATCCTGAAAAACCTGATCCTGAAACGATTTCTACATTGCGAAGGATCAACTGCAATTAATGCAATGGTTGATATGTGACCATCAGACATTGCATTGTGTGAACATCAGACTATAATGGAAACATTTCTCTTCAGTCGAGTCGTTCCTAGCTTTGCTTCCTTCTCGACTCACTCTGCTATGGAATTTGTAACTTTCAACTTCATATCCAAATCGTGTGAGCTACTCACCAGCAATTCCCGAACCACCTTGATCGACGCGGAATTCACAAGCTGGGAAAAAGAAGCCATTTGTGTTCAGAATAAGCTGAAATGCTTTACCGCAATAATTGAGTCTGAAGAGATCTGTTGCAGAACCATCCGAATTGTCAGCAAGAGCAAGATTCCCACAAGGGTGAATATCAAGAGGAGAGCCATTAGTTGTGAGCTATACGGGGATCAGTACAATGACCCAGAGCAGATTGAATTTACTCGGATCCAGTCTTTGAGCATTTTGGACGTTAAAGGAAATGAAACCAATTTGGCCGTTTATCAACCGATTATCGACCTTGCAGGTTTTGACAACATCGATTTGACCATAGATAAGACTGATTTAAGACATTTAGACTTTTCTGGCTTCAAGCCTTATTCAGTTACTTCGTTGTATGTTACGAATTCGAGAATTTCAACTGGATGCTCGTTTTTGGCAGTTTTGAGGCAGTTGATGACCTCGGGAGTCATCAACGGCTTTGTTCTAATTGAAAAAATTAAAAGCCCTGACAAGATTGATCTAAGCGAGGAGATCTGCGAGTGGATGACCACTCCTAAGAGAACAAATCCGATCGAGAGTTTTAGCTTTAGCATTTCTGACGACTGCTTTGTTGGAGAACCCTACAATCTCGTAGAGAAGATGATTTCTACTTGGGTGCTGGCTACAACTGGACAAAAACATTCTTTCCGATTAGTGTTGACAAAATTTTTAAGCGATGCCAAAGCTGATAAACTTGTCAATAAGTTTCAGTTTGAAGATTATGACCAAAATCAGGAGACTCGATTCAAGTTTGTATATAACGACCGCTCTGTGACTATTGATCATGACTTCCAGGAGTTTCTGTTTGAGGCACTTTAAGAACGTGGTTCATCGGAGCGCTCCTAATTGGACTGTAAGCTTTTAATTGAACCTGTGAAAATGAAATAACGTATTTGAATTTAAGTTGTTTCAAAGCTGTCAATAAACTCAAAACCGTTATTATTAGGGTCACCCTAATAATTGACTGTAGCAAAAGTCGGTCAATATTCAGGTCCAGCAGGACAGTTCTTTAACTTCTGCATAAACTGACGTTCATTGTCCTTAGCCGGTTTGTCATCAGAAAGCCCATATATCACATTGTCTCTAAAACACATGATCTGATGATTTTTGCATAACGCTTCTTTCAGTGCTTCAGTCGCTTGTCCTGAATCGTTCAAAGACATATACTCCCTGTTTTTAAAAAACTGAGCCGTAGCACTGTAAATTTCTTCGCACATTTTTTCGTTGTTTGTGCAATTTTCGCATGGGCTTTCAGCTCTGCAAGGCACAAGGTACACTTTTCCATGGGCCAAAATTATATACTTTCTCGCTTGGTTCCGGTTTGCCCAATTAATCCTGTTGATCATCGAAATCAAGCCATGATAGACATAGAAAAAGCAGACCTCGTTTTCAAGTAGATTCTCTTCTGGAGGCAGTCGTCGTAATCAGGGGTGGATATATCCAAAGAGTTTAGATAAGCTTTTTCAAAAGGTATAGCACGGGGTTCTTGGGAGGTGACCTCAGTTACCTAAAAAACAGTATTGAAAAAAGTAGAGGAACGTTGCCTACCTTGAACTGATCCTTAATAAGAAAAATCAAGGCAGGCGAGTTGATAAAGGCTTCTTAGCTGGTTTTTAGCCGCTCTAGCGTTGACAAACCGACCCAAACCGAGGATTTTGATCCGTTTTAGTCTTCTGCCGCCAAGGATCGTTTCAAGCTTCTCAATCGTGCTTTTCTCAAAACCGCATTCTTTAATTTCTTTTTGAAGTTTGCGAATTTACAAAAAACGGCAAAAAGTGATTTTTAAACTGATAAGGTAGAGGAGGTAGCTTTGGAACGGTTTCGTGGAACTGGTAGGCATCAACAGTGATTTGAGCCGAAAGCGGCAATATAACAGGATCTGTATTTTGAACTATTTGCTTAAGAGCACAAAGCTCTTTTTCAGTTTCAAGGTTTCCAAGATCAAGAACATCAAAAAGCAGAATTGTGCCTCTGAACTGTTTTTGAGTCCAAAGGCTACGTACGAATTTTTCGGCTATGATAAGGTTACAGCTGCCCAGACAGAATATGTCGACATTGTCTTCTGGGCACTCTTTTATAGCCTCAAAATTAGTGATTTCTTCCAGTGCTTCAGTTTGGATGCCTTTGAACTGTAACTGAGTGAGTTCTTCCTGAGTCAATTCTGAAGCCACAAAAGAACTGTTTTTTGGTTGAAAGCGTTCTTTTATAGATTCCAGAAGAAATAGGTCCAAGCAGCGACCGTCCATCGGTTCGGTTTTTGGAATACTCCAGAAGGACTTCAAGGTCCGGACACGTCGATTGTTTACAAGATCTGAGAGCTTCTTAAGCATATTGTCCAACGACTCCTTGGGTATTGATTGTGCAGGCTTCATTGGCGAATCGTGACTTATCAAAATGTGGACTGAGCTACATTGCACAGTCTAGCTGCATGTCTAAGAAACGCAGTGTTCACACATTTAAAAAGCAACAAAAACGTGTCAAAAAACAGCAAAACAAATGCACAAAACTGATTATTTCAGGTTAGTGATTCCGCTCATTTCTACTCGAGAGGAGTATTCGGGGACGGAGAGCACGATTCTTCACTTGACATCACAAAAAACGGTTTAAGGATTCAGTTAAATTAAGATAATGATCAGAAGTAAATCTTTACCAGTTTTTGAATCGTCCCCGCGCGACTAACCTGCGCAAATCACAATCGGTTGCTGTACAAACGGTACAATCTTCCGGTACAATTTGTTGTGTCCTTCACGTTGTCGAGAGTGCTAAAGCAGAAATCCACTCAAAACTCCACAATCGCTAAGAAAAACGACAATTTTGTTTCGCACTTGTTTTTGGTTTAGCCGATCACGATAGTGCAGGATAGTATCGATAAGCACTTAAAAACTGGTAAAATTCTACTTATGAGCTCATCTCAATATCACAGAATTTCGCAGTCCTGAAGCCGTTTCACGTGATTCTGACGACGAAATCGTGATCAGCGCCCGCAAAAATAGCTCTCCTGCAGAAATTATCGTGTGACACCAATTAGTATCTGAATTTCGGCAGATGGGTTGACCTTGTGCTAGGAAGAGGATTCGTGAAATATTTTTGCTAACTCGCCAAAAATCCTAGGAAAACGCGCATGCAAAGTTTCTGCTAAACACAACCGCTCCCATGGGAACAACTGCTCTAAGACAGCAGTAGACTCGACGTTTCTGTTTAGACACGACGTCGTTACTTCAGACATGACCGGCATTCGGCGGTTATTCAGCCCTTCAGAGGTCGATTGAATCGGTCGGTCAGGTATTTACTAAAGTGGTATTTTAACGCCTCTTCTCTCTGTTTTTGGCACTAAACGTGTTAGTTTAGAAATTTTTGAAAGCTTCATGTGGTGTTGATCCTCGACAGGTGTAAACAGTGGCAGTGGATGTGGCTGTAAGCAGTGCAGTGGCAATAGATTTTTTTGCCAGTGGTAGTGAATTGGTGGCAGAGGATTTTCCGCGAGTGGCAGTAGCTTTCTCTTTCACTGCCTTTCACCGATTCACTGCCACTGGCAAGAAAACTACTGCCACTGCTTACACCTGCCCTTTGATCTCAGAACAAGCATTAAATATAAATCCAGAAAAACAATTTTATAGTAAATCAACTCTAAGAATTTAGAGCCTCAGAGGCATTTAACACTGTCTTGAGTAGCTTGGGCAATGAAGTCGCAATATTTTGAAGTACGAGAAGAGACATCTACAAAAAAACATCAAAAAACGTTCGAAAAATCTAAAGCTACCAGGCAATTTTCCATCGGGCGTAGGTTTTTCAGATCCCTTCGATATGATCCCAATTTGGCGCCATTCACCCCAAGTCGAATGAGGGAACCAGTAAAGAAGAGGTCCTCCGCTGTCACCCTAAACACCCTTATCAGTCACCTTCAAATTCTGTCTAATCATTTTACCTTGCTCATGCACTGATCCACCGAAGCCGTGCAGACATTGTCCTCTGTTACCGTGACGCTCAGCCTCGCTCTAGCCCACATTGCTCTTGAAATCATCGCCTTAACGGTTTTTATAGTCTATTTTGCTTACTTGCACTCCTCAAAGGGAAAAATAGTTGAATGCCCAAGCTGCAAATGTTGAGACGAGCCGCGACCATATGGCTTACCGTAACCCGTAAACCATACTTCAGAGTTATGCTGGTTAAAAGCGAAGTTGTCGTTTGCGTAGATTCTGGTAAAGTTCACGTACTCGGTTTGGATAAAATCCGCTTCTACCTAACTTAGACAAATTTAAAAAAATCACGTTTTAAAATATGAGAATTAAGACCTCTACGACAGCCACGTCATTAGCCTTATATGTGTTGTACTCCGGGTGCAGGATAATATTCTTGACTTTTCTGGACTGCACTCCTAGGTCCAAAGGTCTAATTGGGTCTTGAAGCCCTGCGTAGATCGTGATATCAAAGGGTTGGACGTTTTTGACGCAGTGACCGGCAGTGAGAACATAACGAGGACTAAGAAGTGTGGCTCCACAAGCGCCTAAAGGCTTTGCCAAACGCGCTTGGAAGTTGAAGACCTTGATGTTGGCTTGCTGTCCGTTGCGGACCTAAATAAAGCGTTTTTGACGGTTTGAAAAATGTGACTTACAAAGAAAGGCTTGCAAGGGTTCACTCCAATATGGCCCTGTCCAGGGTTTCTGAGAGATTTAGCATAGGACAAAGGAAGAAGAACAAAAAGGAGCAAGCAGAAAAGCTCCATTATGCCTGACGCCGTTCAGAACAGAGACGAAAGTACTGATAAATCTGGTTTTAAACACTTTTGAGTCTTTGTTAAAGTGTTGTGCAAAAAAGATGCACTTGTTATCAGATCCTTTGTCACAGAGTAGATAAGCTACCCTCTGTTCTAATGTCAAAGACTCAGAGCCAGCAGTTTTGATGCAATAAGAACATAAACTGTTTCCGTGTGGCGTGCGTGCGTCACAAAAATTCTAAGCACGCCAATCTCACTGGCTTTTTCAAAAGTCGTTATAGGCTCCTTCGCGCATTTTTTGTGGAACTGCACATGGGTTTGAAAATCCTGATTGCGTTTGTTAAGAGCGCGTTTGCAAGTCCAGCAAGATTTTGTCCACAAGCACCAATTGGACGCTTGAGCCACCGTTACGTATTTTCTGGCTTGGTTTCTATTTGTCGAGTGAATGTTGTTGAATACCACAATAGAACGATGGAAAGTAAAAATAGGTAACCTCATTTGCTTCGAGACCCTCTTCAGGGTCATAAATCTCATCTACAGGAACAGCGTTAGACGTTTGAATTTCTGTATAGTTCAAAAATTCCATTTCAAAAGGTGTGGCATCAGGTTCTTGTGAGCTCATTTCAGTAACCTGAAAATGGTCCTTGATAATCGCCAAAGCGCTGACAAAGATTCCTAACAAAGTGTAAGCCCAAAATCTTGACTCTCTTTATTTTCCAATCCCATTTTTTCAATTGTGTCCTGAACGAATTCGGTATTCTTCATAAGATTTTGAGATTCCTAGAAACGTGGCTGTATTTTGTCATTTCGACAAAAGCATCAGGATGGGCTTCAAAGTCCCATAAATAAGGAATGAACTGGTCCTTGAAGATCTCAGGCATAACAGGCAGTTCCGGACACGATCCATTGTAGCCATATGCCTGCAATTGGACATATTTGTCAGTAAAAATAAAGACGAAATAATATTAGAACGTCCCAGAAATTGGAGAGTCTCAGAAATGGTTCAATGCAAGCAGTTCTGACTCCTTCTCAAAAGTGTCACAGACAAAAATAAGATTCTTCAGCTGTTTTTCTGTCCACCTGTTCTTAAAGAACTGCTGCACATAAATGCAGTTACAGTTTTCAAGGTAGGAATTGTCGACCTGACCTTTAAAGGACACTTCCTCAAACTGGAATTCTAGAACCTCTTCAAAGGTTGAATTTCTAGCCTCCAAGTTGGTCTTCTCATTCTTACTTATCTCTGAAGCCACAAAAGCGCAATTCTTTGGATTGAAATGCTTTTTTAGGACTTCTAGCATAATCAGATCACTGCATCGGTAGTTCTAGTAGCACGGCGGTTTTCAGCTCGCGGAACGCTACAGTAGGTCTTGGGATTTCTGACCTAACAATCGCTAACCACTTTAAAGAGATCGGGAAGCAGTCCTGAGAATGAAGAGTCTCTGGAAAATTTATGGATGGCGAATCTGAACTCTTTATCAAAGTCTTGGTCTTGGAAATAGGCCATTTTTAGGGTCTCAGTAATTGTATTTAACCGTATTTTTGGCAATTCTTAAATGTTGAATTTTGTTTGTATAGCATTAGTGCAATCCGAATAAGCTGGAGGAGCGTCAGAGGTACGATAGCTGTTTTGAGTCTGCTCTGAAGTGCAGGAACCTGTATAATTCGGTTCTGTAGCCTGCGAAACGTCATAGGTCATGTTTATAGAGCAATGACCATTAGGAGTCGTATGGGACGCTGTCGAGACTAAACTAAAACTTTTTTGCACCGCTGAAAACGTGAGACTTACGGTTTTCAATAGGCTCCCTGGAGTAGATTACAAAAACGTTGGGTCTGAGACTGGTTTGGGTTTCTCGATTCCCAAATTTCGCTTGTTTAGGCTTTCTTCTTCTATCTATGCCACACACAAAAAAAGCTGTAATACCATCTTTGGAGGAGACAATGACAAACTGAGAATAGAATCAGACAGTAGATGATACACGTTATCAGCAATCCCATAACTGTAAACACCGAAATGAGTGTTTACCAACGCGCTTACCTAGTCTGGGTGTCAGTGGCATTAATCCTTCACCAAACGTGTAATGTATGTCAAAACAAGTCTTAATTTGGTATCTGATATTTTGGATGTAGGGAAAATATGAGTGTAAACGACCAAGAGCTGAGAAGCATAGTCTTGGGAAAAAAAGTCTTCTATACTCAATTTTTTGTTAGGTCTGTCCGTCAATGCAAGATTCATTCATAGGACGGAGGAAGATCGTCGGCATTATTGGGTTGCACAAATCCGTTCATAACGTGGAGCCTTCACACGCAACTAACCTTGTTTATTTGCAAATTGCGGTTTCGCATGCACAGGTTCTACGTTCTGGCTAAGCGTCGACTTTAACAAGCTGACTAAACACCAAAAACAACCTTGACAACCTTGAGTGTCACCTTGACTACCCAGTTTTGAATTGAGTCAAAACTCAAAACTCAATACTCACACAGCCCTGCATGTGGTGTGCGTCAAAACAGTCTCAAATTAAAAAAGATTGCATTCAGAGGCTTCACATATACATTAAAAACAGATATTTCGGTTTTTTCACTTCCAGTTAGCTATAAGAACAAGGAAGATCATCTGAATTGTTCTGTGAAGAGCTGCCATTTACAGCTTGACGCAAAATGGAACTCGACTGGCTTGGATTTTTAGTAGTGCCTGAGTTTGGCCGTGCCTGACCCTGTTTGCACATTGTAGCTTTACATATTGAACACTTGAGTTTCTGACTGACTGAACACAGCCAATAACAAAAAACGGTCAAAACAAGCAACATGAAAGCAAAATAAGAAAAAGCAGTTTAAGCAAATATCGGTTCCCTTCCATAACTGGAAGTTTCTATGTTTTCCCGTTGCGTATATCCCACTTAAAGTGGCATTACTTCGCTTACGCGTGTCACAACAGTCGAAAATTAGAAAAACACATGTATTGAGGTGCTTAAAATGTACGTTACGAACTGCATTTTTCAATTGCGATGGGTTCGATCGCTGGTGCTGGTTTCACGACTTCGTTATAAGAGGGAGGGAGATCGTCATGATTGCTTGGTTCAGAGGTTTCGTTGACGGCGTGGAGTTGAACGGAGGTCGGCTGGTTAGAGTTTTGAGGAGTAACTGAAAAACAGAAAACAGGTAAATAAATTTAGTTTGATTAAGCGTGATGATAGCGAAAATGAATGTTTTAATCACGGATTCAAAACCTAAGTTAAATTTACTCCTGGGTCAAGAATCTTACAGATTTGAGTCTCCAATGACGTAATTTAAAACCTGGAAAAGCTCGGAATCACGAAGCACTTGAATTAGAATACTTTGGACTCTAGACACACTCGGAAATATCTCCGATAAACTGCGAATCCACGCGCCTCTGGCCATTAAATTCATTTTTAGACTTCAGAGGGCATGATGGAGAGAAACATTGACATTTAAAAAATTAATGGGCAGATTTGAATTGATTAGCAGTTTATTGGAAGCGTGTCCGAGCGTGTCTACATAGAGTTGAAAGTTTTCTTATTCAAGTGCTCCGTATTTCCGAGCTTGTCCAGGTTTTAAATCACGTCATTGGAGACTCAAATCCGTAAGATTCTTGCAATTGTTAGATTGCCTCCAAGAGTAAATATTTCCGACTAGAAATTCGGAGATTTTCATGTATGTGTCACGGTCCTCGGCGGCTTCGCTGCCTCTCTCCCTTAATCCGAGTTTTTGTCGACGCCTTTAGCAATCTTGTGCATTTTAACTTCAAACATGAAGAACACTACAAAACGTTGGAACAAAGGATTACTAAGCTGCAAAGCTTCAAACAAAAAAGCTGTGGTGGGGTTCGAACCCATGACCCTCGGATTCTTAATTTTCATCTAAAATCCACTTTTTCTGGCTACACATGGCACCGGGGGGTAATCCAATAGTAAATTCTGAATCCCCATATCATTCTGAACTTTCTTGAGACAGAGCTTGTATGAAAAATAAAAGGCAGAATGTCGCTAATTTTTGTCAGAAACAAAACGCGACAACCGATTTCTGCAAATCCACGGTAGCAAACGTACGCTTGTTTGAAAACTCTCGGCGTAACAGTCACGATGCACTTATCTGCAGCTTCCTAGCTCCTAAACTCAAATCCGCGCGGCCTTCGGCCGTAAGTAAAAATTTAAATTCCACTTTTTTATAATGGTGACTAAGCAAAGACCTGAAGCTACACTGCAAACACAGCGTCACAGTTTCGACATTTAGCAGAATTACACCAGGGTTACAAACATGCAAAGGGCACACCGACGATGTTTGTAAGAGGCCGTGCTGTGCTTGGGCAAATAACGAACGGCGGAGTTACGTAAGAAAATGAAAGTCATCACAAGACACACAAAACAAAAAATAACATTTGATTAACACAAAGAAGACTTTCAATCTGGACCTTCATTGGATTTGAACATTACGCTACAAAGCTAGCAAATTTCGTTTTTTTAATAACTGAAAAGTAGTTTTAAAACTTCACGTAAGAACGTCATGAGGTTCGCTTAGACGAAACTCAGCATTGACTTGAAAGCGTAAAGCCAAGAAAACCATTAATTATGATTTACGACAAGTTTACTGACACTTGAAACTCACTAGAAAACGTTTTATGGTTTTCAGAACTCGAATATTGTGCTCTTAAAATAAGTTTTAATAGCAGCTTTTATTTTTTCCAGTAGACTTGAAATGCTGCCTTCACAGATCTCGCAAAACAGAGTGACCCAGCTACGCTTCATCGTCCTAAATCTTAAGGTTATGCTACCTTAAGCCTAAGCCTTGCTACCAACGCAGCGGTGGCCCAAGGTTTGAAATTGCAAGTTTTCGGCGCCCATCACCTTTCCCAAATTGCTAAAAATCAAAATCAGCTCTGAATGCTGGCCCAAGTTCAGCGGATTACGGTAGGCCCTAAGCCGCAATGTGAAACTTCTGAATCTGAGATAGCAATAGCATTTTTTAAATAATATTTGAGTTTCGTCGCGCGGATTTGAGTTTCAATTCCGGGGGCAATCATACAGTTATTTTTGATCGCATCGATTCTCGTCGATTCAGCGATTATGATAGCTTTATTTTTTAAAGTTGAAGTGAAATGTTGCATTCGCAGATATTGCAAGACAGAGTGACCCAGAGCTACGCTTCATCGCAATAAATCTTTGGGTTATGCTAACTTAAAGTGGAATGGATACAAATCACATTCTACGTACAAAACAGTGCTCAATTCTAAGTCTCAGAAACTTTAAGCAATGTTAACAAAGGTTGGCTAGATTAAGCTGAACTTCAAAATTCGACGACTGTAGAAAAAAGAAAAAGTTTTTAGTCAGTTCCAGTAAGTCTGAGATGCAGTCGTTAGCGACAAGCTTTTGACTGGCAAACCTAAGATTCAAAATTTGCAATTTTTAAAATGTCTAAAACAGTCTACAAGCACTTAGGTTTAATTGATTTAATCCATTCTCAAGCATGCAACAATAACAAAGCGAAGCAAAACACAACCATGCACCCAATCTAGTCCCATTATGGATGTCCAAACTTAACAACCATAAAGCTAATCCCAAGTTTAAGAATTTCAAAAAAACAAGTCAGAAGTTGTCTAAAACTTTTGCGCACCTTGACCTGCCTCCACCTGGTTCACCGTGTACACAGGCACTGTGTTATGAACCACACCCGTTCCTCCTGCAACACAAGCCTCATTTGGCTGTCGTTGCCGTTGATGCTGTTCTCTGTGCGTTGTTAGAGGCTGCCCTAAACAAATGTTTAACTCAAAAATTGATCTTTTAGAGTTTCTCCTACCTGGCGATGAGGAAAAACACAAAAATGATTAATACGATTGATGGAATGATGATAAAAGCATACCAGGCGCTCATTTTGGGATCTGAAATTCAAGATTTGAGGCTCTGGCTTCCCAGGCTACCTGTGACACAAACTGACGCACAACCAGATGAGAGATTTCCGGAAGAGCAAACAAAGCATAAATGCAAACGCGCGCAACGGAAACGCAAACATTACTTCTCGAGCGCCCAATCTCTCGCGCAGCAACCCACGAACAACCTTCCGATGGCCCCTAACAACATTCGAAGTGTGTACGTGCCTTCCAGCCTCAACTTCGATTTTTGATTTATTGACACACTAACACTACAGGCTATCGCAGCTGCGAACAAGAAGAACATTGTCCAGACCCCGAATTTGCCCGTCGACGAAGTGTAAATATTCTTCGAAAGGCGCCAACTCGTTCGGCGGCTCCGGCACGTTCAGGACCACAAGGTTCGCCTCTTTGCTCCGCGACAGCATTTCGCGGTTCAGCATTTTCATGCAGTCCTGAAATGGGGGAGGAGAGTTAAGTGGAGCAATCGAAAACCCAGAATTCTTAAAATAATCCAAAACAGGCCTCAAAATCGACTCCATATAAGCCTCCTCTAGAATTGTCACAAACTGCTTTTTGAGGCCTAACAATAAGGTGATCCCAAAAACCTTCAAAATTCGACCGTTAAATCCATTCTAAAGCTCGCCAAGGCCTCGAAATCATGGCAACGGTCACCCGAAGCACAATTGTAAGATTACAAGCCTTCCCGATCCACGAATCCCCGAAATTCTGAAAGGTCTCGTTTGAGGCTGTCAAGGCTCATCCTAACGGCTCTTGTCAGGTCCACAAATAACGGGTCACAGTGGGTCCTAAGCAGGGACCGTAAAACAGCCGAATGTGAGTCTTTTCTAGGCTCCTTTTTGACCCTTTAACCCCCCAAATTATGAGCCCATTTTTATCTTAGCCTTCCAGCCCAAAATAAAACGACTGAACCTTAAAAATGGCGGAGATCGAAGCCTAAATCTTCACAAGTATAGCCTCATTTGAGGTCGAATAACAGCGGATTACGCTAGGCCCTAGGCGTGTTTCATAAACACCTTAAATCTTCATCGAGTTCCGGCCCTAAATACGCCCAGCGATTTGCCAAATCTCCTAACTTCAGCTCCGAATCTCATTCCAAGATAATGCTCTCAAAACCCCAAAACTACTCAAAAAATCAGCTCAAAAATGACCTTAACAGCTCCTGCTAAGCCGACCCTAATTTACTCCCTACAGTAACCCAAATTCATTCCAGCTTCAACCATGAATGCCTCCGAAAACCCACTCAGAAACGGCTCAAAAATTGAATGCTTACCTCCTTCGGTTGGGGAGCTGCCGATAGCGTTGCCGGTGCAACCGATTCCTGGATGCTGAGATCAATAATCGACTGTAACGGGTAATTCTTCCTAAACAGTCCTTCCTTAGCTCCAAACCACAGCGCAAAACTTACTTCAACTTCCTCTTCCTGTACTTTTCGCTCGTCTTCTTCGCCGAGGCCACTTGACTCACGCGGAAATCTATTTGCTCCTTTAGCTTACGTACGTACATGCAGATCAATTTCACCTAAAATACGGCTTTATTCCTATTCCAAAACCCCCTTCACTCACCTGCATTTTCACAATCTGAACAGAGTAGAAGAGCGTCCTCGTCGAGATGCACCACTTCATCAGCTTGTGCTCCACGCTGTAGTCGATGCTCATCGAATCCGGAACCACAATGAAAAGCCTGATTTTCGACGTAGTGGATTCTGTCAGCTTCTTGAAGCGGCTTAACTGCACGGCCAGATGGACCAACAGATCCCCTGAGTCAAGAATCCACCACACGTCGATTATCTCTAACCTCTAAACAGGCTCAAATCACCCAAAAACTCATAAATGGTTTCATACCCTCATCAGAAAGCTCCCCTTGACCGTAATCACATTCGCGCGCCTTCGAATAGCCCTTTGAAGCATGAAATGGTAGTTGAACCTTATCGCCCTAGCCTCAATAATCGAACTAAAAGCGCCAAAAGCTCAAAAACAGGCTAAAAACTCGACTTACTTGGTAGGATAATTCATGATTACCGTATCCAGCTGGAACATGCCCATGCCTGAGTTGTTCAGAGCGGCTAAGATCACGCTATGCAGGGAAGAGATCTGAAAAAGAGGCTCGAAAAAGGCTAAAATTAAATGCTCACCTTTTGGTAATAGAGGAACATGGCGTGTCCTGGGAGATCGTTGACGGTCATGCCACTTTTCGAGCACGCCAGCTCTATCTGACCCAATTTTGTCCTCTTCCCAGCAGCAGAATAAGGCGTCTCCCTGATCAGGGTCATGCAGAGAGTAGGGGTGCCCGAATTCTGTTCCATGTGTGGACGAAAATCGCGATTCTGGGCAGGAATCGGCCTTTGGGACGCCTAAAATAGCCATTTTCTTAGGATTACAGCTTATATAAAGCCTGAACTCACTTTTCGACCTTCTTGATCGATGAGGACAGCATCGTGTCGGCTATGTGCATCAACACGTCAACGAAACCGGTCGACAAAACTGAATCTCCGCGGATGAAGATTAGGACGGTTATGGCGGGGAGCAGGACGATTAGGACTGGGGTGCCGATGGGCGCTGAGGCCCCCGCTGTGATAAGGCAGAGGACTGAGGCCAAGATCGCGATGGGCGTGTAGAAGCCTCGGAAGCTTGGGTGCCAGCTGAAAGAGGAAAGTCAAAATGAAGGTTTCAATAGTCATAGACAGTAGCCTGAAACGCCTCGACGAGACCTCAGAACTGGAAATTTATGAAATACGGTTTTAGACTGTCAAGACTGAAGCTGAAGCATTGTTTCAGGTCAAAAAACGGCTGGTTACGGTAGGTCCTAAGCTGTACGAAGGCTAAATGGACTCTGAGGCCTTTCCAGACTGCTTCTTGACCCCAAAACGTTCGAAACCCAACCCCAATTGGATCAAAAGAAGACTAAAACAGGGTCAAAAGTAAAGCAGATCTTTTTGCCTTAATCCCAGGATCGTGGCCCAAAACGCCTACTCTCTGGCTCAAATCACGGCTCAAAAATAAAAATTCTGACAAATCCAGTGTTTTCAAGGCCAAACCTGATGCCTCGTGGCAGATTGAAAAAATAGCGTTTTACAATACGGTGACGCCAATTCTAGCTGACGATTAAAGCTTAGAAAAATAGCGAAGCAAGCATGCTTTTCAAACTCAAAACTCTCAAAATACCACCCAAAACCGACCAAATGCTTATCTACTAACCCTCATCGATCTCAATCGATCAATCTCAAAATTGCAAAATATCATGTTACAGTAGGTCCTACGCTCGTGCAGTTTTCTGATCTATAGAATCGTCGGCCTTTTCGACCCCGAAATGCCATTCCAAAACCCTTAAAATCATGCTTACCTATTGACCCTCATGGACCTCAATCCTCCAGCGGTGATATTGATCATAGCAGCGGCAAACATAAAGAGTATCCCGGTCACCAAGACGAGAGCGTCCGCATCAGCCTGCATTGACACGCCAATCACGAGCAGGACTTCCAAAACCGTCAGAAAAGCGTTCCGAATTCGCGTATCTGAACCAAAAAACTTTCTCTAGACCCTAAATCCTCAACCTACAAGTCTTGACCTGTTCTTCGCTCATGGGCAGGTGTTTCAGTTTCTTATTTTTCATCTGGTGCAGTTTTCTGAAGATCCACGTCCCATCGAAGAGGCGACATTTCAGCATTTCTCTGGTAATGCTTCTCTGGGCTAAAAATGGTCAATTACGCCTCTTGACGCTGTTTAAGGGTTGAAGCTTACCTCTCGCACATTGAGCCGCCGTAATGAGGCTTGAAACGATCAGCAAACAGTTCATCACATGAGGATTGACAGCAGCTATGTCAGATACCGTAAGCTGGAAGGTCCTGGTCGTTCCATAGGGATCCACAAGAAGCACAGCATTCACAAAGATCCCAAATATGACAGTGTTAAAAAGGAGACTCTAAAAAACCAGATTTTAGAACACAGAACAGGTCTCACTAACCAGAATAACGCAAATTTTGGCCACAATCGTCGCCACGACCACATTCCTCTTCGGATTAGCCACTTTAGGCGAAATGTTGACATCGAAAACGTGTCCACTGAGGACAGTGACGATTAGCACGAGGAACTCCACCACGTTATTGAACTTTGAATCCTAAAAAACACAGACGTAAACTTTAGCGACCCTCACACCACATAAGCCTGCAAATGAGGGCTTATCTCCAACGCTGTGATCATTAATCAGAGCATCTGCAATATAAACCGCAAACACAGACAAAACAAACACTATTTTCAACATGAACGCTGTGGCTCTGATCTGTCTGCTTCTGAGCGTGGTGTTTGTCGTTTCTAACGTAGCTACTGCTGCGGACCCTGCACCGGTAAGTCAGTCCCCACTAAAACACTTAATTTAGCTGAAAACCCAAATTCTAGGCTGCCATACTCGATCCCAGCATTGTCACCAAAGTACTCTCGCCTCTGGGCCCCCTGGCTATGAAAACCGTGGACAACGTCGAGAATGTCGCCTTTGGGGTCATTGACCAAGTGCCTCAATTGGCCATGCAGCTCGGCGACCCAGTTCTCGGAGCTGTGGACAGCATCACTGATCCGGTAAGCCCGAAAATGACACAAAAATTGCCAAAGCCAAATTCAGCTCATCGATGGAAACCTCGTCAACAATCTCCTGGGCAATTTAAACCTGGGAAATCTCCTTGGAGGCTTGAAGCTTGGAAAATGAGCCCCAGAAACAATTTTGAAGATCATAAACGTACCGATAAAAGCGTGCTCTCTCCTGAGATTTTCCATCCTTTACGGCCTGTTGAAATTTTGATGTTCGAAGAGTAGTTCATCTCACCGAACTTTGTCTTCACGTCGTAACACGAGGTCAGGGAGATGAGCTGGGATAAAACTGTCAGCCTGAAAATTGCAAGATCACAAACAAATTCTTGAAAAGCGCCTCAAGGAGGGCTTAAATAAGCCTCAAAAGAGCAGAAATGGTCCACAATTACCTGATTGTACCATTCGTTTCATTTCCGGGAATAGCTTCCGACGAAGCGAGCCCGAATTCCGTGGTCGTTGGGTCAGTTGCCGTGAAGGAAACGGGCTGAGATGGTTCGATGGTGGTCGCTGTGGGCAGGCTGAAAATTGAGGTTGAATAGAGGGGAAAGCACACATTTTAGGCGTTAAGATGGTCCAAAAGCGCCAAAGTGCAATGAACAAACTAGGCTTTAAAATGACCTCACAACTCACTTTTGAACGGTTTCCAACCCAAAATGTGGTCTTAGACTGTCAAAACTGAAGCTGACGTCTCTTTTCCGGTTCAAAAAAACAGCGGATTACGGTAAGCCCTCAGCCGTTATGTCAAACAGCCAAATTTAAAGCTTTTCTAGGCTGCTTAACGAACGACCACTGGATATTCGATACAAACAAAATTAAACCAGATTTAGGCTTAAGATGCAGAAAGCGAAGTTTAAAAAAGGCTAATCTAGGTTTAAAAGAGGAAATTCTCGAAAATCCAGCGCTAGGCGGTCAATTCAAAAGGACAGTAATAAACTTTGAATTCAAAATGGTCTCAAATTTCTTTTTTAAATGGACACAAGCTGTAGAGCTGTCGAACCCGAATTTCAGAGCCAAAGTCGCCATATTTGGAGCCAAAATGACCAGAGTGCGCAGATTCCAATTCTGATCAGAAAATGAGTCTCCGACAGAGCAACATACATATTGCGCTTTCAAGCATTTCGTGTGAAATGGACAAACTGGGCTTCAAAGCGACCTCTAATATGACTTTTTAATGTGGTTTTGCCGGAT
Source organism: Steinernema carpocapsae (assembly GCA_000757645.3). NCBI lineage: Eukaryota > Metazoa > Nematoda > Chromadorea > Rhabditida > Steinernematidae > Steinernema > Steinernema carpocapsae. The sequence continues at coordinate 227,641 of AZBU02000007.1, forward strand.
CCGAATTTCAGATTGGAACCGAAACGTCCAAGAATGAGCTCCCATTGACCTGACACGTCATCTAAGCTGTCCTCAAGATGAGCCTCATAAAGGGCTCAAAACAACCCACAATTACCTGCTGTTGTCGATTATTTTATTTCCTGTAGAGACCGTAGATCTATTCAGAGAAGCTTCAGTTGTCGTGAAGTTGGAGAAGCTGAAAGAGATCAATTTTAAGAGACCCGAAGACCTCAAAAAGCAGCCTAATTTGATATAAAATCACGAAATCCCTTATAAACTAACGTTTTTGAACTGAATTTGGGAAATTGTGCACGTATTTGACGTATTGGTCCAGAAACGACAGTCAAACTGGTGTCAGATCGATCGCACAAAAATAATCAATGTGAGCCCCAAAAAAGGCTCCAAATCTTCAAAAATACCTCGTTTCGCTGCTGGTTTCGTATCCTGGAGTGGTGGAAGGTCCGTGGAATCGAATTTCCTTGGCCGAGGTGTTGGAAAGCCTGAAAATAGCCACGATTTCGTTTCAAAAGCCTTCCAAACTTCTTCTCACCTCCGACAAGCACACGCCCCAACGTCATTCACAAATTCGAACTGCCTTCTCGGCAACAAAACGCCATTTTCAGCGCATCCTTTCACCTTCATATCTCCAGTGACGCCATTGTAGATGATGCCGTAATAGGTCAGGAAAATCGCAATAGTCACGCAGACCACAGGCACCACGGAAACCACTGAAAACACGAAAATAAAGCCGATAAACAACCTAAATCCACCCACCATGGAAGATCTTCTTGTTGAGGAAAAAGAGGACAAAAACGAAAATCAGAAATAAGCAAAGGCACGCGCGCAGGTTGCTCTGAATGTTGTCCATGACCCATGTTTTCCATTGCTTAAAATAAAGCGTCAAATCACACAATTTCAAGGTTACATCTAACTTCATTGCCGAAGGTTTGAAACAGATGATTAGCCACGGATTTGACAAAGATTTCGGTGGCCAAATTCACGTGCACAGCGGCTAGGATGATGTTCGCTACGGCAAAAATGAGGCTTACTAAAAATGATCCCAAATTAGCCAAAATTAGGGTTCAAAAACATGCTCAAAAGAGCCAAACAGTCTCCAACGCTGTAGGACAAAATACTGAAGGGCCCGCCGCAGAGATGCTCGTGGCCACTCGTGCAAAACGCGACCACGGAGAACGTCGTGGGAAGGACCTAAACGACGCTAATGAAGCCTCAAAAAATAACCCAAAAACGTACCAAAATTGCCGCTATCGCGATTACCAAAATCGACCAAACGAGGCCCAAAACGCCGACCATCCAAGGCAGCTTTAGGAGGATGAACGAATAGCAGATCACATTCTGCAGGCGAGGCACAAAAACGCCCCAAAACTCGTGCAATTTCGGGGTCGATTTGAAGACCGAATCGCTCTAAAAAGGCTTTTTTCAGGTACGAGGGAAAAACCTACCGTAATCTGCGTCGCCGAGGTGACGTTGAGGCAGAATTGGAAAAACCGCTTGAAAAGGAAGAAAATGGACGTCAACGATAGGGAGCGCTTAACGTCGTCCTCGTTTTCTGATTTTTTGTTCGTCTTCATCCTCCGTTAGTGAACCGACCGATCGAAATGAAAATGAGAAGCGCGAATGTGGGTTGGAGTGCGGTAGATGTCTCGTTTGGACAAAAACGAGACGTCTGGTTTTGCAGGAGGGAGTTTGCATTGCCTGACGGTCATTGCTAGACAGAAGAGAAGCGGGCGTGTCAAAAATCAACCGATTGAAGGCTTCATGAGGCCCGAAATGAAGCTAAACCGTCATTTTCAGACAGGAGGCTTCATGAGGCTTGGACAGAAAGATTGGTCGGAAACCGACCGTCTTACAGGGTGGCCCAGAAAAAAGGGTCTGAAATGAGCGGGTGCCGGGGTCTCTGGTGCGACCCATTCGGAGCACGCGCGCTGAAAGCGAACCGGAGGGAAACGGTGCGAAATTCATCGCTTTTGTTCCTGATTTGCTCCGCAACCGATTTCGCCGAAAACCTCGGCGATACGCGTAACACTGCTTTCGAACTCGTGGGCGACAGCGACGCCTACAGCGACAGCCATGGCAACGCGAGTTTGAACACTTCTGTTCAAACTCAGCGTCGATGATTGTCAATTTTAAGTCTATATCTCCCACCATTTCAGCGTTCAGTTATGTCAGAGAACATTGCCGACTAAATCGAGGAGAACCCGCTTGAGGCCGGGGTCCAGCAGCCGCCCGAAGCCGAAAGAGAGCAGCTTGAAGCTACGCCCGTCGAAGCCACACCTGAAGCGACTCGTTCGGAATTCGCGTGCTGCAAGCAAACCGGTCGGAATTCCGTCCGGATTTGAGCGGAAATCGAAGGAAAATCGAGCGAAATTCATCGTTATTGTTCCTGATTTCCTCCGCAACCAATTTTGCCTCTAAAATGTGTGGAATTGGGGCAAAAGCGGACAAAAAAATTGCCAAAAAATGGGCGAGCTAAAAAAAATCCTTTTGCCAGACACCCCCAGACGCCTGATCAACTGTCTGAAACCGGTCATTTGAAGCGATTCCGCGGCGAACGACCGGTCGGTTTCACGACATTTGTTAGCGAAACCGGCCGGTCGTTCGCGACAAGTGATCTAAAAATGACTCCGCTCCGTCTGGCCAGTAAGCGGCGAGCCGGGGGTGTCTGGCGGAAGGATTTTTTTTGACTCACCCTGTATGGCTGCAAGAAAATGTGTGTATGGTTTAGGTTTTTTTTGGCCACCCTGTAGACCCCCAAAACCGACCGCTAACCGGCTACAAAAGGATAAAATGAAAGCTACGTGCTTAACGGTCATTGCCAGACAGAGGACTCCATTGGGCGCACTTTCAAAGGCGCAGAATAACCTCCTCATCTCGTCTAGACCCCAAAATTACGATACAATGTCTGAAAACACCAGAGGAGAGAACACAAACTGAAAATTCACCAATTTGCAAAACGAACAATACGCATACTCACTGGCAGTGTTCGATTATTTTCACTCCGCTCGGTTAGGACTTCTGTCGTCGGCCATGCGATCCGGTTCCTTGGCCTTAGGAGCTTCAGTCTTCAACTTCTTGACCTCAGGAGGTTTGACGTCCTCCCCGACCTTGCCCGCCCTCGATTTCTTCACTTCACTCGGCGACTTCACAACAAGGGGCTGCTCGTCTTCCGTGATCTTCTTCATATTAGCCGTAATGCAGATCTTCATGAACTTCAGGCTTTCTTCACGATACCTGGTATTAACGGTCAAGCAAGGTAGCTCCACTGTGCCGTTCTCGTAGACCACGACGTATTCCTCTGTTTCTGCCTCCTCGCGATTCAAGCGGTCGATGATCATGTACAGCTTGGCCTCGGGGTTGTCAATATACAGGCTGGAGTGGTTTTTGGTGTACTCCGTCGCTTGTTTGATGATCATCTTCGTTTCGAACTTCTGGAAATAAGGCTATAAGACAAGGAGGAGTTGAGGGTAAACTTACAATGATAAGGTCCGGAGAATTACACGATTCTTTGGCCACCCAGGACAACGTATCCCAACCGAGCCAACGAACGAGGTAGAAGATGTCGCCTTCGTTGGTAATCTTGCGACCAATGATCTCTTCGACGACGTATTCGCCCGCCAAAAGTTTTTCGATTTCCTCCTCATCGTCCAGGGTCGGGTCGAAGACGATTCGTTTGGTCGCCGCGTTTGGGGAACTGATGAAGGAAGGTCCGGGAGCGGCTGCAGAGGCTTCGGGGCCTTGTTCCACGGGCTCGATCGCTTGGAATTCCTCTGAGTCTCCGTTGGTGGTGTCCGTGGTTTCGACGGGCGTTGCTTCGACGGGCGTTGCTTCGACGGCCGTTGCTTCGACGGGCGTTGCTTCGACGGACGTAGCTTCCACGGGTAACTTCGACGGCGCGGCTTTCACGTGCGTGATTTCGACGAGCTGGCTTCGACGGGCGTTGCTTCGACGGCCGTTGCTTCGACGGGCGTTGCTTCGACGGTAGCTTCCACGGGTGTAACTTCGACGGGCGCGGCTTTCACGTGCGTGATTTCGACGAGCGTGGCTTCGACGGGCGTGGCTTCGACGGGCGTGGCTTCGAGGGGCGTAGCTTCACGCTGCTCTCCTTCGGCTTCGGGCGGCTGCAGAACCCCGGCCTCAAGCGGGTTCTCCTCGATTTGGTCGGCAGTGTTCTCTGACATAACTGAACGCTGAAATGGTGGGAGATATAGGCTTAAAATTGACATAATCATCGACGCAAATCGCGCGGACACGAGGTTCAAAGCGCGTAAAGAAGATACATAGCAACGTGGATTCAAAATGTTGTTAATAACTGCTTCTGTGGTATATTGAGCGAGACAAATATAGGCGCAACAAGAAGCCTATTCGGCCCGAATTGTGAGGACAATTTAGCCCCAAAAATGGATTATTTGAGCCGCACATCGCGGGATAGACATACACCCCTAAGAGGACCTGTGAACTATCAAAAAGGGCCAAAACTGCGTCGCCCATTACTGCCTTCTGTGGGGCTTGGAGCGAGCCGAATTTAAGCGCGAAATTAAGTATAGTGGATCCGGATTGGAAACGAAATTCGACTCCAAAAATGGATCTTTAGAGGCGAATATTTCGGGAGAAGACATGACCTTTTGGACACACCCAAAATGCAGAGGAATCAAGTTGCTTTTAGCACCTAAAAGTGATCGAAAAACGCTCAAATAGCTTAGCCACTAGAAGCTTTCTTAAATCGAAAAAGAAATCGGGTGGTAAGTGACAATGTGACAATCGAGTGACAATCGAAAGCGAAGATCTTCATTGCCTGAATCGTTGCGGGACCAAATCATTCGATCCGCAATCGCTCGCATGTTCGGTTCGAGGTGCTTGTCCCCACAACCTGACATTCAAAACTGCTCTCAGCGGTGTTTCTCACAGGAGTGCAAGCGGCTCTGGCTTCATAAATTGAGTTCCTCCGCTTTTCCGTCGTTGCTCTTGATCCTGTGGACTGTTTTAAGCACAAAAATGGTTGGGAAACAAGGATGAACGAATCAGTGGAGCAAATGCATGGACAGCAACTCCAATTGCTGCGATGTGCAGAACAACTCCGATTACAGCTGGAATGATGCGCTTAACACGACAACGCTTGGCTATTGTAGTCGAGAATCAGAATCTACTTTATAAAGGTTTTATCTTAAACAACTTAGTAAATGGTGTTTATTGTGTTTCGGGTGGTCCTGAAAGTCAAGCGCACAAGTAGTCCGGACACGAAAGTCAAGGGGACACTGTAGCGTTACAGAGCCAAGTCTTTAAGGAGAGCCTGGACTTGGGCCAGGTCGGTTCGCATTAGCTTTACAAACTGTTCACGCTTATCTAGGAGACGACTTGTCTTATCTAGCGTTAGATTCTTTCCAGCCGTTTAGATTCTGCCAGATTTGGTAGAACGAGTGAGTATCGTTTTGAGGAACGTGAGTTTGCAAGAGTGAGGGTAATCCAGGCGTTGAAGTGACTCTGAATTCACTTCTAGCGGGTAGTTCTGGATCGGATAGCGGAGTGGGATCATTCAGAATATGTAGATCAATGCCACTTAGGTCAGCTGCGTTCTGATTGGGTGAATTAACGCCATTAGTATCACTTAAGAAATCTTGATCTAGCTTACGTTCGCCATTGTTATTTGATTTTAAGCTGCTTTTAGCCAAATTAGGCGCTTTCGAATTATCCAATGGATTGATGCTGCCATTGGAATCACCAAAGGAATCCGACTCATTTTGATTGTTGTCAGAGTTTTCCAATATAAAACAGTCTAATGTAGGTGAAGGAGACTCCGAACCTAATAAGTCCACGCCCTCAAGGAAGGTGATCTTGCAATTTTCCTGTTTGGAAGAATGAGAGCTCTCAGGCGTAACTGTGTCGTTGAACTGTTCCTCATCTAGAAGAGTTCTGTGCTCAGTTGTCGATTTTGTCTTCTCCGAGTCAGCTTCCTCATCTGTAACGCGATCAGTGGCTTTGTTTGAAAAGTTTTGCCTTCGAATGCTCGGGTGTTCCGGATAACTAAATTCATCGTCATCGACTGTGAAATGGTGACTAGTCAACTCGATGTCGTGAGACTGGTCAGGAGCTCTTTTGGTTTCATCGCTATCTTTAAAAGAATCAGTTTGAGTCGATTGGGAGATGCTCATTACAATGTTCCTTGGCTTGTGGCCAGTTAGGCTTTTGTTGACATCCGCAAGCTGTTTTGCATCCACAAGATTTTAAAGCTTTTGCTATCGTCCACAGTTCTATCTCCATCTGAACAAGGCTAGTTTGGTTCTTGTCCCTTGTTTTCTGACTTCTCAGTTATCTCGAACTTCATGCTGACCTCATTGGTCATATCTACCTGCCTCGAATCCCCTTTTGACCCGTCAAGATCTTTCTCCTACTTTGCCTTCAGATTGATCTTCACAGCAATATTCTCCCTCACCTTCGCAATAATCACATTTGGCTGGTCGTAAACCTTCAGAGTATTCATCAACATTTGTGAGAAGATGCACACGTAAACTAAAAAACGTAAACTGTCCGTTTGCCGAAGGTGAGGAGGAGTGGCCGAAAGGCAAACGTTGGAAATCCCCGTTTACCCAAACGTGGCCTGGCGCCTCCCATTTCAACAACAAAATTGTTTTGTGTTTAGCGTTTTGGAAAAATGGATTCTTCACAATTTCCTGGCCAAATCGAACAATTTCCGTGAATCCCGACCAGCTCAGAATTCTTATTTCGATAATTTGAAATTCAGAGAAAGAAAGACGACATTACGGGGACCAAAAACTCGTCCTCATCCGTTAACTCACTCGCGTTCCTGACTCTGCAAGACCATTTCCGGAACGAAGACATTGCATTTGTGACTTCAGAGTTCTACGACCATCCTTCGTTGCCCATAAACTTCGTTCTTAGAAGCGACCGTACTCCAAAAGTGGTTCTCTTTCGAGATGCTACCAAGACCACTCGACTCTAGTACCTCAACTTCGAAGAAGGGAATTCATGGAATTACAATTCTTTGAAAACTGAAGAACCGAATGATTTCTTTTTTTACAATATTCAGGACCAAAAGCGAATTTCAGCGGCCGCGAGAGTCACGTTTGGAGTTGATAAGATGTTGAAAACTGATCTTTTAAACAACGGAGATAGTAGACTGGGGCTGTCCTCCTGAAGCATTTTAGGCTTGGACATTTTCATTATAGTTTTTGCGCCGAAGGCATCGAAGCGGGGTGTGTAGGCTGGGTGGCGACAATTTCTCTGCAATTTTGGTCACATAAAATGATGTTCATTTTTGAACAGTGAAACGGCGCTAAGTGAATCAGCGCTAAAAAATTGACTTTGATGTTGCGGAGTCGTTTGTAATATGAGATTCCGGTTACTTTTCATTCCTTGATTCCCAACAAATAAGTTTCAACAGTAATTTTTTGCATTCGCTGAAAATTCAAAAAGTGTAACTCCAAAAAATGTAATGTTCGCCTTAGATGGTAGAAATGTCGACTCACATGTTGACACATGTAAATAGTGTGTTAATCTCAAAATCTGTTGTGCTAACAAACCCTCTAAAAGTCTTAGTGAGTTATTCTTAGTCCTTTCAGCCCATCTGTCTTAAAATTTGTGAAATGAGCGGTTGGTTGATTTTCCTGTTTTTTCTTGTTGCAGCCGTGCTCGCAATCTGTGGTTTTTTAGTAGAAAAAGCGTAAGGATTTTGCTTGTGTTTTGCGTTAAAGCAAAGATTTAGGCGACGTTACAAACTGAAGCAAGAAATTCGCGCTCAATTGCAAGAAGAAGAAGACAAACCCGATGAGCCGAATTTGTTCATTATTTACCCACAGGACTCTATGGAAGAAAGTGAGTGCATGACAAACTTTTCCTTGTATTTTTCGAATTTTAGTAAGAGTAGAACCGGACGCCACGTCCATTCACATTCCTATGACTACTGATACTTCTTAATGTGTCATAAAGTAAATTAGAAAAATGTAATTAAAACGTACATTAAACCAAACAAGGTAACGTTTCACCTGGAAAAGCATGATGCTTTTTGCATTAGCTTCATTGTGAACGAAAATTTGCTTATGGATGTTTAAGAACACATTATTTAATATTTGAGTTGTGAATCAAAATGTGAATATAAGATTTCATGCTGTTATCATGCTGTGATGTTCTTCTTTGACGGGTTTTTTCAATTACATGTGCTCCAATCGACGTTGTGAACTAACCGCCGCATGCATTTACATACGGTTTTTCGTCGATTAACCGCCGTTTTCCAAAACCGTCAATCAAAGACGGAGATTGCCGAAATTAGCGCTCTCGCGCGTTATTCTGCACACGCTCAGTTAAGTGACATTTTCTAGTGCGCATGATGCATTAAGGAACCAATTTTATGTTTACGGGAATGAAAAAGCAGGGCTCACTCTTAACATAGCACAATTTCAGCAACTTATTTGCTAATGAAAGCATGGCACAGTGGTTAGTGTTTTGGACGAGCTCATGGGCTTAAATCCCGGTGCTAGGCTTTGGTTTTTTCGCTGTTTCTGTTCGCTCGGAAACCTCAGCGAACAGAAAACAGATAGACATTATATGCATCATTATAGAGCGGTTGTTCTTTTTTGATTTGTGGCTAGACAACACTTTGAATTGCGGTTTTTGTTCCATGAAGCCTTACAAAAATAATTAAATTGACGTTATGTCATTTGATAAAATGAATCCCTTCTATAATAACGGAGAACTGTTTGCGGTTCTGTTCGCCGAAATTTACGAGCGATTAGGAACAGCAGACAAAACATTCGACGCCGACGTAAACAGTCCCAGTTGCTCGTATTGTGCAAAATATGGCAAACCATAATCGCAATCTACCGTATACCACGGATCGTTTTCCTTTATTTTATATGTTCTTTTTTTAAATTCTTATTTTGTGATTCCAAAGCAAACAGAACCATGCTGTGAAAACATGCGGAACTGTTGAGGCGCAAAAAATGTAATACAGTCAACGTCATTGATTCACCAAATGCGTGGCCGGTACCCTTTCAAAGCAAACAAAGATGACTCCACTGCTCACCGGTCTTATCACTATGTGAAGCGGTGTCGGGTAAGCGTTTCCTAACTAGTCATCTTTACGAGTGTTTCTTTTTTGCCATGGAAGGCTGGATTTACGCTGTTATTTTTGTTCCGCTTATTCTTGGAATTATCGTCAAAATTGGAGTTTGCTATATTGTAAGTTCACTTCTAGATTATGACAGTATTTAAGCTTAAAAATTAGATCTGCACACGCCGGCGACGTCGACTGGCAGCGCAAGGACAGCCGACGACAATCGTCGTGCAACAGCCGCGTCAATGCGCTCCGCCAAGTCCTTTTAGGCACAGCCGAGAGAACATTTTTACCACGACAGGAGAAGATTATCTGACGATTCCTGTGAGACCACCGCCGTATTGTCAGACTGCATAAGAGATTATAAAAGTGAACTTATTCCTTTGCGTGCTTGCTTTTTAAGGGTGCGTGGCCGTTTCTGGGCACTTATCGAAGCTGTATTTAAAAATCGAACACAGCAAACATAAATATACAATTCAGAACAAGGAACCGTGTACACATCCATCTGGCTTGAATTCAAATATGCTACTTTGGCACTTTCTGTCTCGACCAAAGTGACGACTTTTTTAGCATCCATTTTGTGCGGCATATCAAAATAAAGCTTTCTATAGCAATTGATTTCAACCCAGCATCGCACAAAATAGCTTTAACAATAGTAGAATTCAAGGTGAAGTAGTCATCAAAAGAGAACAAAGAGTGAAGTCACAGAGATTACCATTTAAAATCGCAGCTCCTATCAGGCTGTTGAGAGCCGAAGGCCATAAGCGTTTGAGACACGCACGTTGAATCCAGCAAAAAAGCAAAAAGCTAGTTAGCTCGTAAACTGATTCTTTGCCTTTGTAATGAGATGATATTAAAATGGCAACATCTTTAGGAAGACGCGCTTCGTTGAGAGAGAAAAAGAGTTACATTTCATTCGCATTCGGCATTTCAGCAACCAGTTCCACAACAGCTCATCTTGTTGTTAGTCGTTACATCCAGTTCAAGATTTCGGGAAAGAACGGACGACAAGAATTCCCATGGGTAGGAGGTCTATAAATTGACGGTTGCAAATGGAGAGAGTCTTCTATTATTATAATTTTTCTAATTCTTGTAGAACCGTTAGATGCGTTAAGCGTATGAAATTTTAAGAAGTGATACGGATCGTGTAGCACATGTATAAAGCGAAGTGTCTCAACGTCCTCAATAAAAATAACGGCTTTTAATAGCAGGGCTTTTGTGTTGTAGTCATCAGGGCAGATTGCTAAACACGTGGCAATTGTGACAGTGAAGTAGGCTCGAATGGGTAGAGCAAGGAATTTGAAGTTATTAGAGTCGCAAAGCCCAAAGGAATAAAGCAGTTGCTAATTATGCCTTGAAGCTTGACATGGTTTTGTGTTCGAAAATTTCTTATGGATGGACGTGATCTGCAAAACAATAAAAATCGTAATTGAATCTTTAAAAAAACTCACTAAGACGTCCAAAACTTTGATCGTTGTAATCCTGGTGTTGTCCAAATTCTGCTTTATAAGTTTGTCAAAAGTCAGCTGTTCGGGACTCGGATAAGAATAAACATTAAGGAATAGTTTTAAGCAGTTGGCGCAATAATGTAAATCTGCAGGCCACGCATTTTTTCGACCCATTCATTAGCTGCTGCTTTCCAAATAGTTTAACTAATTGAGAAATTGCCAAATGTGTGGATGTCCAGACGGCCAATAACGGAAGAACAAAAGTAGAAGGGAACCTTGTCCATAACACCTGAAGATAGGTGCTATTAGAATATAAGACAAAAACAGAAAAATAGAAAACAGGAAAAGGAAAACAAAATCGATTGTTTGTGATGATTCATAGAACTGTACGAATGTGAGAAGAATCGTGGACTGCTTTGAACGTCCGCCGGCAGTTGAGCTAGTCCGACGTTAACATTGCGCAATTCTGACAAACGTTCACAAACAAATGTGATCAACTCAAGATAGAGCGTTTCGCAACAAGCAAAGGATTGTTCTATTGCGGCTTGCTACAACCCATGTACAACCCATTTCAATCGCGATTTCAACGTTTCAACGTTCACTGAATTGGAGTTGTTGTTTTAGGTGCCATGGACGCGGCTTCAGCAGATCTCTACTGTCTCAAGCACTTCTGTGTTTACATTATTCAATCCAGACCTCCAGACCTATTTTATTTTGTCATCCACAACAAAAATGACAACGAAATGACCACTTTTGAGAATTTTGAAAAGAATAACGACCATATCTTAAATGACATGTACCTCAGAGACATTGATTATCTTCAAATTGTGGCTATTGAGCTTCGCGATCCAAGTGAGTTTTTTTTACTTTCACCTCTACTTGTACTAATTTTGGTTTTTAGAACGTGACCATCCCGAAGTGTTTAACCAAAGTTTTCAAGCCGACCATAATTTGTCCCTACAATATCTAAAACAACTTCTTCCGTTGGCGAAGGACTGTGAAATTGTCTTGGACATCGAACCTCTCAAATGCGTCTCTAAAATTTACAAGCTTCTAATGGAAGCTGACAACACAAAGAGCCTAAAAATGGTCTGGCGTGGAGCTTACGACAAGGATGTAGTTGACTTTTATTGGAAAGCTTTGACCTTCAAAAAGGATCGCAGACTGGAATTCTTTGGTGGCTGGGGACAGCACAAGATTGGTGACAAGCTTGCTGAAGCGATTTCAAGCGGCCGAAGGAGCAATTTTCTGGCTCGACAGTACTCTGCTTTGAATGTTAATTACCCAAGGCCTGATCTTCTTCATATGGACGCTTCAATCCTTAAGGCAATTTTTAAACGATGGATTGACACAAGTGGCTCAGAAGAACTCTTCTTTCGAATGCCGTATTTTGACACTCATCATAATGCGGTTTCCTTAGTCAAGGAATTCTTGGCTTTGTTTCCAATGATGCTGGTTTTCACGGAAAACTGTATACAAAAAGGAGAGGATCGCTATACGTGGAAAATGGAGAGTGGACAGGAACTGTTTATGACTTGCTATTTTGGGCGTTACGGTATTATTAGCAAGTACTATTGCAAGGATAGTTGCACTATTCGTGTCTGTACAGAAAATCTACTTTTTTTGTAGCTTAATGATTGTGATCTTGAATTCAAAATGCTCTTTAATAAATATTTGCAGTATCTTGAATTAAAGTATCTTGAACTTCAGTCAACGCATGCGTCTTTCGATTGAGATGCATGCGTTTTTGCAGGCAGACGCATGCGTCCTTCGAGTCGGACGCATGTGGAAAAACGGCCGAAGACGCAGGACGCATGCGTCTCGAACTATGGGGGGAGCCTTTAGACATATTCTTAAACATTTTGATATTGGATTTTAACGTTTACCATAAGTTTCTCAGACAGCAACATTGGTTTTGAGTCAAGCTCAAGTTTTAGTTGTAAATAAACCATTTCATTCAAAAGTCAAAATTTTGAAGTTTAGTGAAATATTGAAGCGGCCTTTGGTGATGCCATTTAAAACTATGCTTCACTGGGTTGCTCGCCAACGTCGTATCTCCGAGATATGACGGCCACGCGGTCTTGAATCTCCAAACGACGAAACACAAAAATGGGTGGTTTATTCGCGTTAATAAACAACGTCACACCGACGCGCACAAACTAATAATTCCAAATTCCGGGCGACGAATGCGCCACTACAGTATCCCAAATCAGCGTGATCCTGACGCGACAGTCGCGTTGCCGCCTCGTTTGAATCAGCGCCGTAGCCGCCACGAACTGCGCGGTCGCTCGGAGTCCGACTCAGCCGAGGTTTCGTGCTCGCTTGAATCGGGCCCGGCCCGTTTGTCTCGCTGGGCGATACCATTAGTTGATCCTTGTAATACAAAGTTTTGAAGTTTATAAAGCCACTGAAGCCATTTGCTTTTTTATGAGCCAGTCAGCTGGTTTAACCTTAACTTGTATTTTAGTGTGTTTATAAGTTGCCACCACCGCTTGATTTTGCCGTATCTCGCTAAAGACAAGCTTATTAGTTTGAGAGGAGAGGTGTACTGCTGGTTTTCTATGACAACTTGAATTGAACTGCCTCCGACCCAGCCGGTCAAGTTTGGGACCATTGTCAAATATGAGTTTTCTAATATGTGCTAATTTTTTTTGCTGTTTTAGTCCAAAATTTTTTTTTTTACATACACTGACATTGGATGAATATAAAGACAAGACAGAAGGGATAACACCTTTTACAAGATGACACAGGATCGGCTTTTAGGAGTTGAAGTAGAGCTATATTCACTCCATGAATCCACACGATCTCCAAAATCAAACCCTTTAACTCTGGTAATACTGAGCATTTGTAGCGTTTTCGGACCTTTTTTACATTTTTCAGGCAAGTCGCCCTCAATCTGCAACTGAGTTCCACTTGAAGATGTAATTAAAACCAGCTCGGAACAAAACTGGATTATATAAGAACGCCCTAACAGTTTCAAGGCGTTCATAAAATCCCGATGAGATAGACTATGAGGGATGGAAATAGACAACTTGGCCCATGAGTGCCTCAGGCTCCAGAATTGCAACAAAGCATTCAAGAAAGTCGCGTCCATTTGCAAGCTAGATAAGTCTCGGCAATTAAAAGAGATAGAGCGTAAAATATAAGATTTTCCAAGCATGTCCACAAAAGGTCCTTTGATCTTTTCAGGCCATTCGCCTCTAAGTTTAAGAGCGAAAAATTTGTGAATGTTCCGGCCAAGAAATTGCTTGCAACTTGGGCCAAGATAATTTAAGTGCAGACTGGTTCTGTTGCAATTTTGGCTAATAGCACTTAAGAAATAGTCTTTCTTGTCCCCCAAATACTTGATGATCAGCGCCCCGTTTTGCGTAAGACGTGACACCACGAGAGGCAAAAAGGTCTTTAACATGAAGTCTTCTGTGACCTCGATTGGCGTGAAATCGCCATCTCTGAAATTCACATGCAATGTAAAAACACAAATTTGAGACCTACATAATAGCCACACGATCGACGTGGCTAAAAAAAATGAATCGGATCCTCACGTAGTCCGGGTTGAGCTGGGAGAAAAGATGATAAGGGATGAACGGAATTTTTAATTCTTCCGGTTCTTTATATTCCAGGATGTAGAACACCTTGCCATTATCGTCGAAGAGAATGTGAGCGTTCCAAATAGTGCGTTTGTCGTTGAAATTGTTAACGGCTGCTTCTGTAAGAGGGTCGACTTGAGCCATGTTGTCGGCGTAGTTTTCAAGTAACAGGCCAGCGACAGAACGGTAGAACAGGAAAGGTACGTCCATTGTGCCTGAAACGGATGTTTTACAGGAATGGGTGACAACGAGATTAGACCCAAAAGCAAAAATAAGACAAAAACGGCCGTTAGCTGCATAACGAAAAATGAGAGAGTTAGACTACTGAAGTTCTAATAGGCATTGCATTGGGTCCGCACACCCTTCAATATTATGTTGTAGTCATAGTCACGCAATGGTGATCACGCTCGTTTGTCAGGTGGCCGTTATCGAACTAAATATTTGGATGTTGGTTGACTAACTTAAGAGCAAAAACAGAATTAAAAGCCGCTATTGACTACATTTTCTTTTTGAGATGTACACCTAGGCAAGCTGTGCCTCAAGCACTAATAGAAGATATGCGAGTTAGATTGAGATTTTAACAGCCTTCCAATACGTTTTCCCACATGTTCATCAGCTGGGTTTTTCCTTGAGGCCATTGTTAGATGAGAGCTCTTAAGAACTGCACATTATAATCGAAATTCCATTTATTTGGATTTACACAGATTGATCAAAATGGCTTCACAAAAACAGTTTCTTAATTGAACTAAAATTGAGATGTACACTGAAAACCTTGAAAAAGCTAAAAACGCTTCTACGTCAAGATGAGGTCTTGTTGAACACAGTAAATTTTGTATTTGTTAACAACATTTAATAGGTCTGTTTGCATTCAGGATCAATTCATGTTAGAGTACATGTAGCCCTCAATACTATTGAAGCAATCAGATTTCATCATCAAGACAGTTTTCTTCGAACGCCAAATTTCAATTTTCGCTTTCATTTTTTAGATACCATAGACGACGTTCCCTTCAAAGTCAACCTATCAGTTAGGCTGCTATCTGCCAATACTGTTAATCTCGTATTTCAACTAAGCTTCTTCTGAAAAATTGCTCTTTCTGACTTCAATTTTGAAACCGCTTTCAAAATCTATATTTTATGTGAATATGGCCAATAGTGGTCTTATGGTTAATAACCTTAACAAGAGCCCTTGATAATCTTCCATAATGACGTGTGCGCCAGCTGGCCGGATCACCCAAGCTTCATTGTTGTGACATCTGGTTTCAGGTGTGTGTTCAAAACAACACTTGAACATAGATTGCTTGCTTTGTATGCCTTAAGCTATATTATGTTGTCGTCCTTTTAATTAAAGTCTTCACGCACGTTCCAAAGGCAGAGATTATTGATTTTGGTGACATTGCCAATTACACGACATCCGAGTAGGTTGCCTCACCTCCATTCACTCTCACTTGTATCTTGCCTTGGCGTGCCACTCTCCTTCAGCTCGTATTTTCTTTAACTGAAAACTCCTGGCAGCTTATTGGCTTTATCCAAACCAGCTACGCATTTCAAACGATTCTAAGTCATTAAGGCAGGTTGAGTATCTTGACTGATTTACAAGATTTATTTAAGGTATCATGGACAAGCCTCCGCCTCCATTCAATCCCGTTTACATGTTTGGCCGCGATCTTGCCGCTTTGCTCCGCTCTGAAGATCAAAACAATCTATCTCAGACTACGCCGTTTATGAAGGGAGCTGTCGACGAATTCAGAAATATGGAAAAGCTCTTCATGTGTCATGTCTTTTTCGACAACCAAGGCAAAATGTCCTACATCATGCGAGCTGAGAAGGCTTACCACGGCCCAACAATCACTTTCGAAACTTTCGCTAGGGTCAAAAACAAGGATTTCATCAGATTCTGCTTGATGACCTTCACACCAGTAAACGCAGCCATGCCGTAAGTCTCATGAATTGTGACTATATGAAAATGTCAATTTCAGGTTGTTCTTTGCGACGCCAATCCCGGTCTCTGACGAATTTATGCTGAGCACTTTTCTGCCTCAAGTGTTCTGCCGACTAGGTCAGGACAGTGAACTGAAGATCGCACATCTGGGTGAAAAGGAAGCTGAAATCTTCAAGCTAATGGACGTTCATGGAGGCCAACTGCACACTGAGTTCCTTGGACCTTGCAGTGAAGAATTCTTGGCCCAGAATTTCGTAATTCGCCTCAGTCTCGATCAAGGGGTTGTGGACTTTGAGGACCAAGCAGACTCTTATCAACCTCCTCGAATCAGACAGCAAGCTAGACGAGCTTACGATTGATTGCCGACCTTCAAGAGCTTCTGAGCTTCGTGCAGATTTGGAGCTTTTTACAGCCATCCTAAATTTTTGGGTAAAGCGTCAAGAAAAAGTCGGAATTAACGCTGTGCTTCCGCACGCCTTGAGCCATGACCAGCTCTTTCGTGTTCTTGACTCTTTGAAGCCGGTTTTTAGGGTTCAGTCTTGTGAAGGGCTAATTTTGGTGACTTCCCAGAGTGGACAACAGTTAAAGCTTCAGGGAGACTTGCCTGAGCCTAATAAAATACTGCGGGAAAAGAATCCCGGTCTTTCCATTGAAACCGAGAAGGGTTATGATTTTGAAGCAAACATTGACCCATACCGCCGAGCTATGAACCAGCAGCCTTGCTCTATTTCTTAACATATACTGTAGTTAGTTTTTTTTTTTTTTTTTCTGTTTTCTTTTTCTTGTTTTGTACTTTTACTCTCTTTTACTTTCTTTACTGTCTTCTAGTCTCTCCTACTGTTTTTTGTAATTTTGATAATCAAGTTTTTCTCCTATTAACCCCTTGTCAGTGTTTAAATCTTTGTGGTGGTCTTCGCCGTGCAGTTTCGCTTTTATTGTCTGTTTTTATGTCATAAGCCATTCTTGAATTAAAGGAAAAATTCGACTCCATTCAGTGTGGCTTGAAAAATGAGCTGCCGCACGCCTCTGCAGGTGACATGTACCAAATTCATAGCAAGTGGAGAGAACTGGAAGCAAGTGAAGTAGAGTCATGCGGACTGCGTCAAGCCTAAATTTAAGGACCTCGTTGAGAACGTTTTTATGGCAATCAAAGTCGTCTTGTCATAACTTAAAGTAAGCAATCTCCCGTTAGCAATAAAACCAGTAACGTAAGAATCTGCATACAGATAGTTTTACTCATGAGTTCTGTTGTTGAAGCATTCAAAACTGAAAAGAAACTGGACGTCTCAGAAACATTCTGAAAATCAAAGCGCATTTATAGTACATGCAGTAATTTTTTACAGACAGCGGAATGGTTCTTATATCAATAATTTCAGTCACATGAAAGCAGATTGAAGTCATCGACAAAATCGACAAAAGCCATTGACAAAATTTTGGTGGAAAATTGTGTCGATTTCTTATTGACGAGTCACTATGCAAATATGGGCGCGTCGCTCGCATACGGGACCGTGAGAATTCACGAGGTGGTTACCAAACACCAATTTAAACGATAAAGCAAAATATACAGCGTGCTCTTAGTTTTAAGCATATGTGATTTGTCACGAAGAAGTAGCCGTCACATCTTTAATGTAAGCTGATTTCTGCCGCGCGGTTGAGGGTTTTCATAGCATGCTTTACGAACGTGGCTGACGGTGATTGAGCAGATAGATAAGGGTCAATGGGGCAAGAGATTCTACGTGTGCTAGAGTTCGCGCTTGCAGCGGCATAATTATAAAGAGTAGAATCTAAATCTACGTCAAGGAACAAGACATTATGTTGGAGTATCAATGAGAAGAGCGGGTGTCTAACAAAACTATCCATATGATAAAACAAATTCATTAGTGGTTACAAACAGGGGGGTCGTATCGAGGAATAATCGATATGTATATATAATATTTTTGCACGTATTCCTTGCTGTCTTTGGCATAACTTGCGTATTTTTAGGTATGATCGCGTGTATCAAAACGTGAGTTCCACAGTTTCTCTTTCAAAATGGTAATATTAATTGCCTTTAGAGCTAAGAAAAAAACCAAACGGTAAGCGCTAAACAACGTCTCAAACATTCAAGCTACAGGGTGGTCCGAAAAAAAGAGCTAGACTAGACAGCTTCGGAGTGGAGGTATTTCAAGCTGATCGCGAACGACCGGTCGGTTTAGCGTTATTTGTTAGCGAACCGAAATGACTCCGCTCCGGAGGTGTCTGGTTTAGCTCCTTTTTTTCGGACCGCCTGTTGACACACAGAACGGCCAAGTCGTCTGCAACAGTTTGAAAGATTTCTGCAAAGCGATTGTGCTTGGAAACTTTCCTTGAGATGTTTTCAAGCTTATGATTGTTTCAAAATATTAAAAATCGAAATGAACGCGTAGTCTGTATTGATACCTTTCCGATTGTGTGTAATTTTGCGGGGAAATAATTAACCAACACGTTAATAGCCGGAAGTTATTCTTCAAGCAGAGACCTTACAAAACCCAAACATTTCGGTTTCAATAAAATTGTAGCGATCTCCTGATTCAGAAAAACACAAGTTTGCGAAGATTTGACACATCGCGTGAAAAATAATCGAGAGAAAATATTTTTTGTCTACGTTGGGACACCCTGTACATCATCTCATAAAAGACCAGCTCTGATAAGGCAATTTTTGATGAGTTATCCTTTTATTGGCTTGCGGCGCATCTTGTAAGGTTACTCACATAGGAATATAAACCCTAGTGCAGTGATTACTAGCTTATTGATTTTTGATTTCTCGCCTCTTAGAATTTGTCAAAATGCTAAGTGTATAACTGATTGTTATCTTCTTGGGCTACGTCTTCATCTCTTTATGTCTTTGTTGACGTATGTCAGGTGTTAGTTTTCTTTTCAAAGCCAAAAATACCTTTAAAATGGTGAAAGTTTTAGATAGCACTTCTGGTTTGTCTGCTTATGAACAGGTTGTGGCCATTGTTTGACTGCTATAAATTTAAAATATTAAATAAGTCAACAACTTTTGGTTGTTGACCATTTTGAAGGTTTTCAGCAGTCTAAGAAGAAGAAGAGAAGACGAAAAATTCGTGATGATCCATGAATTCGCTGAGAATAAGAGTTGTTTGATGGTCCCTAGTTAGATTAGGAGAAAAGCAAAAATTGTTGTTTTGAGTCGTCTCTCTCTGTTATGACGGAACAGAATTGACCTTCGTTCGCAGAAGAAACGGCGACTCCAGAATTAAGGAAAAATCCGTGATAATCCAAAGAGATCTAATAATTCAATGGGAACGGGTCCGTCTGTCTACTTGGGCCGCGGCGGTGGTCTCGGCGCGATGTGCCTGATTCGATGTGCCTCTCCACGCTACCCCCAGGACACATCGGGAGCTCCAGGAGTTATCACTCATCACCGCTGAACCCGCAGCTTCTGGAGTCACCCTTCCCGCCGATCTTTCTCCCGCCTATCCTTCTCCTCCGGGCTTCGGCGCTCCATTCGAGCTCCTGGTCGCTGCTCCACCGCAAACAGCCTGTTCCGGCGGTTTCCGCCCCACCGCCCCAGGCGGTTCAGGAGTCATCATCGCCCTTCTGATGCCTGCGCGGTGTTGTTGCTGTGGTTCGGGATCGCTTTGTTGACCCTTGGAGTTTTGAGGAAAATCGCGTGCCCATCTTGCAAGGTTTCTAATTCGAATTCGGTTAGCTGGGCATTTGGACGACTAAGGAGTTTTGAAGGGAGATGTGGAAAGGGAAAGATAGCAACACTAAAGTTGTAAGTTTGGTGAGGTGAAATGGCTGTGTTTAGGTTGAGGAGCATGAGAGATCCGTTTTCAGGTATACGCTGGGCAGTTTCGGGCTGTTTGGTGTGTTTTGTAGCCCGAAATTGCAGGCAGCCCGCAATCTGGCTTTCAGAAGCCTTTTGAACAGTGTTCGACCAGCCCCTAAGGCCTAAAACACTCAAAACTCAAACCAGTCCATGACGCCGATCATTTTACCTCTACAAAATAGACCACAGAATTGTGGACTGACGCCAGATCTTCTCCCAAGGATTGACACGTTTGACGAGCGTAAAGCCAGGTTTTTCTTGAGCTATAAAGCGGTATTCAAAACCTCCGTTACAGTAGGATTGTAGAGGGCAGCCCTTAGGTTTTGAAGTGGTAGGAGGAATCCAGGATACAGTCAAGCATGAGCACACTGAACGTAACCGTAAATTCGCAGACGTTTGGATGGCAGAACACGACAGATAGTTCGGTGTATTCTTATGTGTGTGAAATCCCTCTGTCATTGTGAAAGAGAAACGTTTTACTGTATAAATTTTAAATAGTTAATACATGCTAAAATGCATGGAAGAGCATGATCATCCGCTGGAATACTTCTGCAGTAAGTTCCA
Organism: Steinernema carpocapsae; assembly: GCA_000757645.3. NCBI lineage: Eukaryota > Metazoa > Nematoda > Chromadorea > Rhabditida > Steinernematidae > Steinernema > Steinernema carpocapsae. The sequence continues at coordinate 248,081 of AZBU02000007.1, forward strand.
TGCAGGAGCATTAGCGTCGCAGCCGTAAGCCAATTTTTGCAGAAGATTTCTGAGCGCCGGACGATTTGTAAGCTTAGAGTCTTCAATTTTTCCAATAGAGCAACGGAAGATTTTATTCAAGTCCGGTCGGAGGGAGCAGGAAGATGTTCCCCCTCTGTCGTACTGGGTTTCCTAAATTAAGTAAAACGTTGACCGGCTTTAAAAATGTTTCACTTGGTCATGAGGTCAGAGAAACAGGTACGGTAGAATTTTCCATGGAGACCAGTCTCGGGTAAATCCAAAAAGAGTACAGAGTACTTCATGTGCTCCTTGTTCTCATTTCGAAAAAAGGGAACGTAGGCGGAGTGGAAACAGGAGGAGCAAGACCACTGGACAATTTGTAAGGCAGAAATTCCCAGAAATTTGGATTTGTATAAGTTTTAATCCCTGTAGCAAACCGATAAATAAGAATAGACACAAATAAAACAAAAAAAAATTTTTGGCTGACATTTGGCACAAATGTAGCCCTATATGAGACTAGAAAAACCCCAAAATATTAGCTGCCCTAACGCGAACAGTGAAAAGTTACGGCCATTTCGAATTGAAAATTTTGGGACACTCAGGGTGTAGGCAGGATTGAACCTTGAACCAACATGTTTGTTGGCACACGCGAGGTCCCCAAAAAAGGCGCTGACAAAGCGTCAAAAACGGTTACGAAAGTGCACGCGAAGAACGCGTCCTGGAGATCCAAGCACGCGCCGAAAAAGCGAAATTCGCAACTTTTACTACCAAATACAAAAACCAAAAAAAGCAAAAACATTTTTCGGCATCGAACCCCTGACCTTCAGACCGCTAGTCCAGCCCACTACCGACCGTGCCAACAAACATGTTTGTTCAAGGTTCAATACTGCCTACACCCTGAGTGCCCCAAAATTCTTAATTTCAAATGGCCGTAACTTTTCACTGCCCGCGTTAGGGCAGCTAATATTTTGTGGTTTTTCTAGTCTCATATAGGGCTAAATTTGCGCCAAATTTCAGCCCGATCGGAGGGGAGCACTTTGCGTCATTCCCGAAGTTGAGGCAAACGCAGGTGAACGCATTAAAAATGCAAAAACTCCGACGGCGCTCTTATCGATGGGAGACAGTCTTTAAGCAAACAATGAAAGTTGTGTTGTCTACATGATTTGTAGCTGAATGACACAAAAAATATGCGGTTCAGATTTCTAGGTTCAAAAACTTCAAATTTGCACAAACAAAAATTGTTATGAAAGCAGAAGAGACAAAGGTGGTCTTATTGCGAAAAACGAAATTAACAACTTTCAGAATAGAAAGAGACATTTTAATCTCTTTCTATTCTGAAGGAGATTTCGTTTTCCGCCTTTACAGTCCAAGCGACCTTTGATAACAACCGTGATTAAAATTGCAAAAAACAACTCGGGCGACGTCTGGTGCTCAACCCGAATAGACAATCTAATAAATATCTCATTTCTTGTCGAGTCCTTCATATTCCTTTCGCCAGACGTTTTGACCTACCTGAAGCAGAAGTTTTGATGCGTCCGAGTTACAACTCTCTCTTAGGGACAAGATCTCGTCTGTGGCGGCGCACGGCGGTTGCGTAAGTTCTCCATATATCCTGAATGCTTTCAAACGCACAATAATTTTAGGACTGTAATTTTTTTCGCTGTATTCTGCCTCGCTCTCTGGATCTACTATGACGTGGAACCTGTTAAGGAAGCTCTCCCACAGCAACCTCAAGGTAATACATTCAAATTTGTAATTTATTTGCAGACTAGTGCTATGTTTAGAACTACATTGCCTGGACAGTGCAGGGAGACCCGTCGATTGGTATGTGTTATTTCATTTTAAGCGTACTGATCAAACCACAAATACTATAGGTTCCTGGCTGTTAAGACGGCATACAAGAGCTCTGACGTTCTTATGTTATATAGTCGTCCAAATGCCCACCTAACCGAATTCGAATTAGAAACCTTGCAAGATGGGCATGCGATTTATCGCACTTTGAACCAGATCTCTGAAAGCCAATGTCGAGTAAGCGTTTTTTTCCGAATGTTAGCAAATTGCCAATTTTTAGGTCGAATTTTCATGCTGGAACGACCAATTTTTAAAGAACGGTATGCAAAACAGCTGTTACTGGCGCTTGGCCCACTCGAAAGGGTGTTTGGCTCACTGTGCAAGAGCCGGATTCCTCTTCAAACACACGATCCCTTGTGCTCCTACCAAAGATCCAATGACTCCGCTCAACCAGGACATGTGAAAGGGTTTGACGACTATTTTTGGAGTAACAACGTCAATAGCGACGACGCTTACAGACAATACGTCCTGTGTACAAGCCATTCAACCGTAGAATTGACTAACATCGGTGAGCTGTAAGAAACTTTTTCTTATTATTTCTATTTCATTTTAGCGACATACCTTACTTACACTAAGGTAAATCCCTTGTACGGAGACCTGCTGCAAAAAGACACCGGACGATCTCCACTGGCTGAAATTCAGCAGGCTGAAATTCAGACAAAAGGCGGAGAACAACTTAAGTTTATTTTCAAGAGTTCGCTGAAGGACATGTACGAGTACACGAAAGTCAATGATTCAAAGTCTTGGGCAAGCTTCGATCAACATTTATGATTTGACCTTTTCTACTTTCAGACAAAATCGCTGGTCAGCGTCTGATCAAATTCACGGATATCGATAAGCTCGGTTAGTTTGGTAGTGTCAAAAACTTCTCAAATAATATTTTTTAGATGTTCCCGAATTTGTTAAATTCATAGACGAACATCTGACCATAGCTATACGCAGTTTCCATCACGGCAATTTTAACTCAAGCTGTCTGGTGAATTTTGGTTTTGTGAATAGAAGAAAATTTGCTGTTTTTAGAAAACTATAGAAAATGGTCAGCTCAAGTACATCTCCTGCATACTCGTTATTAAGGAATATTTTCTGCCTTACAAATTGTCCAGTGGCCTTGCTCCTCCTGTTTCCACTCCGCCTACGTTCCCTTTTTTTCGAAATGAGAACAAGGAGCACATGAAATTCTTTTTGGATTTACCCGAGACTGGTCTCCATGGAAAATTCTACCGTACCTGTTTCTCTGACCTTAATGACCAAGTGAAACATTTTTAAAGCCGGTCAACGTTTTACTTAATTTAGGAAGCCCAGTACGACAGAGGGGAAACATCTTCCTGCTTCCTCCGACCGGACTTGAATAAAATCTTCCGTTGCTCTATTGGAAAAATTGAAGACTCTAAGCTTACAAATCGTCCGGCGCTCAGAAATCTTCTGCAAAAATTGGCTTACGGCTGCGACGCTAATGCTCCTGCATGGAACTTACTGCAGAAGTATTCCAGCGGATGATCATGCTCTTCCATGCATTTTAGCATGTATTAACTATTTAAAATTTATACAGTAAAACGTTTCTCTTTCACAATGACAGAGGGATTTCACACACATAAGAATACACCGAACTATCTGTCGTGTTTCTGCCATCCAAACGTCTGCGAATTTACGGTTACGTTCAGTGTGCTCATGCTTGACTGTATCCTGGATTCCTCCTACTACTTCAAAACCTAAGGGCTGCCCTCTACAATCCTACTGTAACGGAGGTTTTGAATACCGCTTTATAGCTCAAGAAAAAACCTGGCTTCACGCTTGTCAAACGTGTCAATCCTTGGGAGAAGATCTGGCGTCAGTCCACAATTCTGTGGTCTATAGCTTTATCGACGGGATGATCTCGAAAGCTCAGGAATATGATGCTTGAATTGGAGGTCAAGTGGACGTCAGCCTTACAATAGGCTTGCATCGCATTACAAATAGGCCGCAAATGCACGTATAAGGTCTTCAAGACAGCATAATCATGATAGTTAAAATGGACTCAATTCCAGCCGCTTTCCTTCACGACGTCCTTTTCGATTTGGGCTATACGACTCAAGGTCAAGTACAAAATCTCGACTCTTCTTGGGGCTCCATCGCTTATCACTATTTGATCCAGCGTCAGGAATACGTTTTTTTCTTAAAAACGAACAACCCAGTCCTTGAATGTACCTTCGCTCATGTGGGTACCAAAGGAAGTGTATCGTTTACCCCAAAGCAATTCTTGGTCAAAGACAGGCGCTTTCACATTGTCACCCATTTCCACATTGAAGCTGATCCCTACCGTAACCTACTTGAAGACGATAGGGATGAGGAAGAGCAAGTAGAAGAATTTCCTAACTGCTACGCGTTTGGAAAACTCTCTCTTCAAGAATTGCCAAAACTGCTTTTGACAAGTGTATCTCGGTGTCCAAGCTCTGTACGAATTTCTGGCCCTGCACTGCGCAGTTTTTGATACAGATCTACAATTTATTCCGAATCCTGAAGCCTGAAGTAGCCTATAGTGTTCTAAAAAACGTGACCAGCTTTAAAAAACTAAACTTGCATTTTAGCGGAAACGAAAGTACGCTGTTTTTGAAAAATCAAGTTGAACAGAACAATACTGTGGAAGGCTTTTTGATAACAGGTTCTTGGCCTCAGAACATAGCCACGGATCTTGAAATAGCGGCAGTGAAGCCTTTGATCGGTTCTTTTGTAGTCACTCGTGAGGTTGAAGTCGCTATCAGATTTAGTGCGTTTGACCAGATTGTAAGAAATTGGATGGAAGAGACCGATCTGGAAGAGTGGCTTGAAGAGCCTCATCTGAATCTGTGGCAACGTTGCGTTTTTGGTAGAAAAATGTTGGGAGACCCGGTAGAGTCTAGACTTCAATCTAGAGGAAGAACGTCTTCAAGCGTTTTCATACTTTCCGCCAAGATTGCAGAGTTGCCAGAAAGATTCCCAAGCTATTACAGGGTGAGCGTTAGCGGTAATAAGACGGAACTTCGCGTCGTCCATCCGACGCTTGAGCGATATTACCTGTATGCAAGTATTGAAAATGGAGAAGTGCTTTTACTCAATTTCATATGGTGTCGATGTCCTAATCGACGTGTCCGTTTAGGGTGTTCTGCCCGAAAATTCGGATTTGTGTAAGTTTTAATGTCTGTAGCAAACCAATAAATAAAAGTGGACTACATAAATCTAAAGAGAAACAACGACTTTGTATATTGCTTAGCTTTGCCAGTTCATTGGATTTCCAATACTCCATGAGATTTAACCTGTTGACTGAGTTAAGGTAAACGCAGTGAACACATTAAAAATGCAAAAACTCCGACGGTATCTCGATGCTGTGCGAGTCTCCTATGTCGAGTTATGTCCCTATCATTTTAGAGCAAAGTGGAAACAACACAGACGGCGTGAACAATTACAAGCTGAATCAAGGAATGGTCAACTTCAACCCAGAACATGAAATTCTTGCGTTAGAGTTTTTTTGAAGACTGCTCAAGAGTGCCTACATATGAGCCAGCGACTGGTGGATCAAGATAACGTTTTTCGCTCGTCTAGTCTTGTTTTAGTAACTGATCAATTAAATGAATTTTAACTGTTTAGTGTGACTTGTTAGCGACTGTGACTTGTTGTGTGAGCTTGTTAAAAATTGTAAAAAGTCGGGACGGCTCACCCTAATCGATTTTTCGCATACGCATTCTTGAAGCTCCAAACCCAGTTCAGTAAAATTGCTAAATGGTTCAAAGACCCTTTTCGCATTTTGAACACCTGTCACTTTTTCGCTAACACTTTTGGACAATATCTGAACGATAAAACAAATACAGTTCTGACGTCAAGTGGCGTTGTTCTGCGTTGTCACCTCACTCTGATAACCCCAAAAGCTTCGTGTGACGCGTGAGTCACTCTCCATTTTCGAAATATATAAGACACCAAGTCATGCGCTTTGGACCATTTTGTTATCAATACGACCTTCTTTTTGGTTTGTTTTCACCGTTCTCAGACTTTACTTTTGGCTAATTAGCAGTTTTAAACCAGAAATGGTCTATTACGTTGTCTACATTTCACCATTCCCTCTTTTGTTCATCTGTTGTCTCTGCTGTTTTTGCTGTTTTCGCACTCCCAGGTAAATTCTTAAGGAAACAAGGTGAAATACAGAGTACTTTAGAAAGCCAGCTTGTCAACGAACGACTTGCCCTCAGCAAAGGGTTTTCACTGTTGATATAACTCAGGCTCAGCAAGGTTTGATTTAATTTAAACTGATTTAAATTGTTTAGGTGTTTAGGACAGATCTGCAAATTGCCCTCCTACAGCCAAGCCACCGGACAGAACTAAGAAGTAAAGCAACACAAAGCACTGTTACTGCTGCCAACAATACTCTTCCGCTCTCTGAGGCCAATATAGACCCGTGACAAAAATTGGCGAAGTTCTTCGTCCGTGCGAACGGCTGTTTGCATTTATAATTCATGTCATCATAGGCTTGTCGTTGCCGCCGGCTTGTCGCCGGACGACAGTGACAAGTTTAAACGCGTTCAACGCGTTCCGGCGACACATGCAAAATACGATGATTTTTGGACAATTTAGGGGCTTCTGAATGAATTTTGACGTGTTTTCGGGCTGTTTTGCAGGTTTAGTCATGACTTCTCATGTTTTTGAAGTTTTTGGTGGTGTTTTACACAATTTTGCACTTTTACTAGCTCCAATAATGCAATCAGGCGTTGAGATAGTCGAGAACGTCAAAAGTATCAAATGAATGAGCTTCCTAACAAGAATTTGGGTGCTGCCGCTCAAGGTGTTGCCGATGGCGTTTAAACTCAAATTTGGAATTGTCGCTGTTGCCGTCGCTGTCGTTATTACCGTCGCTGTGGCCCACAAGTTTGAAAAAAACTTTAGGTCAAAGTGGTCTTAAGTCTAAAGTAACACAAAAGCATCATTCTTAAATTTTTTAGTTAGGTTGTTAAGCACTGGAAAGCTAAGTCAAAACACGGTTAATTTGTTAAAATTCTTTAGAACACGTCGTTTAAACCCAAATCAGATTTGAAGTCTTTTTAATTTCACGAAATTCACGTTACATCATATATCACTCAAGACCAGCATTAGGCAACTCTAAGATCTTTGAAACAACTTCTTCATGGTCTCCTCTAAATTGTCCCACCGCAATCTTGCAGTGACAATGCACCATGACCACTTCGTAGATTTTCGGATCTGCCATATCCATTAAGACCAGTTCACAGGTGAAGTTGGTGTAAGAAAGAATGCAGGGCAGAAAGCGTTCCAGCATCTCGACTTTTGACACTTCAAGTCGAGTGTTAGGATGCGTGTGAACTTGGAAACCAGCAACACTGAAGAGGCTTGCAATCACTCGAAAATTGGCGTTATATGCTCTCTGATCAGCTGGATTTTGCCAATTTCTTCCGATGTCAACGTGGTTTACTTCAACAAATAAAGAGTCCATGTTTGAGAATTTTTTAAGGGTGTAGCTTTTGTCTTCGTGGGCATCCATCAAACCATAGCAGTAGCCATTGTCGCTTTCTATACCTTTCCATTACCTGAAAAAGTCATTGTCTTAGGTTTTATTACGAAAGGAAAGCATTAGCGAAAAGCTCCAAAGGCACATGACACGCACGCAAAAGTAACACTGTCACTTGTGGGCAAGCGTACAGCCCCTATTTGTGTCAGCGCTCACCGGCCGTGCCAAGTAGATAATAGTATGTTAATTGAATCGATACGCGGCGTGAGCAAGACGCGAGTGTTTGCTGAAGCTGGAGATATCTGCAATTAGCTGACGACAATACGAACATGTCATTTGTGATAAAGATAGACCCTCAAAGACCAAAAGTCCAACTGTACTGAATAACAAATCATCTTCAAAAAATTTTGTACCTTTTGGGTATTACAGCTAAACACCTCAAACTTTGCATTTATTATACTTAGTGGTGTGGTGAATCTTCTTGAATCTCATGATATGTGCCAATACGCATGTAAAAATTTTAAAAATTGGGGTGTGCGCAATCAAAATTAGCTTAAAGGTCAAAGTTAAAGTTTTCCAGAAATCAAGCCATTTCACGATTTAACCATTTATCAAATTTTGCAGGTTTTTTGTAGCCAAGTTAAATTATCCTTTTTAAAACGCTTTTAATGTCCTTAATTGCATTACTCCTTAATAGCATAAAATCTTAAACAAGCGCAAACGCGTCCATGAGCTGATTGAAAAACCCTTCTGTGAACTTAATTACGTCCCTCATGTTGACTTCATCGAAGCGCTTCTCATCGGCTTTATTTGTGTACTGCTCACGTATCGATTCTCATCTGACAATTATTTATCCACCTGGCACGGCAGCTCCTTGTGCAGTGCGCAGAAGGTTTAAATACCGCTGCTCATTTTACTCAATTATTTTTCTCTCACTTGTGGCTCCCACGCGCATCCCCGCGCTGTTAATTCAGTTCAGCTTTTTAATAACAAACGTGAACTTTTGCAGATTGACATGGATCGTTACTTTTGTGGAAATGTTTGCTTGTCTGGAGACTTGCGACACGTGAGCAACGGAAATGGTTCTTTAGACGATTTTAGCCTTCTTGCCACCTGCTTTGGACGACGCACTCAACAAATTTGAAGAGAAACTGGTGTTAATAAATGTCCATATTGAAGAATGCGACAATGCCTATTTTTGCCGTTTAGTGAACGTCAATCAGCAAAAGAGTTGCAGCCTTGAGGATTCCTACAGGATGGACTCGTCTTACTTAAAAATCAACTACATTTCAATCAGCAACGACGATGGTCTTACAGTTCCAGCTGGTGAACGGATTATGCAGGATATGACAGAAGTATCGAGTTTTATCGCTATGACTAGAATCCGAACAGCGAGAGAAGTCTGAAAAAAAGAGATGCTAGAACTTCTGCCGCCGGACCGTTCCAACATGTGATGTGGTTCTTCAGGATAAGGACAATGTAAAAATATATGATGTTGTCCTGGCTCATTGTCATTGTGAGATAGCGGTAGGGTTAGTTAGAGATGATCACTCAGAAGTCGTAAGAAAGATCTTAGAATTACCTAATGATCGCCGTTTGGATTGATATGTTTGGTGTAATAGAGTGAATTAAGTATGAATCTTAATAAATGAAGGAAACCTACAAAACAGGACGTTTTTTGAATCCAACAACGTGTATTTTCGCAAAGAACCTTTTCTTACTGGTCAGCTGTTATAATGCGCGGCAGTGCAAACACATTGAGGTAAGCCAAATTCACGTGACAATCTGTGCCTTTGTCAGTTGCTTTAATTCTGACAAGGACAATATAATGCTCTTAACACTAGTATTAGGCAATTCGTGGTATCCTGTGGAAACCGCGTTTTCAAAAGTGGAATTGCGTTTTCATAGTAGTCCACTTTGCTTGCCTTGGCCAAAACTAAAAAATAAGTCGTATCATATTTCCAGTCCTAGTTCAGGCATGCTGACGTCTAATTTTGCAAGACGTGGAACGTTGCAAAAAAGTCGTTTTCTATTACAGTCCCGTCAACATTGAGCTTTGCAGGATCATAAAAACATGGATTAAAACAGACGGATGTTTAGATGCGTTCTTAAGTGTTTTATCTTACAGTCCTATGGCGCCGAAATAGGTTATCCAAGAAATTGAGGAAGATCGCTTAGAACAAAGTACCATATACAAAGTTGAATGCTCAAAGGAGCTAAGCAAGCAATTTTAGGCCTTAGCGACAGCGACGTATATGAGTGCAAAATGATAAATTAAGTTGAAACGTATTTTTCTTATCGGCGAGTGTTATCAAAAAATTGCAGAACTGCCAACCGACAAATTCAATTCTCACGCGTTATCAAATCAGTTGAAATGAACATCTTAACCGCATCTTCGAAAATGCCTTTGCGTGGCCCTCTCGTCGTAAGTTATAATGTTTGTTAGTGTTTGTTAGCTATGTATATTAGAGAACCCGTCTTCCACAGCCAAACAGCAATACGGCGCACCGGCAGCACATGACACAAGAAGAGATAGAGCATCGAAGATTAGAAGAACGCCAACACACCGCTGAGCAAGATCGGAGGAATGTCATTCGAGCTATTGGAACTGTTCTGATTTAGAGAGATCACGCAAGGGCTCAAATACGCTTTCAACAAGAACGTCAGCAGCAGCAAGTTAAAGCCAACGTTCAACCTAAGAAACATCAAAGTGGTAGTAATGACCAATGAAGGACTCAATAAGGACTTTTAGTACTTCTACGCATTTAGTAAACGTTCAATTTTAAAACAATCATTAACGCTCTCGCACGCCTGCGCAATCTTAATTTTTGAAATTTTTGGTTTTTGAGTCGCTTGCGGCTACGGCCAAACAACATTACGGCGCACCGGCAGCACACGACACAAGAAGAGATAGAGCAGCGACAATTTGAAAAACTTTAAGACTGCGCTCAGCAAGATCGGGGGAACGTCATGCGAGCTATTGGAACTGTTCTGTTACAGAGAAATCGTGTAAGGACTCAAATCACGCTTTCAACGAGAACGTCAGCAGCAGCAAGTCCAAACCAACGGTCAACCTAAAAAACATCATAGTGGTTGTTTTTGTGCTTACGGGTGCTGCTCTGCATTATACCACGCAGCCGGATTTTACACTTAAATTTAGAGTAGGTGCTTTTGTGCAAAAAATGTTGAACGCAGTCACGCTGTAGCTAACCTATGCAACTTCACCCCTAATTACCGGTGTACTTTTTAACGGACGGATTGTTACGGGTTCAAGTCCGTGTAGCGGCCTTTGTTTTGTGTGCTGTTCTGTTTGTTTAAGTCTCCAGGAAACAGAAAACAAACACGCACAGCTCTCCGTTATTGTAAAGGGGATGCACTCTTTATTTCACAACACATACATTAGGTTACACATACAAAATTAAAGTTTTGGTAATCGAAATTATTACAAACACAACGCAATAGACGATTATGGATGCGTTCACATTTGAGACAGGAGCTAATTTAGGTAACATAAATACATCACATTAGCAAGATTAGGAAAAATCAGGCGATGTTACACTTTCCCGACTTCGACTTTGATTTTTTCATGCGCTTAGGGGGTTCTTCTTCTTCAGGAGTCTCAACCTCAGGTTCTGGATCGACATACTTATCAGGCTCAGACGCCATTTTCAGCGTCAGAACACCAGTGCTACGGTCAGGGCGGATAAGACAAAACATTTTATGAGTCTTAATGAAAAGCATGGTGTCCTCACGAAGGGTCTTATCAAAATTTTTGACTTTCTCGTCGCCCTCCCAACAACTCTTCACATCATGAAGAGTGAAATCACAGGGCCCGGCCAAAAGGAGCTTTTTTGTTCCATCGCTTTCTCTCCATTGCTCAAAAAAGACCGCAAAAAGTTCAGCGGTTACTTTGAACTCTGTAGGAGCGTGCACATAAACATCAGTGAGCTTTCCTGACTTGACACCTTTAAGGATGTCGTCATGGTACTTTTGAAGCCAGTTTCCACACAAGTGAAGCTTAACAAGACTATCTGAAGCCAATTTGGCTTCAAAAGTAGTCTCAATCTGACCTTCCAGGAAAGAAAGCGTCAGATCCGTGACTCGAGAAAACGCGATCATAGGGCTAAAAATGGCCTCATTGGCTTTGGTCAATTTTGTCGCTTGGATATTAAGAACGACAGGATGAGGCATGAGAGATACAACCAAATCATGAAAAGTTTTTGAAAAGTCAGCGACAGAGATAATGTGCTTAGGTTTGACAGGCAAACGGTCAGACACGGTGATAGATTGGATCCGAGTAAGGCGAATGTCTTTTTGAGCCATCTGAGCAAAAGAGAGTGGATTGTAGACCACAGGAGGGTCGTCAGGAAAGTGGAACATGTTCGAGTCAATCGGGTTTAGCTCGTAGTTCCAGGAATCCTCGCCGTCGTTGTCGATGCCCATTTGGATCTTCAGCTCATAGTAGGTGAGGTCTTTGAGGAGATCAGCAGCCGCTGCCCATTTCTCAGGCAGGTTTTCCATAATCGCTTTTCGGGCACATGGGTCGAATTTTGGAAGGACGCCAAATACGTCTTCACAGAACTGCGCGACAGGGTTGTCCATTGTCTAAAATTAGCTACATCAAAGGACGCGCCTAAGAAGAGAACCTCACCTGTCCGCGCGGATGAGTTTTGAGCGAGTGAAACGAGCGGCAGCCGTGTGGCGGATATTGATTTTAAAATTAAGCTGAATTAAGAGGAGACGGAGTGTGAACAACAGCTCGCAGCGTTTGTATTCAAAGTGCGCGGCGCGTTGGGACCATTTGGGATTGTATCGCAAAGGGCAAGCAAGGGCAAGTCGGCGGCTACAAGTGGGAAGGGCAGCTGTGCTCGCTACAACGCGGCTTTTGCACGTAGAAGGAGAAAGTGCAAAGTCAAAGTGGCAGGTGTTTGTAGCTACAAATGGCAATTTCAAAAAGTTATGACGGGTAACGACAAGGACGCTACACTTATTACAGGCCACACGCACAAAAAAACAATAAACAAAAAATTTTTTAATTTTTGAGCACACTTGTGGTGGAAGCGTGGGAGCCACACGCATAAGCCAACCTCCCAACAGTGTCTGTGGGGTTAATGATTGCTTATCAGCTAATCAGCTTCTATTACTCTTCAGTTGCTTGGTGTTGATGGGTCTCCGGTCTTCCCAACACTTTCAAAGTTCAAAAATCTATTTTTTGGTTGCTTCAGAAAATAACCGTTCGTGAGCATTTTCAACAAATCGAACTTTTCAAAATGCTGAACTGAGCAAAAGGGGCCTGATACCAAAAAACGTTTTGTTCTCAACCATTTAGTCAGATTCTTATCGATATTGCTACATTCCAGGGTTATTAAGCGTCCGCGACCGCCGCGTCATGCAAACTTCAATTCTAGAGATTAATCGATATGGTCGATGCTCTCGTCATTTTGGTTAAACATCCAAAAATATAGCTTTAAAGAATTATATACCGCAAAATTTTAACGCAGATTATGCAAATCAGTCTTCATCATATGACTCGATTCAAACCCTGAAGTTGAATTTTTCGATGATGAACATTGTTTTCAATTTTGGTGTTTGATGACTTAAATTAGGCTTATCACCAAACGTGTCCTCTTTTCTAATGAATAATTCCTGCTTTTTCCCTTTCTACGTAAGCTGGTTTACTATGGACCACTTTACAATCACTGCAACGTTAACCGCTTTTTGTGTTTTTGCACTAATGTTGTCCCTGGCACTGCGTTGCTTTTATTTCTACAGCTTGAAGAGGTTACTTTTATAACTCTTATTTATAGCTTAATCAATGCAATTTAGAGAAAGATCTAGAATAAGGTCTTCTAGAGAACAAGAGAGAACCATTTTCACCATTGATTCTCCGCCAGCTTATTCAGGTAGCTTGAACAAGCACAGTAAACTGTTAAATTTTGCGATTTTCAGATTTACAATTTAGCTCAGCGCCAAGAAATTCGAGTTTAACTCAACGTGAACCCGATCCGCCGTCATATGACTCTGTTGTACGTTGTTAATTAGTCAATGAAAATTTTATCTGAAATGAGCATCTATTGAAAAAACGTTTGACAAATTGGCTTTTTCACGTTAACTCACGTTGGCTTCATTGTGGCTTTTTCTCGCGTATACGTCATGTTCCTTGCTTTCCACGTCGCCAGCGACCTTATCTTTGAGTTATCTGTCAGTCAGGCGCTTCTCTTTCTTAGCGCCACTGATTGATCAATACTGACTCATTACACCGCTATGCAGTCGCTCTATGTCCTAATCATTTTTCCTCTAATTGGTTACAAGTCAAGAAATCCGGTCATCAAACAGAATTCCTTCTTTCGGCAATACTTATCAACCTGCATGCAAATCAGGACGTCCAAACACGTCAGTAGTGGGCTTTCCTCCTGCTTATTCAGGTTACTTGATACCAAAAAAGCAGATATAACGAAGAAATTTTAGAACTACGAAAAAGTGAAGCTCAAGAGAAGCTACATCAATCAATTTAATCAGTTTGTTGAATTGTAAGAGATTTATTATAAAGTGTCTAATTATCAGTTGCAGCACTAACTACAGCAAAACAACAAAGTAGAGCGATTCCAGCTGCTTCTGCGGCTTCTGCGGCATCATCGTCTGAATGACAGTGATGTGTTGTTTGGTGACAGAATTCAGGAATTGGTCTTGGATCACAGTTTGTATGACTTACTACGATCTCACGACAGCATTCTTCTTCATGACGTCTGTTTTCGCTTTTAACGGCCTAAAAAATACTTCAGCAACTTGGTAAAGAATTATAAGCAACTTACAGCACAAACACCGAGGCAAATAACTAAAAACAGAAATCCAGGAATGCCGATCATTAAACCGAGGACAAATCGTTCCATTTCAGTGGAAAAGACAAGAATAATGCAGTTGAGGTTATGAACACAGAATCAAGTGAAGCTTCTTTAAATGCAAGCTGATAAGAATGACCGAAATGAATGTGAGTCACCATTGTCTAGTCAATAAAACTGACGCGTATCACGTTGGGTACATAACTGATGACTAAGGAGAGCTCGAAAATAGCATAGATTCACCGTTTTGAACGTAAGACCATTGATGTGAGTAGGTCGAGATTAAAAGCAAGGTTTCTGTAAGCCAGATAACTCGATTGACAAAAGAAATCCAGTGTCGGCTGGCGACTCAGAGCATCTTACTTGCTCTTTCTAAGCTTGGAGTTAATGGGGACTTTCGCTTGTACTCGATACCGCCCAAAAAGTCGATCAGGTGCCGCTTGAGCTTGCCACGGTTCTGTTGCCGACAAAGCTTCTTTCTGGTCTTCGAATTCACCTTTATTCGTCCTTTTTGACGACGACCCTGTGTCATTTGTCTTCGGTGTGACGGACGACGCTTACTCGCTTGAGTGAAGCAGCTCTGCCTGCAGGTCAAACGTTCGTGCGGTTTCTATTCCAAGCGCTTTGGATAGTGCGTTGGTCATCCTGGGTTTCAGGCGCAAGTGTGAGCTGACCCGAAGAAGGTAAGAGCAGGCGTTAAATTCAGCTTTGGCTCACGGTCCTGTTCTGGAGCGATTCGACTCGCACCCAATTGCGGACACTTTTCATGCTTGTCTAGAAAGTTATTCGACCTCAACTTTTGCGCTATGGTCAGCTTTTGGTTGTGCCAGCTTTATGGAATCTTCCGTCTTACGCCGTCTTTTGTCAACTTTTCTTGTATACATATCCGGCACGTTACAATTACAATAAACAAAAAAGCTTCAAACCAAGCAAGACAAGCAATGTTCGCTGTCAGAATCAGGCTAATCATTGGTTGCTCCGCTCACATTTGTTGCTTCTCGGAGTCCTAAAAACGTATTGCCAAAAAAGAAATACGCCAGAATTAGTCTTACCATTATTTATAACAACCTCTAGTCTGTTTCCTTTATTGTCGTCATCCTCATCGCTTCTTGATTGTTGAGCATTGGCAGCCTGGTTCTTTCTTTTACGTCTTAACCTAAACAATTTTTCCAGAAAGTTTTATAGCAATTTAAAGAAATGTACTTTATTAAAATGAACGCATGGATAGCAATAAGGAGAAGCAGTACAACAACGGCTGGAAAAATGTAGGTCCAGAGAACCGCCATACTTCCTCAAGTAAAGTAAATGACAGATAAATTACTTGTTAATTCCTGTTTTTGTGTGTTCTGCAGTTGTTTCTAACTAACGCATTTGTTTGTTGTAAAGCTTATTTCTGGTGAATCACAGTGTTGAAATTCTAAATCAATATTCTTACAAACAAATAGGTTTCACAACAAGACCACAAAGTAATCCAAAACCAGCTGCTTTGGCGTCTTGACGGCGAACAGCGACATTTGTAGCATTAGCGGCAAGTGTGACGGCAACAAGAGTAAGAAATCGGCTCTGGCTGACAATTTGTTTCCCTCACCATGATTTGGGAATGGCGCCTCTTCTTCACAAGACTGTGTTCTGCTTTTGACATACTAAAATGTACATTAAAGTTTGATACAACATAAGAGCCACTTACATAATGAAAACCTGCCCCAATAGAAGTAAGTATTCCATTGGCAAGAGCGATCAATCCACTAGAATCAAGCGAGACTTTCTCAAACGGCACCACGACATTAGCACAAATTTGTTTGTCTGAAATTGTAACTTTTCGAAGCACGGATTTGATGTTCAAAAGGTTGTTAGTCTGTTTTGATATAAACCGACAACAAGGCTCAAAACAAAATATATGAGAGACGATCCTAAGCCTGTCAGCAGTGGACAGCCAGTCTGAAAAGTTGTGGACGCCAACAGCGACTGTTGAACAGACGCTCCTTCGGCGCTCTCAAAAAACCAGAATAAAAATGTCCAAGCCTAAGCCTATGATGCCCCAGGAGGTTAGCTTCAGCCTACTATTTCCGCTGTTTCAAACAAGCTTACACACCCCGCTGCCAGGCACCTTCGACTTGAAACCGATAATGAAAATGCCCAGTTGTAAGCCATCAATTGAATTCATTTTGATCGGTTGAATCGTCATACCTTCATGATACTTAAACGTGACGGTGACAAAAAGCAGTTGAATTTACCATTTTGAGACAAAATCTTGAAGTTGTCTGTATCTGGGTCAAAGTTGAAATGATCAAGCTGAAACTGAATGACCAGGTCTGGGTAAACTCGATTCAAGTCAATAGGAAAGGTCTTGCCGCTAGCCTTCTTACCAAATGTTAGAGATTCTCCTCTCCAGGATTTTGTGGTCCGAACGTCCACTCTAGGACGCCAGTGGCCATTCCCTTCTTCCTTGATTCCATGACGCCAATGGCCATTTTCGGTAACAAAGAGGATTGCATCTGAAGCCTGTTGCTTAAAGGTCGTAAGTCTGTCGTCGTTGAAAAGGACCATGATGGACCATAGATCCGAGTCAAGTTGGATAAGGTTGAGAATCGGGTTCTTCACAAGTTTCAATTTTTTGATTTCTTATTGTAGCAGCGGTTTTAAGCTGGTTGCGTAGCTTAAGCGTAATACAAAAATGGTAACCGAGCCATTCTCAGAGTTCGTAATGCTTTCATGTAAAGACAGAAAAATCTCTGATTGGTTTGGACAAGATTTATAAAAAGAACTCCCTCCGATAGAACTTCTATTTCTGAAGGAGGCCTCAATCCTCTCTCTTTCAAAAGTCTCAATGATTTCAATAATTCCACTTCAAGTGAAAATTTCATTGATTCAACGTTACTCGCGCATCTGCCCACAAATTGAATATGAGGAAACTCTCAACTCAGCTTCAAAACCTGGGCAAGTCGTGGATTTTCCTACCCTGCGAACCTCATTTTTTCTGGTTGACTGTCGTCGAAATTCTCGGATTGCCCAGTCGTGTTTCCGACTTTTAAACCGTAAGAGAACAGGCTTGAGCCTTGGAATAGTCACAAAAGCTAAAAAACAAATAAAATTTAAAAAATTTTTTTTGGTTAAAATCGGATTTTGCGAGGGGTTCGGTGACCTGGTGACCTTTGGTCACCGAGTCGGTGACGTCCCCCCAATCCTGCCCTAACACGTTCAACCCGCCAGTAAACAAATTTACGTCAAACGTGACCAAAGAAACAAGCAGAACACCTGAAAATTCTGGCTTGCGTAGAACCAAATTGAATTAGAAAAAGAGGCGAAGTGGCCAAAGTCCGGAAGAACTCGGAACTGGAATTATTGCGAACAAAACACAAGAAAAAATTATATGAGTCAAAGACAATTTTATAAGAGTACGAATGGTAGACAAAACGGATTCTCAAAAGCGCCTTTCACCACTTTTCCAATTATCCAATCATCTTCGCTTCAAACGCGACTAATCACGTCGACGCGTATTTTTCACCCTTGGACACACGCGTCGACATGATGAGTCGCGTTTGAAGCAGAAATATCTGTGATTTTGAGAAAATAAGAGTCCAAACCGTGATTAACTGTATCTTGCTTGAGAGTCACAGGTCAAGGTTTTTGAAGTCTTAGTAATTTGATTACCTCAGAAAAGCAAAAAACATATTGGCCGGTGTAACACCAACACTTATTTGCGCTCTTTAAGTGACGTCATCTGTTTAGTATTTTCAACTCAAAGTCCCATTTATTGCAAAAAGCAAAAACAAAAACGCACATATTTACAGCGTTGTTTTCATTTCACAGAGTTCACATTAGCGGACACGTTCGTCACACTGGAAACCGCTGTGCTCTTGTTTTTTCTCTCTGAGAGGACATAAAAAATGACCGCACAGATGGTCACATAAAAAGCGTAGGTCAGGTTGAGAAAAGACCCAATGACAGCAGAGAGTGATATTCCAGTGATATACCGATGTAGAGTCTCCACAACGTAAGGACAGATGACAAGGGCGATCTCGGCTATCATCTGAGCTGTGACGATCGTATTTGCCTGAACCGCCTTTTTAAAATCAATGGCTTTTGATGAGAAGTTTTTGACTTACCAATTTGATATTGCTGACTTGAAACGTCGTAAAAAGCGTCCTTCTTTTTACGAACCGCCGAAACTCCATTAAAAACATGATTTTCCCGCAGACGCTTAAGAAAAAGATAATAATGGCTCCTGCATACAAGGCTGAAGCCACGGTGTAGTCCGCAAAATGAGGGAATATATAGCCTGTGGTGGCTTTTAGGTTCCTCGTCGCTGCCAGAAGGATGAATGAAGAGGATAGGGCTATGGTAAGGACAATAATTGTTGTGCGTTTGATGAGTGCAGCGTAGTGGCAATATTGGACTGGCTTTCGCATAGCCATGAGGCGGTCAAAGGCGATGGCAAAGCTGCATATGCCCATGACGACTTGGAAAGAGCGGACCATTATGCCTGGGTAGAAGACGAAAGCTGGGACAATGAGTTGGTCTGAATCAAGTTCACATTAGAAATAGGATTAGGACGTCTATCCTTTATTAAATAAAGGAGAACGGTCCAGACGTATCCGTCCGTCCGTGTGTCAGTTTCACAGCTCCGTTGATCAACAAAAAAACTGTTCTTTTTGGAATTTAAGACAGTTTTTGCCGGCTTCTTTACAATTGAGTTGAAGACTGTTCAGCTTAAAATTTTTAGGCTTAGGACTGTTAGGTTCAAGGTTAGTAGGATGAACGCTGTTTGGATAAAAAGTATTTCGCTCATTGCTGTAAGGTTCAGGAATGCTATGCGGTGGCTAGGTTCAAAACTGTTAGGCAAAACTGACGTCGTTAAGCAAAAGGCTTTCATAATGTTTGCCTGTTAGGCTGAAAATCGTCAAAGTCGAGCTTGTTTTGCAATATTGTAAAACAGGTGATCGGTTTAGGAAAGTTAAGCTCAAGAATGTCAGATTCAAAGCTATCAGGCTGTAAGGCTGCTAGACTTGATGCCGACTTACTCAAGAATGCTAGGCTTAAGGTTGCGAGAATGAACGCCGTTAGCCTCTAGGCCGAAAAGCTGCATGCTGTCGGGCTAAGCTTGAGGCTGCTAGGTTTAAGACTATTGATTTCGTTAAGCTAAAGGTTGCTAGGCTTAATGTTGAAAAACTTGAAGCTAACAGGCATCATTCAGTCCGTTTTGAAGCTGTTCGGCATAGAACTGTTGAGCTCAAATCTGTTGGGCTTAAAGTTGTAAGGCGTGAACTTGAAAATACTCAAGAGTCACTCAAGGCTGCTAGAATCATGATCGGAAAGCTGAGAGTTATGAGCATTAAAGATGTTTTCAAGCTAAAGACCAAAAGGCGTAACGCTGATAGACTCAGGGCTGTTAGCCTTAAGTTTGTTAGACTCTATAAGTTTTTTGCAATTGTTCGAATGGATCCAATATGCTTGCAAGAGTATCACGTTTGCAAAGCTATCGGCTTAAATTTACAAGTGACGTTAGGTTTAGCGATTATAAATAGCCAACTTACCAAAAATATTCAGCAACACAAAAGTCAAATAGACGATATTAGTGCTGGCGTACATAATATCGAAGGCAGCCTTGAGAAATAGCATATTAAAATGCTGCCCAGAGAAGCGGTATTTCACGAAATACTGTGAAATCACATAAGAGTTCAAAGCTATGATGAACATGCCGAGAACTATCTCCACAGAGCCAGAGTACTTGAAGTTGTTTTTAGGGTTCATAGCTGAAACGACAGTGGTCAGTAAGAAGTGGTCAATAGCAATGCTTAATTGGCTTAAACGAAGGATAGATTTTTCATGTGGGAGTGCAGTATGCAATTTGGGACACATTTAATTAGGAGCAATTATGGGGTTTGGTCAAGTTAGAATAGGCTTCGCTTCTAACCGAAAAAAGCCATAAGAGAAGGTCAGCGAGCCAAGCAAACGCAAAGCATCTAAGGGCGTCTTTCCAAAGACTACAATTGACCATACTGTAATAACAGTTCTTAGGACTGTTTTCGAATATTGTGGCTACATGCTTGTTGACAATGGCACAAAGTGGTCCAAAATGTAGCCAAACATAGTCAAAAGGAGATACAACCGACGTAGACCAAAGACCTCACCTAAAAAACTCGAAAAAAGCAAAAAGTAAAAAAGCGGTGTTGCCGCGTTTACGGCTCACTCTTTGGACTCAAATCTGTACACTTTGGTCAAACAGATTGCCAAGGACCTAACAAGCTTAACCCGCCAGTAAACAAAATTACGTCAAACGTGACAAACAAGCAGGACAGCTGAAAACGCTAACTTGCGTAGGACCAAATTTAATGAGGGAATGATGCGGAAGAAAGAATGAACGGAACAAAGTCCGGAAAACTCGGAACTGGAATTGTTGCGTACAAAACGCAGGAAAACATTATTTGAGTCTAAGAAAATTTAAGAAAAGTGCGAATAGTAGACAAAACAGATTCTTAAAACTGTCCTACAGCACTTTTTCCAATTATCCAATTATTTGTAATTTTGAGAAAACGGAAGAAGAAAAGTGTAACGTTCATGATAAACGTTCGTGTAGAAATTTGAGAGTTTACGAATTAAAAATGATTGGCCTGTGACGTTCAAAAATAATTGTCTAACACTACGTCCAAACTCGTGCGCGACAGCGACAGCGACGGCAACAGCGACAGCGATAGGGTGTTCAAACTCACGGCGACGTCGCCGAGGTTGTCGCCGGCCTATAAATGTCATGTAAACCGGTGCAAAATTGTGTAAAACACTTCCAGAAACTTCAAAAACATGAGAAATCGTGACTGAAGCTGTAAAACAGCCCAAAAACACGTCATAATCGACTCAGAAAACCCCAAATTGTCCAAAAATCATCCTAGTCTGCACGTGTCGCCGAGCTTTTCGTCATACTTTTTGAAGCCGCTTTGAAAAGTTTGGCGACAGTCTTCTCCATAAAAATGGTGTCGCCGTGCGACAGGCGCCGGACTTGTCGCCGAAGGGTGTTCGAACTCGTCGCTGTCGCCGTATCGCCCGGCGACACCATGTTTTGGACGCCGTTGAAAGAGCATCAAGAAGCTTTTTGAAGCAGTAAACGCGATTGTAGTCAAAATTTCGGAAATATGCAGGCGCTGAGGTTACTTTAGCCGCAAAATGGCTTAGGCAAGGCGCGTAGCGCAAAGGTCTACATGCAAAATGATATCCTCATATGGTGGGGGCAATGTGTCGGACTGTTTTGATTTAGGGAACGTATTTTTGCGCGATAGCGTGCAAGGCCCCGATGACAAAAATCAACAATCAAGTTTTCTAAATTTTAAAAACATTCTTTGTAAATAAACTGCGCAAAAAACTTGAAATAAAATGTTCAATAATAGGAGTGCAAATGCGTCCGCAATTTTTAAAAACAAAAGCTGTTTTTTAAAGTTTTAAAGTACATATAAATCGTTTTACCTAATGAATAACGTGCTTTCAAATCTGTTTTGTTTTGTACACTAAAATCGTTATATTCGAAAGATCCTAAGGCGAAAACATCCCCGACTTCAAAATGGGCTATTTGCACCAACCTGCATGCTTTTGCATTACTTTTTTGAGAGAAGTACAGACGACTTCAAAAAATTGCAGGTTTTTACGTTGTGCTGGCGTACTTTTTAGCGAGGTCGGACATTTGAAAATCCCGCATTTTGTGACATTTTGTGACTATTTCAAACAGCGGGGATAGTAGGCTGGAGTTGGCCATTTGGAGAATTTTAGGCTTAGATTTGGACATTTGTAATAAATTTTTCTGGCAGCTCCGAAGGCGCGACAGTTGGCGGCACCGACTTTGCAGACAGGCTTCACACTGGTTGCTCAAATCATTTTTGCTCAAATATTCGAGATTTGTTAAATTCTTACATATGCCGACTATAGGACTCATTTCCAAAGAAGTTCACGTATATGTTCAATTTAGCACTTGAGGGATCTAGTTGGTTTGTCATACAGATGCGTGCCGATTCCAAAAGGCTTGCCCGTCGACGAATCTCCTTTTCCGACCCTCACGTGAAGCTCAATGACGGCTTATTTCAACTTGGCGCATATTTACTCGAAAGTCAGTCTGGGCAGACGTCGGATATGGTGAACAGGCACAGCGAAGATAGAAAAACACATTCATCTACTGAAAATTAATAGAGCCATTTTTAGAAAAGCAGACACTCAAAAAATTCGATAACAACGAGACCGATACTGACAATTATTAAAAACCCTGTTTTCTTGTTCAACAGCATATAGAACACCACAGCACAGACCAGAGACCCGAATTGCCTTCCCTAAAAACATAATAACAATGCTAAAAATTGACAAAACCAAACCGTTTATTTCAATAAAACTGCCCTGAGAACAAAGGCGTTCTGTCTAAGAACAACCCAAACAGAAACGGTCTGTCAGTTACAAGGTCTGTGCATTATGCATATGGAACAGTTCGTGTTTGTGCCTAGTTCCAAATCGGTCTCCAGCTTCGTATAATTTCAGCTCAGCCTAAAACACATTTTTAAGTTGATACTTCTATCTTATTCACCTTTTGCTCAGTTAAAGCTGAATTTGACGTTTTAGCAGTCGTAAGAAGGTATTTACAATTAGCAGCTTTTCTCATTTCTCGGTCAGGCTTCAACGTTAATTCACTCTCAACAGACATTTTAGGAACTTTCAAATTTACAGCTACAAATTAAAATTTCCTGTTGAATTTAATCAACTTCTTGATGCCAGTTGCAAATGATTCAACAAGGCAAGGTGATGTTATCCTAAATTATAGAAATTGGCATTAATCTGTTTTGTCTTCATGATACCTTGGGAATAATGAAGACGAACCTTTCCACAGGTATCCCCATTTCTTGTTCCGCTCCAAATATAATATGCCAAACGTGTAATTTGCCGTTTCACGATAGCTCGCTAAGCTCGCTGAAACAGCGAGGTGAGTGTGTTGCTGCATTCAGCGTCATTGATCACAGAAAAATGATTGCGGATTTCCAGATTTGAAGCGCATTTCGCTAAAGAAGTGTTTACGAAAATGGGGTGAAACGATTCAAATTTGAAAAACTCAAAGTTTCAGTTTTTTGACTTTTGTAAAAACGAGGCTTTTGTAAAAACGTTCTTTTGATTTTTGCGTTTCTGTCAACATAAATTTACTACACTTCAAATATTGCTTCTTTTTATCCTGTAAAGTTTAATGGTCACTCTTTGTTGAGTTTGAATAGCTAGCAAGAAGACTTAAATGAGCTGGAAGAGGTCGTTATTCAAGTCTTTTTGGGGATCAGGAATTGACAAACGATGCAAAATATCGCTTTTGTGGTCTGCATAAAACAGCGAAATGAAAAGAACAAAGATGCTGATGGTAAGCATCCCACAGCAATAACTGAGAAGAGCACTGCTGAAAAATTGATAAAGGCGTAAAACGGGTTTTGGCAATTAATCGTTATGGAACTAGATGCCACTTCTATCTCGAATTGGTTCATAAGAGTCGAGAGTACTGTTGAGAACGTAAACAAGTTACGTGCTCTATTGAACCAAATTCGACTTTGCTCTCGAATTTCGCACTCGAATCTTCGACTTCTATCCCGGAAGATTTTCTCAGTCGTCAGAGTGGAGGTCCAGCGGTCCACACTTCTGTAGCTGCAGCCAACATCACCGTGTGTCGTTTCGACTAACCAGGACACATTGGTTTTACCCACGTCCCGGCTCCTGAAATTATAAAATTGAATTTTCAGTTTTTTTTTCTTTATAGCCACATGTAACACTTGGGACGGTCCTCCGATCTTGCCATAAAGCAACTCCGACAACGTACTCCTTTCTGTCCGGGAGCGACCGAGCCGCATTCCAACTGATCTCCACTCCCTTCGGACCAAGTGGTCGCCCTCCTTGAGCACTACCCCATGGTCGCTCGTCCCGCTGCAGCCGAGGACACTGACTCGGAGAAGCCCAAGGACGCCCAGGCCGAGAAGAAGACCGAGGGTCCTGTAGCCTTAGGGCCCTTTTTAATAAATGTTTCTCCCATAAGTTGTCCCCTCGGTTACTGTCCAGCCTTCGGGCTTACCGTATGGAGGAGGAGGGAGAGCAACGCAAAGTAGCTTAGGTAAACTTAGCGAAAACGCGAAGTTTAGGTTAGAGCATCAGTTCGGTGACTCTTTATAATCGAAGGTTGGGAGATGTAGGGGGAGAGTTGAGCGGTCGGTTTTGGTGAGTGTTTAGGATAAGCATTTGAGGGTCGAAGGGGTGCGGGAGACCGGTTGGTCGTGCGATCATTTGACGTGGCCAGCGGTCGGTTTGTCACTTGCTGTCGGAGCTGCGGTTGAGTGCGGTCGGTCGCTCTGTTTTGCTCTGCTTCGTTGAGCAGTCTTCTGTTTTTTGCGGTTTGCAGCAGTCTTGCGTTGCGAGCGTTTGTGTAAATGTTTGCGTTTTAAACTGTTTTTGTAGTTTTCAGGTGACAATTAGCGTTTTCAGGCGTGTTTTTGCGTGAATATTCGCGTTTTCGATGCTTTCTGCTGTTCATGCTTTCATGTTTTTGCCTGTTTTCAGATATGGAAACAATGAATCGCAACGAAGGGGCGCCAAAGGACGGAAAAGGGCGCGGACTGATGTTGATGCTCGGAGCGCAGCGTAGAGGATTTCAAGGATAAGATCGGTTGTGCAATGCTTCGGGGAATGATGGTTTGCTTTTAGAATGAGGTCCGTCCGTCCAACGTCGTCCACCGAAGAAGGCCTGCGCGGAAACGTCGCCGAAACGCCTCAGCAAGGGGGAGGACGACTCAATGGACCCAAGAAACTTCGTCGACGATTTGGTCGCAGCGGCATGTTCTTTGTGGTTAATGCAACAAACAGTAACTTTACTTTACAGGGCACATCCGCAGCGATCGGTCTGAACCGCATCGCGGAAAACTGTAATTTATCTACAAGCAATATTGAAAATCTCCTGCGTTCCGCCATAACAAATATGTTAATCATAGGCTACGGATTTGTAGGCATTTTTGCCATTTATACACTCTCCCAGTGTATCCTGATCTGGTACAAGCTTCAGAGTAACTCAGCCTTATATGTAACCTAAACATATTTCATGTTCAGAGCTGCCAAAGAACACCGAGCCAGCAAAGCCAGGACCAGTACCCTCCACTCCACCTCCTCCACCGCCTCCTGCTCCGCCAGGACCTTCCACCACCATCGGGAACCTGCCATTGTGATTGATTGAAAAAGTTGAACTATAATGCTCATAATTCAAAAGAATGTCAGTTACCGAGAAAAATGAAAAGAAACTGAAGATCGGTACAAGAGCAAAACGACAATTTTACGACATTTGAGCTCATTGAGCATTCTGTGGCTAGATTACCAGACAACTTGTCATAAACCATAGATTAAGTGAATATCTTTCAAAGCAAGTACTTTATTCCAACAAAATAATCATTATTTGAGATCGATTCCTTAACTCTTTCACTTGTAGCCTATATCACCTGGCTTACACCATTGTTGGCTGCAAGAAGTCATGTCCTGTTCGTGATGAAGTTCAAAGAAGCCCACGGTCTCCTCAGGATCCTCAAGGATTGGGGCCTTATCGCTCACAAAATAATCCTTTGATTGAAGAAGCACCCAAAAAAGTGTTATCTTCAAGAATTGTGACAAACTAATAACAGGGTGTGGTGGCTGGCTGCCGAAAGCCGACCACTAGCCAAACCCTGGGTTCCGCTCATCACTCTCCGTCTCGTCTCAATCTACCAGTCGACCACCCAATAGTCAGTCGTCGCCGGACCTCCGTGTTGTCCTCCCACTTCTCCGCTTATCGCTTTCTACCGTCTTATACAGTTAAATAAAGTATACATAGTGTTAAATGCCTTGTCTCTTTAAATACACATACCACAGCCTCGTGAGCAGTACTCTTCCGAGACCTGATCATGACATAGATCTGAGATTATCCAGGAATTCAGTCTCGTAAACATTAATAGGAGGCTGAAAGACTGCTAACATAGCCTCGATTGAGTTCTACAATAAGAAATTTGGGTAAGGTAATTTTTAAGTGCAATAGAATGACCTAATAGAGAGAAAAGCATAGGAACGTTTTACGCAACATTCTGCTAACGGTTAAACGTTTAACTGTTTAACGGAACATTGAACATTCTCTGTGGTTAGATAACCAGACAGCTTGTCATGAACCATAGATTAAGTGAATATCTTTCAAAGCAAGTACTTTATTCCAACAAAATAATTATCATTTGAGATCGATTCCTTAACTCTTTGATTTGTAGCCTATATCACCTGGCTTACACCATCTTCCACTTCTATCCCACTCATAGCTTCGACATTCTCCGCACTCGCAGATTTGACTATATTGATCTTTACCTCCACATCCACAGGCCGTTCAGAAATTGTCCTTAACCTATTGAAGTCCTCTGGCTCCAAATTACAAGTCCTCGTGTCCTGTTCGTGGTGAAGCTCAAAGAAGCCCACGTTCTCCTCAGGATCCTCAACAACTGTCAGCTGACGTTGCATAGGCAAAATGCTGTCTAGACGCTTATATTCGTGAGAGAACTGGATGTAGCCGTAGGTCTCCGAGGCAACGTCCAAAAGGCAAGCAATTTTGTCTCTGGCCACTTCAAAGGTGGGTCTGAGGGACGAGCCAGCATTCGCTCATTAGGTCGTAGCTAAAAAAGCCATAAAATATTAGTGTCTAAAACTTTGCATTCTTACATCTCCGCTGGGCAAATTTCAGGCTTCTCTAAGCGATTCCCGTCTTCTAGGTATTTCATCATGTCAGTAGGCTGAATTGAAAAATAGGGAGCGTCGCCTAAGGTAAAAATCTCGTAGAGAAGGACAGCGAAGGACCAGCTAAAAACAACATTTAAAATCATAAAAAACTTTTATTTAATAGACTAAGTCAAGGGCATTCGAACCCGTGACGTCTGGTACGTTAGTTTCCGAAGCTAACCACTTAACCGTGCAGGCAACCTCCTATGAGTCTCGCTTCGGTTACTTATAACGCGCAGTGAGACGCAGTGAAACGTCTTAAAGTGCAGTGAGCCGTGACTTATAAGGTCTTAGAGCAGCTTAATTGCATACATATACTAAAAACACTTACATGTCAGACTTGAGTGAAAACTCGAACATTTTCAATGACTCTGGCGCCATCCACTTAATTGGCAATTTTCCTCCTCTCGTCGTGTAGAGGGCTTCAGTTGTATACCGACAAAGTCCAAAATCGCCAATCTTTGCAGTGTTGTTAGATGTAATAAGCACGTTCCTGGCGGCCACATCACGATGGATAAAATTTCGGCTACTGAGATAAGACTAAAAAGCGCATTTTTACGTTCTTGTAAAAATAGAGTTGGCGAGATCTACCATTCCGTCGCTGACCTGCCAAGAAAACGAAATCAGGTCTTTCAGGCAAAGATTGTCCTCGACTTCCTAAGAATCTCTCTGTAGACCTAAATTTTTGGAATCAGCTTACGTGTTGTCCTGTCCTTTGATGCCTAAGTAGGTGGAGAAGGTCTCCCTTGGAGCAGAATTCAACCACCAGTAGAGGATTGTAGACATTAGTGACACACCCAATCATGTTGAGCACATGAGGATGAAACCCAAGTTTTTTCATGAAATCGATTTCGTTCAGAATGTCAACCCTTAACAATGCATTTCTTCAAACAGCTTAAAGCTTGAAAAGAAGGTCACCTGTTAGCGTGTCCCGTATGCTTATGCAACATCTTGACAGCTACCTCGTTGTTCATGTTCTCTTGGAAGTGAAGAGAAACGTTCAACTTGGCGTGGTTTGCGAACACCGACGATTTGCCTTTTATGGTTCCCTTGAAAACGGAGGCGAAAGCTCCAGAACCCAGCTTTTCTTGTTCGTTGATTACTAGGTGCTTGAGCTTGATCTCCCATTTGTCTTTGCTAGAAATGAAAACAATGGGCTTTTAATAATGAATTTATTTGAGTTGTGTGCTACACGCATTTAAGACAATAATTCATGAAACCTATAAAGCCGTTCGGGTAGTCAACCACTCAAAAATTTTGAAACAAATGTAAAAAGAGACCTTTTAAAAAAATGCAACTGTAAAAAGTTTCAATTTGGTTTTTTCAGGCTTCTCAAAAGTGCAATTGAATAAAATTTGCTTTGTGATTTGTGAGTCATCAAACGATTGCTATCTGCCTTATCTGCCTTGGGTTACTACCCAAACGGCTTCATAGGTACCATGAATCATTGTTTTCAAGTTTTGATCTTTCACCCACTTGAAGTATTTCTGCTGACACATTCTGATCTTCTATCTTGAAAATTTCCAACTGACTCTTGCTTCAATGATTTGTTAGTTTATAGGTGGAATGTAACTAAAGTGTATAAGAACTCACTTGTTCTTCTTAGGCAGATGGTCTTCATAATCGTTCGACGCGCCAACAGCAGACTCTCTTCTTTGCTTAGACCTGTTATAAAACCTGCAAAGTACGCGTCGCATTAGCCATTTTAATCGTTTGAACAAACTTTTGTCTCATGGTGATGATGCGAAACCTGATTCTCACAAGACATAGAACTCCACAACACAGAGCAACGACAACGATTGTAGCACATATTGTAATGATGGCAATCAACAAGGCTAAATGTCTTTTTAAAAAGTGTAAAGCTAAAAAGAGTCTTACCATGCCTCACAGAAACTGTCGAAGGGTCTACTGTCGTTGCTACATGCGTGGTAGTAGTAAGTAACGCTTTAGAATGTTTGCGTCTATTTTCATAAGGAAATGAAGCCACAAGAATGGGAAGAGCCGCTGATAGGAGACGAAAAAACATTTCTGAAAATTGAACGATTGGAGATAAACGCTAAACGATCGATTCCACGAGCGAGTGATGGCTAGGTGACCGAAAGCAGTTACACGCGTTCGAGGCGATCGGAACCTTATCGCTCACGGAATAATCCTTTGAAAGCTGTGACGAAACGCCCAAGAAAGTGTTATTGTTGAGACTGGCGACAAACTAATGACAGTGGAATGACAAATCTGACGGCGCGCTCACGTTGAGGTAATTTTTAATAGCAAGAGAATGACCTAATAGTGAGAGAAGCATAGGAATTGTTAATGGAACAAAATTAAATGACAGAAGGTTGCAAAACTGACGCTGGTGTCAAAGAAAAACAAACCGTTCTCTTGTTTAAAATTAGTTAATAACTTATTTAGCAGAAGGCAGTGGGTGCTCCTAAGCTTGACCCCAACCTGAAATTTTAGCACGCTTTTGAGCCAAATTACAACTGCAGCAAAATTGAAAAACATCTAAAATGCAAAACGCTTTTCAGGCTTGTTGAGACTGGCTTTTCAATTTAGTCAATGCTTACGCCGTTTTCAAACACGTTTTTATCACAATTTTCATATAACGTTTTGAATTTTTTAAATGTTGTGTTGTTCAGCTGAACCATTGAGAACGTCTTCTAATCCCATGAGGATTTGATTTAATCTTTGTGTTTATTGCTTTGGTTGAACCACTAGATGTCTTTTCAAAATATCTAGAGTCAAATGCGCTTCGTATTCTACACGTAGACTTTCCTTGCTATCCTTAAACCTCTAGAAATGATTGTGTGTTTAGGTGTCACGTTACAGGTATTGAACGGCGGTTACAGGTTGACTCTGAGTGTCAAAGCTTTATTTGCTTTTCTCGCCATTTTTCTACATTTCACTTCTTTTAGTGTTGTGAATTTTGAAACCTTGACATGTCTTGCAAGACGACCCTAAAACTTCATCATGACCTGTCTTCAGTGGAAACAGCGACATTTTTGATCATTATCAGTGTTCGAAACGTTCGCCAAACATGTTCTCAGCGCGATCACGTGATGACAGTTGATCACTTTGAGAACCAATTTCCAACCCTCAAACTTTCATTCTAATGTCCTCAAGTGCACTTTTATCCAAACCCATTTGCATTTCAAAATCACCACTTTCGCCCATTAAAGCTCTAATTTCACACTTCATTAAGTCCGAGATATCCGCGTCGTCGAGCTAAGCAAACATTTATTTTTGATCCGAACAGGGCCCAGCTCTCTAACAATCGTTACCCAGCGGGACCCTTTAAAACGGATACCCCATTCACAGACCAACAAAGAACCATTCAACCCTTCAAAATTTGTTTTTCAACACTGCATCAACAATTTAGCAGTCGAAGTGTTAATCCCATTTAACATTCCGATTCCGCTACGCTAGTCGCCGCGCGTTTTTTGTCGCTGTCCATCACATTATTTTTATTTGCTTTTCGATTGTTCTTAAGGGTTCTTCCTCTTTGTCGTCGTTTTTTCGAGGTCCGCGCTAGGGCTGTAAGGGTTGAGTGCAGGCAGGGCAAGCAGGGTCAGGCTACTCAGAAGAAGAGGAGCGATTAGTCAGCCAATGGCGCGCAGTGGACGGCTGGCAGAGACGCCCACTCATCGCGCCACCGCCGCCACAACGTCGTTCTTTGCCGGCCTTGACCGTTACTCGTGCGTGAACGCAACTGGGTCGAAAAGCGATGCGAGAAAGCGCGAAGACACTGTTGTTGACGCTGGGAAATCTTGTCTCCTTGTCACTCCTCCTCCCACACTTGCTCGCCACCCTAAGATGACCACTGACCGTTTCTTAGCGCGCGCGTCCTATTGCCTGCACGCGGTTTTAGCACATTTCCTCTCGATCGCGCGCCTCCTAAACACTTCGCCTTGCTCTTCTTCAATCGATGTGTGGTGCACCGGCGCGTCGCAGTCACTTTTGGCCACACGCAGCGACACCTTCGCTTCTTCATCTCTCAAAATTTCCGTTTTAGCGTTCCTCCTCTGACGCAGAACAGTGATTCACTGCATCGATTTTTGCATTGCGTGCTTTGTTGCTTCTTTATACATCGGAAGAAAAATTTGTATTCATATTTCGTTTTCAGGCTTCACAATATGCCCATCAATGGGGTTCATTACGACTCCGAACTGGCGGAATTAAGGACTCAGGCGGTGCTGGAGACTGTTCTGCCTATTATTCAAGCGGTTGGTTTTTTATGGTTTTGTTAGACGTAAAATTGGGTTAAAGTACAGTATTGGGTTTTGAAGAGCGTTCTTAGCAGGACCTACTGGAAAACTAGCGTTAGAATCCAAATGTTGTAGTGTTTTACATAAAAATAGGTGGAAACCGGACCTAAAAATGCTAAGTTTGAACATTGAAAGGGAGAGACGCTAGATCAAAACGTTAAAACCCGTTTCTTTTAATGAGTTAATTCGATGACTCATCAAAAACACTAATTCTATATCAGTCAAAAATGCACCTTTGATGGGTTTCTGGGGACTGTTTATCAAATTGTTGTACTGTTTTGAACTTATATGGATTCTATGCGTGCTAGCCTGCACCCTTGCATACGTTTCGCCATTTCCCTAAGGGGTCAGTCCGCTCGCGCCTCACTGCAAGAGAAAAAACTAATTCAATTTGGGAGATGCATGTTGCAAGGGGGAAAGGCGACAGATGCGGCATAAGATTGGATTTTCAGATCACCGCTATAACAGAGGACTACTACCTCCAAGAACACCGCCAAAGCGAGCCAGGAATCGTGCTTCTAGAACGCTTCCGCCAAGAATTGGAGCGATTTCTTCAAGCTTCAGCGCATGCCGTCAAAGCATGTCCCATTGTCCAAAGCCTCCCGGATATGCGTGCAGATCTGGGCAGAAGCATCGACGTGGTGGCTCAGTCTGGAAAGAATTTTCTGTCCACTGCTACTGTATTCATCCAGGATAGCAGTAATACTGAAATTAGACGTCAGATCATCGCTGAAGGCAGAGATCTGCTTCAAAAAGTGGTCGAATTCTTGATTAGAGCAGATATGATAGATATTTGCATGCTCAATGACAAGATTGAGAAGGTAGGTTGGGTTCTCAAAATTTAGGTCTTAAGGACAATTTTAGGTCCGTGAAGCCGCTCAAGCGATGCATCAATCTGAGGACAACAGAAGCGTTCTCGAATGCCACCGTCATATGGAAGTTGAAATTGAGGAGCTCATGGAGCTGACTAGAAAACGACTCCATAATCTGCGTTTTCCTGAAGATCGTGACAGTCTGAAAGCCGCTTTTGCAACGATTAAGGCTACCACGCCTGTCTATTTTGCCGCTATGAAGGCTTTTGTTAGGCATCCTGACCAAGCCAGTGCTGAGAGGCTTCGTCAACGTGCTTATGAAGACGTCGATGGGGCTCTTAACCATTTTGCTTATGTTTCTCAAGGAGGAAACGCTGAGGATTCTCCTATGCATCAGGCTTCACAGAGTCATAGCGCAGGCTATGGAACTGCGTCTCTTGCTCAAGCTCTGGATAGCTTTCAGGTACAATCTCTTTTTTGACTATAACACTAAAATGATATTTTCAGAGCAGCGTTATCATGGACCCAATGGCCTACGACCGACGTAAGCATCGCAGAGAGCTAGAAAGTCAGCTTGAAGACATAGCAAGAAGAGCCGGTGTCCTAGCTGATGAAGAGACCACCCGTGGCTTCCGTAAAACCCAAATTGTGGACGGATGCAACAAGCTACGTCAGGCTCTCCAGGAGCTCTTAGAGCAATACGAAAACACTCGTCACAACGATGATAACGAAGAGTTGGATCTCCAGATGGTCCACCTCAACCGTGAAGTCAAGGACCTGAGACGTCACCTAAGACGTGCTGTCATGGATGCTGTCAGTGACGCCTTTATTGACTCCGTGACGCCTCTAGAAAGCATGATCAGAACTGCTGAAAACGGTGACGTTGCTGGGTTCAATGAAAGGAAGGAAATCTTCATTGATCACGCTAAGCGAATGGTCAGAGCTGCCTTGATGGTCTGTGACATGTCAAGCAACGAACAAGCCAATAGGATTATCCGTTATGCTTGTCAGTACATCGAGAAGCTGGAGCCTCAGGTCGTGGATGCCGCCGCTTTGGTCTCAGCCTAGCAGCCAAGTGGCTAGGGAGAACATGGCTATGTTTAGGGATACTTGGCTTGATAAGGTAACTTTAAATTTTTTAGACAGTTTTAAAATGTTTCGGTTACAGGTGAAGCTTCTAACTGACGTCGTTGACGCCAACATCAACGTGGACGACTTTATGGCTGTGTCTGAGAACCACTTGACCCAAGACATGTACGTAGCCGTCGAAGGAATCCACAAATGCCACCGTGACACCGTTGACCAAATGGCCGGTGCCATCCGAGGCCGAGCGCAGCGAATCTGCAATGTCCTCAAAAGCGAATACGGCGATGACAGCGACGTGGAAGACGCAGATCTCGTGAGAGCGACGCCTCATTTCCAGGAGGTCAGGATGGCGACGAAGCGTCTCCGCCAAGAGGGTAATTAAAATTGTTTTGCCTTTGCGCAACCGCTTGACACGATAATTGCAGCATTGGAGAGTTTTACCGAACGCGCCGAGGCGGCAATTCAAAAGATTCCAATGGACCCGAATGACGAGTTCGATGCGATTAGGATAACGGAAGAGATGATTGACGCTTGTGAGCCGGTCAGCCATGCTGTGCAGGAGATCAGGAACGCTTTGCTCAAGAGGAGGAATATCGATGATGTGGATTCGGATAATGAGTATGAAGAAGGTAAGAAGGGGAGCTAAACGGCAATTGAAAAAACCGAAAAATTAAAAAGACACCGTCTAAATTTTTTAATTTTAGATGGCGTTACAACTATGGCTCCCAGCCACGTTTCCGATGGCGACAACCAGCAGAAGCTTATGAGACGGCTACCTGAAGAATACAAAGAAAAGATTCAAGAAAAGATCGAAAGCTTCAAGATCACCCAACAAAAGTTCGAGCACGAAGTCGCCAAATGGGACGAAAACGGCAACGACATCATCGCCATTGCCAAGCACATGTGTGTGCTTATGTCGCACATGACTGAGTTTACCAGGTACCCTGAAATCTTCACTTTCCAATCTTAAGCCTCTTTTTACAGAGGTCGAGGTCCGTATAAAACCATGAAGCAGAACATCGGCGCCGCTCAGGAGATTTCTGATGCTGGAAAGAGGCTCATCACGCTGGCTAGGCTGACAGGAGACGAGTGCGTTGAGAGCTCAACTAAGAAAGATCTCTTTGGCTATCTGGAGCAGATTGATATGTTGAGCACTCAGCTCAACATTACCAGCAAGGTCAAAGCTGACGTTGAAATCCGAGGCGATGAGGTCGTTGTAGGAAATCTGGATTCCATTATGCAGTTGATCCAGAACGCCAAGAATTTGCTCAATGCTGTTGTCAGGACGGTCAAGTCCGCTTATATTGCTAGCACTATGGTAAGCGATTTTAAACATTGAAACAACAAAATTTGAAAGCTTTTTTGAAACACCACAAAATTCTAAAATACAGTTTAATGACCTTGAAATAGTGTTCCAAGCGAAGTGGCTACCTAAAAGACGAAGCGGTAGGGCTTCACTCAGTCTTGAAAAGCTACGACGTGGATGAGACCGGTTAGTTCCATGAACGTTGTGTTGACCCAGCATGGAAGATTATTGTAGTGATGTGTTGTGTGCCTTTTAACTCCTTCTTGCATGCTTTTGTCACGTCTTTGAAAATCTAATAATCCTTTTTTCAGTACCGCAAACCTGGCCAGTCGCATAATATCACCCTGAGATGGAAAATGGCGAATCCTCAAAAGCAGCCTCTCGTGCGTCATGACGTCGAACACAAAAACCGAGGAATCATCCGAAAAGCTTCCGAACGAAAACCGGTTACACCTTTTGTTGCCTTAAATGACTTTCATCTCCATTGAAACCCCGTCTGTGTCACCACGTCCTGCCCTTTCATCACTTTCTCGTTAGAATCTATGTCGACAAAATTCCTACTGTACGTACACACAACCATTTACATATCTTCTCAACTTGATGTTCTTAACATCGAACCAATGCAATTATAATAAATACAACAAAATGACGACTTGAAAAAAAACGAAAATTTCTAAGGTCTCTACAGAATTTACAAACGGGACGCTTGTTAAGCAGCTGAGGCAGTTGGCTTATCGTTCTGCTTCTTGAACCACTCGGCAAGTTCCTTGAAGTGATGCTCAATCCATTCTTTGTTGGATTTTGCAAGCTCCATCTGGATCTTGAAAACGTCTAAGTTGCGTGTGGTCCGTTTGTGCTTCGTGAGAAAACTCTCGTATTGGGTGATGTCACGGTTGGTGTAGAGGTCGATCGAACCGCTGATCATGTTGCGCATCAGGGTTTGCTGATCTTTGAACCTGTAAAAAGCGTTTTAAAAGTTGAAAAAATGGTTTGAAAGTTTAAACAAAAAATTACAATTCGAACGTGACAAAGTTATTAGCTTTAGGGTGGATTCGAACCCAGGTACAGTGGTTTTATAGTTTATGGGGAACACCAACCACTCGACCAAATAAACAACTGTTCATGTGTGCCACAAGTAGCTATAGCCCACGCTTAGCGTTTTTTGAAAGCGTTTTAAAACGACTTTAACAACTCACGATTCGTAAATCTTCTCCCAATGATCTTGGAAAAAGCCAA
This sequence comes from Steinernema carpocapsae, assembly GCA_000757645.3. NCBI lineage: Eukaryota > Metazoa > Nematoda > Chromadorea > Rhabditida > Steinernematidae > Steinernema > Steinernema carpocapsae. The sequence continues at coordinate 283,699 of AZBU02000007.1, forward strand.
AGACGATCTGCTTCCCAATGGGATTGGCTCCAATCGACCTGAACATGCTAGACTTGTCCTGAAGCCTAATTTCAGTGCTATTTTTATCCGCTGTCAGAGCCAAAAGTTTGTTGATGGTGAAAATGTCCCTAGTGCAGGCCAGAGCGTTCATGATCCTGTCTCTCTCGACCTGCACAGATTCGGCCCGGTATTTCTTAGTCATGAATTCGTATTCGGCTTCTCCACCCATCTTGATTCCTTCGCAGTAGACCAGGTTACGAATGGGAACAGGAACTTGAGAGCACTCGCTAGCCATGGTCTTCTCAGTGCAGGTTTCCATTAATTTCTCTTGGAAGAGGTCTTGGACCTTGGAGGTGCAGTCAGATTCACGGATTTCGCAGAATTTCTTAATGACAGCGTATTCAAGCTCGTTTTGGAAGAATTTGTCGTCGTCGACATAGTTGACCTTGAGGAGGTCCCAGTTGATCTTCTCGTAGAGAGGCTTCACCAAAGATTTAATGTAGGTCCTAAGGTGCTCCAGCTCTGGCTCTTCTCTAAAGTTAGCCAAGAGCACATTGACGCCATCGAGAGCCATGGCCCAAGGAAGCAACTCGGTTTCCTTGGACAGGTAACGAGTAATGTTCAAAGCGGTTTCGTAAGGAAGCTGGTTAGCTTCGGCCAGGGTGAAAGCGTCATCGATTAGACGAGCTCGAGATTTGATGTCGATGACAGTGTGATCCTTAAGAAGCTGGTCAATAATGCGGTTCCATCCAGGCTTGTTGTAGTTGACGCGGTACATGCCACGACTCTCAGCGTTGAGGACCAAAAGGTCGTCCATGCCAACGTTGATCTGTTGGGCCTCATGCAGCCAAGTCATAGGCTTCTCTTCGCCATTAAGGGTGTACCAAATAGGGATGTCCCACTTGTACCAGAATTTGGCGTTGCGGAATTTCTGCTTTTCGAGCGTTTGGTCGTCCATCTTGAAACGACGCTGGTGGATTTCGACGCGTTTGGTGTCCAGACGACGGACTTCGATGACAGGGTAGCCCATCTGTTCTGTCCACTTAGCCGCAAACTCGACCACATCAAACTGGCTTCCATCCCAGGCATAGAAATTCTCCGGAACGGCTTCGTTTAAAGAAGTCCAGAGATCCTTGTGGACGGCGTTCTTGAAGCGGAACTTTTTCAGGTAGCTCTAAAATGTCATTTTTGGGTAAATTAAGATAATAAGATAAACTTACGTGAAGACCTTCCTGGAACTTCTGCTCGCCAAGGATTTCACGAATCATACGGAGGATAGTGCTTCCCTTGTCATAGGTGATTGAGTCAAAGGCTTCACTGACGTCTTCGGCCTTGTCAATAGGGAAAAAGAGAGGGTGAGAGGTAGCATGAGAATCGCGAAGAAGGGCGTTCTCTTGTGAGTCGTAGACAAAGTATTCTTCCTAAGAATCACAAGATGAAAATTGTATTGAACATCAAGATAACCTCTTCAATGGCTTTTGACAATAGGTGTGGGTCTTTTACAATGTGAGCATCAAGAAGTGAATCAAAAGAAAGCGAGAACGTCTGCCAAAAGCCTTTACCTGAGTCTAATCAACGTTCAAAAGGGGCGAACAGCTATATCATTGTGCTTGGTTCAGAAGGCTTTTGAAAAAACGGATTTTTAGTTTTTCAAAGGTTTTGTTCGACCTCAAAAACCATTAATGAACCCTAAACTTTTGTTATCCTCTTCCGTGACCGTCTAGATCAGCTCCACGAAATTGGCGCAATTTGTAGTTTGCAGAACCGCTTTCCGATTGTTGGTTTTCGGGGACTAATTCGATTAGCGTTGAGATAAACGCGAAACCCGTTTCGAACTCCACGCTGATTTACGCGATGATGGATGATGATCTCAGCAAAGTTTCAAGCGCTAGTCTTTGATTTTTCGTCCTCAGTCTCTTCTTGACCTCTTAGCCTGCACTTTAAAAAGCACTCACCATACGGTACTTTCCATCGCTGATCGCATTGACTCCAGGATAAGACATCAGGGTGGCGAATCCTTCGTTCAGCCAAAGGTCGTTCCACCACTTCATGGTGACGAGGTTGCCGAACCACTGATGAGCGAGCTCGTGGGCTACGGTACGGGCTACGGAGAGCTTTTGGCGAGGAGTGCTGACAGAGGGGTCGTAGAGGAGGGTGCGCTCACGGTACATAACCAGGCCCCAGTTTTCCATGGCTCCAGCAGCAAAGTCTGGGAAAGCGAACATGTCTAAAAAGGCGTTATCAGCTGTGTTAGACAAAGAAAAATTATCCAAATAGGTGTAAGAAGTATCAAGGTATTGATATAAACATTATTAAGGCTTAGCTGGCTAAGATCTTACCTTGCTTCTCCAGAGGGAACGAAATATTGTAGTAGTCAGCAAAAAAGTCCAAAACCTTGATACCAGCATTCAAAGCATACTGTGTATGGTTAAGAGCCTCCTCACGACTCCAAACACGGAATCGGATTCCATGCTTAGTCGTAGCCTCGTTGTACTCGAACTCGCTAATAGCCAGAGCCACGAGGTAAGAAGACATGGGAAGGGTCTCCTTGAAGGTAGTCTTAATCCAGTTCTTGTCATCGCTAGAATCAAATTAGGGTTTTTCGAGTGTTGTACTGTTGCCTACGTTGGCTCATCGACAGTCTGTTCAATGCTGTTAGAAACAGCCGTAGTTCCTACAGGATGAATAGCGGTAATCTTCCACACAGCCTTGAATTCAGGCTCATCGAAGCAAGGGACCATGCGACGAGCGTCAGTGGGCTCCATCTGGGTTGCGGCGGCATAGCGGATGTCTCCATCTGAGTCGGTGTAGTGGGAGAGGTACATGCCAGCAAGTTGGGAGTCGATAGGACCGGTGTATTTGATCTTAAAGAGTCAATTTTAATATAGGTGATAATTGTAAATGCACACCTCAAAGACATATTCCTGATCTTTCTCAAGAGGTTTGTCAAGGTTGAAGATGACCTGCTCGAGCTCTTCCTTGGTGTCAATGGACTTTACAGAAATTCCAGAGGGTCGACGGACAAATTGAGTCACATTTTTGGCAACTTCAGATTCCTCCTCTTCTTCTGACTCTTCTTCGGATTCCTAAAATTTTCCAACCCCTAGAATCTTAAAACGCATGAAATCCATTTTTTAATGAGGCACAATGACTTTTTGGGTACCGGCACGACTGCAAAAATATTTCAATTAAGCGTTAACTTGACCTAGGCCTAAGCTTTAATTTACGCCTTAACTTTACCTTATTCTGAGTTTTAAATTCAGTCAAAACCTGACGTAAACCTAACAGGTTCAAGAAGACGCTTGAATTACAGCCTAAATCTGACCGTAGTCTAAACTTTAATTAAAGCTTAAACTTCACTTTAGCCTTTGCTTCAATTTATGCCTGAACCTGGCCTGAGTAAAACGTTAGAATAACCCTAGTTCTGATCTCAGTCTAAGATTGCATTTATATCCAAAACTGACCCAAGCCTAAGCTTTACTTTGAACCTAAAACTGACTTTAGTTTCAACTCCAATTTGAGCCTAAAGCCGACTTCATACTAACATTAATTTTAAGCATAAACATGACATAGTTGCCGTTTTAACCATAAATTGCGTTTTTTTTGCACAAGTTAAATCATTGAAAGCATTTCGCACTTATAAGAACTCACGTCAGCAGTAGCAGCAGCTATCGTAGCCGTCTCAGTCACGTTATCGGCTTCAGTCACATTAGAAGCTTCCACTGTCGTAGGAAGCGTCGTGGTCATTGTGGTCATAGCCACAGTAGTCTCGTTCATGCTGGGACCCTCGCTCTCCTCTTCCTCCTCAGACTCCTCTTCGCTTTCAGTGGCGTTTCCTGTCGCCATGGTAATAATAGCTGCAGTACCCGCTACAGTGGTCGTCTCTTCCTCCTCCTCTTCGCTCTCCTCTTCCTCAGTAGTCGTGGCTGTGGCAGGAGTGGTAGCGTTTTCAACAGCTTGACGCTTGACTACATTCACGCTCTAAAATAACCTCTTTTAGGTCAACTGACAAAACGCGTTGAACGAACCTTTTGCATAACTTCGACCTCTTCCAAGCTCTCCTGGAAAATCTGGTATTTCGACAAGTCGTTTCCAAGACCCAGCTTAAGAGCACTGAGCACAATCTTGTCAGTAAGCTCAGTAACCCTTATTTTAATGGCTACGGTAGCCTCAAAAGTGAGGTTCTTCTCAGCGGGATACTCAACATATCCAGGCACGTAGGGCTTGATGGTCAGATTATAGTAAATCGGGTGGAGAGTCTTAGGAAGACGGAGCTGTTCCGCCGTGGGTGCATTCGGGTCGATGTCTTCCGGTTCCCCTTCGTCAGGTGTTAATGTGGTGCTAAAAATGATGTAATGAAACTATCAATTTTTAAAAGTTTAATGGCTGTTTTAGGAATTCAGAGTAAAAGAGACAGGGAAGTGTGACCGGCTCGATCAAAATTGGTTTTTGAGTAATGCAATTGAAATTAGAAAAATGGAAAATCTGTCTATAGCTCAAAGTTCAGATTAGGCATCAGGAGCTAACAGAAAGAAACTGAGTTGTTGCTTAGAACGTCTTAACCTAAACCTTAGATAAGCGTAGTCTAAAAGCCGAAGGTCTAAAATCTTTTTTTTAACGCTTCATTTTGTAGCTTCAGTCTCAAAACTTTCGTCTTTTTGTCATTTTGGCAACTTTTAAAATCCCGAGGTTAATTTTTACTTTTATTTTGTCAATAAGCCTAAAATTTTTAAGACATGTGGCGACGTTTTTTCAAGGCCTCTGAAAACACCCTTTAAGCCCTATTTTAAAGCTTGTGTCTTTATTTAACAGATAACGCTCTCGCGCGTTCCTTTGCGCAAGCTTAATTTTTAAGATATACCGTGGACGCATACTACTTCTGTCCAAGATTTTTGGCTAACAGGTTGTATGCGGCCGAATATCACACTTAACAATTGAGTTGGTTCTCATGTTTCCATTTCACGTGTTGAAAAACTGATCGTTTGCATGGTATAGGCTCATGAGTAACTTTAGGAGTGATGTTACATGGTAAAGTGGTTACTATCGCAGACTACTGCACTGAGAGTTACGGATTCAAGTCCCGGTGGTAGCTTTGTGTATTGTTTCTGTTCACTCAAAATTTCGGCGGACTGAACCACAAGCAGTTCTCTCAACAGGGGACAAATAAAACTTTAAGCTAAATTTCAGTCGATTCCCTCTATAATAACAGAGAACTGTCTGCTTGTTCTCTGTCCACCGAAATTTTCGGGCGATCAGAAACCGCGCACAAACCAAATGCAGCCATTGGGACTCAAACCTGTGACCTCCAACGGGGCAGTCCGTGAGACAAACCACTAGACGATACCGGTCATTGGCAACAGTGTTGCTTAAGTTCGATATATCACGACTGAGTTCAGCGTTTTGGCACCCGTTGGCATAAGATCGGTCAGAAACTGCAGCAAAAGTCAAGTTCAGCTGCGTGCGCAGAGTAATAAACAGCATAAAATAAGCGTTAATAAACAAAAAATCCAGTCTTGCTTTTATTAAATCTACGATCCTTTGTCCCAAAGCCTTAATTTTAAAGCCAGCTACACATGATTTCTCAGCCTTAAGCCTAAGCCGCAAAAACTTCAACGTTGAAATAAAGCTTTAATTATGTTTTTACGTCTAAAAATACATCATTTCCTTGTTCTGTTCACCGCTCTGGAACCTGGAGTCTCGTCACCCATCACCGCACAACCTTGCGGTGTGGTTGACCTGACGCGGAACGTGATACCCATTTTGGCGTTGTAAAGTATGAATCAGAGCTCTCTCACACAACCACTGACATTGAAAAACCAAAAATCACTTCCATCAAATCCCAAAACCCGTATTCTACAAATTGACAATTTTAATCCCTGCTATCCTTCCATTGTAGTTACGCAAACTGTGTTGTTTATAGCAACTAGCTCACCTCTCATATCTGTCGTCAGCAATAAATACAGAATTGTCTCCAGGATGGTTGTAAATGCCTTTGGTTACAAAGAAGGTGATGAGAACGGCAGCGATAACAGCGCCTACAGAGAGCAGGAAGAGCAACAACGCAGTGCTAGAGGCACAAGCTACTTGACCCTTTTTCTTGACATCCTTAGCAGGCTCTGCTGGCTTCCCGGTCTCCATTCGACCGTTAGAAGGGGGAGGATGAGCTAATGTTTCCTAAAACAGCACATGTTACACTATTGAAGCCTTCAGAGCAAATCCACTTTTTGGGAAAAAGAAACGCTGAAGCCAACCTAGCAAGACGACCGCTTCCAAAGGAAATGCAAATCCCAAACGCGCTCTGAGATGCCCGAAAGAGACCAGTTTCCGCGTGAGACCGTGTTTTATCGGATTATAACCGTAACCTTGACTAACAAAACTGAGAGGGTCCGATTAGGGAAGATGTGGTGCGATGATGTCAGAATAGCGCAGCGAACTTTTAAACTCGAACCGTCATGGTTCGTCAGTTTTTGTACAAGAGCGGGTTTGGGGAAGATGGGAAAGCCAAAAATAAGAAGATCAGTTAATAAGAAAGAGCTTTAATTATATCGTCGAGCGTCTGGTCGATAGATTAGTTGTGGGTTCGCCGTAGATGGCCTTGATTGAAAGAATGATAAGAATAGTGTGGTTGACTATGCCAAAAATTTTTAAAGTAAAAACGGTTCAAAAATGTACATTTTTAAGTAAGTAAATAAAATTTCAAATTTTGAAAATGGTTTTTTAATTTTGAGTTTAAAAAATGCTTTTTATTTATTAAAAACAGTAAAAAAATTCGTTTTTAAAATCGCATTTTTTGTCGTTTTTTGAGTGCACGGATTGCGCTCGTATCTGGGAAAAGGCGCTGATCACGATTCTGGCGTCAGAATGGTGAGAAACGGTTTCAGGACTGCGCAATATGGCAAAGTTTGAATAAAGCAAAAAAGTGAATTTTACAAGTCGTTGAGCGGTTCCGACGCGATTACCCTGCACAAACCGCAATCGGCTACGATGAAAATGGAGTAATGTGGCCTTTAGTCAAGTTTTTTGTGTTCATCGCGTTGTGATGACGTGTTCAATCAGAAATCCACTCAAAATCCTACAAGAAATTTGACCGCCGAAAAATTGCAAACCCGATTCCATCGTAGCCGACCGCGATTATACTAGCGTCAGGAACACTGAAAACCTGGTAAATTTCTACTTTTTTTATTCGAACTTTGCCATTTTGCGCAGTCCTGAAACCGTTTCTTGCCATTCTGACGCCAGAATCGTGATCAGCGCCTTTGAAACCCCCCTCCCCCCTGCCCCAAAAATGAGCGCGATCTGTGAGGATGCGAAAAAACGGTGACCGTGTCCCTTTAAGCTTAAATACAATTTGTAGCTACATTTTAAACATTTTATTATTTTGGTTTTTGTTTTGACCCTGAATCAAACGTTTTTTGTCATTCGAAGCGTTTAATTATTCAAATAAAAATTGAAACTTATAGTTTTGCGGAGGCGCACAATCCGAGTTTTTGAATACGGCTGTAGCAATCCTGTGCATTCCAACTTCAAACATTGACAAAAAAACACAAAAAACGTTGGAACAAAAATTGCTAAGCTACAAAGCTTCAAACAAAAAAGTTTGGCTGTTTGGCTGTGGTGGGGTTCGAACCCGTAACCCTCGTATTCTTAATTTTCGGCCAAAATCTACTTTTTCGGGCTGCACATGGCATTGGGAGGTAATCGAATTGCCAATTCTAAATCTTCGGATCATTCTAAACAAGGTTATAAACTCAATTTTTTGAGATAGGGCTTGTATGAAAAATAAAAGACAGACTTTTCAAAATGTCACTTATTTTTGTCAGAAACAAAACGGGAAACAACGAAATCCACATTTTTGACATTCACGATGCTTCAAAGCAGTTCCAGAACCCTCACAGATTACAAAAAAACCAAAAAATAAATGTATGGGCGCCCCCCCCCAGAATTGCAAGTAAAATCCGCGCGGTTTTCGACCGCGCGAAATATAATATGTCCTTATACTACGTGTGTAATTTAGAAAACGCAAAAACCAAAAATTACCTGTTTAAAATATTTAAAGTTTGTGTCATTCGAAAAACACGATTGTGAAGCTTACAATGAAACTGGATGCTACACTCTTAATTGGCTACGGACCCTAAAACCGTTTCCAAATCCTCTCTTCCCATTTACAACCACCACCCCGGAAAACAGAACCAAGCGCATCGCAATTAATAGAACTGAAACGCGAATCGGAATCCAAACATTTGCAGGTCGCGATCAGCGCAGCAATAATCAACACAAGAATGAATGCTTCTCCGCCGCGTCTCGCATTGGGTCCACTAGCCCTCCCTTCCCACAACAACAGGTTTATTGTTTCAAGACGGTTCGCGTTCCCATACTGGGGCTACCGGATGACGATGCTCTTAATAAGGGGCAGTAGCCGAACCACTCACGGTGCTTTTTCCGCTAAACTGCTCAGCCATTGCGATCAGACCGCGTCGATCGCTCAAGTCGATTTCTTCCATTACGCGCCTCCTTCTTCGCTCGTATGTATTCTTGTCTTCTCTCTCGTCCACTCCTTTTTGGGCGAAGATTTATTACCTGAAAAACAAAACACCAAAACTTCAGAAACGATGGGGGAGAGACGCCCTCTGACACGCGGCGGCGGCGAAACGTCGCCCGCGGGCGCGTTCCAACGGCGCTTGGGTAAAAGGGACAAAAACGTCGTCGTCGCCGAACATGGGCGACTTCAACTTTGTGGGTTCGCGCGCCGCGCGGTGCCGAAGGGCAAGAACCAGTTTCGGATCAGCAAGATTCAGCGCCCTAGAGAGCTCAATGTCAGCGGCGGCTGCGACGTGGGGCGGAATTGCGGAGTGCCGTCATGCAGGCGACGCTGATGAGGCAACACGAGTTCAATGCGTGCTCCGCGAAAACGAAAATAGAAAATACATTTTGCCTTGTTTATGACGTCAACAAATTTGGGGCTCCTTCAAGGTGGCGAATGATGCACGCGGACCTAAGGTGATCGGCGTTAAATGCGAGGTTAGGGGTGATCGGGTGAGGAGAGGTTAACAAAAAGGGTTTTTGGTCGTGGTTCTGGCATCGAAAATTTTTTGACTGTTCTGGATAAAAGCATTTGAGCTTTGAAAGGTCAATAAAACACACGGAGATTTGAAAGCGTCAGTGAAACGAAACAAAGAATAGTGACCCTTAAGACTTGAAAATAGCTGGTTCGACTTAGATTAAAGTTTCGAAATTAAGTTGAGAATAAGGTATCCTAAATAACACATTCCTGGCATTTTGAGCAACTTGTTTTAAGACGTCAAAAGTTAATTTTCAGATTCCATGTGGAGATAACGCTACAAAAACACTCTAATCACTTAAATAAGTTTTGTCTTTTAAAGTGCAGTTGTAGGTTCGTGATAAGAATATGGATAACCCTAATTGGCTTTCAAATGAGACGCTTTAAAAAAGAACTCTTGAAAAACGCATTTCTTAATGACGTAAAAATTAATATCAATGAGCTGGTAAGCAAACGCATTCTGTGCTTCGTTCAGCTAAAACAATACTAGTCACAACAACTAAAATTGTAACTGCCAAGAAAGAACGGACGGCTTCATTTTTAGGTATGTTGTCCTTTAAACAGTTCAGGCTAGCCATGATTCACATTGCCTTACGAAAAAGCGATTATAACTGGTTGGTTTCTTACGTCACCCTTGTGACAAAAAAGGCTTCCGTTCTTCGATTTTCAGTTTTTTAACTTACCCTGAAGTTTATAAAAATGCTGAAATCCCTCTCTGGCCAAAAGGATTAACAATCAGGTGGGCAAAAATACGTGGAATCACAGTTAAATTACAGCAGCAAGATGGTGCAACATAAAAAACCAAGGTTACGACTCCGTTGCTTAACGTCATCTAGTTTGAGTGCCAGGTAAGACATCGTTACCTTGTAATTGATTGAAATCTAGGCGTTCCATTAAAAACAACAAGACCCGGTTTCTCGTTTGCCCGCAAATTGTCACTGTTTTTGGGTATCAGAGAACTTTTCTATCATATCAAGCTACACCATAGAGGTACTTTGCTTGTTAAAGGTGTGTATCTGAATATTAATCTAACGTATTTTTATTTAAAAAGCTGACAATTACTAAAAAAGCAATTTACAATACCGTAACCCACAATCTACCGTAACCCTGTTCAGATCCGTCACTTTATAAAATATGACTAATTGCTAATAGTTAAGCTCCATCAAGTTGTTGTCACCATTTTGTACCGTTCGGCCGACTGCCAGTAGCTATCAATCAGAGACATAGGAGCTGGTGATTTATGTGAAGCGCGGCGCTTGTCGAATAGAAACATGTTGCTGGCAATGTTGTTATCAATCACTTATGGTTTAAAATGCGAACGGTAGAGGTGACAATAACAAGTGAGGGTTGACAGTAAAAAACTGCTTTTTTTCACAAAAAAATTGAATTTTTAAGCGCTTTTTTTAAATTAATAATTTTAAAAGCATGACAATGAAAAAACTGACAACAACATTTTGGTTTTTAAGGCTCTAAACTTTTGAACTAGGTTTATTAAAACAAGCAAAAAATATAGAACGTATATTACAAAGGCTACTGTAAAAGGCTACTACACTGAATGAAACACAAGCGATTTTAGAATCAAGATTTCCAACTAAAATTATGAAAAATTTCAAAACGTTTGGTTATTTTAAAACGCTAAACGCTAAAAATCCAATAAACAACAAATTTTGTTTTAGAGTATTTCAAATCCAAATCTAAAGGTTGCAAAAAACAATAGTCAGATTTTAGGAACACAGACTACAGTCATCTCTAAAAGACTTTTAGACAAAAATGCGTCCAAATTTAAAGACGCCAAAACCAATCTTCGACCGCGAACAAGCCAACCAAATCGACTTAAAATGGGAAATTCAGCAAGATCTCGTCGCAAACAAAGACGATTAAGTGCGGTAAGCCCGAATCGGCCTTCGTCGAATGATGACCTCAGGGTGGCAGTCAAGGTTCTTAGCGTTTTGCGTTGAGAGAACAGCAGTGATACAAAATCAAAGACGAAATATTGGTCTTTTCGTCTCTCTTGTGGTAGCGCTGGTTCTCCCCTCCTTTTCTACAACCCTCTCGCGTATCGTCATTATTCTTGTTTTTGGGGTGGACGACAGAGACGCGGTTGTGCAAGGCGCCGCTGGCGACTGGGAGAACTTCTGTCTCTCCGCACTCTTGTCGCTCGACTTTTTGAACATTAAGAGGAAATTGATTTAACAAGTTCAGAAGGACAGGCAGGGCACCTTGTCGGTGACAGCCGTTTTCTGTTGATCGGATCGATTACGATAACCAAGAGTGAAGTTTCTGGAGTTGGGAGGTAAAGGGAAAAGCATGAAAAAGTTTTTTAACGTAAAATTTATTTTTACAGTTTAAACATTTGACAAAGACGATTACAATTTTGAGTGAATCGGCTAACCTACTAATAGTAATGACAGATAACAATAACTATTTATAAAATTAAACAATATATACGTTTGATAATTTAGATGCAAGTTAAGGAAACATGTTTGTTGCATCTTAATAAATCTCACCGCAATCTACCATCTACCCGCCATGAAAAATGCTATGCCATTTTCCGTAGTCCAATAGGACAGTTCCATAAATATGCGACCAGCGCGATAACGTTTGACCGGTCTGAGTTCTATCGAACACTCAACTTTTAAAATTATAGAATTTTCCTATTTTAATTGCCAATATGAAAAACGACTCCCGGACAAAAACGCCAGAACGAAAAAAAGCCAAAACCAAAATCAAAAAAAGCCAAAATTGAAACAGTCAAAAAAGCTTTAGCCTACACACACCGCTGTCTATGGAACGGTCGACCCCAGCCTGATATCCCCGCTTTCAAGCGCCTTCGGCGCGAGAACAATATTGAAAAATATCTAAGCATAAGACTAAGAAAAAGACCAAAAAAATGTTTAAGCCTAAGCCTGTTTGAACCTGACAGTCTAAAGTACTATTCCCGTGCAATGATGCTGCACAAGCATCAAACCCCATTTGATAAGTGAATATCTCAAATTTAAACTTTTTGGCTTTTTTTAGATAGTTTGGCGCTTTTTTGGCGGTTTTTTTGATTTTGGCTGTTTTGTCCGGAAGCGTCTAAAAATAGCTGCATCATGTCATTACGACAATTGTGTTGATGTAACTCAACCACGTGCTTCTTTATATTTCTGGTGTATTGCCGGTATTATTTGTATTTATAAGAAATCTCTTTTGGGTACTAATTAAAAGCAACATGCCTCCCAAACAACCACGAATTGTCAATGAAGCACGTGGTTAAATGATTAGTTTATTTGTGAATGTTCCTAATCCTCAAAATGTTGACGCACACTCAAACCTTTTGCTGTCCAGCGTCCTTCTGTGCTGCAAAACGTTCCCAGCGTGGTGCCATTGTTTTCATAATTTTTACCATCGACCTAAAATTTTAACTTTAGTTTAATATTGATTTGAATCACATACCTTTACAGTGCTTGTGTTGCATTCCACTTCACTGTACATACAAGACCGACGGTTTTTTCGACTGAAACCAGGCTTCATTGTAGCTCTTCCCTTAAGCACCAGCTCTTTATCGTTGCATGTGTTACATTTATCTAGAATTAAGTTTTAGAAAAGGACAAATAAGACTGTCACTATTACTCTGAACGCAGCTTACTCCACTTAGTGGTCGACCTTTCACAAACCATGACCCATCAACGCAGTTGATAAACAGAGCGGATTGGGGTAGCTTAAGATAGTCGTCCTAGAACAGATTTGTCAGAAACCTAAAATGCAAAATGAGCTTACGTTTAAAACAGCAGCATAATCTTGATCACATCTGAGAGCAAAGGAGAGGCACCCCTCTTTGTTGTCAGTCTTTTGAACCACTCCAAAGGTGTTCAAACCAATCTTTATGTCACTCATGGAACAGCTTCTACATGGCTCTATAAGTCAATTTTAACTAAAACCATCTTATTGTCAGCGCACTTTCTTTACCACATTCAACCTGCTCCACAATCATCTTTAGGTCTTTTGGCATCCATTTACCATCCACACAGTTAAAAGCTGTTTCGGTTTGACGAATCATTGGAGCGATCAGTTTTTTCATGCCATTTAACTAAAACACAAATCTGACAAAATACAAAGGATTTCAAACACACTTTAAAGTAAGCAAAATTGCCAGGATCGTTCGCTTTACAGACCATCTTCAAAATTCCTTGATTCAAGTTAGCTTCAAATTGAGATAAGCTATTTAAGTCCACGTCGTCTAATCGGCACCTTTCTTGACGTATTTTTAGATACGAAAGAACCATTTTACATTTTATTGACTTACTGTTGAATGCTTTGTTTAAATTAGCCACAAAGCCAGATTCATATGGGTTGAACTCGGTCTCTAGAACATTTTTGTTTACGTCAGAATCGTCAGATTGGGGAGAATATCCGGGAGGTCCGAGAGCTACAGCGACGCATAACAGAACGCTACTCAAAATTAAGACCTGGTTACCCATAGCAAAGGACAAAACTGGTCATTTAAAAATCGACGTGCGCTTTTATCCCAGACGTGAGAGAAACAGGTTCTCTTGAAAACGAGAACAAAAAGAACAAAGCTTAGCAGATCTCAAAAAACCGCTGTAAAAAGTGAATCCGGCTAAATAGGTCAAAAGAAAGCGAGTCGAGTTTTTCTCTACGTATATCGCGATTGAGGTAACCGTTTTTGAACAGTCTTCGTAATTCGAATATCAAGTTTCTTTTGCTTTGTAAAACTGAACAAAATAACTTGAAATTGAACTGAAAAAACAAAAACTTTGAAATGACTTTGAAAAGCCATTGCCTTGCTCTCATTCCAGAGATTGTCTGGGTCCCGCCACAACAACCCTGACTCTGTCGGTCAATGAGGCTCGCTGCCGCGCGACCTGCTTCGTGCCGTGAATTCAGTGTGATTTGTCAGTACGTGAATAAATCCTGGAGTTATTTTGGTTTCCCGTGCCCCGCGTTGCAGGTCAACAGTGTCGTCGTTATTGAGGCCAGGAACAAGCTTGTTCGCTGGCAAATATCCTACATTTCGGTGCCCGGAACTCGGTACGAAACATACACCTTACGTGTATCCAGAAACAAATCTACAAAAGCCAACGCTGGGCGTAGAAAATCGTAAACGGAGGGGCGTAGGCTTTGTTTTGCTCGCATGCCAAACGATTTGAAAAAACTCGCGCTTCGAAAATTTAAAAATAACCTAAATAAAACCACCGAAAGACTGGCTTTATAGTTGTTGAAGTGTAATTACAGTTAATTTGTTGATAATAACTATGAGTTAAACGACCGAATTTATTCAACACAAACAAGAAAACAAAGCGTAATTACCTTTTGACGCACTGAACTGTTGCAATCCGACCGAAATACTTGCAATGGACACGGAGCTCGTGCTTGACACCAGCTTTTTCAAAACGAAATTTATTGGAGCTGACCATGATAGCGTTAGCATCCATCGATCAACGGCAGTTTGACACATTTCGAGCGTTAGTTTATAATAGGTCCACAAAATAGACGGCATGACTGCACTTAACGCATTCAATCACAGTCTCTTCCGGCCAGGATCCACAAAGCTTCAAAGTGAGAGATTTTTGAGTGGATAAAATATAACTAAGAACTTCTTCAGAAGCACCTTCATAATAGGCAACGGATAGATAGACTATTTCGTTCCAATGTTTCTAAAATGTTTAAAACAGCTGGTAACAATCTGTAAGATTTTCAAGTCACAGTGTAAGTGGTTCTTTACAGAATTGATGACCTGCGATAGATATCAACTGTTCTCCTTGAACGTTTTCGAGTGCAGGTTTTCATTGAGCAATCTAAACCTTTTGTTTTGCACCTAGAAAGCAAAACTCATTAGCGCTGCTGTTATAAATCAAATAACCACGGCCTGTACGGCCTAAGATGAAACGTTTTGCGTAACTTGAGCCTGTTCAAAGCGTCACTTTCCAAATTTGCAAATTGCTTTTGCGGCAAAATCTGCAAAATTGCTGCAAAAGGCATGCTTTTTTCGCTTGTCGGCTATAAGGTCAACAACTAAATTTTTTGATGGTTTTTTCAATCGGCTTAATTTCAAACACACAATCATAGCCATCAACCTTTACCGTTGGCTCAAGCCTGAATTCACACTTCAACCTTAAAAACATGTTTACGTTTTGTGATTTTGATCAGCTTTGCTCTTATCTACACTGTTTTGAAAGGTGTTGTTTTCAGGCATGTCATTATACTTATTTTTATGAAATCTGTAGTTTGTAGTGTCAGCTTTGTTCTGTACTATATGTAGACGTTATTTACGTGTTGCAAAAGAACAACGTAGCCGAAAATACGCCTATTTGACTTGGCTTGTTTATCTCCATATGGCATTGTTTTTTTGCTGTCAGCGGTCAGTTTTTGTTCTTTGTCATGTGTCTACCTTATTCATAAGAAATTTGCTTAGTTAGATAGTGCACTCTAACATTTAGTTAGGTAGTTTTTGAAGTTGTGAAGCCATCCACAACTTGCAATTTAAAGTTTGCCTGTCCTTAAACTACAGGTTATCTTTAGACTTTTCTATCTCTTGACCAGGTGTGCCTACGGTGCTAGCTCACACGTCAGCGAGCTTCAAACCTCATATGCGTTTTAAAAAGCGCGTTTAATAGAAAAAAGACATGCGAGTTCCTGTGGACAAATATCGATTCGCTCTGTTTAGCCAACCTACGTCTGCTGTCGTTTCATCGTTTCACTGTTTCATATTCTCGCCTGAAGCAGCTCAAGCGTGTCAGCTTTTAACGTGTTAGCGTGTCATTTTTAAATACCTTTTCGCAATAAATAGAGTAGTTTTCAGAGTTATGTCACGTCATGCAACCACAGAATGCCAAGTGTGCTCTCGAACTGGAACCGTCACGTATAATTTTGGCGCTGTTTCTTGTACGGGCTGTGCGGCGTTTTTCAGAAGAACAGTGAGATCTAAGCGTGTTTATGAGTGTAAACAGAACCGGATGACTTGTGATAAGTTGGCTATTACAAGTAAGGTTTAAGTGAAATGTCAAAAAATTCTTAAATTTTGGTGTATTTAGATCTGAGCGCACTCTATGCTTGTAAAAAGTGTCGTTTGGAACGATGCTTACAAGCTGGAATGAACACCGAAGGTGCGTTGTTTACAAAAGAGTCTCAATTTTAGATCTTAAAAACTGCATGAAAATTGATGTTTTTCTTAAAGCTATATCGGCCTTTAACTTTAAACGTAGATTGGCTTTTGTAGTCGAGTGATTAGTGAGCTCATCTATAGTCCTAAAGGTCACAGGTTCAATACCCTTCTACCATTTTTACAAGTCAGTTTTTTAACGTGTTTTTATTATTATTCTTATTTTATTTGTTTTCTAACCATAACTGATTCAGATGTCCGAGAAGCAAGACCATGCAATTATCCCTGTCCACAATCTCGGTGCATCCGGTCTCAATCTTCAGCTTCCCATTATATCAAAAATGGTTGTCACCCTTAAAAGGGCATTTTACGTTAGAAGCCAGAGATTCTTATCAGAAAGAGTAAGTTATCACAATGTCCCATTCGCGAGTCCATGTCTCATTCACTAAAAGCTCTTAATTACTTTTAGGTCTACGGCACCTCGGAGCCATGGCCTAATCAGCACAGTGTTTCTCGCAATCAGGTCTGCTTCTTAAAAGACGTAAAAATCTTTAGAGACATTTTCAATGGCATCCCATTTGTGGGATGCTTGCCCGAAGATGTTAAAGAAGTCATGTTTAGGAACGCTATGGTCCCTTATGTAAGTTACCCTTATCAAAAAACTGTGTTAAACTGAGTTTTAAGAAAATCCTAATGTCAACAATGTCCCACTTATGGCAGGACGACAAACAAAACCCAAACCGGTTCTACGTTTATCCTAAAACATATATGGAACGGGATTTTGAGAGTTGTTTTCGTTTCAGTTGTACTTATAAAAGTGAGAATTCTCTTGTCACAAAGGAAAATGATGTCGCTATTTTAGCATCGTAAGCACCATCATTTTTCGATTTTTAAGCTAAATGTGTTTCTTAGGAATTTTGTCCAAGGAATCGCTTTTTACTACAGTCATATCATTCCCATAGCCGATAAGATTCTCATCACTGAAGAGGACTTAGCCGCTATGGTCATCTTATTAATCATTATCTCAAGTAGGCTCTTCTAACCTTAAATTTGCTAAAAAAGATTTTTAGATGACTTCAACAAGCAAGAATCCGAATGGCAGAAGGCCCTGCATTCTTTAAAAGCAGTCTGGAAAGAACTTGACCTGCATTACAAGATGACCCACCGTGACCCCGCAGAAGTTGCCGATCTCATATTTCTGATGTCAAACATTCAAACCAACTCAGAGCACTACGTAAAGTCGGTTCGACTGGTCCATTTGTACTTTGGCAATAGCTTGCTGGCCAAGCTTGAAAAGGAGAAAAGAGTTGAAGATGTGCAATTGGAATAAATTCTAAAACTGTCACAAAAATAAGAAATGCGGTAGTCAGAGAAAACGCTTTAAAGATGTGACTTGTCTCACTAATGTGTCTAGGCAGCCTGCTACCACCTCGCTATCATTCGGGCAATTGTCTGGGTCCCGCCACAAAGACCTTGACTCCGCCGCTCACCGAGGCTCGCTGCCGCTCGACGTGCTTCGTGTCGTGTGCGCGGAAGTGTGCTGTGCGATTTGTGCCAGTACGTGAATAAATCTACGACTTTATCATGGTTTCCCGTCCCCGCATTGCAGGTCTTCGCTGAATCAAAAGCGTTGTCAATATTGAGGCCAGGAACGGGCTTCTTCGCTGGCGAATATCCTACATATGACTTACCGCTGACTGACCTAATTATAAGTGATTTTCAGTTTTCAGTAATAACAAGATCTAAACAAGAGGAAAATGACGACAAAAACAATAGCGGAATTCAGGTCCGGCCGTTTCCGAGAAATGACAATGGGTTTTCGGTGAAGTTGGAAAATTATTGGCCTATGTGGAAAGGTGGTACCCAACCAAAACCTTTGAATCTTTGCTATCTCCAACATCTACAGCAATGTGTAGAACATCTGGACCAAGTTCGACTTCGAGATGGTTCTCTTTCAAGGTAAACTCATTTTAATATTGCCTATCTGCCTATTTTAATATTGCCCACAAATTTGCTTGTTTTAGGTCTTCACTGACGACACCTGGAAGTCGATGGTCGGACTTGGCGCCGGAACCCCTTTCAACCGTCAACGCCGTAGAGCCTACAGCGCCCCTCCTCCACCTGTGACACAGTGCGACTGTAACCCTGAAAACAAGTACCCTGCTGGACTCTCCGGTCCCAAGGGACAAAAGGGACCCAATGGACTTGCTGGCGTTCCCGGACATGACGGAAAAGGCAGACTTGACGCCGATAATGTCACCCAGTAGCCTCCAAAAGGCTGCTTCAACTGTCCTCAGTAACCTTCCGGCCGTACTGGAGCCACCGGACGCTCTGGAATGCGCGGAATGCGCAGAGCCCGTGGACAGCCCGGCCACCTCGGCCGCTACGGAAACCCAGGACACTCCGGAGAAATGGGACTCCTCGGACCTCCCGGAAACGACGGAAAGCAGGGAACTCCCGTCGACAAGGGACCAATGCCGCAAAGCCCATCAGTCGTCCTGGAGTTCGCGGAGCTCCTGGACCTTAGGGACCCGAAGGAACCGTCGGAGAGAAGGGCCATCATTCACCCATCGGAAAGAAGGGTCACGATGAACCCGACGGAAAGGAAGGCGAGAGGAGGGCGTGCAGGGAGTTCCTGTAAACCCCGGAAAGGACGCCAACTACTGTCCTTGCCCCGGACGTTGACAAGACGCTGAAGTCAACGGATGTGAATACCGCGCCTAAAAGGTAATTTTCTTTGAGTGTCAAATGTGCAATTTTTCAATTGTGCTTTTTTATCCAGAAGCGGCAAATACCTTTTCTCGTGAACATGTCGCACTCTAAACCCTAAACACACAAAGCTTCAATTTCACAACGCCTGTTTTCTTTACAAAAATTCCCTCTTGCTTGCTAATCCCTTTACGGTCAGAACACCACCGCTCGCTCTTCCGCTGATGGCCACTTCGCTGAAACAACGCGTGTTCCACATCAGAACAAACACAAATTTCATAATTTCGCCGGCATTCCAGAGCATCCGCCGCGTCTGTATTGACTGTGACAAAGTGGATTAGCGCAAAGAGGAGTCGGAGATGAGTCACCTGCGTGCATATTTCAATTCAAGCGTTCTGTATTTAACACTACTGCTGGCCTCTCGACAGCACCCACACAGGCGAAGGCAAAACTGCCCACGCGAAAACTGTTATTCCACAGCAGTGCGTTGAGTCAAAAGCCTTTGCCTCTAAACCCTAAGACCCCATCTGTTTGCCCATCGGCTTACCCATCGCCGTTGTCCCAACTACCGTTATTTAATCTTGGCTTCACCCCACTCACTTCGTATTTTCAGCGAAATGAGTCGACGTCCGCTTACTTCTTCTGGCTTCGGTGCTCCGTTTTCGCCTTTCTTCAACACACACAACCGATTCTTCGATGAGTTCGACTTCGACAGGCCCTTCCGTCGTCCTTACTGGGCTGAGCACAACATGCTCAATGGACACCGGATTGGAGACGGTGTTGGCGAGGTAAGGATACATTTCCAAGTTTATGGCTGGCGCCTGTTTGTGTTTCCTGTTTTGTCAGCTGGGTGCGACGCCCCGCTGGGTGTGGCATTAAAGGTTGACAGGCTGGCAAAACAGAAAATACCTAAAAGTGGCGTCAACGGGAGCTATGGACTGGAGTGGTGGAATGCTGGGATATCACCGAGTTAGTCAAATTTTCAGGGTTCATAAACGGAAGAGATTGCTACATTGTGATTTGGGTAAATAAAACGCATCAATTTAGGTCATCAGCGAAGGCGACTCTTTCTCCGTTTCGGTCGACGTTTCGCACTTCAAACCCGAAGAGCTCAAGGTCAACGTTTGCGACAATCAACTGATCATCGAAGGAAAACATGAGGAGAAGAACGATGAGTTTGGAATGGTAAACCACTTTTAAAACTAAAAAACCCCCTTATTAATGAGTTTTTTGGTCGAGCGCCACTTCGTCCGCAAATACAATCTTCCCAAGAACGTGAAGGCCGAGCTTGTCACCAGCGAGCTCTCCAAGGAAGGAATCCTGACCGTGCAGTCGCAGAAGAAGGCTCTTGAGGATTCTAAGACCCGCAGCATCCCTATCCAGCCGAAGGAGTAAATATTGCTTCAATTGTGCAAATCTAAATTATCGGCTAACGTTGCATTGTGGTTTTTGCTAGTATGGTACGCAAGTTTTAATAAAAGCACAACATAATGAAAATGCAGTGATTAAATACGGATGGAATTTAGTAGACCTTGATGCTATGAGTGAAGGTAGGAGCAAATGGTGCCTGTTGTAGGAGCTTCTCGTGTTTCATGTTCTCAAGACACTTATTGACGACAAGGATACTTCCGATGCTGAATGCCGCAAACAGGAGGATTACAAAGGTCATGACGCCTAGAAGCCAGTGACCCAAGGTTTCTAAAACAGAATTTTTGAATTTGAGAAGTGAGAGAGGTGATACCGTCTTGAGGAGTAGGTTCCGTGTTGGCGTCAATCCAATGGTATTTTTTGAGCACATCAGTGATATGGAACTGACGCATGACAGTAATAATAGCGAAACCAAGAGCGTAGAGGATTACGACGTACTAAACCAACAAAAAAAAGTTTTTTTCAACTTTTGAAGTACTTTGACTGACCTGAAAGTACACAAACGATCTCAACCTTGACGGCCATTTCTTCCACAACCCAACCAACAGCAAGATTCCATTAATCGCTATCACAGCTGAGATTACATAAGCTGGAAAATTCCAGTCATCTGGAATCTTTCCCAGCAAAGCCAAAAGTGTGGGCAGCAAACCCAAAAAAATAGATCCTACGGCGACGCCTGCCGTAACAATCTAATTATCCTTTAGTACACAGTTACTTTCTTGATCTGCTTACCATAATAGGCACCCCAAAGCATTTACTGTCGCTATTAGTAGGCATGTTACGACCAAATAAGGGTATTAATCAATAATTGGAGAGCAAGGTAATAAGCAGCACTTTTGTTTGGAAATAAAAGTTTGGGCAATAAAGTCAGATAGGCACGAAGTGGTGAGCGCGCAAGAACTGGTTTTTGGGTGAAAGTAGAAAACAAGCTTATTTATATTGTCTGCGATGGACAAAGATCGTTTTGTTGGAGGTTTGTCAAAAGGTGAGATGATCGAAATAATAATATTCTGAAAGGGATAGATTTATTTTTGAGATGTGAAAAGTTGTCAATGACAGACAAAAGTTTAAATTACACATTTGAAAATGATTGAAGGCTGTATAAGGTTAGTATATAAACCGTTGATTCCAGAATTCGTTTGTGCGTAAAACAGGAATTTTGAAAGTCGAGGTGTTTAAGGCGTAGAATGTGACATGTTTGCGAGAAAATGTATTTACTGCTTTTGAATAAATAAAACAAGGATGATCGAGAAATTGCACATTTGAAACTTAAAGAAGAACACCTTCTTAGGCGCTGTATCCACGGCCGTTGACTCCAGCGTCCTGTCCACGTCCAGGACAAGGACAGTAGTTGGCATCCTTTCCGGGGTTTCCAGGAGCTCCCTGCACGCCCTCCTCTCCGTCGGCTCCGGCGGCTCCAGTAAATCCAGGAGCTCCAGAAACACCCTGAGGTCCGGGCTCTCCGACGGGTCCATCGTGGCCCTTGTCTCCGACGGGTCCTTCGGGTCCCTGAGGGCCAGGAGCTCCGCGAAGTCCAGGACGGCCGATGGGCTTTTCGGCGTCGGTGCCCTTGTCTCCGGGAGTTCCCTGCTTTCCGTCGTTTCCGGGAGGTCCGACGGGTCCCATCTCTCCGGGGTGTCCTGGGTTTCCGTCGCGGCCCGGGTGTCCCGGTTGTCCACGGGCTCCACGCATTCCGCGCATTCCAGAGCGTCCAGTGGCTCCAGAAGGTCCGGGAGGTCCTTGAGGGCAATTGAAGCAGCCGCTGGACGGCTCTTGTGTGACATCGTCAGCGTCAACACCGTCTTTTCCGTCCTTTCCAGAAAGGCCGGCGAGTCCGTCAGGTCCCTTTTGTCCCTTAGGTCCGGAGGGTCCAGCAGGGCACTTATTTTCGTGGTTACAGTTGCACTGAGAAACAGTGGGCTGAGGAGGTCCAGAGCTGATGGGGTTGAAGTTAGGAGGAGTTCCAATGGGCTGCTGGACGTTGCCGCTGGGAGGGTTGCTAGGAGAGGGGAAGCTGGGCTGACTTCCGGTGGCTCCGTAGCCTCCGTAGGCCTGACGGCGCTGACGGTTGGAGGGAGTTCCCGCTCCGAGAGAGACCATATGCTTCCAGGTGTCGTCAGTCAAGACCTAAATCAATCACATAAGTCAGATAGGCAAAATCGGAATGAGTTTACTTTGAAAGAGTGCATCTCAGAGTCCAACTCGGTCCAGATGTTCTGCACATCGCTGTAGATGTTGGAGATTGCGAAAAGACAGAGGACAAGGGAGGCTCCAGAGAAGCTGATGGCTCCGATGGTGGCGCTGTTGACGGACATCTCAGCTGATGACTATTCCAACCCGTTCGAAACCTTAAATACCCGCTGATCCAAGCTTTTTACCGCCTGCCCACCTCCCGCATTTTCAAAAACGTCTCATAAACACGCTGGCTACTGTCATGACGTTGTCATATTCCTTTCGATATTGCCTTGGGGTCGCCTACGTCGAAATACCCTAAGAAGTGCTACCAAACAATGGAGCGATGATCTCGCTTTGTCGTTTGGCGAAACAGCCGGACCTAAATTCCGCGGCGGTTCTTTCGAATGTTTCACTTCCTTTTTCTCGCGATCTGCTCATCTGATCACCCGCTCGATGAGTTCTTATTTAGGTCAGCCAGCCTTATCTCCGTGCGTTTACCGAAAACTGCACCCGCTCGAAAATTTGAAACAAAGAAGAGCAAAAAAGGACGCGAAGACCGCCTTAAAGTTGACACAAATGGAGTAAAGAAGAGGCGGGAAGATACCCAGGATCGGGGTTACATCCGTGAGTATAAAAATGTTTCAAAATTTGTTTTCGACATCAGCCCATTATGTCGGTCAACAGTGCCACCATCGGAGCGATCAGCTTCTCCGGAGCTACCCTCATTCTCTGCCTCTTTGCCATTTCCAGCATCTACAGCGATGTGCAGAATATCTGGACAGAGTTGGATTCTCAGATGGATCAGTTCAAGGTTCGTTAGTTAGAGTTTTGCATTGGCCATGTGATTTAAAGCCATGGAACCTGACATTCTTCAATTCTTAAGAAACGATGTTTGAAATTAAGTATTTAGGTCATGACTGACGACACCTGGAAGGAAATGGTGACCCTTGGAGCCGGAACTCCCTCCAACCGTCAGCGCCGTCAAGCCTACGGAGGTTATGGAGCTTCGGGATCAAACCCGACCTTCCCCACTCCCAACGGCCCTGCTCCCACCAGCAACGTCATCGGCAACCCTCCCCAGTTTCCATCTGGCCCTATCACCTCTGGAATCCCTGCTCCCAGCTCTCAGTGCAACTGCAACGCTGAAAACAAGTGCCCTGTCGGACCTTCTGGACTTAAGGGAGAAAAGGGACCCGACGGACTCGCTGGACTTCCAGGAAAGGACGGAAAAGACGGTTTTGACGCTGATGACGTCACCCAAGAGCCTCCCAGCGGCTGCTTCAACTGCCCTCAGGGACCTCCCGGACCTCCTGGCCAAACTGGACGCCCTGGAATGCGTGGAATGCGTGGAGCCAAGGGACAACCAGGCAACTCTGGACGCGACGGAAACCCGGGACTTTCTGGAGAGATGGGACCTGTCGGACCTCCTGGAAACGACGGAAAGCAGGGAGCTCCTGGAGACAAGGGTGCCGACGCTCAGAAGCTCATCGGCCGTCCTGGACCTCGTGGTGTTCCTGGACCTCAAGGACCCGAAGGACCCGTCGGAGACAAGGGCCACGATGGACCCGTGGGAGAGCCCGGACCTAAGGGTCTTCCGGGAGCTCCTGGATTCACTGGACCAGCTGGTTCGGATGGAGATCAAGGAGTTGAGGGACGTCCTGGCAACCCCGGAAAGGATGCCAACTACTGTCCTTGCCCTGGACGTGGACAGGACAAGTTCATCGCTTCTGACTCTGATCGTGGCTCTAATGGCTATAAGCAGTAAGATCAAGTTGTAAACTGCGGATTCTTAACTTATTTGTGACACAAATAAACGCTTCTTTATCTGTATCACTGTAAAACAGCTAAAAAGTGACTTCTCAAAGCTATATGCCCTCAACGATTAGCTTACGGACATGTTTGTTGTGGTCGAGTTGTTAGGATTTGCGGGTCTCACTCGCAAGGCCTGGATTGGATCCACCGCAACAGGATAACATTTTTTTTGTTTTTCAGCTTTTTGCCGTTTTTTTCGTTCTCTTTTACCGTTTTCAAACCGATAAACGATGGTCAATTCGAATAACAAACTCCCATTGTTTTCCACAATTGAAATCAGGTCACCAATTCATTATGGTTACCGCCTTGCGCGTTTTTGTGACCCAATTTAGCGTCTATAAAACCCACTCCCGCAAATTTCCAATTTCGCTGGTCGTTCGCAATGTCCGTTCACTCGGCCACAATCGGCGCGATCGCCTTCAGTGGCTCTACTTTGCTGATATGCCTGCTTGCCATCTCGAGCATCTACCGTGATGTGCAGTCGATCTGGTCGGAGTTGGACACTCAGATGGACACTATTAAGGTCCGTAGCGAGGATTTGTGGAAGGATATGCTGAGTTTGGGTGCTGGAACTGGATATGGTGGTCATACTGCTGCTGTTGTAGCCGCTCCTATTACTATATCTGCTGGATGCAGTAAGTGAAGCTTTAGTGAGCTTTTATGAGTGTTTTTTGTTAAGATTGCAAGCCCGAATCTGAGAGCAAATGCCCGCCTGGTCCGCCTGGCGCTCCAGGACCCAAGGGACACAACGGCCACGACGGAATTCCGGGCAAGGAGGGAAAACCTGGCGAAGACGCGGAAGATATACAAAACGCCGGTCTTCTCGGCTGTTTCAACTGTCCTAGAGGACCTCCTGGACCTCCTGGACCCGTGGGCAAGCCTGGAATGCGAGGAATGCGTGGATCTAAGGGTCTTCACGCCGGACCTGGCCGCGATGGCTTCCCTGGCGAGCCTGGAGAGATGGGATCGCCTGGAGAGCCGGGCAAAGATGGCGCTCCTGGTGAAGCTGGTCCTAAGGGCATGGATGTCGAGAAGATCGTGGGACATCGTGGAGTTAAGGGACCCATTGGTGACGCTGGACCACAGGGAGAAGTCGGCGACAAGGGCAAAGACGGACCAAAAGGACCTCCTGGCGAGAAGGGCCACCAAGGAGCGCCTGGCTTCATGGGAGCTCCAGGATTGGACGGAGGAGAAGGACCCGAAGGAAAAGCGGGCAAACCTGGTCGAGATGCCGAATATTGCCCTTGCCCGCCTCGTGCAGGTGGAGGAGGTGGATCATCTTTCGGAGGCGGCGGTGGACATGGAGGCGGAGGAGGCGGGGGCGGTCATGGCGGATCTGGAGGAGGTGGAGGAGGCTCAGGAGGCCCAGCAGGCGGCGGAGGTGGAGGAAGTGGCGGAGGAGGCGGCGCCGCTGGTGGAGGTGGTGGAGGCTACAGCCATGCTGGAGCCAGTGGAGGATACCGAAGCCTTGTTCACTAAACAGTGGTTTGGACGCGTGTTGTGTGCGCTATTTATCAAGAATAAATTATTGTCGCAGGAAAGCACTGAAATTTTAACGTAAAACTGCTTAAAACTGACATCGCAAGTTTATATACCGTCAGAGATAAATACAGACATATCCGTTGTGGTCTAGTGGTTAGGATTTGCGGCTCTCACCCGCAAGGCCGGGGTTCGATTCCCCGCAACGGAATTACAATTACAAATTCTTGTTTAGAATTTTTTTTTTGTAGTGTGGCTTTTTTCGTTTGTTTTGAAGCCTCTAAATACATTTGTTTGTCCCGGAATAAATGTAACGAGAAAAGAATCCAATTCGAAAACATAACCGAACGTGCGAACTTTATAGCGTTGGCTGTGAAGCATCGCTTCAATTTTTGGTTTCGAATTTCGGCGTTTTTTTGTTGGGCGTATTATGCGTTTTTTGTCGTTTCCGCCCTGCACATTTTCGGAGTGGTCTGAAGCGTTTTTTTGATGTGATTTTCGGACTAAAATAAGCGCTTTTGATTTGCAAGGTGCCTCATTTTCGTTCACTTTTCTGTAATAAATCGACGCTATTTTGGGTGACTTTTTGGCGTTTTTGCTGTCCGAAATCACGTACGTTTTTTTGGTTTCCGGTCAGCAAATTTTCGGGTGGAAATAAGCGTGTTTTGTTACCTTCCTGATGCTTCATTTTGGCCTTTGTTTTCCTGACGATTCAAGGCGAAATTTGATTATGTTCAGCTGCAAAATTTCCACCTTTCAAAGTGATTTTTTCGTATCATCGTTTCCTAATTCTGGCCCCGTTTTCGAGATTAATCTTTGCCGATTTTTGGCCGCGAATTCACCGCTAAAATGAGCTCGTTCTCTTATGCTAGTGATGTGGAATTTTGGCTCACGCTTTTCGGCGCATTTCGGCGCTTGTCGACAAAATAAGCGCGTATTTTCAGCCTAATAATTTCGAATTTTGGTCCCTGTTTTCGGGATAAATCGGCACCGATTTTGACGTTTTTTAGCTTCGAGTAACTGGCTTTTCCACACTCGTTTTATCACCCTACAAACTCCTAATCTTGACCCACATTCCCAGGATGAATCTTACCGCCGAAGAACGCCGCGAACGCCGCAAAGCGCGAATTCTAGCGAACGCCGAACAGCGCTTGAAGACCATCTGTACCGAGGACAATGGAGGTACGTTTGCACCATGAATTCACCTTGATTAATCTGTTCTTTTCAGAGATGCGCGCCGCGCCTTGTTTCGAAGGCCCCGTGGCTCCAACGCCCACCGAAGATCTCATGTACGACGAGTAAGGAAAGTTTCGAAAATGCGTGGCTACTTCTGCGCTTTTAGATTCGGATATGTGCCAGCCAGCGTAAGACCAGCTCCTCAAGTTCCCGAATACGAAGTCCAGCGCGTCTTCTCCTTCAGCGCCCTGTTCCTTTCCTCTTCGTTTGTCATCTCGCTCTTCGCTGGCATCTGCTTGGCCTTTGCGAGCCTCCACAACCCAATGCTGAATGTGTTCCTGTGGTGGGGCCTCATTCAGGTCGTTCTCTCGACGATTAGGATGTGTTTGGTAAGGGTTTTGATGGGTTTTGGGGATCGACCTTGGAGAGGAAAGGGACTTCCTTTAAAGCTTGAATTTGGTCTACTTTTTGAGGATTTTGGCTTGCTTTTGGCGCTCAAATTATGGCAACGAATTCTTGAGAATGAGAAACTTGTGCCAGAAATAAGCCAGAATTCAGCCATTTTAGCCAAAGGGAGCATGAAACCGTGCAATATTTGAGAGTCCGTTTTTGTCCCGAATTCGGGTGTTATTAGGCCGATTTTGGGTCCAGATTTCTGGTCAAATTTGACTTTCCACCTTTCAGAAGAAGAAGAGCGCCGTGATGTCCCAAGCGGAGATCTTCAAGACCATGCTTCTTAGCGGAGTTGACCAGAATCTGGTCAAATTCATGGGTAAGCCTAGTTTTGAAATCGATTTCGGCTCAATTTTGATCTTTTCAGATATCTCCGTCGAATTCATCCGCTCCGTCTTCTCGGAAACCACCACGTTCCTGACGTCGTTTGTGGCCTCAAATGAAGTTGTTAAGATTTTGTTCGCTAACTGATTTTTTCGTCCTGTCATAAGATAAATATTTAAGCTATTGATCGTTCCATCTTGCTCTTCTTTCGCTCGGAGCGGCTTATTTTTACCAGTTCCCCTGCACCAAGCGGGTGACGCTACCACCGCACCTTAATGCTACAGTAACCGCGCCCGACCTTGTTTGTGTGAAATGAAGAGACCTTGGAAGAGATCCAAAAGAACCAAAACCAGGAACCATGGCGCTACCAACCTGAGCCTTCTTTAGAGCTGTAACCCACAAAACCGGCCAAACTTTACCCAAATTACACCTATGCAACTCCACAATTTCAACGGCTTTTCCTATTCCTAGGAGTCCTCGCATTTGGAGTCCGAGCTGGCGTCGTTTGCGTGGGACACGGCGACATGGGCGCTTGTCTTGAGTTTCTCTGAAAAGCCTAAAAATTAGTCAAATCCTGAAAGAATTCTCACCCCTTTGAACGACTCATCCTTAGCCGAGTGCTCCGGCGCGTCGACAGTTTCAGAGCGGATGAAGATGAACGGTTTGTGTGGCGCTGGTGCAGAAAGTGGGGCTGAAACATGGGACGTGAACAATTAAAAAGGATGCAGGGGAGGGACTAACCATGATTTTGAGAAATCTGGGGAATTTGAGGACTCTTGGTCTTGGCGATCTGGGTCGAGTCGGAGAAATCCACAACGCTAATGGTGTCGTTGGTGGGGTCGTTTCTCGGCACGGGAACGAGGGTTTTGAGGGCTTCTCTGGAACAATTAGGATTAGGATAAGCCGACAATATCCTCTCCAAATATGGGTTTTTTCGAGGCTCACAAAAAGCTGAAATTCAAAGCTAAAAGACTCGCTTTATTGCCCTAAAAGCCACAGAATGAAGCTTGATTTAGCCCTCACCCTCCCTAGGTCACCTGAAGATGCCAAAAACGAGCCTAACCAGAAGCTCCAGATTTGAGCCTAAAACGGACCACTAAAATCCCTATTTCCACAGTTACACCCGAAACTGGCTAAACGGAGTCTAAAGGCAACATGTTTGTTGGCCTCTAAAACCTTTTGATTCAGCTCATCAAAGTGACAAAAATGACTTCCTTTAAAGACCTACCGTAACCGAAAAAGGGTCCTAAACAGGTCACCTCAAAGACGATCCAAGAAAGGATCACAAAAGGCTGAACTCCGAAGCTTAAAACCCAAAAATCCTGCCCAAACTCACTTCGTCACAGGCTTCTTCCTGTCGAACTCCGAGAGCGTTGTATCCGTTGAAATCACTGGCTCATCGACGCAATATTTCGACGGCTTTTTCGAAGTTGACGTCCCCTTCTCCGAGCTCTTCTTGCCTGAAATCCACCCCATCAGTAATCTTACAGTAACCACTCACCTACTCCCAACCCTCTTTTCGTGCTTCTCCTTCTTACGGCCACGTTGATCACTGTTCACACGTTCCATAGCCTCCGAACTGCCTTGCGTCCTCTCCACCGACGGCTTCCTCGTCTTCTTCTTGCTCGATTCGGCCTAAAAACGCCAAGTGTGAACTCAAAAATAGCTCAAAGCGCTTTCTTACCAGTTCTGCCGAGGTGCGCTGCTGAGAAGAGGTGTTCACCTCCGTGTGGCTCGGCTGACAGAGATCATAAGCCGGAGAATCGTTTCTTTTCTTTGCGTTTTCCGACTTCTCCTTTGCCGATTTGAAGAGGAACCTCTTCTTGGTAAAAATGGGACACATAAGCGCTGATTGAAACGACTCGTGAAGGGCAACCGGTCACAAGGGTTGAATCAGGCGGAAATGACTTTTGAGGAGCGTCTCCAAACTTCAAAATTAACGTACTAGACACAGCTGTCTAGAGCAGTCTCCAAGGATTAGGGTGCGGTCGTTGCGGGACTCAAAACTCGTTTTGGCTCTTCTTCCAAGGCAATGTTTGGACCTTGTAAAAGGAAGCCTTGTACTTTGATCAAAATTTTTCAAATTGCGGCTTTCAGACCGTATTGGTCCATTCCTTAAGTCAATTTTCGTACCTTAAAGCCATGAAAAACAGGCTTGATGAGGAGACCTGCTTTTACGCCTGTTTTGTCTTATTTTAGACCACAACTCCAAGACTCAATTTAGTGTGTGCGGACTCCTTGATGGCTGTTTACCTCTTCTTCTGTGAAACCATTCAAAAACCCACTTAACAGCACCTCTTTTAGACCCTTTTGGCACCCTAGAATCACCCCCATTCAGCGGCCACCCTGAAACGGAGCTGCTCCCCCTAGCAGAAGCCCCCAAAGTTGAGTACAAAACTTGTGTTGTAACTCGACTCGAACATTTGAGCAAACAGCTGTACGATATTTCGACTCGGGTGAGCCTCTATTTGCTTCTTCTTCTAAATCAGCGTCGACCGCTTCTCCTGCCCGCCCTCTGAGCCTCTTCGGGTGCGTTGCGTTGCGCTGCGCGAGTGACCTCTCTTAACCGTGAGCGATTTGTGACCACAATCGAGTTGTAGTAGAGTTGTCGTTGGCTGCTGCTGCGCGCAAGCTACACTTGTAATTCAACATGAAGACCTCAATTTTGGTTCTATTTTGTGTTCTCCACTCTTCCTTGGCGCTTTTGCCTTTTCTTTCGTTGACTCAAGATGACGCTCTTGGATTGAAGGAAGGGGAATGTCGAGGTAAGCTACCGTAACCCTAGAATTAGCAAATGTGACATTTGTGCTTAGATTTGGCCAAAAACTGCTTCAAACAGAAGAAATTCTGTTTGGCAAAGATGTATGTTGGTGTGATGCAGGAGAAGTGTGCCAAGACTTGTGGATTTTGTATGGATCCTGTGATTGAGGAGAAGCCTGAGCCTGAGGAGGTCCCTGAACCTGCTGGTGAGTCTTGAAATATAAATTTGGGTTTTAAAGTGAAAAATTTTAGTGGAAGAAGTTGAGGAAGAAGTGGAAAAGGTGCCTACGACTGAGGCTACTGAAGCCCCTGAAGCGCCTGAGGTTGTGACGCCTGAGGAGGAGGAAGAGCTTCCTATGCCTGAAGAAGAGGTAACTGAGGAGGTGCAGACCACCACTGAAGCCTCAACGAAGCCATCTAAGCTCTTCGGCGGTAGATTTGGCAGTCGGAAGTTTGGATTACCGAAAGGACCATTCGGAAAGCCTAAGCCAAAAATCTGCCGCGACCGCATGTCGAAAACCTGCTCCAAATTTGGCCACCTCTGCAAGAACGTCAACTACACAAACCTTATGAGAGACATCTGTCCGCAAACCTGTGGTCTCTGCAAAGGATCGCCTCAAAAACCCGCCATCAAAAGCGACATTAAAACGCGTTGGCGTTTGTCACTTCTGAAGAAGGCCCGTGGCGTCTGCCGTGATCATATCACCAGCGTGGAATGCATGCTGAAGAAGCCCATGTGTCATATTCTGAGCTATAGGGGTCTGATGTCCTCACAGTGCAAGAGGACGTGTGGATTCTGCTAATAAGGACGGGGGTAATATTTCAAGAATATAATAATCATGGATTTCTCTGTTGATGGTGTTGGAGTTGTAAGAGTTGTATGTGTTGCGCACAATAAAAATGTTAAATCTACAAAGACGCGACCGATAATTATTACGAGAAAGAGCCCAATACAGGGTGCGTAATAAGTTCTGTGACATTTTTCTGTGAGTATTGTACGAGTATTTTAAGCATAAACACGTGGAATTTGGTTTTGTGGGGCTCGAAATATGACCGTTTTTTCATGTCACAGAACTTATTACGCACCCTGTACTTTACTCATTTAGAAGAGCTCTTTTCAAATTGGCATCTCCTTTTTAGAGAGGCGGGTGTTTGTAAGGCGGCTAAGCCGCCAATGGCGAGGTCTAAAGGGCCGCTCCCGTTTGGAAACCTGTACGAGCGCCGAAGATGCCCAGATACTAAAAGTGGCTAAGCTGCTCTGGTTTAGGTAAAGAAAGACGTCTACAAAAATTGTAAAGCGAGGCTTTCTTCACATACAAAAAAGACATCGACACCAAGCGGAATCCAACCCTTATCTCCACGCGCGGCGTTCTAACACATTCCCAATCTTCCACCTACGCATACCTTAGCAATCAGCAACCGCTATATAGCTACAACTACATTTACATGTTTCGACTTTAGTACTGATGCGAGAGCAACCCAATCCAGTGTGCTTTAGCGCGTGGGGTTAATAGCTACAAAATGTGCAAATAGTTTGACTTATTGATTCTGTTCTGCCTATTTTCAGGCGTCAGACACATTTTGCAGGCTCTGAAAAACACGAAAATTTAGTCTGTTCAGCAAACATGTAAACGCATGTGAGCGAGGGTTAAAAGTGGTAGGGAAAAGGAGACAAAAAATTCAAAAAAAATATAAAGAAACCGCGTAAACCTAAAACTTGTGTTATAAAAGAACGTGCCATATGTACTTGTACCAAGTTGCTTGAACAAGATCCTCCTTAGGCCACTCCTACTCGCCTTGAAATCCGCTTTCATATGAGCCTACGCTATACAGGTCACCAATAGGGCCCCGGGGGTCCGTTCCGCTTGCCCACATAGATATTTTACCGCTTTTAGCCTAAACGTGGACAAAATTCCGGGAAGCGCTACTTTCTGAATTTTTTTCTGACAGGCCTCACATAATTTGCACCTTATTAAACTACCTGAACCTGTATTTAGCTCTTCTTTTCAATTAGCCTACTCTTCTAAACTTTCCCTAGGCCACAAGGGGTCCGTTTGGCTTGCCCACATAAATATTTTATCTGTTTTACGTTTTAGTTGACCGAAAATGATGTTGTCGAAGGGTTGGTATGTCGGGAGTTTCCCCAGATTGCCCCTTGAGCAGCACATGTTTGCTGTTTAGTGTTATTGTCCTAATGTTCGGCCTCTATGCTTGTGATTTCAACATTACTTCAGTTTTTTGCTTTTGCAAAATCAATAAGAAAATTAAACTTTGATCAGCTTCAAAACGGCTTTCGTACTTTGATTTTTTACATTTTAGCGCTGCTTTTTATGCGAAATGAAGAATAAGAGACATTTCGCTGGCTATTAAAAATAAGACCATTCTGACTGTGTCTGGGAAGTAGTAATAGTGTTAAAATGGAAATTCATCTTTGCCTGAGCCTATGAACAATTCAGCCTAAAGCCTAAGTCTACGAAAGCCTAAGATGCTTGAGTAAGCCTAAGATAAACTGCTTGTGTTTTTTTGTGCACTAATTCAATTTTTTAATCCGAAAAAACAAAAATTTGTACTATAAAATTTTTAAAACACTTCTGAAAACGTTTTGTTTCTTTGGTCAAGGACGTCACTAAAGCCGCAAAAAGAAGAAAATGGTCCTTTGTCTAAAATACAGCCGACGTCAGCACCGAGCAGTGGCTCGACCGTCGACGACAAGATTCCAAGGAAAGCCATCAGCAAGATGGAGCGCCAACTTTGCCAAGAAGCTTGAAACCAAGAACTGGCAGAAAAGCGCACGACGAGAAGCCCATTCTTTATGGTGTATTACAGGATGCCCCAAAAAAAGGTTACCCAGACGTTTGTTTCAGACAGCCGTTTTTATTTCAAGCAAACTTCGACCGGTCGGTTTTCCATACAAAATAAACGTTTTTCCGACCGGTCTGCACAGCTCGAAAAGCTAAAAATGAAACTTTAAACTGTCTACAGGGTGATTCAAAAAAAGGGCTGGCCAGACAGGGGGATGGAGCCATGTCTGGAACTCGCCGAGCAGAGTCATTTTAAGCTCACTCGCCGGGAACGACCGGTCGGTTTCGCTAACGAAACCGACCGGTCGTTCTGCGAATTCCAGACATGCCTCCATCCCCCTGTCTGACCAGCCCTTTTTTTGAACCATTCTGTAGGTGCTCGTTTTTGGGCCACCCTGTGTGTTGAGATCACATTGCAAATTCGTAAATTTGCAAATTCCTGTAAAAAATGCAATCGTGTCATTTTTTGCCTTTTCAGGCGTAAACCCTAAATTTCGTTGGTTTCAAACGCAATTTTTTTTGTCATTTTCAACTAGTATTCTTTTTTACTTTACGTGAGTAGTCTTGCAATTTTGGACAAACGCTTAATTACACATATCTCTGAGAATAATTCAAAAGTACTGACTTCGGCCAAAATTTTTTGACATTTCGTTATGCGTTACTACAAGTTTCAACTGTTACTCCAATGAACATTGCGTTTTGATGCTTTCTGACTTGTTTTGACTGTTTTTGATTTTTTGTGTCACTAGGAGTAATTAATAATTACACATTTATCCATTCATCATTATAAAACGCTATTTACAAAACGTTTGTTTGAAAACGTGATTTGTGAATATGTTTATGTCATCACCATTGTCTCCTTGAACCCAACACCTAGAGATACTTCCGCTGAGGCGAAGCGCCCTTCAGCTTGCACGTGCTTCCACGGCGCATATCGAACTCCACTTGACTGGTCACGACCAGAACCGATGTCTCGTTCACGTTACACAGTGTCCGTTGGCGTCGGAATTTCCTTGCCACTTTTGAAAACATCTGAAAATTTGAGGTTTGAAATTTTATAATTTTTTGGATGTGTTACCTTGACAAAAATAGACCTGTACTTGCTTCCAAAGGCCAGGTAAATCACGATTGTCGTTGCGCCATTTAGGTTAACCATTAACGTTGAAGTCTCCACAAGGGCTGTGTAATAGTCCGAGGCTACGCTCTGCTCGCTGTAGAGTTCCAGGATGTTATTTGCAAAAGCCAAAGCGTTGAAGATCAAGAATTCGGTGACGATAGCCACAAGCATTACGGTGACGCCATGCTCTTTGCGTTCTGAAATTCTCGCTCGAGTTGAAGTCAAGTGCGGAAATATAAATTATCGAGTCAACACTTAAATTATTTGCGCTTTTGTTTGCACAGATTTGACCAACACAGTCTCGTCTGGTGGCGCCCTGAACGTGCGAACAATCAGCTCCTTTGTTTGCATTTCGGTGCACTCATTTGCTGATGTTGACTTTGTTAATAGCGTTAATTATATGAGTTTACCTGGTCAGAGTTAGAAGGTGGACAAGGGGAGGGAGGTGACTTGGGAGAGTTTAATGGGTAACGCGGAAATTACTTTGAAATTTTAATTTTCCTTTTTTGATAAGTTTTTTGCTAATATTCAAATTTCCGATGTTGCCTATCCTCTCCTAAAAACCAAGAACTACTTTGTGACTCACTCAGTTGCCTACTCTTTCCATTGTAATCCAATCCCAAACTTTCTCCGACCGCAAACCCTCTCCCAAATCCACCAAAATTGCGTGAAAAACGATTGCACTTATCTCATTATCTTATTGTAAGGCTGAGATTACGAAAGTCTCTTTTCTAATGTTGTCTATCGCATCCTAGAAGCCAAAAACCACTTTATGACACAGTCGCCTTCTCTTCCCCTTGTTATCCAATCCCAAACTTTCTCCGACCAAAGACTCACTCCCGAATCCTCAAAAATAGCGTGAAAAACAATTCCACTCATCTCGTTCTTCTCTTAAGGGTGAGCTTACACATAGCCTCTGCTCGTTTACCCACCCGAGCGCGAGCGCGCGTGAGTATGTTAATACAGATTGACAACTGACACTAACACCGTGTCGTGACAAAGCGGAAGCCTTTTGGTAAACAACGATTACGTAATCGGTCTTGCGAACTGAGAAGAGTGGTTTTTGAGGTGAGACACGAGTTGTGTTAGATGTTTTTTGGGTTGGCGGTTTAATTGTGGGATTAAAACACTTAGCGCAGCTGGGAACGTGGGAAAGAGGAAGGCAAACAAAAGAGGTCATTTGGGTTCGGGTTACACTTACCGGAATTTGCCTGCTGGCAAGCGATGACCTCTCCACTTTTAACGCCATTCATGTAGCTTACGTCGCTCCCAAGTCTCTTGTCATAACGCTTCACCTTGGACGAAAATTCCCTGGATTTGGTCTTGTAGGTCATAGCACGTCGTAACCTAAAAAAATTGTTTTTCTTTGAAGGAACTAATTAAGACTTACTTATTAGAATCTCTCAAGGTGCTGATAATGCGGCAGTTGACAATGGTCAGTGTGATAAAGGGGATAAGGAACATGACCACAATAAAGGCCACGTTTCTGTATACAATCGTGTAGGTCGAGTTCATCATAAAATTTGTAGGCAGCACCACTTCGCTCATCCTAAAAATTGACGTCATTGTGGCTTAAATTTTTAGACTCACATTAGATAAAACTCGCTAAAACAACCCGCGTTTTGAAGTTCAAACCAGCGCGGAATATTGAAGCTTACAGCAAAGATTACAGCTCCCAAGAGGACCATTTTTACCGTATGGGTGCTGCTGATACGTCGGATCTAAAAGTTGATTTTAAGAAAATCTAAGTTTGGTCACATACCAAAAATGGATGGCAAACACCCAAATAGCGGTGAACTGATACAAGGATGGTCAAGTACACAGATGTGGTATGCGATGTGTGGGCTAAGGGGTAGAACCACACAAGAAGACGAGGCGATTCTGTCACCAATTCGTAGTTTTCGGAGTATTCAGCGATTACTGGCAGCGAAAAGACAAAAAATGAAGACAGAAGGACTGATAGGTCGCTGATGGAGAGGACGAAGAAGAACCAGTTGACGAGTTGGCTTCGCATC
Organism: Steinernema carpocapsae; assembly: GCA_000757645.3. Lineage (NCBI taxonomy): Eukaryota > Metazoa > Nematoda > Chromadorea > Rhabditida > Steinernematidae > Steinernema > Steinernema carpocapsae. The sequence goes on from AZBU02000007.1 coordinate 320,108, forward strand.
TAAAACTTTCATGAGATTTTGAAAATTTTACGTTTTTAATCTGACATTTTTTTGCATGTCTGTGAAGGTTTTGGCTTGTTTTTCCTAATGCAAATTGCTATAAGCTGTTTTTTTGTGCTAGACTAGAGGATAAACAAATTATCGTAATTACTCGCAGTAAACAAACTTTTTTTAAATGTCAAACTTCTAAATTTATTCTTTGTTTTTTGAGTCAGCTGCAGTCGGTGTTACCCTTTAAAACTAGGTCAAACGTTCAATTTAGCAAATTGCTTCAACTTTAACACCTCATAGGTCATTTGTCTTTGTGCGAAAGCGTCTACGTGTGTTTTTCGCTGGATAACAAACGACTTTTTTCTAAGAAACACTTTTTCAATCAGCTAAATTGCTTAAAAACATGTAAAAAATTTTAAGGCTGACCTTAGGATGGCTGAAGACTAAGATGTTGATGGTATTGGCACAGATTCCGAACAGATATGTCATGGGCATAAGGTACATGCGGAAGAGACCTTGGATGGGCCGAAATGTGGTCTCGTTGGAGTGAAAACACTCGAGCACCTCGGTGTAGACGTTCTGAGATGCTTCGCTCATGTTGCAAGCATATAGGTCTGGAAATGGACGTTAAAATTAGCAAGATTTGACTAGATAATACCTTAAAACACGTAAATAACTGTAAAAGTATTACGCTAGAGGTCCCAGGTTCGAGCCCCACCCGGGTCTGCTTAGTTTTGGCTTGAATAGCCGATTGGTTAGCACGCTTCACTACAAACCAGATGTCCCAGGTTCGATACCTACTAGAATCAAATCACTTTTAGCTCGAAGAGCCGAGTGGTTAGCACGCTTGACTACCATCCCACAGATCCCAGGTTCGATCCTCCGCTCAGCCAATCATTAATATCTCTTATAGCCGACTGGTTAGCACGCTTGACTACCCCTCCAGAAGTGTCAAGTTCGACTCCCCTTCCGGTCACAAATTTCCTTAGGCATAAAAATAGCGGAAAAATCGCATTTTTACAGCTGACTGCAATCACCTAACACCCTCTCTTGCGCCTACGCTTGGCCTCATCTGACCCCCCTAACGTGGGGGTGCTGCGAGCTAATTTACGTAAATCATTTATGAGACTCTCGGTGTTCACCGCGTTTACCCGGCGAGGCCGAAACACTTCGAGGAGACTAATTTAGGTCAGCTGACGAGACGTGGAATGAATAGCAAAAAATCATAGTAGCTCTGAAGTTTGTGCACTCTTGAAAAGAAACCTTGAAAAGGAACAAGTAGAGTTGAATAGTCGGTAGGTCAATTAATCGCGACCTTTTAAAGCATAGTCGGCTGCTTTAACAACTACACTACAAAGCCAAAAATGCAATCTTAATAAAAGGGCTGGGCGGGCTATCGAACCCAGACTTTCTGCATCGCAAATTAATAAAATGAAGCGTTATCCACTGCGCCACGGACGCTTAAGGTTAACAGTGCTTACATGACGCTTCAACGCTTAAAATATCGGTTTTGAGTTAAAGAGAATCTTATAGTAGCACAATAGAGTGTTCTTTAGTTCGTATTTTAAAGTCTTTTTTCCACTTTTGCAAGTGCAAAAAGGGATTGATTGACGTATACTTTAAATTGGTTTTCAAATAAGCGCACACACAACACAGAAAAATTAGATTCAGCATGCAATCTACCACCTCTTAAAAAGGATTGCCAAAAACAAGAACGAAAGGATAAACTGCTTATCCTCAGATCACAACATTTGAGCGCCTGTGCTTAGTCCTATCGCGTTAACAAGAAAGTGACTTAAAAATACGTTTTTCGGACACGTGATTTGAGAAGTACCGCCTCTCGCGACCTTTCAGTCATTAAGTAGTGATTGGATTTCTGCCAGGATACAAAACGGAGGTGGGCACACACGAATTTTGTAGCAGTCTATTTGCACCCACTCAGAAAATGGAGCGCGAATCTGCAGGGAATCTCTCCCAGCAGCCGTTGCAAGCGACGCGATTAGTTTTAAGACGATTAGGGTAATTGTCTCAACGACGAATTTGGTTTTTGTGTTTAAACAGACGTAAAAAAACGTTTCTTAAGTTGTTGCCACATAAAAAAATATTGACCCACAGCATCTTACAATTAGCTATTTGCAGCTGTCTAAGCGCAAAAGTTTAAGGTTTTCCGAAAAGAGTCCTCAATACTAAACGCCGGCCAGCGATCAAGGCTTATAAATTAAGCATAGGCGTGCTCGGGCAAGGGGCAAAAACATGAGTTATAAAGGTTAACACCCTTTTAAGATATCCAAGCTGTACAGACCAGTTTGCGCGTCTTTCTAACATTTTTTTGAAGGTTGGCACCTAAGAGATGACCACCTGTTGAGCCTAGCTTACGTGACAAATTAGCTTGAATAGGTTTTGTTTTAAATTTTACGTCAACACATTAAATTTAAGAAATTTTTCGCGCGTTACGTTAAGTTTAGCGCAGACGGACGTGGGTTTAAAATTATGGAATTGGAATTTTTCAAATAAAGGACAGGCCACAGATAGGAAATTGAGGCTTAAGCTGAACTACAATGTTAAAAATGCATCCAAAATGCAAAAATTGAGTTTTACAAACATACTTTTTTGGCTATGTGATCCGTCTGGCAAACACACACAAACCCTATACGACAACACATATAAAAAACAAGACCAGTATCAAATGTCTGGGGCACAACAGAAAAAAAACGATCACTTATAAGGGCATGCCGAAAATTGCGAGCTCGCGTGGTTGCATTATATTAGTTTCCTGAAATTCGGTTTAGCAAAAACAATTCCCGGTGTAAAAACATAAGGATTTCCTGGTTTTTTGGTTTTGACAGAAATGGACTGAGCATGACTCTATTGACAATCGGCTTGAGGGGCTCGTAGGGACTTTCTTTTATGTATCAAAGACTAACCTTTGGAACAATTTGAGTGTTCTGGAACGGATAAATTGGAATTTATGGCTTTATTGTTGAAGCCTACGTTGAAAACAGGCCTAACTATCTTTCTAGTTCAGCGTTTTTGCAAAAAAGTGTTTTTTAAGTTGACAGACCTGTCAAAAACACCAAACGCGACCATCGACCACCTTTAAAAAACAACAACTGGGTTTACCCGCTCAGAACCCCCGCTAGCAAAATTGACTTAATTAAGCGTCCAAAACGCGCTTGGCTCAAGCAAGTAGTGTCAGTCTCAAAAACACCACACATACCCGACCATCAATTGTAACAACGCCACACACAACTTCGTAGGCGCTAGATAGAATTAATGATGAAATTGGACCCCACAAGAATAACACACGCAACTGGTGGCGGGCGGTTTTGTGGGCTTTAAACGTGATGCCGTGACTATAAATTTTGTGTCCGAAATATGTTGTAAAGAGGAGGTAGCTGATGCCTTAGCGTACCTCAGAAGGGTCTCAAAACAATGAAAATGGTCCAATGTGACTTTTTGTAGTTGAAGCTCAAAGAAATTTGATTGAGTATACTCGAAAAGAAGATAGATTTTAGTCCAACGAACCTGTGCCAAAACAAAAACATGTATTTTGGGTGACAGATCGAAAGCAGACCTTTAAAAGTTTGTCTAATCCGCCTGTGTATCAGTTTGCTTTTCAGTTAGGATCGGGGGCAAAGTTTGGAAAGTACGCGTTTAAAGTCGCTTGAAGTCAAAGTCTGAAGGTGCAGTTTTTTCATTGGCCTATTTATGTCTAAGGAAATTATTTTAAGGCTGCCCATTAAAAAACGTTGCATTCGAAAAACCAGAAACAAGGTCCTAAAAACAGGTTTTTTAACTGACCTGAAAAAGCGCTTTTTTAAAAGGACGACTTTGTAAGTTTCTCCACTTCATAAAATCGGTTTCACTAAGAAACGCTTCACAGGTTTTATGTGACTTTGACTAACGGAACAGAGTTTTGTGAATCGTTTCACAAAGTTCAGACGCTCAACACACCATTAGAGTTATTTGTTTGCTACACAAGTGTAAGAATTCATGAGGCATAGTTGTACGTTGGTCAGTTCTAGTCCATTAGTCCATGTTTTCTACCGGTCCAACTGATCTACATCAACATTTTTGTAGCCCCATAAAATCATTTTCAGCCAAGAATCTAACAAATTTAGCAAAATAAGGAACCGACCACGCAAATGTAATTGAATATCCTCAAAAACAGATTGAACCACGCAATAAGCAGAGATGGTAGTATATCATCACAAGCCCAAAAAGGGAGGAAATGACGTTTATCGGCAAAAGATTAGAACATAGAAGAGAGCCGGTTTGGGGTACCCATCTGGGTGGAAAATTTCAATTTATTTCGGGCACCTGCCAAATGTGGTGCCAAAGGGATCAACGGAGGCAGCCACCGGAGACAATCAAGTGACTGCTGCCGTGTGTGCAAATTTTGTCACAGCCTCTTTTGAGTACGTGCAGGAAGGAGCAAAAAAGAGAAGCCGTGCGGATTAGATAAAAGATAAAAAGAAGTGTAACGGGCTAATTATAAATTGTTGCAGAGCGGATCGCTGACTCATTTATAAGTTCGTCGATGGTAAGCAATGCTTTGCAGTTGTTTTTAAGGGTATGGACTCTGTAGGACTACAGTTTTGCAAAATTGACCGGAGCAAAGATACTCACTAAACATAATTTTTTCAATAGCCTAAGCATGGAATAAACAAAGGTGTATAAATCTAGCAGTACTGCAAACTGTCTGCACGACCAGACCTTTCGAAATTTGGAAGACAAATGACCAAATTGATTATTCATTCATGAAACGTTGTTCCGTCTCACCGGTCAAACGTAGCAAAAAACTTCCTGAAACGAACCTAGCTTTAACGGCGTGAACCGGGATCCGCAACCTCAACGACTGCACATTGTCGATGCCTTCTCAAAAATTGACCTTTTAAGCCTCTTAATAAAATTAAATTACCACAAAAAGTGGCCCATTATCGGTCACATCGAAAAGGTTGACAGCACATTAAAATTGATTAACAAGACACTCGAAGTCGCGACTCCCCCGTGTCAATAAGACTAATTACTGGACTTTGACGAACTTTCGTCACCCAAAAAAGACTCCCGCCGACGTTCTTTGGGTCTCGTGTAGCCAACAAGGATATAAAATGATCTGATGTCTCATTAACAAAAAACGACATCTGCTAGAATTGGAAACCTTTCCACGTCTGCCCACTGAGTCACTAAAAACGAGGAAAACAGGCCACATGTGGAACATCCTTGTGGAACAGAATAAGTAATTAGTCATTAAGCTGGACACTTATGGCAAGGGAGACGGGACACGGCAGCCCAGAGACGACTATGCGCGGGAATTTGTGATGAGGTAAGGGAAAAGTGCTTTTCAGGTTTAATTAGTTGTAGAGAGTGCTGAGGAATTTGAATTGGTTCCAGTTGCCGAAAACAAGGGTGCAGAAAAATAAAACAGATTTTTGAGAAAACCTAAAAAATGCCTTTTTAGGCAAATGGGCACTGACGTAGCAAGCACACTTTTGACTCACATAGATAGCTCAACTGACCTATCTTATTTTTAATGATTCCATAAGTGTCATGCACTAAACGTGGTGCTATTAGCAGTTTATATAACGCAGAGCCATTTTTGTTAGAACTGAACAATTAGATTTGTTTATTAAGCAGTTGTTGACCAGCTTCAGTGCATGATTGTGTCCTAAAACGCGATTTATTCATGCAGGCGCTATTCCTGCAGCACTCCAGATTGTTTTTCAATAGTGCTTCTTCGGGATATTGCCCTAAAAACGGTCGAATCTTTTGAATAGTGGATGGGTTTCTCAATGAAGCTTCAAAATCTTAAACACGTTTTTACTAAGGTACGAAAAAATTAAACTGATCAAAAAAACCAAAATTTTTAGATTTTATGGCCTCATTAAGCTTAAACCAAAGAATTGAAAATTGATGCATTGAACTCCACGTTCTTGTCAAAAGCCAAAAACCTTCAAAACTAGCAAAATAGAGAATCTCAGTCAAAGGCGACTTTCTTTTCAAAGAGATCTAAGTAAACAATTTTCCTCTTTGAGTTTACCCACACACAAGAAAATGAATCGGAAGATTCGAAGCTAAGCATGTGTAAAAGCTGAGTAATTGACAAAAGGGCACGTTCACTGAGCGCGTTAGTGCCTGATTTGCAATGCAAATAGCTCTGTTACGTACTCGCTTTCCGGAATGCGTCTATGGCACCTGTTTTAAGCGGAACGGAGAGGGGCTTAACAGATTTAATGGGTAAAAGAAGATCTTTTTACAATGTTCAATGTATTAGGCTTACCGTAAATGCCTCAAATCTAAAATTTCCTCTTACGGACGAGACAAACCGAGACAAACAATCCCAACCCCACATCACTTTTCTCAGACGCGTTTGCAACACACAATTGAGAAACTTTCGACTTTAGACAAAAATATGTTTACTATTGTCTTCGTAGGCAAAGTGAGGAAGTCCTAAGAACTACGCTTCGAAAAAGAGCTAAAAAACTTTTAAGTGTATCAATTTGGGCGTTTTTGGGGGTATTTCCGGACGGAAGCGTTTATACTCATTCATAAGAGACGTCGAATGACTGTGCTGGGAGCAAGCGGCGGGCTTGTTCTTCGCTTTCAGAGGTCCTCTGGGCTGGAGCGAGGGCTGCGGGTCCGAGCCATTACTGCAAACTTCTGTGACGGCCCCGGCGCGCGCTAAGGCGTATTCCGGAGGCTTCCGCCTCCGCTAATCTACAGGCTCCCTTTCAAAAAAAGATCACGTGTGGACGAGTAATTTAGAAATAGGCTTCATACATTGTTAGGTGTAGGAACAGTGTAAAGTGCGAAGCTCTTTCTCTACGGAACCAATCTTTACAAGTATAAATTTTTTTGGAAAGCTGAGTTAAATGCCTACAAATTAGATTGTTCCGGCCCCCACACATATTTCCTTGTCAGCGACAAGGAAGTACTACTTGATGCACTCCTAGACTCTCTTCCAGATTGGTTTTTGGCGCTTTGAGCGTAGTTTATACGACGACAGATTCTATCGAGAAATAAACGTTTTCACAAACCACATTATATCAAACAGTTTTGAGTGAGCGAATAGTTCCGTTTTAAATTTTCAGGCCAATCGAAGAGAGCATTTATCAAACGCTCATGTTTACGTCAATTTTCGTGCAAGCTAATTTTTCAGTCAATTCAGCCGATCAATTACTTTCTTTATTTAATTGATTTTTTGTTTTCATTTTTTGGTTAAAAACAATATTCATTAATCTGAAAAGTTCCGTTGCTATGCTTTATAGACCATCTGACACAATCAACTGTAAAATGGGCAATAGTTCCTTGAGACCAAAGAACGCGTGGTTAATAATTTATCCGTACTGGGTGAAAACAATTTAGTCTTCTTATTGTCTGGATTGACTGAATATCCGCACTTTTGACAATTTGACAAAGGAAGCTCAAAAACTATGCGAGCCTAAAAGCATGTATTGAGAACATAAAATTCTGAAGCTCAGTCATGCGATCATCATTTCAAAAAAACACTGCGAGGTACCTGCACTTTAAGAAAAAGTAATGTTGAGGACTCAGACAAACACGCCTTAAGGAACCGCTAATGGTGTCCTAATAATTAGTATACGTGGTACAAAGATGGCTGAGTGAGTGTACAGTATGACCTATGTGAACCACTTTAGTTAAAAGGGTAAACGGGTTAAAAGGATTAAAGATCCTGCGAAAATCCGCACCTAGCGTTGAAAGTTGGAAAAACAGATTTGCTAAGCAATTACCAGATTGAAGGCTTTGTACTAATGGGCTTCAGGCGTGGACTTGAATTTCAAATCCGCAAGGGTGTCGGCACTTTCAACTAGAATCAGTCCTGTTTATCCCAGCTTTGTGGCGAAGTTAATATGATTTAAGGGTTTCTGAGTTTGTTTAGGGTGCTTATGGACGTGTTTTGAGGGAGCCGAACATTTGTAAGTCATAAAAGAAATCACAAACACAAAAACAATGTTCTAAACTACGGTAAATTGACTGACAATTGAACCGCGTGTCCACTAAAATAGAAAAAATTGCCAGTCGGGTTGGCCTAGGGCCACAGTGCGGGACATAATGATAGAGCCACCCCCTGTTTTTGCGAAATATCACTTAAAATAAACTTTTTCAGAAAATGGTTTTTTAATAAGTGAAAGAAAGCGTCAACCAACTCTCAAAAGCACGCAAATGCGGCGCACGTGACAGGAATTTCAGTTTTTTGACGCATTTTAAAAACTGAGCCGATTTTGGGACATAATGATAGAGCCACCTTATAAAAAGCCAATTTCATGCTTGTTTTCAAACGGTTAGCTACGTTTTAAATGCGATAATCATGTTTAACGCGTTAATTTAACCTACAAACCATGTTATCGCTTTAAAAAAGACGTCATAAGTCAAAGTTTGGAATCTTTTGTCAGTTTCTGACTCTTATACCTAAACTTGAGGAATTTTCAGGTTTCAAACGGATTTTCACGCATTTATGGCTGATAGAGCCAAAATGGTTTTTTACTACGTGAAAGAGAGCGTCAGGCAACTTGAATGAACCGCCAAATTTGATGGCTAAATTTTGTTCAAACGGTTTGCTGCAATTGTTAAATATGCACCACTCCCACTCAGCAGAGAACCGCCAAAAATTGACAAAAATACGCTCCGAAAGTCCGTCCTAACCAAAAATTTTTGGAGCCAGACTCTAAAACCTTTCCAGAACCCTCCCAAAAACTGGTTTTCTACAAAATTTTGAGATATTTAGTCTTGTAAGGCGTAGTCAGAAACGTATGAACCATACCATTTTCAGACAGAACGGTGCTTACAGAATATTATAGCAGTCCTAGAATGAAAAACAAAGCTGAAAATTCCCAATTTTCATGCAAAAATAGGGTTTGTGAGATGTTTTAACGATAAAAGCTGTTGTCCACAGATGGCGGTTTATAGAGTTTTAACCACGTTTTACAAAACTAAATAGCTCAAAGTCTTGTAGAAAACCAGTTTATGGGACTAGGAAGACGATTCCCAAAAATGTTTTGCTAACTCTTCAAAAGTTCAAGGGAAACGCTTGCGCAAAGTTGCTCCTCTCTCTGGTTCTCTGGTGGACGGCTGCTCCAAATGACTCGACGTGTTCTGTCCAGACAAATGGCCTTGCCGTTCCAGACATGGTCGGGTTTCGGCAGTTCATTCAGCCTGCCAGCGGTCGATCGAATCGGTTGGTCAACTCTTTAATGAAGTGATGTTTATGCATCTCTCCTCTCTGTTCCCGGCACTTGAGCAGCTTAAGGGTTTCGCTATCTTATCTACTGTGGCGCAAGCTGAAAGACCGGCCAAAACCCGGCCATGTCTGGAACGGCAGCGTTGTATGTCTGGAAAAATATTTTGAGATTTGTATTGTCAACTCTATGCCAACCTGCCTGCCAAATTTCAAATTCTAACTCGCGGGACACTTTTGGTAGTCTACTCGTAAGCTGACCAAAATTTTTAAAACAACTAAAAATGGCTATTGCTTTCGTTTGTCTTTATCCAATTTTTGCATTTTGCATTGCAGTTAAAAAGAGAAATAGTGTCATTGAGAAGTTAAACGACAAAACGTCCATTTGTTGAATTTGAAACGCCCACCATGCGCTGTTCTGTGATCTACAATTCGCCGTTCAAAAACGTCAGCATAGAAAATTGGTTAGGCGTACATAACAAAGAAAAATGCGCAGAGAGTGCAACAACGTTATGTATACGACAAAAACCTCAGATTTTGTTCAGATTAAATTACAGTTGAGCTTTTTACTCAATGAAATACTGGGTGACACAAAAAATACCAGACAGAAGAAATTGGCTGAGACTGGTTGAGAAGATAGCTGCCTGGAAGGAATCCTTTTGCGGCGCCGCAAGCCGTGGGATTGGTTGGTCGCAAATCAAGAGGGAAGCGGTTAAATCATGTGTTTTTTTCACTCAAAATAGCACAAATGACTTTGTTTTCAATAATTTACTAAATGCACGGCAGAAATTCTTGAATCCATTCACATACGACCTCATTTGGAAGAGCTTTCTACTCATTCAAAATTCGCCGTTGAAGTGCCGCTCTATCGCCTGTGTTGCCGCTCATCATCGTTCATATTTTGCGAAAAATTGCGGAAAAAGCGTCTTTTCTTGAATACCTCTGAGCGGTAGCCGTGGCCGAGATCTTCGTGTGTGGCCGGCGTCCGTATCCGTCTCAAATGGACTAAACCGTGGCAAAGTTTCGGTGACCACTGGTGGCCGTGGCCGGAGTTTGAGTGACTTCTCGTTGCATTGAACCGTTACATGCTTGCTACATTAAATGTGACCACAGCGTGATTTTGAAAAAACTGGATATATGCAGTGTCTTTGTGGAATCTTACGCACATTGTGGTTATCTAGCAAGTGCGCCTCAGGCGCCTTCAAAGTTAGGAGAGACAGTCATGCCTGTCCGTAAGATTCCCCAAAGACACAGTTTTTTTCGAAATCACCCTGTCGCCACATTTAATCCAACGAGCAGTTATCGGTACTCAAATGTCCCGGTACTTACTTGTCCAGACACTCAAATAGCCATGGCTACCAGTGGTTACCGAAGGTCGGCCACCAACACCGTTTGAAGGTACCTCAACGCCCCCCTTTGAAGGTACCCCAACGCCTCCGTTTGAAGGTACCCCAACGCAAAATTTCAACTTTAACTTCAAAAAATTTAAAAAAAATCCTTTATTAAATGGTTTGTTATTTCCATTCAAACCACCTACTTCTAGATTAACCAAATCCACTTAAGCCACAATGTGTCTAGTGCCTTTGCAAGACAGCAACACTCTCATCTTTTCACTAATTGTAAGAAACGCCAAAACAATCGAAGACGGCTTTGGAAACAAAAGAGATGTCCTTGTTTAAAACAATTTGCATACTTGTTGTCATTCCCTAGGCTACACGCAGTCGGATGGGCCTCATTTCCAACCTTGCAGTAAACAGAGCTAGACTGACTACAAAACACTCTAAATTGAAGCTAATCAAGCGAAAAACAAGAACGCTCAAAAACACGCAAAAAGCTTTCGTTTAGCTCTGTCATCGATGTGAGGCTGGAAGCATATTGGAAATGGAATATGATCTGAAGCTACGTGAGTGTGCTTTAACAATAACACAAATGATGAGTCCAAAGACGAAAACAAAAAACAAGAAATCTCAGCAGGCGCGGGCGAATGAAACCGCGGAAACTAGCGCAGATGGGCCGGCCCAAAATGAGGAATTCGGGGTTGTTTACGTAAACACGGACATTAAAATTCAGAGTAGTATAAGGATGTAAGGTATCGGGAAGGGCAATTGAGGACATGATTTAGCGTAAAACACCAATACTGCAACTTTTGATTGACTTTTTAGATACGTATGTCGTGTGTTTATGGAGGCAAGTGACGTTAGAATAAGTTCATGTACAGGTTGGCTCAAAGAACCGGATTTCCAGACTCCTCCGGCCTTTGCTCACTGGCCAGACAGAGCGGAGTTATTTCTAGCTTACTGCTCGCAAACGCCCGGTCGGTTTCGTTGAAAAATGACGCGAAACCGACCGGTCGCTCGTCGTACGACCGCAACGAATCACCTGATACAAACGAATGCAGACATACTCGGCGGGACTACGCTTATCAGTTTTTGGGTGCAGGTTTGATGTCGCCTAAAGGAGCAGATAATTTGTATTAATAAGAAAAATGTTTTCTTTTTTTAAACAAAAAAAAATCCTAAAAATTAAAATGACGCTGACGCTTAGAACCGAAAGCCAAAAGCCGTTAGCTTAAACAGCTTAGGAAACTTCTCAAAGTTTTTTTTAAATTTTTTGAAAAAAACATTAAAAACTTGTTGTTTTTTTTTGTTTTTACGATGGCAAAATATTTTAACCACCAATAAAAAACAGCAAGCAGTTGTGTTTTAAATAGGCATGTAACCGAACTAGAGACTAAATACATATTTTTGCATCAAATTGGGATATTCTGGCTTGACTTTTCTTGACTTCACTAGCCTTGCAATTCTGCACCTAACTATTAAAAAAACTTAAAAATGCTTCTAATTTATTCTCAAGAAAACTGCAATTAAGTTCCATCAGGCCCCTTAAAAGTGATCGCAAAAAAGTACACCAAATAGACGCGAAACTCTCACGTTTCATTTCACAATCGGGCCCAGGCTTAATAAGCAAACATGAAGTCATATCCTGTTCTCAGAAAAAGTAATTTGCTGAGCGTGTGAAAATGAAACTTTACTGCAATCCGAGACTTAATGAACGCTCAGAGTGGCCTCACATTTTGAGAGGGCAGATTTTGACTGAACTAAGACAAGGGAGCAGCTGCCTGAACATAACAAAAGTCTAAATGGCGCTATGGCACTCTAAAGTGAAGATTATGTCACATTTGCCTCTCGCAGAAGTGAAATAATCTCTACTAAAAGTTTAACTCTGATCAACGTCCTGACATATGATATACCACATATCATAACAAAGTTAAACTAGTTAAAAGGGTAAAAAATGCCACAAGTGCAGGATGCACTCTTAGAACGACACACACAAGGGTGCACTCTTAGGGTGACAATTATAAGCTTTGGCTGAGATTAGTGACAGATGGGGCTGGGTAGCAGTTGCTTCCAATCAATATAGTTAATTTACTGCCAAAGACTAAAGTTTGCAGCAAACGTGGGCGTGGGAAAACGATTGGCACAATGAGAAGCTGCAAAAACAAATTAAGCAAAAGATGTTTCTTAAGCGCACATATTGTGTTCAAGTGTTCTAAAATAAATTAAGCTAAAAAACTTATGCTGCTAAGAGTGGTTCTTGTGAACATTCAATAATGTAATTCGCAATTTTTTGGTGTTTCGAAACAAGCAGAAATGGGCGCGGGTTCATTTTTCTGATGGCCGCAGGGGTGCAATGACAAGATCAGCACCCTGTTTAAGTAAGACAGTAATGATAGAAACAGCGCTAATGGCAAACTGCTTTTGTTTATGGTTAACGTGTGACGTAGTTAAACGAAAAAGTAAAAGTGGAGTGCAGTTTTTAATCGCAATAATAGCAATAAACAGTGCGGAAACATTTGGTGAGTGCACTAAGCAGCTTATACTTGTTTGCAGGCTTGAGGGAAAGGTCAATGAAAATGGAAATTTGCGTTCGGTGGGGTCCCTGACGCTTACGAGATTACCGAACTGAAAATTTACCTCAAATAGGGGTAGTGCAACTGAAACGTTCATTGAACGGTTCGAAGACATACAAATTGCAAAGCGAAGTTGCAAAGGTGCGATACGCAGCATATGGCGCAACTGGTAAAGCAGCCGACCAGGAAACAGTTGATCGAGTTCGACCCCACCCCAGAGACCAAATATTGTAATAAATTTGCTACACGCTTTTGTTTCTCTTGTGCGCACACAATACATCAGTGCTTATGAAGGTAAAGTAGACTAAAACGCATCCCAAAAGGCTTGCAAGCTTCCAACTATGGTTGAAGACGAAACAGGAAAGTTCAAAAGCAGCAGTGACTACGTTAGCAATATGAACACAACAAATGAATGATGCTAATAGAACATAACCTATTTGCGCAGTTTGTGGAAAAACAAGAGAAGCCTCAGGCCTAAACTAGCTAAGATCACGCAATGTTTTTGTTGCAGATAGTAATTGAAAGCATCAAAAGGACATCCATGTCAGACTCTTAGTTAAACTTGTCTTAGGTAAGCAAATATTGAGAACTTGAACTTTTACGTACGTCATGTGTCAACAGACAAACACAATTTTCCGCAATTTTAGCTTTGATGATTGAGTGATTTGAGTCAATAAGCGAGTCGATTATTGAGTCAATAAACAGGTTACGGTGGCGGCGCCAACTCGAGTTTGCATGCAATTTTCGTGGTTTTGCCCGGTAGAAAATTTGAGGCTTCCAGCGCGGTTTTGGTAGAACTCGAAGTCTCCTTTAGCCGAAAAAGCGCTCAACTCCGAGGCTGTTGTAAACAAAAAAATCTGTGAGGCGTGAAGCGCCGAGTAATTCTAATTTAAGGAAAACACTGACGTGCAATAGTGCGCGTTGCCCCGTGAATAAGAAAAGGAAGAAAGGGTTTGTAGCGATGAATGACGTAAATTGGTTTCAAGCGTAAATACTACTCTCAAATAAATCAAAAACAGCGATTTTCACAGTCATAAAATTGGCACTTGATACGCAAAGATCAAGCGTCAAACTTACAATTACTCCCTACCATTAATTAGAAGAAGCCATCAATTTTTGTCTGTGATACTAACAGTGTTGAGTTTCGGTTCCAAATAAAACTGTTCACAAAACCGAAAAAAACATTTCAAACTTGAACGAAAAAACATGGGCATTGCTGTCAACCGTTACAATGCTTCAACTGAACTAGAAGTTACGCGTATCAGAGGGGTTGGCTTTGCAGAAAGTAATTTGAAGAGGGCATCAATATCACTTGAAGTTGAACTTATCCTAGAACTATTTCAACGTAGGCACGTCACGCGTCAACTAACAAATAAAATTTTTTTGCTCTGTGTACAAAGAGTTTTTGTTTGAACGTAGAAACTAAGAAGAATAAGCGTTAAATGGCAAACAACGGTTTAAAAAAGCTTGAAGCGTCAATAGGCTTAGGCTTAGGCAAAGTCAAAATTTTGGTTTATGATACTAACAAGTGCTTAACAGTGTTTTGAAGCAAAACTGCTTGCAAAGCTAAAACTTTTGTTGCTATCAATTTCTTCCTCAGGCTCAAACATAGCAATGATTTACTCAAAACGTTTCAAGAGGACTTGTAGTTGAATTTGTCGTAGGTCAGGGCTAGCAGGCGAAAAACAAGCGCACTTATGTACGTAAAGTGTCAACTGACGTCTTCGCTTCTAAAAATTGAACCAAAACTTTTTGTTTTAAAGCAAGAGAACATGAGAATTGCTTTAAATTGAATTTAGAAGTATAGTAAAAACATACGAGAAAAGGCAGACGTTTCAATCGTTAAGAAGCGAGAGCAAGTTTAACGAAGGTTTCAGATGCAAAAACAGCTGTCAACTACAAAGAAAACAAGATTACTCAAAACCGAAAAATGGATAAGGATGCAACAAGAGGTGAACACTGTTTAATTAACACTGCGTTACCCTAACAACTGACAAACACATTTTTATTCAAATAGTTGAACAAGCAATTTTTTAAAGTTTACAGAGCATGCCATTTCTTGTAAACTTCATAAGTTTAGTGAGACCGAAAAACTACGATAGTGTCAAAAAAACTGAGAGTTGCAGGCGTTAAATAGTGACAAACGGTTTAACAACGTGTGAAACCGTTTTAGTATGTTCAGATACACTGAAAACGACACTGGGAAAAATCTTTATTTTCACGTAGAGCACGCGTAGGAATTAGGAGTAGCTTCACGTTAATTAAAAAGTAACTATTACAGTAGTTTCAACAAAAATCATCCATGTACAACATGACACTGTTTTGAAACGAAGCCGCCTGCAACACAGACAAAAAGTCATTTTAAACGTGAATGACGCGTAAAAAATTTACAACGTAGACTCAAAAAAACACGTTTTCACTTAGTCTTATTACATACAACCTAGAAAACAACTAAAATTTTGTTAGAAGACTAGCCGTAGTTTGACCCAACAGCCTATGGATTTATCCCTTGGGGCAAAAGTGCTCTTATGCAGCTCCGTCCTACTGCCTATGATTTTCTGGAAGTCTCCTTTGCCTGATTATATCTTGAATGCACTAGATTTCAGTCATGGTTCAAAGAGGACTATGACACCAGCAAGCACGCGAAGCCAATAAGCCAAATTTTATATTTTACTCAAGGTCAAAGAAGCCTTTAAATACAGCTCTACTCCACTTAAAAGCCGTGCTTCCGTTTACGAAACACTCGATTAAAACAAGTCCAAGACACACATGCCCTTTGTCAAAAACACCATGTTTCCCACTTCCAGATTAAAACAAACAAAAACTCAAGGAATTTTCAGCCAGTAGTCCTGCCTCTATGACTGAGACAAAAGATTAGAAGTGATCAAACACGTTTTCACACCGCCGCCGCGAACACATTAAGAGGGCGTGAAATGGAACATTGCTCATAGCCACATGGCCGAAGCTGTTGCCATAAACAAAATAAACTTCGCGCCGACTCATAAAATAGGATTTATAATGTTGCCAAATGTGGGTATTGGATATGCGCCATGTCCGACAGCAAGTCAGTGAAAAGTCAGACAAGAGTGGACCCCTATAAGAAGACAAAAAAGCGATTTAAAGCTGAGATAAGCTAAAATCCCATTGAAAAGTAATTTATGCAGTTATTTACTAAAAGGAAAAATTCTAGTAAGTCGTAAAAAAGACTTCTTCGACCTAGCTGCAAGCCAAAGGCTGCAGGTGGTTTGAAGCTTCAGAAAACTCTCAGAACTAAGAAAATTACCATCAATCACGTGCCGTTTTTAGCGATCCGTGTGATTGTTCATTGGCAGGTGTTGAGGCTACTTAACGACTCCAAAGTTTAATAGCTTCTGCGTATGGCAACACGTGTGAAATTAAAGTTTTAGTAGGTGTTAACTGAAACCATTTTTTGACTTGAGTTTAAAACACAATTTCCAAACTTTAAATCTAAGTTTAACACAAACACTCAAAAACACTAAAAAGCTGTCGGCCCGCATTCAATTACTTGGTCTCTAAACAGCGTAATTATGTTTTGTCTGCTTAAGACCAAAATTGACACATGGGCCTCTCAAAACCGTAGTTCCGGGATGGTAGCAGATTGTGTTTAGTTAATCGATTTTGGGCTGACGGGCACGGATTCTATAAAAATGAGTCCTGGTTGTTAAAAAGAGAATTTTCTAAATCAGCGATTTACGCATTATGGGTGAAATAGACAGACTGCGCAACTTGAGCATTTCAAAAAACGCGAATGGCTGTCAACAACATGACTGTGTGACTAATCTTGTTTCTTTGACACTCAAAAACCTATGGAATAAGGCAGACAACAAATTTCAGTTTCGAGTATGGATCTAGTAAAGCTGTGGCACACCTAATTGGTCAACGAATGCTAATGTAAAACGTTTTTTCTGGCAATGAAGATTTTGATAGGTGAACAAGTTGCTAGTGAAAGGACTTACGGTCGAAACGACCAAAATGACTATCATTTCTTTCACGAAATTCGGTGTTTACTAAACGTCAAATTTTTTGGAGTCAGCATCAAGCGTTAATCCTATTAACCGTAGAATTATTAAGCCTCAAAATGCTTTTCAAGCTTTTTTAAACCTAAAAAGTATTTCCAGCATCCTTAAGTTGGCGCCTGTTTAAGTTTAAGCATGACCTTGCTTATTTTTTTATTCGGTTCAAACTTGAAAATCTTAACTTTGATTCTTTAAAAGCATGTCATTTAGAATAAGTTCGGTTTAGAAACCGTAATTTGATTGCCGCAGTAAACGTTTGAAATATCTCAACGGCCTCAAAAAACTGGGAAAAGATGCTCACACCTTACAAAAACAATTAGGGCATCGCTCTCATAGTACGTGTTGCGGACGCGGCTGTGGGAACAGTGACTTTATGTTTGGACATTGGTTTGAGATATACAAAAGGGGATGGGAAAGGGATATTACAGCATCGATCTGTCGTCGATGACACCCCGGCAAGAAGGAAATAAGCCAGCCAAATGACAAACCGATAAGTTTGAGTAACATTTGGAAATTTTGATTGAGTAGGTGGTGGTTCAGTTACAATGTCCAGGCATAGAATTAAAGGATCTGAAGGATAAGACACAACAAAATACTTATGAGAAGTATGACTGTTGACCTTTTGAAACTGAAGTCTAATCCACGCGCTCCTGGGCAGGTTGAAGAACTCCAGCGGTCCACGCTTCCCTGGGGAGCCCGAAAGGATCGACTGGTCGACGTTGTCGTCGGAAGGACTAAGAATAGCTCCCAATGTAGTCGGCTTTGACAAATGGTCACCTTGTAGTTGACAAGGGTCAGATTCGGTCGGGCGTCCTGCCACCATGAATCTGAAGGTTCCATCACTGGTCGGTCCTCTTCCTGGGAAGTGAGATCCTTTTGAGGGTTAACGAAGTAAATCAGCCAAAGACGTTGAACGTTGTTTCCCCTGGGTGACGTCAGTCGATCGGGCTCAGAGAGAGAAGAGTCGATGCACCATGTTGCGGACGCGACTGTGGGAACACTGACTTTATGTTCGGAAATTGGTTTCAGATATACAAAAGGGGATGGGAGAGAGATATTACAACATCGATCTGTCGTCGATGACAGTACGCATGTCTATTTAGTTTTTGAGTCCTTTTCTGCTATTTTTTTGGTTTATTACGTAGTCATTTTTTAGCCAAATCTTAAATGTTTCAGATTGTCGTCGTTGCTTACAAGCTTCGCCAAGCTGTGTTCAACTCGATTCCTTTCAGAAGTTTTCTTCCAATTTTTTTTCTAATTAAAAAAATTAAAAATTAATTTTAAATTTTCTGCTTAAAACTTTAAAGACGGCTAATAACACCGCTCACATATCAATACGCTTTTTCCTTTATTGATACGTTCAAAATTGGTTGAGTATTTCATTGCTGGCGGCGTTGAGACTTGCAGGGCTTCCCGCTCGGGACCCTGGAAAGGGGACCCTGGAAAGCAGCGTAGCCAGTGAAAGTCGCTCGATTCGCGTGGATTTATTGCGTTTTGCGAATAAATCTTCGTGTTCCGTTCCCGCAAAATGAGTCCTCCGTCGACGCCATCTTTTCCATCTTTGTACCAGCGTTTGAAGCACCTCCAACGGACCATTACGTCGCCGTTAAGCACGCCGTCTTATCGGTCTTTTCGGACGAGCACTTACGATGAAAGCAAAGGTAAATCCGTTCCGTCGAAAAGATTCGTTGATCAAGGGTCGCAAGTTAGCCCACCCCACAACTGGTAAACTGGGGTTCAAGCAGACCCTGAAATTATTGTAAAAATGGTCTATGGGCATGGGCACTATTTCATTTTTATTTTACTAGTATTGCACTTTTTAATCGTTATTCTATTGCGAAAGCAAACCAGAACGCAAGCAAATGTTAGCATTAGGATGCAGTTTGACTTTGACCAGCGTGCATTCCAGGGTCCTTAGCGGAAGGCCATGCGAGTCTGAACGCTGCCTACAGCCATCGCGCTTGGCTGCGCTTTTCGAAAAATTGGAAAATTGGTAAACGCGCTAATGCCGACTTCGCAATTTCGAGCATCGCTTTTCTAACCCCAACCCCATATAGGACGCAAATATCAGAAGCTAAGCATTCTAAGAATACGATGCAGAGCTACAAACTCACTTCACCCAGTACCTCTCCACCCAAACATCGGTCTCTTCTTCAGGTAAGATCTCTCTTTGAATGCTTGCCTAATATCAAATTTCAGGCTCTCACATCAATTTTCATAATTCTCTCCTACGTTGCCACCTGCTTGAGAAGCTACATTTACCCTTTTTACAACGACCTTTACGAGAATGACCACTATCCATGGATTCTGAGTCTTTCTATCGCTTTACTAGCATCTTCATGTCTAGCTTTACTTGGAATCCTCATTAACAAAAGAGGTCTGCTAATTCCCTACATGGTGGTTCAGAGTGTCCACTTTCTGACAGTCGTCTTAGCAGCTCTCATCGCAGCCGCCTTTCTGGTTGGTTGGATGTCCCCACTTTATCTTTTAGAAGCTGATCATTGGCTTTTGCTGTGGCACGTTGTGTGGCTTTCTGTGCTGATCCTGTACTTGGGTTCAATCATTGCCGTCGTCAAGTGTTACCGTCATGTCAAGTCTCAAAATTGCCCTCTGCATCGCTTCAGTTCATACTTAGTTTGTCACTTTTCCAAGGTCGATTCTTCGCTTCCCTACTTTGTTGATCGCTCCGTTGATAACAATTGGATCTAAAATTGCATTAAAAGTGGTACGGTTATATCTGCCTTGCAGCTAAACTAGCAACGCATTTTTGAGCTTCGAAAGCAAATAAAAGGATGTTTAGTAAAACAGGGTAGTTGCTTTTCAAAGATCAAGCCTTCCAAACCACAATCAAACAAACAGCCTTCCATAACACAATCTTATGGCAATGGAATTCACCGCTGGTTCATGCTACTTTTTGATCAACAATTTGTGTGATTGTTGGGGAGATCCTGATGATGACGGCTTGTATCACGCGGTTCTAGAGATCGGTACTTTTTGCTTCTTGGTTATGATTCTTGCTACTACCGTTTTGATCAGAACTTTCCAAGTTGACCATCTTAGTTACGATCAAATTGTTTTCAGCACATTCGCCACACATGTTTGAACATTCCTAAAACGAAAACTTGTGGTGAAAAAGGAGAAAATTACCCTTTTTCGTAATAGATTTTTTACGATGACACGGATTGTGTCCCATTAAAAACAACAGACTGTTCATCGGTTTGCCGTTATTGCTGTTATTGAGTGCTATTGTGATTTAAGAAGAATGGACAAATCAAGTTTGAATGCTTATATGAATTGCCAGAACTACGAGCTTAAAGGAACACAGACATCGCATTTTTCGTCGTTTTTTGGGTGCACGGATCGCGCTCATTTCTGGGACAGGGAAATTTTCAAAGCCGCTGGTCACGATTCTGGCGTCAGAATGACGAGAAACGGCTTTAGGACTGCGCAATATGGCAAAGTTCGGATAAAGGAAAAAGGAGAATACCAGTCGTTGAGCGGTACCGACTTGATTATCCTGTACGATCGCGGTCGGCTACAATGAAAACGGAGTATTGTGGCCTTTGGTCGAATTTTTTCTGTTCATCGCGTTGTGGGGACGTGTTCAATCGGAAATGCACTCAAAGTCCTACAAGAAACTTCACAGTCGCAAAGAAAAACGACAATTTTGATCGCCGAAAAATTACAAACCCGATTCCATCGTAGCCGACCGCAATCGTACAGGGAAGTAGCGTCAGGAACACTGAAAAACTGGTAAACTTTTCCTTTTTCCCTTATCCGAACTTTGCCATATTGCGCGGTCCTGAAGCCGTTTCTCGCCATTTTGACGCCAGAATCGGAATCAGCGCTTTTGAAAACCCTCCTGCCCTAGAAATGAGCGCGATCTGTGATGGTGCGAAAAAACGGTGACCGTGTCCCTTTAAGGAATTATGTTAAATTCGATCTGGCCGTTCTACGAGTTGTGTGTAAATCATTATTGATGTGTTAATGAGACAAATGCCTGGACTTGTTCATAAATGCATTTTATGCCAACCATGTGTGTACTAATCAATAAGCACAATCACCATACGCTTGCTCACTCTAAAACGTCTAATAAGTGTCAAAAAAACACTTTTTCTAGATACCTGAAAACCGCATACCTCTAAGACAGACCAAAATAGCAATAGCGACAAGTACATATGCCTCTAAAATGCTGCTTTCGTAGATCGATTTCAGCTAAGGTGACTTCAGTTTTTGACATGCAAATTTAAATTGTAATTGAATTCCTATTTAGCTCCTGCAAATGGTGCTTGTAGCTCTTCTAATGGTTTTTGTGTTGATGTTCTCTGTCAAATTTTTTGAGAGACACGGTTTTAATTATGATCATCAAGTAAGTATTCTGGTGTTGATTGCCCATTTTGTTTTTTATGCACTGTCAACTATTTTTGTTGGAACGTTCTTCGCTGTTCTTAAGTGCTATGTTGGTTTAAAACGTACTGCCAGGCTTGAGATAGCTACGGATCGGGAGAGAGAAGCTAAGGATAAAGAGGACGAAAAACTCGATCTTCAAGAGTTGGTCCAATGTTAAATTTCTGAAATTTTTCGCAGTTGCAACCATATGAAAAAATTTGTGGCCAAAAGCTGTTGAAAGACTTCAAGGCATTAGTCAAAAGTAAGCATTAGATTAAAATATCACTAAAATCTCTGAATTCGGTTTAACTTTTTTGCAGTTTTACTTGTCAAGAGATGAGCTCTTTTACAATTTGGTGGACGCGATGGTTGTGGACGCAAAGGATGTAGTGTGGACGCGATGGGCGAAGTGGATGTAGTGTGGACGCGAAAACGTAGTGTGGGCGCGACAGACTTATTGTAGACGCCAAAAAATTAAAAGAGTTAAAGCTCGTTTTCCGTTTAGCAATGCCTGTCTGAATGAAAAAGTTTCTTGCTAAGGTTGCAAGGTTGCGTATACCAATTAATGAAAATGTCCCAGCCTAAGCCTAAGCAGGCGTTGCCCTATTCCATTTACCCCGATGTAGAAAAAATGTACTTGCTTAAAGATTGAAGCCTTCTAATTTGAGCGCCTATAAAACGCTGACAAGTTCGCGCTAATGTCGTTTTAGCTCCAATTCATATAATGAGGTGTTTTAGTCACCTTCGTGAAAATATGTTTAATTGCAAATTTTTTATTTTCAAAAATTGGTAGTTAAAACCAAACCATGTGACAACTTAAGATTTCAAGCCTTCAACCCTTCAACTTTGTTAGCTATAGACTGCTTCAAAGAAGTTTACCTCGAAAAACTTTACAAAAAAACCAGACAAAAACAAATCAAAAAAGTTCTATTTCAACCGCTCAAAGCTTCAACACTCAAGCTCTGAACCTCAGCCATTTTCTCGTAGTCAGCCTTTTGGAAAGCCTTAGGAGTCACATAAGGAAGCTTGTGTTCTTTGTCCTTAAGATGACGATAAGCTTGAAGAACAGCGTGGAAGACTCCCAAGAAGGCTCCAAAGATCAAAATCGACTGAAAAAGTACAGCGATATCTAAGGCCAAGATGTGGACCATTTCCTCATAGGCCATAAACTTCCAGATGTGAGTGAGAAGAGTGATCTGAGTGAAGAAGACTTGGAACATGGAGAAACTGCACAAAACGACCTAAAAGACATTTTCAAGAAGACTTCAGAGATTTAAGAAATACCTGGATGACCATAAAAGGCACGGTAAGGCCGCGCTTCTCAAACAAAAGTCCAAGTTGGGCAAAAGTGGCAGCGAAGAGGTGAGCCGCGATGAAGCCTAGGGGATACAGGTACGTAGGCTCTCTATAGGGACAGTAGATTATGATCCAATAACTGGCCAAGACGTCCGCAATCGCGGACAATCCAATAAGGGATGCAGCAGCCTAAAAACGCCTGTTAATTAAGGATAAATTACTGCGAGGGACTTACAACTAGAGGATGCAGTCCAAAGGAGCCTGACTTCATATTTGAATGTTGAGAGTTCTTCGATGTAGGAAAGAACGGAAACTGGTAACACAAATAAAAAAATTGATAAAAAGCAACGCTGAAAAAAAAAAAGAGCAAATGCGATGCGAGGCTTGAAGCTTCAATTAGCATTACTTCGGTCAGATTCACGTTCGACGTAGTAGGACGCCAAATAGCCTCATGCACACATTTAAACGTTGAAAAAAGCTAAAGCCTCATGCATTTGACTTAGGCGACTTCAATTCTTTGTAGCAAAGTGATTTTATTTAAAGTTGACCAACAAAATGACTTAAAAAGGCCCTTAAAAAGGCCGCTTTGAGCAGAATTTGAACTGTATGATTGCGGAGGCTCACATAAATGACAAAAGGCAGCACGCTGGTGTTTTCCTTAAGATAACTGTAAGCTTCAAAATAGCGGTTTAAACAAGCCCCAGTGGCTTTTTGAGGGGTTTTGTACAGGTGGCAAAAAATTGCATGGCATTTTGGAAAGCTTATGACTTAAAAAGCCACATACGCTGTTATTTTCTTATTTTCAGACCACAGCGACAAGCATGGTTATGCGTCATCTTTTTTTTACCTCCTGCACCATTTCGTTTGAAATCGACTTTCAATTTTGTTCAAACAGAAATTTTTTATTGCATTTTGATTTTAATATGTAGTCGTTTCTTGCTTGGCGTTTTATGTAGTCAAAGCTAAGATCGCTCTATTTCTCTTACCCCACATGATTGCACAGGTAAGCGCTTGCACTCCTTTGAACTTTTGATTTCAGGCTTTGCTAGTAATTATCGTCGCTGTGCCCTTATGTATTGTGGCTGTCTTTCCCCTATACAACGGATTTTTTGTGTTTTGGCCATTGGTTTGTGTAACCGTCATCCTCATAATTGAAGCTGTTTTGATTCGCTCAATCAGAGCTGTTTCTCAAAGCTCTAAGTGTTGTGCTCAGTTTTTAGCTCAGCAAAGAAGTAATGCTAAGATTAGACCTGTCTTTCTTTAGCCTAAAGTAGTCATGGAAGAAAGCTACGAAAAAGAAGAAGCTGCAAGAGTGATTTCGTTGGAACTTGTGAAATCTGAATTTCTTCTTTTGTGTTCAGGACATAGCGTTCCTGCTAAATTGTATCTGCTAAATTCTGTTATGTCTTCTGATCTCCACATTTACATGCATTTCATGCACTCGCGACTTGCGCAGTCAGCAAGTTGTTCATCGCGGTTTTGGTAAAAAAGCTGTAGGTAGAAGAGGTGAAGGAGACCCGAGGAAGACGTGGAAATTCCGCAAAAGAGACTGGAAAGCTAAAGTTTTATGTTCTGTCGTTATGTTTAACCCTCCAAGCGACTCGTCTAAACAATTCAAGCGCCCCGTCTAAACGTGTCTTGGAATCACGCAGCATTTCAAGACTCAACTTTTCAGAATTGTTGCAATCGTTTGAAGCAAAGCGATAATAGCGTACTTAAATAACAGGGAACGCGATAGCGCTTTTGCGATTCGACCTCACAATTTATCGATCGATGTTGTTTCTTCTTTCTTCGCAACAAACGTTTCACTTCAATTGTGGCCGTCTGTCGTTTGCTCGTTCTTCTCCTCTAGCAGCTATGGCTCCTAAGACAACGTTCAAACAACGCTGCTGCGCATTCCCATATCTCAGAGCAAGTTACCTTTTATAAGCAAAGTTCATTGAACATGCTTTTTAGGTGATTGCATCACTTGCTATCATGTTCTCCCTGTTTCTGACGTTCAATGGACCAACCTGGCATACCAACTTAGTAGTTTTTTATGAGCTAAACCATGTTGTCTTTCAAATTGTATCGCTATGCCACCTAACGCTTACAATCGCTGTCTCCTCTAGCGCTATTTATGGACTTTATCAAAACAAGGCCGCTTACCTTAAAGGCTTCTTTGTCACTCAAGTGAGAAAACTATCTGTGTTTTTAAACTCTAAATCTCCTCTTTAGTTCGTCACATTTTCAGCAATGGCGTTAGTAATTCTGATCTTTGTAACGGAATACTTTATGGATATTTTGAAGGTGTTCACATTGGTTGGAACGCTGATGGCCCACCTGACCACATTCTTCCTTGTTCTAATGTGTTATCTCAAAATAATGGCTCAACAGCAAAGCAAGGTTATGGCAAAAGAACACATGGCTGGAATAAGGTTTTGCGGCTATCAGATTGGTAAGGTAAGGCGTTTTATTTTCAAACTCGCAGTTTTTAAGGCTGTTTAAAATTAACCCTTTTTTAGATTTCTATTGCCGTTTGCGTCATTATTTGTGCTCTTCTTGGATGGGTTTTACCTCACAAGCTTCAGCATATGGAATTCGTTCGATATCCACTGGTCCGTTGTGCAGTCATCCATTCTGTGGCCTCCTGTTCAGCTTTAATTGGAATAAAAACTAAACTGACCGGATTGCTATTTGCCTACTTAATCACTCAGGTAAGCAAAATAAAAATGGCCACCCTTTTTAATTTTATAGGTTCCGATGCTGCTTTTCCAAATTGTGGTGACCTTCGACCATTCTGCTTTTCTTATCAGTGTTTGCCAAGACTTGTTCTTTGAGCTGAACTGCCGTTATTCTTACGTCACCTTATATCACACCCTCTTCCGCGTCATCACCTCGGTTCTCACTTGCTTTATTTTTATGGTCACGGCTTACGCTGTCAGCGATTTATATATTCAGATTCAGGCAGAGAAGCTTCCAATTATAAGGCGTAAGGGAAAGGACATGGATGGAGAGCCTGAAACCGACATCTTACTTATGCCACTGGAAAACTGAAGTTATCATTTCCGTTTATGCATGTGTGGTTAACTTCCGCACATAAATTTTATAGTTTTTTTAATTGTTGTAACTTGAAATTAGTTAAAATGGGGTAAATACTGTAAGTGGGCCAAACAGAAGAATTTTTTTGGGTTTCAGCACTTTTAGCTATCCGCACTGGTTTAATTCGTGTTCCTTGTGTTATTTTAAACTGGAATCTGCTATTTTCACTGTTATTTGCTTGCTATATTTCAGGTAAATGGTGTCCAAAGAAGACCATACAATTCGGTGGAATCCTGAGAGGAGCATGCAAAAACTCGCCAAAGAACACGAGGTCGGCAGAGAAACAATCCGGAGACTTGTTAAAGACCATCTCAAGCTCATGTCGCACAAGTTCGCCAAAGGACAAGCTCTCACGGCCGAACACAAGGCCTTCAGACTCGAAAAATGGCGCAGGAAAAGGCCCTGAGCACTGCTCGCGGCATTTTTTAAGAATTGTTAGAAGCGATTGAGCGCCTGTATCAAAGCTGAAGGCGACCATTTGGAACGTTCTTAATTGATTCCCGCACAGAATTTTCTCTTGATTCGAATGGTGCATAACGCGCGTTGTTTCGTAAATACTGTGTAAAATTAAGGTTGATTTTTCAACTTACAGTCTTTTCGTGCCATTCTGTAAAAGTAAACATGATTACGGTCTTGTGCTTTGACTTCACAAGCAGTTTTCTGTTTTTGCGGGGTCTCCCATAAGTTCTTATGCGTAACCACCCATAACTGTTTACCAAACGCAGGGAATCAAGCGCTGTATAACACATCTCAAGTCGCGCAAAATTCTGTTTCAGAAATGTAAACAGTTCAAGTATCACTACTGCTTAACACAGCTCAAATTCAGGCTGCCGGGAAAACTCGTCTGACAGAACTCATGGGATACCCTGCATTTTGTGTTTTTGTTTAAAGATTGCTAATACTTTTCAACCTAAACTTAGGTTCTTTAAGGTCTTGTTTGGTGACTGGTTATGCTGTCAGCCAGTTCTTTGTATCGACGTTTTGGGTTCCGCTTTTGGCTTAAAGTATTAAGACAAGAAAGAAGAAAACACGGACTTTTGAACGGACTATAAACGATTCGAAACTGCATTCGATCGACGCCGTTCCTTTGCAGGGAAGTGTTTGAAGCTTATCGTCGTGTCATTTGAAAGCAATCATTCTCTTCTGGTCGATATGCCTCCTAAAGCGCCTAAACTCTGCTGAGGTTATTGTATGCTGACTTTTGATTATTATTATTATAGATCGTTTCATTTTACTTGTTTTAGGTCGCGGCGTCATTCTCCATCATTGTGTCTCTCATTCTCAACTTCACTTGACCGTACTGGCATAGTCTGCTTAAAGTAATTTTTCAAGTCAACTCTAAATTTCGTCTCCGGGAGAATCTCCAAGTTCTATCCCACTGATGCCGCTTGTTTGATGCAACCGTGACTTTGCTTGACTAAATAAATACCTGTTTTGCGAAATGACGCCTTACATAATACGCAAAAGGTCATATGACATTTCTCGGTACAAAATTCAAGTTATAACACGTTTTACATTTGAGAATCTACTTTATGAAACGTTTCACCACTGTAAAATCAAAATTGTGAAACGTTTCACAACTGTTAAACCACTTAAAAAACGTTTTATTGCTTAAACCTTGAATACACGAAATAAAAGCTCACATAATAGGCAAAGGACCGCACGCCGTATGATGATCCACAAAATCAGCATAATAAAAAATTTGAGTCTCAAACTCGGCCAGCTCATCCTCCACGCTGATCACTTTCTTCTGCTTGATTTTCTTGACCATGTCGCGAATAACTGGCACCTGGCTGGCCGCGCAGATAAAGAACGTCGGGTGTTTTTCGTGCCTAAAGACTTCAGTAGGACTCGATCCTATGGGACACACGAGGACAGGCATGGCCGAGAAGCACGTAAACCAGTCATAGACGATAGCCACGGTTTTGTTCTGGGGCGAGATGTCTGAAAATTGTTTTTAGTATATTAGGTATGATTAGCGTACAGGGTGCGCTGGGGAAAAACCAAGTGTTACTGATGTCGTTGGACAGATTTTGGATTTCAAGGATAATCTGGTTGGGGCAAGAGATGTAGTAAAAGTCAGTGAGATGAGGCGAAGGAAGCGAGTTGAGGCAGGTGGAGAACTCGGCGTCGCACTCACATATCATCCGAGCACACCTGGTGTCTTCACCTTAGGTAAACAGGTTAGGAAAATTGACAGGAAAGAGGAAATTGCCCTTAGAGTCGTGGCACTGCATGTCCTTTCCAGTACTGATGTCCTTGTCGCATGAGAACTTGTAGTTGGTGAACAGGAAATTGCCCTCACAGCTCGTTGCTCGGACCCGAGACCAGCACAGGTCGTGGCGGAAGCAGCAGCTAAAGCCATAAAATAGGCGTTTGTGGGTGTGTGTGCAACGTTTCACATATCAGTATCACTAAAGACTCACTTGTCAATGCGATCAACAGCAACATGACTTCCACCACGACCACAAAAACACCCGTAATCGACCAAAGACGCCTTGCTCCACCAGTTGTAGTGTACACAAGAGCTCACCGCTCTAGGAAAAGCCATCTTCTGCCCGTTTCCAGCGTTTCGATATACTCGATTTTTAGGATGAAAGACGTCATTCTACAAAAATGGAGTAAAATTTTTTCATGAAAGGGTCAAGACCTCCATGGCTTCAACAAGAGGCAAAACTAAGATGAAAATGACATAACTCCAAGCAAGCTGCATGGTAACGCTCCACCATCGAAAGGTTTTAAAAATGGCGAGACAAAGAAGAAGGAGCAAGCAAGAAAAAACAAAAATCGCTTAACGGGGATGTGATTCATCATTGAAGAACGAACACGTCGGAAACATTCATTGATTGAAGTAAGGTGGGTGTGAAACATGGTAAAATTGCAAAATGTGGGTAAAGTTTAATCACTGGCCTTGGCTTTGGTTATGGATTTACCTCGTGGATCCCACTTAATTTTATAAGAGCCTCGGCTCAAATTTATTAACCCATTGGCGCCCTACCACAAACAACAAATTTGATCCGCATGCTAATGCAAGGCTATTCGGCTTCACTTTTAAAGGCTTAATCTCAAGGTCAAGGCTATTTTGCAACGCTAGTCTTGTCTATACTCTCACCTTATTTTGTCGGTTATGCTACAAAACGACCCAAAAGCGGTTTGACTGACTTCTTACCTTTTGAGTTTTCTTAACTTTGATCTCAAGACGTGAAATGTCACTTCAAATCTGGATATTTACCCTCACTCAGATTCCCTCACAGCTGGGCGCAAACGAAAACGTTTCCTAACGTTATAAAGCTCATGTAACATCTATTCTTGTCATTTGACTACCATGGCTCAAGAAGACCATTCTCTGAAATTCTGCGGCATCATTCCCTACACTGCTGCAGTTCTGGCTATTGGAGTCAGTGATCTCATTTTTGGGTTCGCAGGAATCGCAGCCATTTTCTTATTTGGCCTGTTTGGGTCAAAGCTGTTCCAACAGTGTCTTCTGATCTTCTGTGGAATTTTGCTAATTTTCGCTGTGGCCAAGAAAAGCGCTATGCAGCTGATGTATTTTATCACTTTTCAGGTAGGTGTCAGATCATTAAAATAGTGTATAACCACACTTTTTAGTGGGTCTTCATTCTCTTCTCAGCTTTCAACATATGCTTTGCAGTCTGGCAAATATTCAACATTCATAAATTTGTTAATAACCACGATTCCAAGCTATGGGAACGTCTGACTGCGTTTGGCAAAAGTGAAGGTGAGGGTTACTGATAAAAGTCCATCGTTGTTGTCAATTTCAGAAAGGCAGGCGAGGGCACTTCTAGGAATTTACATTGCCATTGTGTTCGCTCTTATCGTCTATGGTCTATTTGCGATCTACGTGGTGAAAACGTATCAAAGAAGCCTCTTGAAGCCTAAGCAGGTTGAGCAGCCTTCTAAGGATCCAGAACGGTTCCAGCAGTTTTGAACACTTAAATAGCGTTTTTGAAGCATGGCTTCCAAGCTGTTAAAAACCACTTGAAAGAATGAATTTGAAAGTGTAGAAAAGTACTGTCAAGCGTTCTCGCACGTCACCCAAGCTACTCTGTTGAATGGTCAGAGCCATGGTGTTTAATACAGTTGCCAAGTCCAGTATGACAGTAACTTTAGTCCAAAACTACAGCAAGACATTCTATAAAAGCTGTTCTTCTTTCTGGAATTGACAGTTTAAACCCGATTCTATGACCAGAACCAATAAAATCGATAACAGTTGATTCAAAGTCCTGAGCTATTCAATTGGTTCTATTCTATCGGTTAGCAACAATTTTTGAGTTTTGTACAAAATGTCGTGTTTGACAGGAAATCAATCATCATGTTTTTCGCCCCTTGGATCGATCCATGTGCGGGATACCAAATTCTCGAGACCTTGATACTGCGGATTCGACTTTTTTGATGTGTCAAAATGTTCAACAGAGCTTCGAAAACAGTTTCAGTGGACTCTTTTTGTTCATAGCGCGTAGCGGCTTCGAATCGTACTATTCGAACTTTGTGATTTCTGGAGTTGAAATAGAGGAAGTCGAAATCTTTACTGCAGTCGCACACAAATTCCGCACCATAGCAGCAAATAGTGACGTCAATTTCGCGTTTTTGACGTCGCTTTTCGAAAAATGACGACCAGCAAACACCGATTTCTGCAAGCCGATCGCGTGCAAGCTTATCGGAAACCGCCTATTCCAAACTGGTCAATGACGTTTTCGATGAAGTCGAAAGTAACGGAATACACAGCTGAAACTGTTCAATGAGAAGGTAAAAAATCAGGGCGCGCGTTACTCTGCGCACGCACATTGGTGGTAGTCTAAAAAAACAACTCTAAAAAGGCGAAAAATGAGAAAAATGTCAAAACTGTGAACTGACATCAGTAAAGTTATAGCCAACTTCATTGAGCTGCGCTTACATTGACTGTGTAGTGTACTGTTTAGTATGCCCGACTTCCGCAAACAAGGCCGTGGGTTCGAGTCCCGTCGGCGCTAAATGCTTTGTCTCCTGTTTCCGATCGCTCCAAAATTTCGGCGAACAGAACCGCAGACAGTTCTTCTTTATTATAGAGGGGATTCGGTTAGGTGGTCGCATCGCTTTTTCCAGTCAACAGTCACTCATTTAGCATTGTTGCATTTAATAGTTACATGATGTCTTAAAGGCCTCGAGGACTTTAGGGAAAGCGTGCACAGCTTACTGCTTATTAATGGCATAATCTAGTGGTTAGATGCTCAACTGTAGTCACGGATCACAGGTTCGTTCCCGACACCAGTCCAATATTTTGGGTTTGCAAAATCAACGATTTTAGCTTTTTTCTCAGTATACCAGGACCGTACGGGCTACGCAATCTATACTCCCTGAATTTCATGTTCAAGCTCTTAAAGCGCTTTTTTCGCAAGCACCCATTAAGGTTTTTCAGGCAAATTCTGCACCCCTGCACCGAATCCCGCACATTTCTGACGTTTTACTCAAAAAACAGCAGTACAATGAAACTCACCAATACATATAAACAACAAATGAGGGAAAATACGGTAAGAAAAATCTAACAAATGACGACGAAAAAAGAAACGACATCACCAACGACCCGCGAGAAGACACTGGGCAGCATGGGGAGCGTGTGTGGATGTCGTGGTTTCAGATCTGGGAAATGCTAGCGTGCAGGCGTGCGTGGAGGAGAAATCGTAGAAATTGTAGATTGTGAAGCATCTGGAATTGAAGCCGCTAATAGTCACCGTCCGAGTCTTCGTGCAGGCGCTGAGCTTCCAGCGATTGAAGATTCTTCCTAAAAATGAAGCGTAAATACCATATCCGAGAGGTCTTTTGCAGCTTACTCTCGTGATGCCACATCGTAATTGTCGGAGTGGCTCATCCTACGCTTACAGTAGGCGCAGCAGTAGATGATAAGGATCAGGAGGATGATGATGCCATATCTCGCTGAAATTGTGGCAAGAGAGGCTTAGGAGAGGCTTGAAAAACGCTTAAACTTACAGGAAAACTGAAGGTGGGTCTCTAGGGTAGCGCTGTACAACGAGCGCTCATCTGCGCTTCCATTCCAGGGGAAACTGTTCTTGGCAACGCAGCGATAAGTGGCCAAATCCGCCTCTTCCACATTGTTGATCCTCAGGTCGGTTCCGTTGACGATCGTGTACTTCTTTTCGACCACTTTGGCCACGTACGGCTTTGTCACTGCAAATGAAGCTTCTTAAGACCTCTCCGAACGCTCCTAAGCTTACCTAGCTGTTCTGCTCCCTTGTACCAGGTCACTTTCGGCTTAGGGAAGCCTACAACTTTGCACGGAAGCACGGCGACGCCGTTAGGAAAGGCATAGGCAAACGTTTCCACAGTGTCGTTGCCCTTAGGTTCGAGCTTTACGTCGCCGTAGTGCTCGAATACGGGTCGCACTGAAATGCAGGAATTTAGATATGGTTAAAGGCGTCAAAGAGGCTTACTGTACACGAACATATTCCCGTAGAGCTCCTCGTCGTTGTTGGTCTTCAGCTGGCACTTGTACTTGCCCATGTCCGTGTATTTGGCGTTGATAAGGTAAAGATGCGCGCGATCGAATGTCCGCTGACAGCATCCTCTCGCCCGTGACGTGCTTGAATTCAGCTGTTTTTAACGACTCCCTGACGTCGGAAGATGTTCGCCAGGCTGGCACCTAAAGGGGGAAGGGTCAGCTGAGTTTGAAGCCTCGAAAAGCCTCATTCGTCACCCCAAGAACGCCGCAAATTCGCGCCAAATCGCTTAGGAATTCTCACCTTCAGAATGGCTAGATAGCCTGGCCAAATAGTGGCAAATACTGATCTAACAAATGACAATTGAATCCTCAGTAGTCGCCTATAAGTAGCACTACAAAGCCCTTAAATGGCACGTATAGATCAAACATTTTCCAACCTAAAGATAAGAACTCCAAACCTTAAAAATGCTCAAAACCACTCCGAAATGCTCGCCTTGTCCAAGTCTCACTGCAACCCAAAGAAGCATAGGAATCGCAACAATTTTAAGCTGAAGCCAAAAACCACCTAAATAGGCCCAGTTACCCTGGCTCCACACGGGTAGGACTCGTAATATCCAAAGCTAAGCCCCGTAATCGTTATCCAAAGTTCCCAACCCTGAACAGGCCCGAAAACAACTCAAAAAGCTCCTTTGGTCACAGCCTCAAAAGAGCACAAATAAGCCTAAAAATCACAAACTATCTCAAGCTCAAAGAAATGCAAAAAACATACCAAGTAAGCCAAGGAATTATAATCCGAAAGTGAACCGAAATCCAACTTGAAATAACCAGTTATCTGTCCCCAAATCAGCCTCAGAATCCCATAATTTAAGTCAGGAATTTTATCCCTAGAGCGGCTGAGATTCTGTCCAAGTAGGCCACGCATCCTGGACTTACAATGGGCATGTTAACGCTTAAAAATTTTATATCAAAAATGGTCCAAAACCACTTTCACGATAGCCTCATATCCTGACCTCGAATCTGCCAATTTTAACCCACAAATCCCCATTCCAAAACCTTTCCAAAGCCACTCAAAAACGTACCATAATCCTGAGACGTTCTGTACCTTCTTAGGGTCCAGGATCAGACTCCTTCGATGCCTTGAGCGACGACATCTGGTGCGGCTTGCCTCCGCTTTCTGATGTGCTTCGCGGCGGCGATTTGAGCAAATTGCAGGACGCAGAGGAGGAGCACGACTGAAGGTAACAGGTTATATTTAAGGGTACCCCAAAAACGCCAAACTCTTACTTCTCACGAAGATCCGCGTCACCATAGCTGAAGATGGTGCGAAAATACCTGAAAATACAAAACAATCAGATCAGGTGCTCCGCAAAGTGCTATCAGCGAAAATCGAAGAACGAACGACGCGAAAAAGAAGTGAATAAACAAGGTACAAATCGCCATCGTCCCCCACTCGTCTTCGTTTTCTTCAAAACACGCCGCCGAGAAGCGCTGCTGGAAACATAGTGATAGTGCTATGGAGCAGCTGTTAAACCCAGCGCGCGAGAGCCGTGACGCGCTAAAGAGCAAATATTACCCGGAAAAAGTCAGCGCCGATCCGCATCGATCTCGCGGGAGGCGCCGATTTTGCCACGCTCCGAATTTCGTGCATAAACAGAGGCTAAAGGGTCAGGGGAAGGAGAAATGGATCGAATTCGGGCTTAAAACAGGCCTTTAGATGAGCGTTGAGGCAATCCAGGATTGCTACCAAATTTGACATCGAAAGTAGTCCAAAAAGCAGCCACGTTTAGACAATCCTGACATATGCAATTCAAGCCCAAATTCAGGTCAAGAGAGGGAGAGGAATACGGTGAAAATCCGATCAAAATTTAGCCGAATTTAAGCCCTGAAAGAGGCTAAAAATGGGGTCGATTTGGAACCAAAACGACGCGAATTGGGCACCAAAAACACCCCGACAAGATACCAAATTTGGGCACTTCTGACACGCGGAATTCGATTCAAATTGAGCCTGAAAACCCCGGAATTCTCAAACCAACGAACGTCAATTTGGTGTCCTACTTTTTCCACCATAATTGGCAGGCAAGAACCCTGTTTGTGTCGTCAAAAATGTGGCACAAATCGGTTCAAAAATTACCCGAATTTGTTCAAAATCAACCCCTCGAATGACCCTCATATTCACTGACCTTCAATTTTCATTCAGTGACCTTGAGTGCTTTGATTCTCATCGTGGTCAAAATTTGTTCCAAAAATTGGGGAAATCGAAGGGCGATCGCTCTGTCCCGAATCGCCCCTCAAGAACTATTTTGGTCCAAAAAAAGTCACCGAAAATTGGCGGATCAACGCGCTCAATCGTCCACCAAAAAGTGGCCTGATATTGGTCCCAAAAATGTTCCGAAACTTCATGAAATGTGGCCAAAAAATCGAAATTCACAACAATCGAGAGACCCTCAATCACCGCGATAATTGGGATACAACCTGGAATTGACCCAAAGTTTGCGTTTTTGACGTTTCAAACTCTGGTTTTAGGCTTCAGAAAGCTTCCACTCAGCTTTCGATTCTTCAAACCTTCGAAAACACGTAAAAACAGCTGGGAACGCCACTTCAGAACCACAAGGTTGTGAAATCAGAGCTTGTATCACATCATTTACAATTTTATGCATACGTGCAAAATCGCAAATTACACTCTTGTGATACAACGCTGACTGACCCCCAACTGAATTTGTATCATAACAGTCGTGTCGGGACCCAATTTTTTCATTCAGGGCGCCAACAAACAAGTAAAAGAGCACAGCAAAATGACAACAATAGATTTTTAAGTCGTGCCCTAAACTTTGTCAGGGGCCATTCCGACATTTGTCAGACAAGAGACACACTTAAAATATTAAAACCCGAAACTGCACGCCTCAAAAAACCGAACAATTGTCAATCACGCAACGCGAATCTCCACAAAACCTTGAAAACAACAGGTAAAAGCGTCTCCTAGATCGCATTAATCAATGAGCCAAAAGCCGCGTCAAACGTAAACAAGAAATTTATCAAAACAACTGTGAAAAACGATAAGCAAGAATCCAAGAATGCCACAAACACACCACAAAGGCACGGACTAGAATATAGTCAGAATCCTAATAAAATAAGAATTGCCAGCTTTTTGTGGTTTTCCGTTTAAAACTTTGTTCCGATTGATTTTTTGACCGAAAAAGCCAAAAAAGGACAAAAAACCAAATTTGTTTGAGACGGGCGCGTTGTGCGCCGGAAATCGATCTGAATGAGATTAATCGCGCCGATTTGCGAATTGCGAATAAAATCTATGGGAGGAGGGAGCGTGTCGGGAGAGAGTGGGGAAGTTAGTGTACAAAGCTGTCACAGCTGGAGTCAAAGGAAGCTTAAAATAGCAGGACAAAACTCAATAAACTTGTCAAAAACGGTTTAAAAAATATGTGAACGCTGGTGAGAATCGAACCCATGACATCCCGCAAGATAGCTATAACACTAACCATTGCATCATGCTGCCCAGGTTGGTCATATTCAGCGTTGTTTTGAAGCAAGAAAGCCAAAAAAGCGTTTTAGAACGAAGCTGTCACAACCAATGTTGAAGGAATTGACCCTCTGCGCATTAGTCTATGACGCTTCCTATGTACTGTGCCAAGTTAACAATGACAGTAATACAGCTTAAGCTACGATATACCAGCAGCGTCTATTACGCTATTTTAATCAATAAACGCTTCATTCTTCCTAACTTCCTTATACCCCCAAAAATACCCATTACAACAACCTATTTTCTAGGCATTCCCGCAATCCAGTGTCGCTTTTAACCCAACAGAAGCGTTTCAATTAACGCGTTGAGTAAGACTGCCGTCAACTTCCCACTCAAGCTATACAATTGAAGCGTTTTTCCTCCGAAAATGAATCATTACGAAAGTATGATAAACAGAGTAAAAATGTTCTTCACAGTCGATCGAGACGACACCTCCCGCCAAGACAAAACGCTGTTAGAATCAGGCAGGGACAGATAGATCTCGCTGATATCTGAAAGTGCAAACCGACAATGGAAAACAGCCCTAGAGACCTAGGATATCACCTCAAATCATCTTTTTGAAATCAAGAACACGCCTTAAAAAATTTTTAGGCGTTACCTGAAGGCGATTACTCACCTTCCTTATAAAAACAAACACTATTTGCTGCCTAATAAAAAGGAAAACAAGTTCACGCGGTGACGCAGCGTAAAAACACATTTGTCAAACGTGAACCTAAAAGGAACGCCGAGAGGCTGGAGGCGCTCGTCGCTCTGGCCGCTGCCGAAGAGAAGATATAAATGCGCGATAAGAATTTTGATAAAATTTTCCAAAACTTGCAAACAAACTGCACACGCCATCGTCGTCGATGTCGGTTTACACTAACACTGTAATCCGTTATCGTCGTCGTTCTCGCTAATGTATTAAGCAGGGCACAGAGACACAAAGCACAGCTTGCCGAAAATTGGCCATTTCCTGTCAATCGGCTCGTGTGATTGAGCTTATTAAACGCGAACGGCTTGCACGAGGCTAATTTGTTTTCTCAGCGCCGTGGTGGATTACGACACGCAAAAACCGTTTTGGAGAAATTGATCGTGGGCAAGACAGATTTTTATGATGTTGACCTAGTTTGAGCACGCAACACTCAAAACAAACTAAAAAAAGACGGAAAAAGTCGAAATAAAAATTGTGGATTTTAAGGGGAATCGAACACTTGACATCAATGACTCTAATCCGAAGCGCTACCGACCCAGTCACCTATGCTTCTATCAAAGCATGTTATGAAAGTGATAAATATGTGAGGGACTGCTTTTTAGGTCCAGACAGCTAAAAATTGCTCCTCATTTATCTCCATTTCATCGCTTTCCAAAAAACGATAAAAACAAACATTATTTCCGTCCGCTCTCTAGAGACCCGAACGCCCTAAATTTTGCCGTTTGATTGCATCCCAAAAAGATAAACTCGACGCGACGCAAAGTCATCGAAAAGTTGCTTACGAATGCAATGAAACGAGCTGCGGCGTTCCTAAGCGCGAACAAAAACAAGCATGCAGTTAACATAGCTGACGAGTAAAGCTAAAGAAAGGAAGAAGCGAACTGCAAAGAAACGAATTAAACAGCGCGAAGATAGAGGGAGAAGAGCTACGCACGTGCCCAACGGGCGCGTAAAAAGTTGTCTTCAAAACAGCGAAGCGGAGACCAAGACCTCCGAGGCCAAGTGAAGACGCGCAACAAACAGGCGCAATTCAATTTTGCTCATCTTACAATAACATTAGTTGGGCATGTGGCCTGCATGGCAAACTGCTAAGTGACATCGATTTTACGGCGCGGTTAGGGCGATTAAAGTTGGGATGACCCGACCAGATTTGGCGGAGGCAAGGCAAAAAACTAACAACGGAATGGTGCAATGTGAACTTCACGAATTTGGATAAAATTTGGCACAGAGTTAGAGCTCGTTATAAGTAGTAATTTGCTAAAATTGCAGTTGTGAAAGCGTGATTTTTAATGCGTAACATACGGCCTAAAGTTTTGGAGTCAGGGTCATATACAATTGAAAAATTCATTTTTCAGTATTAGCGAATGGCTTGCTCGGTAAGACGCGAGACTCCCGGGTTCAATGCCACCTGGGAGCGGATCATTTGTAATGGTTAGGCAAATGTTTTTTTTGCGTTTTTATGACGTTTTCTAACAGTTGAACTGAAAACTGACTAATAATTCAAGCGAGTTATAGTGCAAAAGTTTCAAAAAAAGTTGTTTATGAAGCATTCGCAAACAATTGAAGTCCGGAAATCCAGCAACTTCTAAAAAAGGTCCAGTTTACAGAGGTACAAGGTCATTCTTAACTTCCCCATTCCTATTAACACTTTGATATATGTACCTACAAAATCGATGTAAAAAGCACAAATTGAAAGTTACATTTTAAATGTCAGCTTGATAGTTGTATGTGCAAAATTACTGACCATCCAAAACCTCATTCAAAATTCCCAACACAAAACCGTACACAACGCCCCAAGGTCCATCACAAAAGCACCAAATTCAACACGAGTGCATAGCGCATCTGTGACATCTTGTCGCATTCGATTATAATTCCGACGGTTTTCTCGCCGTCGTAGGCGGACGGTAAACAGGTTCTCTTTTCGGTCGGCAAACCGTCGCCACCGCCATCGTTTGCGCTTTTCCACTCTTGGCTTCTCGATAAAAGCGACCTGGATCGATCACTGTTCGTTGACACAACCTTTCGGCGCGCAAGTAAAAATAGCGAAAACACCCCCGCGAAGCTTAAGGAGGTAAACAAACAAATAATCGATTATTAGTTTAAGAAGGCTGTGGAGACACGCGGTGTCAGATGAACGCTCGAGGGTAATTTGGGGGATAATCAGAGAAGTTGGACGTAAAGCAAGGCGGTGAGTTTCCAAAGAGGAAAGAAGGAATAGGGAAAGAGGCACAGAGAAGCCATTGCGCACGGCAAAGTACATGCACTATTAAGTGAGGAGTGTGATTTTGTGAGAGTGAAAACTGGAGTAAGTAGAAATCGAAGTCCCTGAATACAGTGTACTCGCCCGGTTCAGGCAAAGACCAACTCGAGCGACTCCAACAAACTCAAACTTTTTGTTGTGGCCACAAAAAACGTCTCTTTAAAGACGCTCAGATTCATTGTGTTTGCATTGAAATTAAATTTTCATGGCTTCAAATCTGGCCGTAAATCTATCGCAAGTCGTAAAATGAACGGCAGCAGCGTGGCACGACATGAGAATTCTTAAAACTTGAAAAGAGCCGAAAACCCATTTTTGAACATTGCCTCAAGCTTCTATCCTTGAAGACGTCCTTAAAACGAAGCTTTGTCCTTAAATCAACCAAATCAACATAAAATCAAATTTGCATAAGCTCTAATCTGCGTCATAAATCTCTGCGAAATCGTAAACGCGCCTGCACCGACTGCTGGCGTCCGCCACACACAGCAGAACGTCAACAGGCGATTGACCACCAAACATGGCGCGAGGAATCATGTCAACGCCCGGGCATTCCCAAAATCGTAAAACGCTGCTGTTTTGAGATTTCCGGGTTTACAACCGAGGTCTGTTTGCTTGTGTCAAGCGTACCAAAACATGCGAAAACAGATTTTATAATATGAGGACAGGTCCTCAACGCAGATAGACCTATTAAGCGCTTAGAAACACCCAAAGGACATAATCCAAGCGGAAAAGAGGCGGTTCATAATAAATGCATATGAGTCGCTCTAATCAAATCTGAGGTTTAATAAAATTAGCCCATGAAATTGGACGCATGAGAGGGTTGTAAAACGCGCGTAGTGGCCTCAGGCGCATAATTTAATTGGCTGAGATTACGAAATCAACACATCGATATGTGGCCGCCTAACTGAAATCGAAAATTTCAGCATTTTTAGGCACAACACTGTTTTTGTCTTATTTCGAAACATCAGCCACGCCCCACAAATTTAAGTATTAAATTTCAACATCGTGCGCTTGCGAAGAAAACCGGAAACACATTGCCGGAATGGGAAACGGGGATAAAGGGCTGCAAAAGTGCAATGTGACTAAGCGAGGGACGAGGGTCATCTGAGGAAGTGGTCGGAGACCAAATAAAAACAGCTTTTGAGGAGAGAACAAAAATAGGGAACCGCATGAAGAAAGATGAGAGATCAAGTGACATGTAATAGCTAATCATCTACAGTCTCTCCCAGAGTCATAAAACAGGCGGCCAACAGACGTTGACACCAATGAGCAAAGCAGGGAAGAAGGTAAGACGTGCAATTTTTCGATTGCAATTTTTAAATGTGGACTTTTTTGTTTAAAATTTTTAGAGCTTTGGCTTAAAATTTAGCTAAATTCAGCTAGCTAAGTATGATCAAATTCTCACTCCCTTTCTCTTCACAAACTCCACACCCTGTCCCGTGAACCCAACTGCAAAGAGCTGCTCTCACCAATCTCCGCCTCCCTTTCGCTCCCATGTTTATGCGGCTAGGCGTGAAGATCATCATCGAACAG
The DNA here is from genome assembly GCA_000757645.3 of Steinernema carpocapsae. Classification (NCBI taxonomy): domain Eukaryota; kingdom Metazoa; phylum Nematoda; class Chromadorea; order Rhabditida; family Steinernematidae; genus Steinernema; species Steinernema carpocapsae. The sequence goes on from AZBU02000007.1 coordinate 360,475, forward strand.
GCCCAAATGGGACAAGGATCAAAGCGCACAAGCAAGCGACAAAGGCTGACCTTGTCTCGGGTAATATTACCGTCGAGAGTTGTAATAATTAGTGCTTTGAGCAGTGTAATCTTCCGAAATGGACTCCGGAGGTCAACAGATTCGGTTACATAAGATATGGGCAAAAGCTATAAACAAAAATATGACTTTTCAAAAATTAGAATTTTCAGCTTACAATCTGTAAACTGCCCAAAAAGCTCTGAAGCGTGAGAAAAGATAAAAATCTTATAGGAACATTTGCAACTTTTTGCTTCAAGTGAGTATTGAAGCCAGACTGATCCTTATCACGTCGACCTTGAAAAGCATTTTTTTCCATTTTTCCATTTTTCCAGTATTTTTGAACGTAAAAATATTGAGATACACCGATCTCAGATCGAATCGCACTTAATTAGTGTTGTGACGTTTTTGCAAGGTCATCTGAGGGTCTCAGGAGCCTCACAAAGGTCGTCCGAGTCAAAGGAAATTCGTCTATTCAAAACTCAAATGTGCAAAATCTCCGTAAACGGTGCATTTACTCTAAAAGTGCAAAGCTCCAGACACGTATTGCGTCACATAAAAGCGAAGGAGACGTTTTTTGCCAATTTCAGTTTCTTTGCAAAATGCAATTTCTGCAATTTTTTGGCTAAATTTATGAAGGGTCATAATCAGAGGTTGATAGGTTTAGGACAGTTAATCAAATCTCAAATTTTGAGTTATAGCATGACCTTCGCAACGTCCCGCCGAAACCCATAATTTGTTGCCTTTTGATGCTCCGCGCGCCACACATAATAAACGATTCCAAATTCGATTGAAGGAGTGAAAGAGAAACTTGAACGAATCGATCAACACTCGTTTGTTGCAACACATATTCAAAGGTAGGCAAAAGTGCAACTTGCGCTCGACGGAGATTTACTCACCGACGCGGAAGAGGCGCGCGCGAGCTGGAGAGAGATGTGTTAGGCCTGCAAACGCCGCAACAGGAGGCAAGTTATGTGGTAATAAAGGGCGCCAAACGGGAACTAGTTTTGGCTTTAGAAAAGAGGAGAAGACGGTTGTCAATGTGATGGCTTAACAGGGTACAATTAAAAATGTTTTCAAGCTATGCAGCAAGAAAAAGCAAATAAAATAAAAAACAGCGAGTTGAGGTTCGAACCCGTGATCTCTGAAGTGGGAGCAGGCAGCTTTACCACTACACCAAAACCACATCAAGCTTTAAATGTAGGAATGCAATATAGCCCTACATCAAGCTTTTTTAAGATTTGAAATTTAGACTTAAATGCTGTCAGTTTAAAAATTTGATTCAGCCGGAATCAAACCCGTAACCTCCAACCTGAGAAAAAGTAGCCTTACCTCGACACCCAACAACCCCTCAAGCATTAGTTTTGAGTATGCGATATACAGTACCTCAGCGGTTTCTAACCGCCAGACCGGTCAGCTACGTCTCTGTTCCTGCTATTACGTCGAAAAGCTAATTGACCAGAGCTAACTGTTACGCAACACAAGCCTTTCGGCGACCCCTATCAGCGCGAGTTCAAGCCTAGCCAAGGCACGGCGAGCAGTGCGCGCAAACACCGAAGAGGACAAAGAGAACCCAAACCTGAGTGCCCGCGCGATAGGTGCAGAATGGCGCTCAAATCGCCCTCCGATGGCCGTGGGAGATAAACGTCGCGCGGCGCCAAGCCTGAGCACCCTCTAACAATACACGCAGCCGCGTACCGTCAAATAGCCAGAGATGAGGGTTAAATGCATCCCCGGAAAACAAATTATGAAACACATCGAAACGACGCCCGCGGCGCTTCCATGGCCAAACAACGGCGAGGCGACAAAGTCCCCAACTCCCACTGGCCGATGATGAGGGAGAGGATGACTAGCTGGGCTAAGCCGCAGCGATAAACATTGCACGTCGTCATGTGTTTAGGCCATTTATTTAAACGAGCACGTTTTGGGGTCTTTCTTGTGTTTGCAGCTGACAGCAACATGATGGGAAACTTGGAAGAGTGGATTTGAAAGATGCAGAGACGAAGGAAAACAAATCATAAAGTTTTGAAGCTTAAACCACTTTCCAAGTTAAACGAATTTTTAGAACTTGAATGACAAAGAAAATTTTATGATTTGAAGTTTCATCTTAAAAGTTCAAAACTTAAACGTTTTTAATAATTGATTACCCAATCGCGATTCGTGAAACTGATCGCTGATGAGGTCATATCGTCAGCACACCTTTAAAAAATTGTTACTGAGTATGGTCCACACAAAGAGCTGCAAAAAAGTGTAAGAATTCGCGCAAGTCCAAAAATATAAGGAATGCCGCCAGACATCTTTAACCAGTGAACACTAAACGAGAGTGGACGGTAAACTATGATAAGCAGTTATACAAAGTGGCGCAATAAAAAAACAGCGCACTTATCTCGAAGTGGTTGCATTTTTGAAGCATACAATGTTAAGATGAAATGTGCAACAGACGATTCCGCGTCGAATGAGCTATAGCACGCTTCTGTTGGGTCTAACGTTGTGCACTTATAGCCAAATGTCTGGAAAAACTGTTAGGACAGTACGGCCAATTTTCGTAGGCTCGTATCAAGACGCTGATCTGTCCAATTTGGCCGTTTTTGGGTGCAATAGATACAGGAAATCAAGAACAATTTTCAGCAAAAATTCTGGCAAAAACAAAAAAATAATTGCATTGCAAAAACACCGTTTTTGTAACCTTAAAATTGGATGTGGGCCATGTCTGGAAAGGGACGGTTGGCCGCCATACATTTTCCAGACATGTCTGGTTCGGTCAAAAAGAAACTACAATGGACGATCGCTGATGTATTGTGCTTCTGAATTTCGCTTCCTTCTGAATTTTTGTTCGGACTGTTTTAGATTGCTAGGCGGACTTGTGCTCATCTTATTTTATGGTTCAAGATTCTGCAGCGTGGTAAGTAGAGTAGGGCGGCACTTGTTGAAGAATAACGCTTAAACATGGTTTTATTAGGGTTTTTTGGAAGCGCCGAAGGCGCAACATACAACAGTACCTAACTTTCAAACAGACTTTGCAGTGCTGTTAGTCTTAAGATAAGGCTTGGACCTTTTTCAAACCCTTTCCTAAAAACGTTTAACGGATTTTTTAGTGGTTGAAAGAACAGTTGTGAAGAAAGCGACCAAAAACAGCCCAGACGCTTTTGGCTAATAAAAAAACAGTAGTTGAGTGTGAAAACCCGAATGGCGACAAAACGTCTCGGCGACCAAACGGACATGTATAATTCGTTCATAATTCTGGTTGTTGTATTTTCCGCGACAGTCATCTAAAAATCTAAAACCTAACTCTCAGCTTTGCGTAACATTTTTCCATTTTTAACGTGTAGTTTTCGTCATTTTCTGTTTTTTTTTAAATAGACAGCTTTCTGTTGTGTTTTATTTGACCTTACCATGGGGCCACTTGGGTCCATCGGGAATCGAAGATTGATTGGCAGGTACCCTTAGCAGAGCAGAAGAACAGAAGCAGCAGTCCACAGATAACTCATTCAGCTGTGACCTTTTTGATAAGCCTCTCGTTTGAGCGAAGCAATCAAAGCTACATCGGAAAGTTGTTTGGTTTGCTGGTAAAATTAATTGCTGACCTTCCGAAAGAAGACTTCGTATTGGACAGCTTTCAGCGATCCGTAGAACCTCTTGACGGTGTGCTCGACAGCTGTAGCAGAAACTGAGCTAATGCTATTCATTGATAGAATTCTTACTATATAAATGCCCGAAGGCTACAAGACTACAAGATTACAGACTACGATATGGGAAGAATTCGGCTTTATGCCAACGACAACGATCTCTAGCTTATTCCTTGTTGACGTCTAAAACACAACATTACATAAACCAAAATCTCAGAAACTACAAATAAAAAGTTTTTGCAGCGTATTGCAATGCAGTACGTTTCTAAGCCTTTATCCTGGGACTATAGTTAGCGCGTGTTAGATGGCACAGCGCGAGAGCAGCTTTGAAGAATCATGTAACAGCACACTGAAGTCCGTTATTTCCAGTTCCGACTTGATGCGCTCACCAAAGGTAATCGCGTCTTTATCCCACTGGTCAGAAAATACTGCGATTTCTCGAGAACCGTTTTTGATGGAGTGCAGCGCAACGATTCAGCGTCAGAAAAAGCCCGAGATTAGGATCCAGTTTAAGTCTTAAACACGGCCTTAACCTAAGCCTTACCGTAACCTAAACTAACGCTGAAGCGGTATCTTAGCCTTCATACAAGGCAAAACTGATCAAAGTGCGAGTCATATAAGCCTTACATCAAAGCCGAGTAACCCTATCCGCTACCCGAATTCCGGATAACCCGATTTGGATCCGAACCCGAAGCTTTCGGGTAATCCGACCCGAACCCGGTCTCCAATCTAAAAACACGCTTGAAAAGACGCGCGATTCGAGAATAACAGGAGGTAAAGAAAGGAATAGGCCACCAATGAACCATCGAGAAGCTGCAGTCTAAGATATACGTTAAGCCCACGCCGACTTTGGTTGATCTTTAGTCGAAAAACGGAAAGCTTAGCAGGGCCACGTAATCCGCGCTCGGAAAAGGTTTATTTCTCGCAATAGGGACGAGATGTTGAAGAGCTAGTCTCTCAGCCCACCATTAAAGGTGTTTTATTGGTTCCATGCATGGCAGATTTCTAATCACCAGACCAAGTTTCCGGTTTCACTCTTTCTTCGGGGTGTTGGCGAGAACCCACTTCTTGATGGCGTCGACTCCATCGGCCAGAGGAGCGCAATAATGCCTGACAAAGGCTTCTTCGTCCTTGCCGTCGAAGTCGTCGATCGCGGCGTAGGCCTTGCGGCCGTCGAAGTTAATGAAGCAGAAGCGGACAGTGAACTCGCCTTCGGGACGAAGATAGTGCGGGTCGCAGGCCATCAACTGAAGACCTTATCATAAGTAAAAAAATTACCTCCGAATCCTCACCCCAACTCCGGCCTCGTTCAGGAGACGTTCGCACATCTCGTTGCACGTCTTTAGTTTCTCCGACTTAACGACGTGGAAGTCGGGCATGTAGTAGTAGGCGCCTTCAGGCGCGTTTCCGGTCACTCCGACGGATTCCAAGTGGCTGAAAGATAACGATTTCTACAAGTCTTATGTCAGAGTGTTTACCGATGGGTGAATCGTCCACAGAGCTCCAAGATCCGAGTGCATCTGCGGCAATATTTATCGAGCTCCTCGATCTGCTTCAATCCTTGGCAGATGCCAAACTGCATCGGAGAGGGAGCGCAGGTAATCGTTTGGCTGCAAGCGCCGGCGACGACCTTCTGGAACTTGTTCAGCTCCTTGGGAAAGAGGCCGTAGCCAATCTGAATTCAGTTTTGTTTAGCTGCGCCGTGATTCGGATTGTCGTACCCGCCAGCCTCCGGCCGAAGCCCACTTCGAGTATCCCGTGGTCACGATGGTTCCTTCGGGGTAATACTGAAAACGAGGGATATTTTGTGGAGATTTGAAAGAAGTCTACCCGAGAAAGACTCAAGTGCTTCTTGGGAGTCAGACGCGCGTAGATCTCGTCGCTGATGCAGATGATCTTGTGCTTCCTGCACACCTCCGTGATTGCCTTCAACTCCTCTTCGGTGAAAACGTGGCCTGTGGGGTTGTTGGGCGTGTTGATGATCAACAACTTCCTGTTCGAGGGGTCCAAGTCTTTCAGCGCCTCTTCGACCTCTTCCGGCGTGGGGACAAAGTTGTTCTCGCGGCGGGTGATTAGAACCTTTGCCTTGCGCTTGCAGAGCTCCGCTTGAGGCTTGTAGGAGACCCAAGAGGGCGCGACGAGAAGAACCTCGCCGGAAAAGCAGTTCATGATCTGGTAGATGATCTGCTTGCAGCCGGGGACGAGGACGACGTTGTCCGGAGTGAAGTGATGGAAATCGTCGTAGTGGTTGTGGAAATTGATGATTTCCTGTCGGAGTTCTGGGATGCCGGCCACCGAGAGGTACTGGCACTTGTCTGCGTGGTCGCGGAGGCCCTGGACGATCGGTTCGGGAATCGGGAACGGCGATTGGCCGAAGCCGAAGTGGTGCACGGTCTTGCCTTCGGCGATCATCCGCTTCAGCTGCACAGCACAAAACACAAATTACAAGCTGAAATCATAATTGATGACTCACTCGATTGTTGAACTCCAGATTAGAAGCGCCTCCTGTGTTGCGCAGATCTTCGCGGATGATTTCTTGCTCAAAATCAACCATTTTCCTGAAAAAAGCAGCGTTAAGAAAACGAGAAGTAACAAGCGCGCAGAATACACACAAAAACCACCGGCGATTAGATAAGAAAACACGGCACTGCGGCGGATCGTCTCTCGATAATCTCTTTTGACGGTGGAAGCCCTTAAACTCGGCCAAAGCATCAATCAAAATAGCGTTAAAACAGCGAAGCGGAGTTGATAGAAGCGGCGATAAGATGAAAAGTTGAAAACGTGGGTCGTCGTAGTGGGACCCAGCGACGGCTTCAACGGCTATTCTCCCGCATTCATTATGTGTGTGCTTGCACGGTACACAACAGTAACTGAAGAACTCTTGTAACAGAAATTCTAGATTTGTGTCCTGAAGTCATACAAACAACTCTGGACCTATTAAACGTGGAATGGAACGGTCAGCGGCTTGAAAAGAGCGCTATTTTAAAATAGCCTTAAAGAGATCTTATGGTTCGAAAATGAGTCGCTTAGGTGAATATTCCCAGCAAATGAGCAACCTTTGAACATAACAGATTCATCGAATCATCCAAAACATTCCGATTTCTCCGTAAATATGGAGAATCAAAGTGCAAATCATCGTCCGACTCTTGCCGCCGGTCGCTGGACGCCATTGTGTCCTATTCGAAGGCATATTACGCTGTGCTCCATTCACTGAACACCCTAATCTGTGATCTGATCTGAACGTGGTACGGTAAAAGAGGAAAGAAAAAGACCATCATTGAAGCCTTTCAGAAGCTGCAGTCCAAGATATACGTGAAGCCTACGCCGACCTTCGTTCATCTTTAGTCGAAAAGCTACGGATAAGCTTGAATCAAGATTACAATAAGGTCGAACCGGGCAAAGCCTAAATACAGCGTGCAAAAATTAATTCGATATAATTAGGCTTAACTGCTACACGAGCCCCAGAAAAGCCAGTCTAAATCCACAGACCAGTTTAAAGCCGTAAAAAGAACCAAAACAGGAGTCAGGGCTTAAACTTAAATTATACGCTAGTTCATTACCAAGTCACAACCCCAAATTGGCGTGGCCTGAAGCCACGCCTAATTCAAATTGAACGTCAGATTTAAGCTTAAATTGAAGCCTAGAGTAAGCCCACTTTTGGCCTGACCTAAGCCTAAGGTTCTATTCTATTCTATTCTAGCCCAAAAGTGGGCTAAAATAGAACCTTAGGCTTAGGTCAGCAAAATTTCAGAAAAAAACGTTTAACGGAACGAAAATTGAAGCCTAACTCAAGCTTTCCCAAAGCGTAAAACAAGCCCAAAAATAATTCAATACGACTGTAACAATGCAAAGCACGATTCCTAGAGAACTTCGAAACCTTAATCTTTCCTCAAGACGAGGTCCGCTTTGTTGTTCCCGTTTCGGCATTCTAAAGGGTAGAACGGGACGCAGGTGGTTGCTGATGAGCGCGCTGCTCTTCAGACCTCCCAAAGAAAAAGCGATTTTATAGGCTTGTAGCTTTATTTCCAATTCGCATAGGAGTCAACTTCTTGAAGGACGTATTCTAGTATGCAAATCTGTAACGTGTTAAATGATCCTTAGCTCTTATTCAATCACCGCATTCTTGCCTGACCACCTGGCCCAGGTCGTGAACGTTATTCCTTACGTTTTCGCTCAAAACCTCCCACAAATTCTTCGCGAACTGGACCGACCAACTTAGGCTTGCGGACTGCACATTTTCCATTTTCACATCTTCCAGCGAAGGAGGCTGATACTCGTTCCGAAGCTTTGCGATTCGTCCAAGACGTTCTTGGACAAATCGACAAGTTGCAAACGTGGTAAGATGTTTCAAATTCCTGATTGCAGTCGTGAATTTGGCCTAACTTAAAATTTGGCTTAACTGCAAGCCTTGCAAAATAAGAGTTTCTGAAAGTAGTTCTGGCCAGTGTCACAAGGCTTTAACCGACCTTGACATCTCTCGCATTTGTCAAGCTCTAAGAGATTAGTAGGCGTTATAAGCTCTGAAGCGCGTTACAAAGGCGAGTTACAAATATTGAATTCAGAAGATTATAATGGATGTTTCGGAAAGGTCTGATTTGAACGCTTGTGAACGCTTGTGAACGCTAGTTAGCACACATGAGTGTGAGCTTTTTTTTATAAGAAATTTGGCGTTTTGGGCAAATTTTTACTTTTTGACACCCATCAAGACATGTCTAAACAAAGCAAGAATTCACGTTCCAGACAATGGACAAATTTGTCAAAACATGTCACAACATTAAAAAATATATAAATTTTCTTGCCATGGGACCCACGTGGGTTTTCACTGCGACGCGGTCTGATTTCCGAGATGCCTTTTAAGCTTCGTGATTTTCCCACCGCAGAAAGTGTCCACTTTTTTGCGTTCATCTTTTTTTGACCACACAGGAATACACACAAAACGCGTTTGTGATGACATATGAAGCCACCTTGAGGATTGCCCGTCTGCTATTGTGGGAAGAGTGACGCGTGTATCTTTTGTGGCACCGTGGCAATTTTCTCTGTATTCACTGTATTCATTTTCAGAGTTTGATCCGGTTGGAGAAGGAAGACGTCAGCTCTCGGCAATATCCTGTGATGCCGTATTTCATCATCGGTTGGTATTAAAACATTGTGTTGCTTGTAAAAGTCTGCATTTAGGCACTGCCATACTCGCAGTGCTGGGTTACCTGACTCAGATGTACGGGCTTCCTCCTCCTGCGCCGAAAGTAGTCGGCATAGACTTGGGCACAACATTCTCTTCCATAGGCGTGTATCATGCTGTTACGGGTGACACCGAAATCATTCCTGATGATTTGGGGAAGCGTAGCATTCCTAGCGTTGTAGCGTTTTTGTAAGTTGTAAATGTTTTATCATTAGGATTGGATCATGAGGATGATGCGAGTAGGAAATGATGAAGACCTGCGTTAGGGAACAAAGCAAATTTTTATTGTCGACTTTCATAATGCAACCGCAGTGTGTTTAGGTCTAACGGTTCCGTCCTGGTAGGTCATCGCGCTGTTCAGCAACAGGAGAAGAACCCACTGCGTACGATCTATGACGTTAAGGAAAATGATCCTCAATTTCAGGTGGGAGAGGTTACGGTCTTGTAAGAGTTCGTTTTTGTTTTAGGCCGACCAACAAAGGTATCCATTCGCGGTCAAGTTGTTTGATAATGGTAGTGCCTACTTCGATGTACCGCTTTCCGATTCCGAAAGGTGTGTTATGAGTTAAACAAATATGTTCAACTTGTCAATTTGTAGGAGGATCGTGACTCCGGAAGAAGTTGGAGGAATCATTATTCGGTACTTGAAGTCCGCCACCGAAAAGGCCCAGAACACTCCTATCAGCCAACTAGTGATTTCTGTACCTGCAGAGTTCGATGAAGAGCAAAGAAACGCCACAGCGAGAGCAGCGGACTTTGCCGGTTTGTGCAGTGGTTCCGTTGCCATGTCTCAAATGCGAAAGTTCTAGATTTGGAGACAAGACGTATTATCAGTGAATCTACGGCTGCCGCTTTGGCATATGGACTGCACAAGAAAAAGGGAGTGGAGCACATTGTCGTGGTCGACCTCGGTTAGTTCTTCTCCCTTTCTACCATTTTTGAAACGCTCGTTTTAGGCGGTGGAACTCTTGATGTGTCTGTGCTGTGGCTTCAGGGAGGTGTTTTTGTGACACAGGCTATGGCTGGAAACAACCGTCTTGGAGGGCAAGATTTCAACGACCGTGTCCAACACTTCCTGATGGAATATATCGAGAAGAAGTACGGGAAATCTGTGACTGATAAGGAAGACCTGCAGCAGCTTCGTTTGGCTATTGAAGAAGCTAAGATTCACTTGACCTCGCATTTGAAAGCCAAGATAACTCTGCATCTGAAGAACCTGGAATCCTTTTCTTATGAAGTCAGTAATCGGCTCAAATGCTTTTTTGATACCCGTTGCGGCGTAGAAACAACTTAACGTTCGATTTGCGCGGTTTATCTGGCGTGATCGGTAGGCGCTCAGATTTGCAGTTTTGACCTCGCGGGTTCGATATCCTCCGAAGCCATTATTTAAAAAAGTTTTTAACGTTGTTTTTGGGTTTTCTTCGACTCAAAAAGTATTAGTAATTTTTAAGTGGCCGAAGGCATCATGACAATTTTGAAATAAGACCAAAACAAACAAATTTTCAAATTTTAAGTAGTTTTTAATTTAAGCCTCACTTTGACCTTAGTTTAATTTTAAATATAAGCCTGAATTTATTTTTTATTTGGTTTTTAAATGAAGCCCAAACCTAACCTAATCCAAGCTTTGAATTAAGCTGAAACCTCAATTTAGTCTAAGCTTTGAGCCTAAACCTAAATTTGCTAAACGAAATTAATTCAGCTAACGCGGACCGAGTTCGAGTCGATCAATGCTGACCTTTTCGATCATGTCACGGAGCCGATCAAGGCTGCCCTAGAAGATGCCAAAATTACTCCTGAGGAAGTTGACGAAATCGTTCTAGTTGGTGGCTCGACCAGAATTCCGCTCGTACGCAAAATCGTCGGATCGTTTTTTGGGTGAGAGTGGGCTGCATCTCCAAATTACGTGATTACTTACTTTAGACAAGTTCCAAACTACGGCATCGACCCTGAACTTGCTGTGGTGACTGGTGCATCTGTTCAGGCTGGCGTCATCGGCGGTGGATGGCCCCTTCAAGTCGCTGCGATGGAACTTCCGTCAAAACAGCGCAAGAAGCATATCTACGCTGGGAAAAAGGAGATTTAGAAGTTGTGTACATAGATCGGCACCAACTGCGTCAACTAACCCCTCTTGCCGGAGGAGAAAATATCTTTTTTGCTTTACAGAGTTTAAAATTTCAACACTTTTAAATGTTTTTGTTAATAATTTATTGCCTTATCTCCAATAAAAACTGTTTAGATGTTTCCATCCCAACTTTGCTCGCCTTGATCTCAGTTTGACATTATGACTTACTTAAAAAAAATTAAAGAAACCCCATTAGCGAAGGACCTTTTCAGCTCATTATGAAGGTCGACGACGGCGCTCTCATGGTTTTCGTACCCGTAAGAGTCCCTCCTCCTCCTATCAGCGCCGTGCTGATCGACGCCGATGACTTGGAGTAAACCTACCCTTTCTACCCTGAGTCTTTTCCATCCTCTCTTTCCACCCACTCCTGGACATGCTTACGTGCTTTTAAATATTTTTTAAAGCACAGAGCCAAACTACTTAAATCCTCTGCTTCCGTGACATAGATGCTTCTTTGCAACAACTCATGGACATGTTTGGGTTCATTCGAGAGTAAATTTCAATGCCCATTCCCACACTACCCTGATCCCCACACAACAAAGATGCAGAGCATCCTGGTTAGGATGCAGAGCATCCTAGTTCCCAAGAGAACAATCGAAAAATCTGCTCTCATAGGGCGCAAGCTGGGATTCGACCAACTCAAGTAATTGTCCCAGACTGATAGAATCGTCCATGTCCTGAAAACAAACAATTCCTAACACAGGATCCGAGGAAACGTGAATTTTTGTTCACAATGCATTTAAAACACACGGCACGCTTCTATTCGTCCAACTCAAATGTACGGAAATGCAAAATTCCGATTGAGTACCACATGCCGCATGCCGAACAAGTAAGAAGACGTTGTTTTTCACGTCAAATCACCTATTTCCACAGAAAACCTCAAAATTCCGGCCAAAACGGCCATTCTAAGCAAACCCACCCACGAAGACGCAGCAAAAACGCGTACTCGAGTACGCGTTTTTTTGCTCTTAACAAGCGGCGCCGCACGCCGCAGCCGCATCCGTCACCGCAATTGTACATGGCCACCTCACGCCGCAGCCGTCGCCGCAGATGGCGCCGCAGACGTCGCTTCAGCCGCAGTCGCACGTGTACGTGGCCGCAGGCATTACATTACTTTGACCTATAATTGTTTTCATACTAAAAACCTGACAATTACCAATTTTATTCAAACTTGTTAGATCAGAATCCAATTCAGTCTCGTAACTCTCTCAACTCTCTCGAAGGCAAATATTAAATTATCGAAAAGTCGATATTTACAAAAATACCGATATCAATTTTGAAATATAGAATATCGCACAGCCCTGTTGCGTTGATAAAAAACAACAGCGACTTTGTTATTTTGAGAACGTCGGCGATGAAGCAACAGAGGCGTTCGGAAAGGATGAACCTCGGTTGTTTCCACTTTGGAGTGTCGCGATGGGACCCACGTGGGTTTGCACTGCGACGCGGTCTGATGGCAGAGATTCCTCTTAAACTTTGTGACTTTCCCACCGCAGAAGGTCTTTGCCTCCGCTTTTTTGTGTTTATGTTTTTTGTCAAAACATGTCTTTATGTTTTTTATAGTCATTATGGTTCATTGATCCAATGAGCATTTGCTATTAAAGCGCTGCGTAGACATATTTGCTGGACCTGGCAAAACAGCATTAGTGGAATATTTCACAGAACAAGTTTTATTTGCGATTTTTGTGATCGAAATAATTATTTTGGAAACAAGTCGGTTTTCCAGAACCTTCCAGAAGCATTACATTCCAGGCACAGACAAGTGAGTCTGTGGATCATTTTTAAAGCGGGTTTTATAGTTTTTAAAGCGCGCGCTTCATGCATTTTTGCTGTTTTACTGCCGCTTCATTTCTGGAACGCGCTTGCGCCAACCGAATTACGCGCGAGCAGCAAATTCAAAAAACGCAGCAGCAAATCGAGATTTCACCTGCTGACTCGGTTTTATAGTTTGACGAGCGCGTCAAAAGTGGAGTCGTGTGTGCGCTGTGCTGTGAACCAACTTTATTTTGTCACACATGATATGAACGCCACGGTATTGCCCCATTGCAAAATTCCATCTCAAATTCCATCAAAATTACATATCCGGCTTTCAAATTTCCGAATTCCGCGTTTATTTCCATGTGTGAAACACAGCAAATAACGACAAGTTATAACGCGTTATAACGACAAATTCAACAAGCGCTCGATTTCGGTCTTCAAAATGGCCAAACACCGTCCATTTTTTGTCAGAATGGAACCGCAACCCTCAAAAATGCATTGCAAGCAGAAATCAGACCTCAAGCCATAGGGCTTAGGAGCCCCGAACACCCGCCCCTCAACCCTCCATTTTCAAAAATACGCGCCTTCCCCAGATTCCCTAAAGGTCGGAGGCGGCAGCAACATTTTGTAACGCTCGCTTTATTCGTCGTGGGCGGCTTTTGAAGCGCCGATTTTGCTTTTGAAGCGCGCTTCAAACGCAACTCGGAACGCACTTTGCAACTAAAAACACCCTTGCGCGTCGTCGTGGGTGGCCGCGCGCGCTTCAAAAATTCCCTAAATTTGTATGGCGTTAGCTTACAAACACGCGCGCGCGCTGAACTATAAAACCCCCTTAAAAGGCGCAAGCAGGTCGGAATTTTCCACGCTTTTTGTGAAAATTGGAAGAAAGGTGCGCGAAATCTGTTTTGCTAGTTCGCTAGTAAATGCTAATTTAAAACACAATATAAGAGCAAATTCCAGTGCTGAACGAGATAAGGGTTCAGAGAATGGACCACACACAGAACGCATTTGTGATGACGTAACGGCTGAGGGTCACTTCCCAAACGTTGCACGCTCGGCTTCCCAAACGCAATGACAACAACCCAAGATATGCTATCCGTCCCAAACAAGGACAACAACCGAAACTTTAAAAAATCTCACTAGAAACTTCAATTCTAATAGGCATAAGTGTTGGCTTTATGCGCCACCATGAGAATTGCGGGAAAAGAGACGCGCGAATCTTGTGAACGGACTACCGTGGACCTTTCCTATGTATTCACTGTTTCCAATTTTAGGCTTCGTTCCGGCTGGGTCAGCTCTCGGCAATATCCAGTGATGCCGTATAAATTTATCAGTTGGTTTCAAAACATTGTGTTGCTTGTAAAAGTTTGTATTTAGTGGCTACCACAGTCGCAGTAATTTACTTTGCTGCGAAGTACAGGCGTCCTGTTCCGCCGACAGTAGTCGGTGTAGACTTGGGCACAACATTCTCTTCCATAGGCGTGTATCATGCTTTTACGGATGGTGCCAAAATCATTTCAGATGATTTGGGGGAGTGTAGCATTCCTAGCGTTGTAGCGTTTTTGTAAGTTGTAAATGTTTTATCATTAGGATTGGATCATGATGCGAGTAGGAAATGATGAGGACCTGCGTTAGGGAACAAAGCAAATTTTTATTGACGACTTTCATAATGCAACTGCAGTGTGTTTAGGTCTAACGGTTCCGTCCTGGTAGGTCATCGCGCTGTTCAACAACAGGATAAGAACCCACTGCGTACGATCTATGACGCCAAGAGATTCATCGGTAAAATCTTTAAGGAAAATGATCCTCAATTTCATGGGAGAGGTTACGGTCTTGTAAGAGTTCGTTTTTGTTTTAGGCCGACCAGCAAAGGTATCCATTCGCGGTCAAGTTGTTTGAGAATGGTAGTGCCTACTTCGATGTACCGCTTTCCGATTCCGAAAGGTGTGTTATGAGTTTAACAAATATGTTCAACTTGTCAATTTGTAGGAGGATTGTGACTCCGGAGGAAGTCGGAGGAATAATTATTCGGTACTTGAAGTCCGCTACAGAAAAGGCTACGAAGACCCCTGTCAGTCAGCTCGTGATTGCTGTGCCTGTAGAGTTTGATGAAGAGCAAAGAAACGCCACAGCGAGAGCAGCGGACTTTGCCGGTTTGTGCAGTGGTTCCGTTGCCATGTCTCAAATGCGAAAGTTCTAGATTTGGAGACAAGACGTATTATCAGTGAACCTACGGCTGCCGCTTTGGCATATGGACTGCACAAGAAAAAGGGAGTGGAGCACATTGTCGTGGTCGACCTCGGTTAGTTCTTCTCCCTTTCTACCATCTTTGAAACGCTCGTTTTTAGGCGGTGGAACTCTTGATGTGTCTGTGCTGTGGCTTCAAGGAGGTGTTTTTGTGACACAGGCTATGGCTGGAAAAAACCGTCTTGGAGGGCAAGATTTCAACGACCGTGTCCAACACTTTCTGATGGAATATATCGAGAAGAGGTACGGAAAATCTGTGACTGATAAGGAAGACCTGCAGCAGCTTCGTTTGGCTATTGAAGAAGCTAAGATTCACTTGACCTCGCATCGAAAGCCACGATAACTTTGCATCTGAAGAACCTGGAATCCTTTTCTTATGAAGTCGGTGACCGGTTCGAATGTCTATGTGATTTGATTATATGTCATTAGGGCCGAAAACATTTACCGCTAATTGTTTGGCGCTGTTTTTTCGGTGCCAATGTCGTAGCACTGTCTCTGTAAACTAAATGGTTTCAGCTAACGCGGACCGAGTTCGAGTCGATCAATGCTGACCTTTTCGATCACATCAAGGAGCCGATCAAGGCTGCCCTAGAAGATGCCCAAATTACTCCTGAGGAAGTTGACGAAATCGTTCTAGTCGGTGGCTCGACCAGAATTCCGCTCGTGCGCAAAATCGTCGAATCGTTTTTTGGGTGAGAGTGGGCTGCATCTCCAAATTACATGATTACTTACTTTAGACAAGTTCCAAACTATGACATCGACCCTGAGCTGGCTGTGGTGACTGGAGTATCGGTTGAGGCCGACGCCATCGGCGTGGATGGCTCCGTAAAGCTGCTGTGATGGAACTTCCGTTAGAGCAGCGCAAGCGGCATAACTACACTGAGAAAAAGGAGATCTAGAAGTTGTGGACATAGATCGGCACTAACTGCGTCACAGCTGCATTAACCGATTCCCTCCCACTCGCCTTGATCTCATCTTTCAGAATAAATACCTCGACATTTCATAACTTAACATAACATACCCCCATGCGTAGACTGATGCAGTAGGTACCAAAAAGATGGGTAAATAAAATTCTTTAAATAACTCATCATTGTAAACTGAAGAATCCTCATCAGCGAAGGACAGGAGTCCGGCGACTGCCAAGGGGTGGCTTCAGAACGAGTTATTTTGAGAACGGAGCAAGACAGTTAGCCACAGGACAGTTATTATGGTCTTTTGGGAGCGCCGAAGACGCGACAGTTGGTGGCACCGAGTTTGCAGATAGGTCTGACAGACCTAAGATTAGGCTGGGATTTAAACTAGTTAAAAATTAGTTACCAACCGTTGGATGGGTCATATTTTGACACCTCTTTCAGAACGCTTCTGGAGGTTTTCTCACCACGTGTAGCTGTTTCAGGGCACGCCAGTCGAATTTGAAGATCGCAAAGCAGCCGATCGGCCAAAATTAATTGCGCGAACTCGTCTTCGTCTTCACGACGTGTGGACCTGACGCCCAAGCCGGCCGAGCGCTTCTCATCATGGAGCTCGAGATTCGAGGGATGCGCAGAGAATTCGTCAGCTGCGCTCGTGGATACTTGTCCCAAGACCCGAAACTCGCCCAGCGCATCTTGGAGAACAGCAACAAGGTAAGTCTGCATGTTCCCTGTGTTTGGCCTTCTTTGGAGCGTTAAGAGCTGCTACGACTACGTGGAGTTGCTGGATGAAATTAGGGTGAAGCTGAAAAACAACGTGGAGATTGGTAAGGCTCGTAATTTCTGGCTTTTGAGGGTTTGGAAGGCTAATTTCGGAGTTTTCAGATGACGACTACATCGACGCAAGCTGGTGAAAACTTTTGCCACTTTGTTTGAGGCATATTTGAATCTGTAAAATGTGCCGATTTGGGCACTTTTGTAGGTGACTTTTGGGACAAATCCTTGGTTAAAATGGGGCATAACATCAAGCGCATTTTACTGTTGATTTGCGGGCTTTTTAAGGGGGCGGAGGTTCCACGATGTCCACGATTTCTGTTCTCTCATTGCGTGAAATACCGTAACCATTTTATGTAATTCTAAGCGTTATTCATCCCACATCCCAAGCTTCTCTTCACGCTTGATCCGGTCGAGTTTTCCGATTCTCAGGTTTATTTAGAGGTTCAAAGGCAGAGGTTCACCGGGTACACTTGTTGCCTTGCTTTCTGAGCGCTTCAACCAGATTTGAAACATTTTAGCCTTTGAGGAGAGGCCTTCTTAGAGTGCAGGTTGAAACCTAAATTCCATTATTTGGGTCTCTTTGTAGGACCGTTTTCCTACATGGAAGCTGTTGAGCTTGAATTTCAAGAGGCATCGAGCTTCTTTGACCTTTTAGGATCCATGGCTTTCTTAAGTAACCTTATTCACGAAGTAACGCTATTCAGAGAACCTACAGAACCCAAACCAGAACAGGAAGCTTTCCCGAGAAACCTTCAGCGTATATAAGTTCAAATGGTTGAGGTGTGCAAACTCACCTTGACAAGTGTTTTCTAGACTTGGACAGGTAACGTGGCTAAATCCGCGAGAACCTGCGAGACCGTGTTAGACCCGTGCACCAGTTAACCCTGTCCCTTACAAGTCGATCTTACTCAACTCACTGTAAGCATCAATATAAATGTTTCCATCTTCATTTATTAAATCTGTTGGAACAAGCACCGCAATAACTAACAATCAAATGCACTTACACGTCGTTTTCAAAATACAGAGTGATTGCCAATTTGGTTCTGCTTCCACAATAGGTTACTCTTTGTTTGCTTTTCGACGAGTGTGAAACACTCACTTTCGTTAATTTGTCCGTGGCCGTCTGCGTGTAGAACAATCCATCGAGATCGCAATCTGCAATCCGAAGATCCCAACCCGCAAAAGTAATCTCTTTTGGCCTTTTGGTTGTTACCACGGCAACTTGCTTACAACAATTTTCCCAAGTTTCCACAAGAAAAGATAGTTTTTTGGCAAGCCTGTTCTTGCGTTGGCTGGTAAACTTGGCCAGGTAACAGAAGGGAGAAGCGAAGAATAGTTGGAGCAAATTTCCCAGCCATTCTTCATCCTCAATTAACGAGGTGATCGAAAGCGTAGAAAACCGACCGTTTCTTAATTGAAAGTCCCGAAACTTCACCAAATTTTCTTCCTTTCCAGCTGGTAAATGCAATCCATGAGAGTTGATGCATTGGTTAAGTTGATTCAAGTAAGAATAAATTTTCGATGCTCGACAACAAAAGTCAAAAAACATAAACCGGGCAAAGTTCCGAAGTCGGGACAGCAACGTTTGGAAGACTGGATCGTCCCAGGAGACCCACGAAGCGGGCACCTCATTCTTCTGGTACACTTTACAGTGAAAGATGTAAAAGTAACTTTTGGGCAATCGGAAAAACTGAGAGAGGCTCAAATCTCTGACGTGTTCTCCTCCAAGTGTTCCATGAGCCACTGTTGAGTAGGATATTTTCGATCCGTCGTCAGAAACGTAGATGTACATTGTCAAAACCATTTTGTTCTGAGAGGCTTTCTTTATCACCGATCCGTAGATGCCAGGAAAAGCGTTGCTTTGGTGACGATAAGTGCAGAAATGTAGGTGAACCACTTCTTCGATGAAAGTGAGAGGAACTTCGTCCATTTTGAGCTGACGGTCACGATGAAGGTTGACTAAAAGTTCAAGTCTTAAATGGAATATGGTCCGGCGGAAGCATCGCTTCAAAGCATTCGGTAAATAGCATTGCATAAGATCAAAATGTTAACCCCTACTAGGCTAATGTCGTCGGCGGTGAACGCAGTAAGGATGAGGGAGAGCCTCCGACCGACGACCGGTCGCTGCATTTCGAGAATGTTGAAATGAGGCGATTCGTCTAGTTGCGTTAGGCTAGACACCGGACATGGCATTTAAGGCGTCCCGGGTCAGCGAAGCGGTCAGTCAGTCGCTTGGAGGGTCGTGCCACGCTGACGTGTCGCTCTGAAAACAGTTCTGTCGTGTCTCCCATGCTTTATATAATCTATTCTAATGTTTCGGTTATCTAATCCAACACGCTTCCCAAAAAACTATCTTTTCTTGTAGAAACCTGAGTTTTTGACTCCAAGCTCCGGAGCTGAATTGGTCAAGAAACGTTTCCAATCCAGAAAGGCTTCATCCTCTTCGGGTTCCTCTTCGACAGCAGGACAGCAGCGTGGACGGGCTCTTAAAAAAAGTCCACGGAACTAGAGGACTCAAGAGACCCCGAGACCTCGGCTGGCTCGCTGGGCTGGTACTCCGGGGAGTCCAGTGGGCTAAGAAAGAATGGGCTGAGAACCAACGGGCTGATCGAACTTGGGCTGCAGAAACGTCTGAAGAGAGGACGATTAGCAACGGAAACGTCTCTTGACACTACCGGTGTGTCGGCTTCGAAGTCCTCAGGACTCAACTCAGACAGCACATCGAGCGGTGTTCGGGCTGATTCCAGGGCAGCTTCTACAAAGACAAGACGAAAGATTCGGCGGCGGAGGCAAATCCAATTCTCCAACTCGGAGGGCGCGGAGAGGGGAGGAGACATGGAGACAGTGGAAATGAGCTTCTTAGGTGGAGAATAGGTGGAGGATATAAGTGGATGTAATTTATTTCATGTATTTGTTATGTGGAAATAATTTGACTGAAAGACTGAAAGACAGACTGAAAGAGACTGACTAAAGTGTCGCACTCAAAATTCCGTGTGACTAAAGTGTCGCACCACGAGTGTGTTCAGTATCCTAGTGTGTCCACGAAACCCAAAATTGCAAATTTGTGTAGCCAAATGTTTAGTTTTGCGTTTTCGACCGTAAGAGTCTTACGGTAAAAAATCGTTAGACTAGAAGTAGCGTGAATGAGAGTATCTTAACCAACGTTAGTATGTACAGGGTTGCGCAAAAAAAAACAGCGCACCTATCTCGAAGTGGTTGCATTTTTGAAGCATACAATGTTAAGATGAAATGTGCAACAGGCAATTCCGCGTCGAATGACCTATAGCACGCTCCTGTCAGGTCTAACGTTGTGGACTTAGAGCCAAATGTCTGGAAAAACTGTTAGGACAGTAAGGTCAATTTTGGGAGGCTCGTATCTCGACGCTTATTTGTCAAATTTGACCGTTTTTGGGTGCAATCGATAGAGGAAATCGAAAACAACTTTCCGCAAAAACCAGAAAAAAACAAAAATTGCCAAAATTGTGCCTTGTTCTCCCCTAACCTTCGTTCTCCGAACCAGACATGTCTGGAAAATGTATGGCGGCCAACCGTCCCTTTCCAGACATAGCCCACATCCAATTTCAAGTGTTCCTTCTATGCGAGAAGACCGATTTGAGCGTTTTCAGATGGTCTCAGACTGCCCAGAATCGGATTCCACGAGCGCGATAGCGCGATTTTGTCAGCCTGGAATGCTCGTTTTTGGCCTGATTTTTAGGGTCGTCTAGAGGCGCTCCTCTGGAAGGTAATCATGAATGCGTCGATCGCCAAAACAAGGATTTTCGCTTTCTGATGGCCTGAAGCTTTCGATGACCGAACTAACAAGGGAACATTCCCAAGTGTGAAATTCAAATCGAGCTGAAAATATTTACTCTTGGTGGCAATCTAACAATTGCAAGAATCTTACGGATTTGAGATTCCAATGACGTAATTTAAAAATTTAAAACCTGGAAAAGCTCGGAAATATTGAGCACTTGGGATACTTTGAAATCTAGACACGCTTGGAAATAACCTCAATAAACGGCGAATCCACTCCCATCTGGCCTTCTTCATTTGGAGAACAAAAAACAACATTTCAATAAAATTTTAACGCATTTTACCAAAATTGAATGGCCAGATTTGAGTTGATTTTACACACGACTCCACTTTTGACGCGCTCATCGAACTATAAAACCGTGTCAGCTGGTGAAATCTCGATTTGCTGCTGCGTTTTTTGAATTTGCTGCTCGCACGTAATTTGGTTGGCGCAAGCGCGTTCCAGAAATGAAGCGGCAGTAAAACAGCAAAAAATGCGTGATGCGCGCGCGCTTTAAAATCTATAAAACCCGCTTTAGAAATGACCGATCCAGACTCACTTGTCTGTGCCTGGAATGTAATGCTTCTGGAAGGTTCTGGAAAACCGACTTGTTTCCAAAATAATTACAAAAATCGCAAATAAAACTTGTTCTGTGAAATATTCCACTAATGCTGTTTTGCCAGGTCCAGCAAATATGTCTACGCAGCGCTTTAATAGCAAATGCTCATTGGATCAATGAACCATAATGACTATAAAAAACATAAAGACATGTTTTGACAAAAAACATAAACACAAAAAAGCGGAGGCAAAGACCTTCTGCGGTGGGAAAGTCACAAAGTTTAAGAGGAATCTCTGCCATCAGACCGCGTCGCAGTGCAAACCCACGTGGGTCCCATCGCGACACTCCAAAGTGGAAACAACCGAGGTTCATCCTTTCCGAACGCCTCTGTTGCTTCATCGCCGACGTTCTCAAAATAACAAAGTCGCTGTTGTTTTTTATCAACGCAACAGGGCTGTGCGATATTCTATATTTCAAAATTGATATCGGTATTTTTGTAAATATCGACTTTTCGATAATTTAATATTTGCCTTCGAGAGAGTTGAGAGAGTTACGAGACTGAATTGGATTCTGATCTAACAAGTTTGAATAAAATTGGTAATTGTCAGGTTTTTAGTATGAAAACAATTATAGGTCAAAGTAATGTAATGCTGCGGCCACGTACACGTGCGACTGCGGCTGAAGCGACGTCTGCGGCGCCATCTGCGGCGACGGCTGCGGCGTGAGATTGCGGCACCGGCTGCGGCGCCGCGTGCTCTTTCACGTGCGGCAGCGTTTTTCTTGGGGCGGCCACGTACACGTGCGGCGCCGGCTGCGCCTGCGGCGTGCGGCGCCGTTTGTTAAGAGAAAAAAATGCGTACTCGAGTACGCGTTTTTGCTGCGTCTTTGTGGGTGGGTTTGCCTAGAATGGCCGTTTTGGCCGGAATTTTGAGGTTTTCTGTGGAAATAGGTAATTTGACGTGAAGAACGTCTTCTTACTTGTTCGGCATGCGGCATGCATCGGAATTTTGCATTTCCGTACATTTGAGTTGGGCGAATAGAAGCGTGCCGTGTGTTTTCAATGCATTGTGGACAAAAATTCACGTTTCCTCGGATCCTGTGTTAGGAATTGTTTGTTTTCAGGACACGGACGATTCTGTCAGTCTGGGACAATTACTTGAGTTGGTCGAATCCCAGCTTGCGCCCTATGAGAGAGCAGATTTTTCGATTGTTCTCTTGGGAACTAGGATGCTCTGCATCCTAACCAGGATGCTCTGCATCTTTGTTGTTGGGGATCAGGGTAGTGTGGGAATGGGCATTGAAATTTACTCTCGAATGAACCCAAACATGTCCATGAGTTGTTGCAAAGAAGCATCTATGTCACGGAAGCAGAGGATTTAAGTAGTTTGGCTCTGTGCTTTAAAAAATATTTAAAAGCACGTAAGCATGTCCAGGAGTGGGTGGAAAGAGAGGATGGAAAAGACTCAGGGTAGAAAGGGTAGGTTTACTCCAAGTCATCGGCGTCGATCAGCACGGCGCTGATAGGAGGAGGAGGGACTCTTACGGGTACGAAAACCATGAGAGCGCCGTCGTCGACCTTGAGCTGAAAAGGTCCTTCGCTAATGGGGATTCTTTAATTTTTTTTATTTACCGATTTCTTTGGCACCTATGTACCTCATCAGGCTTTTCCATTTTCATAACGTCTTCCAGTTGAGGTATGATAAGGTACTCGACTCCAAGGCTTCGAGGTTCATCAAGAAAAAGCGAAAAAGGCTGTAAACGCGACAAAGAGTTCCGAATGCCTGACAGCAAGTTTAAGTTGCTCCAGTTTTCGTTGATAGAGTGCTGGACATGTTGAACGAAAACGTAAGGAATGGCGTTCATGGCGTGATCGGCGTGTTCAAGCAATAATGGAAAATTGGACTTTGAGCCTAATATCATTTCACACGTTCATGAATCACACATTGAAATTGATTTACGGAAAAGTTGAGACCTTCGCTGATGTGAGATCTGAGACATTAAAGAAATCAAATATAAAACTGTCTATAAGAAATTCAATCGGCTAAATTAACATCCAAGTTTAAAATCAGTTCAATTTTTTCAGGTACTGGAATGTTGGCGGAAATAAGGTATTGGCGCCGTCCGGATCCTTTCGGCGAAGTCGCGCATGATATAGTCACGCAGCTGCTTCAGGTGGTTCAGACTGATGAAACGTTTCTCGAACCAGCGCTCAATCGTCGTTTCCCTTTTTCCGAATAACAAGAATCTTCATTCAGACTGAACTGTGTCCTGGTGCATAATGTCGGTCAGGATGAATTTGTTTTGCCCGATGTAGTAGGAGTCAATGACGCGCATGCACCTTTTAGTACACCATCGTGCCTCCGGTGTTCTTGTCGTGCTAAAATGAGTTATTAAGGTTACATTTCTGCTTTAGCTACCTGGAAGTCCTCATCGCTGGCTGATCCGTACTAAAAATAGCGGCACTCGTTTCCTTTTTCGCTATTCTTGGATGAATCAGCAAGCCTTGGAGTCGAGTATATCCCCTTCCTCCGTTGGACGACGTTATGAAAATTGAGAATGCTTAATTTAGCAACATCACAGTAACCGAAAGCAGTTCAGGTCATTATCACAAGGCTCTTGATGACAACGACATCTCTAGAATTGGCTCGGTTGGCAAAAGTGTTTTGAAAGAATGACCACTTTTCGATACAATTCTCTACAAACCATGTTTGAATGAATTGATAATCCCCGTTCCTCATAAGGCTTCAATGCATCATTTCGTAGACAAACTCAGGGATTTGTGGATGGGAGGCGCCGGACATTTTAGGCGCCGGACATTTCAGCGCCGGACATTTCAGCGCCGGACATTTCAGTGCCGGCCGTTTCAGCGCCAACTGGTTCAGCGCCAACTGGTTCAGCTCGCACATTTTGCCGCTGGTGCTTCTAGATTCTATAGGCGACTCTATAGGCAGTATACCTCATCTGCTCCGCAATATCCGCAATCTTTTGGCGAGGTCGGAATCTTAAAAATCGGGTGATTGCGTCCTACTCACATATATACCAACAACAACTTAAAGGGACACGGTCACCGTTTTTTCGCACCATCACAGATCGCGCTCATTTCTGGGGCAATGGGGTTTTCGAAGGCGCTGATCACGATTCTGGCGTCAGAATGGCGAGAAACGGCTTCAGGACTGCGCAATATGGCAAGGATAAGACAAAAAGGAGAATTTTACCAGTCGTTGAGCGGTCCCGACGCGACAATCCTGATCGAGACGCAGTCGCTTACGGTGAAATCGGATTTGGGTTTGCATTTCTTTCTGTCGGCGAAATCGTCGTTTTGCGCCGCAAGTTGAATTTCACGCCGAAATGCGCCCCGATTTCAACGAATTTTTGGAGCTTCACGTTTTGGTCAGTCGATTTTATTAGAACACGATGCTTTGTGGTTAATTTTCTTTCATTTCAGGGGCGGCGAGCTGGGCAAGCGAGGGTGAAGCGTGCTGGGACTGCGGTTTAGAATTTATTGAATCCAGCCCTAGTGACGGTAAAATGAGTGTAGACGTGATTTGGATCACCTTCCGGACATAAGTCGATGATGTATTTCGGACACATGCTGGGATTTCGACTCTGTTGTTGCATCCCAGGACGCCGTGGGCGCACGCAGTCCAGATGCGGTAGAGTTCTTTGCGCATAGCTTTGGCTAGGGTTACTGGCCTCTTTGCTTACGTTCGACCTACGGCTCGCGACAAGATCCATACTATAAGCTGAATATTGATGGCCTCTTTGAATCCTGGCTCGTTGATTATGCAAGTATGCTGTCCTTTCAGCCTTTTCTGGAGACTGACTGAGGAAACGGTGTTGCTCTGTGAGCTTTCCCTGTCGCAGAAATATTCGCGAGCGAAAGATCCATTTGTAAAGCCACAATTGTTACAACTGCAGTAGCTCCGGGCATCTTGGTTTTGGTCTAGGTTGCACAAAACCAATTGCCTATGCGTACGTCGAAGCCATTAATAGCCCATATACCTTCTCAAAGCTCAGATCAGCCCTCCTCCCCATTCCGATGCTCTAATGGCGATACTCCACTTAGCAAGCAGGCTAGAGAATGCTCTCCGGAAGTCGCATAGAAACCGCCGTGAACGCCATTTCGGTCGACTACTCGCCACTAACAGCTCTGGACACCCAAAACCAGCGACTACTTCAAGACAGCAAAAGAAGTTTTTCCTCGTGGAATGGACGCAGATACAACAGCTTCTCCAACTGGCGCACTGCCCTGCGTGCAGAAAGCGCCTGATGGACGAAAGTTCTCCGCCTAATGTTCATCGGAAAGGATCTGCGATCGTCGTGCGTTGCTCTTGCGAATATGGAAATGGGGCAGCCTCTCTCAGGTTCAGGGAGTAGCTATCTGCTCCGGTGATTGTTCTTTCCGTGGGATGCTACACGGCTGGAATCCCTCGAGACGCTTCACTGTGGCACTGACCTTCACGAGCACATTAAAGAAACCCAGGAGTTTGAAGATAGCTACCTGGACTTTGAATGAGAGAGTGCGATCGTGAATAAATGAGTCCGCTTGTAAATCCATAAAACTCGCTTCAACACCAGATAATCATCGCACCCAGCACGCTTCACCCCTGCCCAGCTCGCCGCCCCTGAAATGAAAGAAAATTAACCACAAAGCATCGTGTCTAATAAAATCGACTGACCAAAACGTGAAGCTCCAAAAAATCGGGGCGCATTTCGGCGTGAAATTCAACTTGCGGCGCAAAACGACGATTTCGCCGACAGAAAGAAATGCAAACCAAAATCCGATTTCACCGTAAGCGACTGCGTCTCGATCAGGATTGTCGCGTCGGGACCGCTCAACGACTGGTAAAATTCAAAATTCTCCTTTTTGTCTATCCTAACTTTGCCATATTGCGCAGCCCTGAAGCCGTTTCTCGCCATTCTGACGCCAGAATCGTGATCAGCGCCTTCGAAAACCCCCTGCCCAGAAATGAGCGCGATCCGTGACACCAAAAAACGACGAAAAAGCGATGTCTGTGTCCTTTAAAACAGAGACCAAATAAAGCAGGAACAAGGCGTGGACAGATAAAAGATTGGGGACATAATGATAGAGCCACCTTATAAAAAGCCAATTTCATGCTTGTTTTCAAACGGTTAGCTACGTTTTAAATGCAATAATCATGTTTAACGCGTTAATTTAACCTACAAACCATGTTATCGCTTTAAAAAAGACGTCACAAGTTGAAGTTTGGAATCTTTTGTCAGTTTCTGACTCATATAGCTGAACTTGGGGAATTTTCAGGTTTCAAACGTATTTTTACGCATTTTATGGCTGATAGAGCTGATAGAGCCAAAATGGTTTTTTACTACGTGAAAGAGAGCGTCAGGCAAATTGAATGAACCGCCAAATTTGATGGCTAAATTTTGTTCAAACGGTTTGCTGCGATTGTTAAATATGCACCACTCAGCAGAAAAAATTTGGTTAGCTTCTTAGGATCTCAGAAACGCAAAATGTCAGCATATCCTCCATTTCAAAATCTTCTTCCGATTTTTTCAGCGCGAATTCCAACTTTCCAAATTTTCTGAAAAGCGATGCTAAGCGCGATTACAGTAGGCGCGTTCTTCTTCGCGTCAAAATCCTTCTTCAAATCCACGAGGCGGATTTGAAGAAGGATTTTCATCTTCATTTTGACGTTTGAGATTCTTCTTCCATGTTGCCCATTTTAGGGTAAAACGGTCTGAAGCGCTGGTACTTGATATCTCGGGAGTATTCTTGTCATCAAATATATCTTTTGCAGAGCTATCCATTTTGGTGACCATAGTTTCATGTGGTTTCGGAACAAAATTATAGGGCACAGCAACGTCTGACAAAGATCGTTTCAATCGACCTGCGTTCAAGTTTTATTTAGGTTGAGTATTTCATCCTATAATTCTCTTAACAAGGCAGCAATTTCAGGAGCTAAGAGTGATGGTAAAAAAATTCCTTCTCCCTTCTGCAAAATTTTCTGAGGAGCTTCAGAGACTTTTCTGACTTTCTGACTCTGGGACAGAATGGCGGCAAAGTTGCCGCGCGTTTTCCGCAGGCGGAGGAAACAAGGCGGCAAAGTTGCCGCGCGTTTTCCGCAGGCGGAAGCGAGGCGGCGAAGCCGCCGAGGACCGTGACTTGAAAATCTCCGATTTTCTAGAATCGTCGGAAATATTTACTCTTGGGGGCAATCTAACAATTGCAAGAATCTTACGGATTTGAGATTCAATGACGTAATTTAAAACCTGGAAAAGCTCGAAATATTGAGCACTTGGGATACTTTGAAATCTAGACACGCTTGGAAATAACCTCAATAAACGACGAATCAACTCAAATCTGGCCATTCAATTTTGGTAAAATGCGTTAAAATTTTATTGAAATGTTGTTTTTTGTTCTCCATAATTTTTTGTGAAGTCAAAAAATGAATGAAGAAGGCCAGATGGGAGTGGATTCGCCGTTTATTGAGGTTATTTCCAAGCGTGTCTAGATTTCAAAGTATCCCAAGTGCTCAATATTTCCGAGCTTTTCCAGGTTTAAATTACGTCATTGGAATCTCAAATCCGTAAGATTCTTGCAATTGTTAGATTGCCACCAAGAGTAAATATTTTCAGCTCGATTTGAATTTCACACTTGGGAATGTTCCCTTGTTAGTTCGGTCATCGAAAGCTTCAGGCCATCAGAAAGCGAAAATCCTTGTTTTGGCGATCGACGCATTCATGATTTGGATTTGACCTTCCAGAGGAGCGCCCTAGACGACCCTAAAAATCAGGCCAAAAACGAGCATTCAGGCTGACAAAATCGCGCTCGTGGAATCCGATTCTGGGCAGTCTGAGACCATCTGAAAACGCTCAAATCGGTCTTCTCGCATAGAAGGAACACTTGAAATTGGATGTGGGCTATGTCTGGAAAGGGACGGTTGGCCGCCATACATTTTCCAGACATGTCTGGTTCGGTGAACGAAGGTTAGGGGAGAACAAGGCACAATTTTGGCAATTTTTGTTTTTTTCTGGTTTTTGCGGAAAGTTGTTTTCGATTTCCTCTATCGATTGCACCCAAAAACGGTCAAATTTGACAAATAAGCGTCGAGATACGAGCCTCCCAAAATTGACCTTACTGTCCTAACAGTTTTTCCAGACATTTGGCTCTAAGTCCACAACGTTAGACCTGACAGGAGCGTGCTATAGGTCATTCGACGCGGAATTGCCTGTTGCACATTTCATCTTAACATTGTATGCTTCAAAAATGCAACCACTTCGAGATAGGGTGCGCTGTTTTTTTTTGCGCAACCCTGTACATACTAACGTTGGTTAAGATACTCTCATTCACGCTACTTCTAGTCTAACGATTTTTTACCGTAAGACTCTTACGGTCGAAAATCTCAGATCGCAAAACTAAACATTTGGCTACACAATTTGCAATTTTGGGTTTCGTGGACACACTAGGATACTGAACACACTCGTGGTGCGACACTTTAGTCACACGGAATTTTGAGTGCGACACTTTAGTCCACGGAATTTGAGTGGACACTTTAGTCAGTCTCTTTCAGTCTGCTTTCAGTCAAATTATTTCCACATAACAAATACATGAAATAAATTACATCCACTTATATCCTCCACCTATTCTCCACCTAAGAAGCTCATTTCCACTGTCTCCATGTCTCCTCCCCTCTCCGCGCCCTCCGAGTTGGAGAATTGGATTTGCCTCCGCCGAATCTTTCGTCTTGTCTTTGTAGAAGCTGCCCTGGAATCAGCCCGAACACCGCTCGATGTGCTGTCTGAGTTGAGTCCTGAGGACTTCGAAGCCGACACACCGGTAGTGTCAAGAGACGTTTCCGTTGCTCCCTTCAGAAATCGTCCCTCTTCAGACGTTTCTGCAGCCCAAGTTCGATCAGCCCGTTGGTTCTCAGCCATTCTTTCTTAGCCACTGGACCTCCGGAGTACCAGCCCAGCGAGCCAGCCGAGGTCTCGGGTCTCTTGAGTCCTCTAGTTCCGTGGACTTTTTTTAAGAGCCCGTCCACCTGCTGTCGAAGAGGAACCCGAAGAGGATGAAGCCTTTCTGGATTGGAAACGTTTCTTGACCAATTCAGCTCCGGAGCTTGGAGTCAAAAACTCAGGTTTCTACAAGAAAAGATAGTTTTTTGGGAAGCGTGTTGGATTAGATAACCGAAACATTAGAATAGATTATATAAAGCATGGGAGACACGACAGAACTGTTTTCAGAGCGACACGTCAGCGTGGCACGACCCTCCAAGCGACTGACTGACCGCTTCGCTGACACGCCTTAAATGCCATGTCCGGTGTCTAGCCTAACGCAACTAGACGAATCGCCTCATTTCAACATTCTCGAAATGCAGCGACCGGTCGTCGGTCGGAGGCTCTCCCTCATCCTTACTGCGTTCACCGCCGACGACATTAGCCTAGTAGGGGTTAACATTTTGATCTTATGCAATGCTATTTACCGAATGCTTTGAAGCGATGCTTCCGCCGGACCATATTCCATTTAAGACTTGAACTTTTAGTCAACCTTCATCGTGACCGTCAGCTCAAAATGGACGAAGTTCCTCTCACTTTCATCGAAGAAGTGGTTCACCTACATTTCTGCACTTATCGTCACCAAAGCAACGCCTTCCTGGCATCTACGGATCGGTGATAAAGAAAGCCTCTCAGAACAAAATGGTTTTGACAATGTACATCTACGTTTCTGACGACGGATCGAAAATATCCTACTCAACAGTGGCTCATGGAACACTTGGAGGAGAACACGTCAGAGATTTGAGCCTCTCTCAGTTTTTCCGATTGCCCAAAAGTTACTTTTACATCTTTCACTGTAAAGTGTACCAGAAGAATGAGGTGCCCGCTTCGTGGGTCTCCTGGGACGATCCAGTCTTCCAAACGTTGCTGTCCCGACTTCGGAACTTTGCCCGGTTTATGTTTTTTGACTTTTGTTGTCGAGCATCGAAAATTTATTCTTACTTGAATCAACTTAACCAATGCATCAACTCTCATGGATTGCATTTACCAGCTGGAAAGGAAGAAAATTTGGTGAAGTTTCGGGACTTTCAATTAAGAAACGGTCGGTTTTCTACGCTTTCGATCACCTCGTTAATTGAGGATGAAGAATGGCTGGGAAATTTGCTCCAACTATTCTTCGCTTCTCCCTTCTGTTACCAGTTTACCAGCCAACGCAAGAACAGGCTTGCCAAAAAACTATCTTTTCTTGTGGAAACTTGGGAAAATTGTTGTAAGCAAGTTGCCGTGGTAACAACCAAAAGGCCAAAAGAGATTACTTTTGCGGGTTGGGATCTTCGGATTGCAGATTGCGATCTCGATGGATTGTTCTACACGCAGACGGCCACGGACAAATTAACGAAAGTGAGTGTTTCACACTCGTCGAAAAGCAAACAAAGAGTAACCTATTGTGGAAGCAGAACCAAATTGGCAATCACTCTGTATTTTGAAAACGACGTGTAAGTGCATTTGATTGTTACTATTGCGGTGCTTGTTCCAACAGATTTAATAAATGAAGATGGAAACATTTATATTGATGCTTACAGTGAGTTGAGTAAGATCGACTTGTAAGGGACAGGGTTAACTGGTGCACGGTCTAACATGGTCTCGCATCTCGCGGATTTAGCCACGTTACCTGTCCAAGTCTAGAAAACACTTGTCAAGGTGAGTTTGCACACCTCAACCATTTGAACTTATATACGCTGAAGGTTTCTCGGGAAAGCTTCCTGTTCTGGTTTGGGTTCTGTAGGTTCTCTGAATAGCGTTACTTTCGGAATAAGGTTACTTAAGAAAGCCATGGATCCTAAAAGGTCAAAGAAGCTCGATGCCTCTTGAAATTCAAGCTCAACAGCTTCCATGTAGGAAAACGGTCCTACAAAGAGACCCAAATAATGGAATTTAGGTTTCAACCTGCACTCTAAGAAGGCCTCTCCTCAAAGGCTAAAATGTTTCAAATCTGGTTGAAGCGCTCAGAAAGCAAGGCAACAAGTGTACCCGGTGAACCTCTGCCTTTGAACCTCTAAATAAAACCTGAGAATCGGAAAACTCGACCGGATCAAGCGTGAAGAGAAGCTTGGGATGTGGGATGAATAACGCTTAGAATTACATAAAATGGTTACGGTATTTACGCAATGAGAGACAGAAATCGTGGACATCGTGGAACCTCCATTTTTGGACTCACAAACAGTCTTCCCCGCGGTGCTCTTCTCGGTGACCGAATCCATCGAATGTCCAGAGCGGCTCGGCGATTGGGTTTCTAAAACAGATTTAAAGCTAATCTCAGCTCGAAAACGTGCCATGTGAAGAAGCTTGTGAAGCCTTCTCGATCATCGAGTTGTTCCCTGATCGACACGACGACTGAGGATGAAGAGGGGACGGGGAACCTGCAAATAAGAGAATTCAGCAGCTGGCTTCTCTTGGCAAACTTACGCACTGTATTCTCAACGGCCATGTCCACGGAATGCTTCGACAACTGAGGCTCACGGGAGGCGTTAGGCTTGTTCGGCGCCATCGTCATCGTCTTGGAACGGATTAACTCTTCGCTCTGAGTCCGTTCGAGCTTCTTCAGTTGGCGGCTGCAGACTGCGTGGTGCTCGCTTTTGGGACCGAGAGGTCCTTCCGACAGTGGAATTCTCGAGGCTGAAATATGGATTTTATGAGCGTGTGCAAAAACTACTTTTATGACGACAAAGCGATCTTACAGACCTACGTTTAAGACCACCGGAATTCGGTTAACAACGTCCTTGGATGGCTTGAAAATCAGCTCCAAAATTTGCACTTTTTTACTGCGAAACCGCTTCCAAAAACAAATCTTGCCTAATTTAACTCGATATCGGATTCAAGTCGACATGGGTACCTTCATCTCGTCAGCAAACGTTTCCCCGAATCGCAGCCACAGAGTTCCGCATTTTTACCGGAAAGCGCGCCCTCACTGATCTCCACGTAATGAGGACAGGTTTTGGGACAGTGTTCGCACTTCGAGAAGGGTTTCACGGTCCACGAGTTCCAAGATTTGCAAGAGAACCTTGTCCGTAAGGTTGTCGAGGGTCGCCTGAAGGAGAGCGACTTCAGAAACGCGGAAAGCAAGCGCGGAACTAGCGAGAAAGAATGGTTCGGCGTTAGCCATTTCAAACCTTATTTGGGCTTCGTTTGCGAATAAATTTGTGTTCAAAACTTATATGGCTGAGCTCCATTTGTAGCCTTAAACATGCTCAAATAGTGGCTTAAATCGAGCACCTCACAAGAAGCTTCAAAATCAGGATCAAAATTGGCTGTTCTAGGCTCAAGCTCCACTGCTCAAACTGCCTTAAATTGAGCTACAACCATGACCGAACTAAATTTCCTAATTCTAGGTGTTTTGGCTCCAAAATGACCCAAGTTTCACTTGAATCTCAACCCAACAATAACCTCAAACCACCTCATTTTTTGCGAATTTCGACTCGATCAAGCTCTCCAAATGGCCCAAAATATTCGTCAAACAGTGATGGCGAAACGTTCGTCCAGGACCAACCTAATGGGCTTCCGAATCCCTTCAAATTCAAGCGAATTTGAGCCCTGCTCCTTATCAAAATGACTCTAAATACTTACCTGACTGATTTCATCCTGGAATCCGCGCTTCAGTAGCTTGATTAAGCACGACGAAATAGCTCCGCGGCATTCTATCAGCATTTCTGGCTCCGCGTCACGTCCTTCAGCTTCTCCGCTGGCATCTGAAGGCTCTGGTGCGACTCGTACAGTTGAAAACACAGGGGTAGAGCGTCTGTAGACTAGCCGTGGTGCAGTCGATGTTGGATTTCGCATTCCATGAGCGTCAGAAGGCGTTCTTGGTGGCCCTCGCCGTCCTGGACGAACGTTTCTCCGCCCTGGGATTCGTGGTCGTAGGATTGGACCATGCTGATCTGAAGAAAGCACTTTGAGGCACAAAGCTTCGCCAATAGGAGAGCTTCAGCGCCTTCGAACGCTCGCAGCGTTTGAAGAGCCATGCATGGCGGCATGTCCTCGGAAGTCTCCTGTCTAGGAGCTCCTCTCTAGTCAAAACCAAAATAGGCATCTTACAAATAGGTTGTTCGCATATCACATAATTTAGGCATCTTTCTGAGACATTAGAGCTGGTAGCCTTGAATTTCAAGGGGTGCTGAGCTTCCTTGACCTCTTAGGATAGAGTTCACGGCTACATTAATCCTTTTCACTATTTTCCAGTGGTTTGGGGTCAGCTCTGAGCAACAGAGGGCTTCACAAAGCCACAAATCCCTACCGTTGCTATGACAAAGCTTCTTGAATGCTTGAAATTGGCTTCGAGGATAAGAATAGGTTCGTAACTACCGGCTCTATCTAAAGCTAAGATGTAACTCTCAGTAAAGCTTAAATCCCACACCATCATTTAATCCTCGTTCATTCACAATTTACAATAAATTAAATTAGCATATTTATGCACCCCATCACTGCAGAAAACCTTTGACGGCACTTTGACACTCCGGCGCGTCGGCAAACATGCCGGCATCGATGAAGACCTGGAGCGTTTCTTCCACGTTCTCGTTGATGGTGAAACTCTCGAGTTTCTTCGCCAGCTCAACGAGCTTCTGAAGCACGGCGCATGTGTGCCGCTTGAGCGTTATCTCCTGGGAATTGATCGTGCTCAGGATGTCAAGTACGACATTGAAGAGCGTTGCGGCATCGTATGGACGAGTGAAGATGTGCCTAGAGAAGGGTTAGAGAAGTTAGGATAAGGATTACGGTAGGATTGTGATCTTACTGCTTCACGAAGACCAGGAGGCCTTGGATGACCGCGTCCTTCACTTCCCAGTCGACGGAGGACGCGTTCACGGAGAACGTGGTGAGGTTGTCCGCAATGTGAGATCCTGGAAAAAAACACATTTACGCCGAAGCTTATGAGAAGAGTCTATTACCCTCGGGATACACAACCAAAAGAGTGACCAAGTACTGGGTCACAATCGCGAGGTGCTCCGCATGGCGCTCGAATTCCTGGTCCCGCTTCGCCATCTTCTCCACAATTTCACTGAACTCGTTTCCAACCTCGGTGTCGTCGAGGATATGCATAAAGGCATGCGATCTCGCGCTGCCGACTCTGGATCGCGCCACGAGGCGGAGCTTTTCCTTCGCAATCAGGCATATGACTTTGCTTCGCACTTCGGGAGCGAAGGAGAGGGCCACGACGGTAACGTGCAGAAGTGCTCCATCTGAAAATGACCTTGGGATAAACGAGAAATAACTTTGTAAGACACAGATGCCTCAATTTGAGACAATTCCAACCGGTCTTCAACACACTCCACCTCAAAAGCGACTCCTACGTATCTCAGATCTGGACCGATTACGTGCATTTTACGAATTTCAATAAGAGTCTCATCTTACCGATATCTGTCGCCTCGGACACGCTTGTTAGAACGATCTCCGCGAACATAAGGAGCGTTCCTGAGTCCATTGTCGTCCTCAGGAATTCGGCAATATTGAGCACGTCCTCGAGCTCCAATTCGTCGTCCATGACTTCGAAGAACCGACCAGAGCAATTGGAGTGAGCGGCCGCTGCTGCTAGAAGGTACATCGAGGCGATCAGGTACGTCGTCTCCGCTTCTTTGGGAATCATCTTTGGCTGGTAATAGTGTCCATCAATTCGAAGATCCCTGTAGAACTCCCACACGAGCTTTGGGAACGAGGGCAGGAATTCAGGCTTCGCTAAGGAATGCTCGAGCAGAGCTGATGCTTCTTCTCCCACGTCGCAACAGCCAGAATTGAACGTCTTCACCAACCACATTAGGTAAGCGGTGTCGATTGGCTGCCTAATGCTTCTGGTAAAGGCTCTGGTGTACTTGAGCGCTACAAGAACGCAATGTTCCTCTCTCTGAAAGCCGAAATTGTAATTCACGGCTTTTAAAAGGCTTAAACATACCTTGAACTGAGCCACAATTCTATCCAATATGTTCAACTTGATCCGATCTGTAATCGTTGCGTAGGACGGTAGCCAACCAACCATGCAGTCCTCGATCGTTCCTATGACGTCCTTTGGAGCCGTCATCAGTGCCAGGAACGCTTGCTTCAGGAGATCCAAGTTTTTTAGAAGGCAACGACGCCGATGATTCGGAATCTTCCCTCCCAGGATTCCGTAGGGACGATAGAGCACTGCGACTGCGTTCCTATGCGTTTGGATCTTCGAGTCCATCATCAGCTTCGTGAGCTGATTGAAAATGTTGATCCCATGATGGGCGACGGATCTTGCCGGCATCTTCTCCACGATGGCTTGGAGGAACTGCGCTCCGAGCATCTGGACCTTCATGGGACAGCCTTCCTCTGAATCTTGGGTCAGAGCTTCGAAGGCGACCTTGTAGTTCTCGGGGAACGTCGTGGCCGCGGTCGTTGACTTGACGAGCAAAGGCAAGATGACCATCTTCAGCGGGATATCGGCCTTTCCTATTTCGGTCCTGGTGTTATCCTTGGTGCATTCCCGGCCGAGGTACCACATGAATAGCTGGCTAACCACTGTAGGGTCGTTGATGCAGGGCTCGATTTGGACCTTGCGCAGCTGCATCTCGCCGATCGAGTTGACCTTGTCGACGCGGTTAGCCTTGCCTAGGACGAGCGCTGGGAACGTTTCCACCTCGGTGTACACGTCTTTTCCCAGGAAGTTGAGAAATCCCTCTTTCATCTAAAATGTAGAAGTTCAAAATGTAAAATATTGCCTGAACTAGTAAAGCATCTCCTAATTTCTAAATAGGGTGTATGCAGGACGTGGAGGGAAGAGGGTGTCGAGGAAAAAAGCGGAGCTTCGCTGTAGCCAGCGAAGGCGAAATCCGCTTTTTCGCGAAAAGGCGCGAAGCAGAGCGAAGCCTTGTTAGCGAAGCCTTGTTAGCGAAGCTAACAGGCGTAGCAAGGCCCAAGAAGCTCGAAAGCTATAATAGACCGAAAACGAAGCTATTCTTACCTCTGTTATGCTTGTGCTCCCTGGAACGACAACCTTGAGGGCGATATCGCTGTAGGCGCCCATCTCAATCCCAGGCTCTCCTCCGCCTATGACGTTCTCGTCCACAAGCATCGCTCGATTCTTGACCATGTTGACGTCCGTGTACTGGAACGCGATGACGTCTCGGATCACTTGAATAATCAGGCGCTTCACCAAAGCGTCCCTGAACAGCTCCATAATTCCGGTGGGCCATGTTTCGACTTTTCGGTTGCCCAACAGTGCGATCCCGTTTACGATTGTGAATAGAATCCTGCAATGGAAGCATAAGTCCACGAAATTCTCAGGAAAATGGCTTACTCGTTGGCCGCGTGTCCCAGCTTCTGCTCAGCCTTGGTTTTGAGGAGTGTGAGTAGCTTCGGGAGATACTGGACGTACTCCTGCTCGGACATCCTGTTGATGGCGATCTTGAGCAGTGTGACCGCGAACGTCTTAAAATAGAATATGACATAGGCTTCTCCTAATAAACGACTTACCAGCGGCACATGCCGGGTTTGTTGTGCGACGTAATCAACGTAGAGGTCCGAACGCTGTCGGAGCCTTTGATCAGGTTTGTCAAGTCGTCCAGGAGCTTCTCGCCCTATAAATGGCCAAAATTAGAAATGAGAACATGAGATAAGGAACGCACCTTCATAATGATCGTTTCGAATTCTGTGTCCATATTGTCCAGGACTGTGAAGACGTTCTTGTCGACAAAAACTTGGAGCTTCTCAGGTGTTTCGATACGGGCCACGTTGAGGAAGAGCTTATTCACTTAAAACGCAAAAATCAGAATTTGAAGCCGGAAATATAGGAACTTACTGGCATCCTCAGCCGCCAGACGCAAGCGAGTTCTTTCTGGGTCCATCACGAAGTTCTTGGTACCTGAAATAAGCAAAATCCCTAACTTTACTCTATAGGCACAAGGCATCAATCGCGCTTCACCCGTTCCCGCGGTTACGATGACAAACGAAACGTGAGTGCTTCCCATAAATCGCTATAGCACCGCTTCTTTCTTCTAAAGCTAAAACTCAATTTCGCACCCCAATTTAGCCAGAAATCTGTGTTCCTAAACGCACAACGCATAAAACAGAAATTCGGCATGTCTGAGCATCGGAAAACAGCGCAAATCGGATATATACGGCTACTTTTCCAAAAAAGAAGAGCAGCACGTAACACCGAAATTCGTATCGCATAAATGCTCGAAATTCGTCCGCTCCAGACAGATGTCGCTCGTCTGGCCAACGCGAGCGAGAGGCCATTGCACCCTGAAGCGAACATTCAATTGAACGCGTTAGTGAACGTCGCACGTTCTTCCAGCCTTTGCAACAGTTGCCAAAGGCCGTTTTCGAAGCGAAATTGACTCAAACAAGAGGCAGAGGAGCCTGAAACACGTTGTGCAGCCTAAGAACACGCTATGGACACGTAAAATAGTGGAAAAAAGACACTGTAAGCGCCAGGCGACAAAATGCGTTTTGGAGCTCACGAAGCTTTCTTATTTTTCCAAGTGAGGCCCAGAGACATGAAATTCAACCTTTTCATCGAAAATTCATCCAAAAAACGTCCTTCCAGGTTTTGCAACGTTGCAGAGCTGCCGCTGCAAGATTGGAAAATTGCCAAGGGCCCTTTTAGGGACAAAATCGGGTTGTTTTATGGACAGAATCAGCACAAAACGGAGGGGGATGCACCTTAAACGCGTCCTGAAGGCTAAAAAAACGAACACGCGATGACTTAGAAAATCGCTAAAATCTGGCAGGTCCCGACCTTGGGAGACCACTCTCCAGACATGCCAAGAAACACTTACAAGGGAACATTCCCAAGTGTGAAATTCAAATCGAGCTGAAAATTGGTGAGTAGATAGATCTCGACGCGCTATTCCGGAAAAAAAGGTCTTACCTGCGAATGCGAGGTCTAAAGTGCCTAAAAGTGCATGTGGAAAACCGACCGCATAGCAGCCGTTCACCAGGTTCAAATGGCTCCCGCCTGAGACTGAAATGGCCCCTGTCTGGTTCTGCAAAACGCGTCTCGTCTGCAGTTCAGACGCGGAGACGACATTTCGGCTGGAAGAGTCGGTTGTTTTGCTGCCATGCCAAGAGGTTGAGCATCGACGCCAGGTTTTTCCGTACCGCAACAACGAATTCGGGCTTTAGGCGGCAGAGAAGCTTCGTTAGTCGTCGATGAAACGCCTTCAGCTGTCGGTTGAAGAAGACATCGAGGGGTTGGAGTTGTCCGGTCGTCCTTGCGTCCTTGGCGGAATGGTCAGGAAGTCGATCTTCTCCGGCCCACCAAATTCTTCTTGGGCCTTTTTGTAACCGGGCCAGGAGTCAACAAGCAGGATCGCTTCGCTTCATTCGTCTCGAAAACTTCCTCGATCCATGTCTTCGTGAGCTCACTGGTCATAAGCCCACTCTTGGAGTGTTCCATGTTTCGGCCATGTTTCACGCAAAACAACCGACTCTTCCAGCCGAAATGTCGTCTCCGCGTCTGAACTGCAGACGAGACGCGTTTTGCAGGACCAGACAGGGGCCATTTCAGTCTCAGGCGGGAGCCATTTGAACCGGTGAACGGCTGCTATGCGGTCGGTTTTCCCGTATTAGACATGCACTTTTAGGCACTTTAGACCTCGCATTCGCAGATAAGATCTATTTTTCCGGAATCAGCGCGTCGAGATCTATCTACTCACCAATTGCGCGCGGCCTTCGGCCGCGCGGATTTGAGTTTCAATTCTGGGGGCGCTCATACATTGGTCGCATCGATTCTCGTGATCTGTGATAGCTACGGAGCTGCCGTTTAGTGCATCGTGACTGTCA
Organism: Steinernema carpocapsae; assembly: GCA_000757645.3. Taxonomy (NCBI): domain Eukaryota; kingdom Metazoa; phylum Nematoda; class Chromadorea; order Rhabditida; family Steinernematidae; genus Steinernema; species Steinernema carpocapsae. The sequence goes on from AZBU02000007.1 coordinate 399,252, forward strand.
CGCCGAGAGCTTTCAAACGAGCATACGCTTGCTACCAGGCGTGTCCAAAAATGTAAAAATGTGGATTTCCTGAAGTCGATTTTGTCGCGTTTTGTTTCTGACAAAAATTAGCGACATTTCGGACATTTTGGACATTCTGCCTTTTATTTTTTATACAAGCCCTTTCTCAAAAAAGTGAATCCGTTACTTTGTGCAGAATGATCTGGAGATTCAGAATATACTATTGGATTACCCCCCGGTGCCATGTGTAGCCGGAAAAAGTGGATTTTAGACGAAAATTAAGAATCCAAGGGTCACGGGTTCGAACCCCGCCTCAGCCAAACTTTTTTGTGTGAAGCTCTGTGGCTTTCTAAGTCATTGTCTTAGCCGCCGGGTCGGTTAGCGGTGGCGGAGCCACCGCGCGTTTTCCGCAGGCGGAAGCGAGGCGGCAAAGTTGCCGCGCGTTTTCCGCAGGCGGAAGCGAGGCGGCGAAGCCGCCGAGGACCGTGACTTGAAAATCTCCGATTTTCTAGAATCTGTCGGAAATATTTACTCTTGGTGGCAATCTAACAATTGCAAGAATCTTACGGATTTGAGATTCCAATGACGTAATTTAAAACCTGGAAAAGCTCGGAAATATTGAGCACTTGGGATACTTTGAAATCTAGACACGCTTGGAAATAACCTCAATAAACGACGAATCAACTCAAATCTGGCCATTCAATTTTGGTAAAATGCGTTAAAATTTTATTGAAATGTTGATTTTGTTCTCCATAATTTTTTGTGAAGTCAAAAAATGAATGAAGAAGGCCAGATGGGAGTGGATTCGCCGTTTATTGAGGTTATTTCCAAGCGTGTCTAGATTTCAAAGTATCCCAAGTGCTCAATATTTCCGAGCTTTTCCAGGTTTTAAATTACGTGAATCTCAAATCCGTAAGATTCTTGCAATTGTTAGATTGCCACCAAGAGTAAATATTTCCGACAGATTCTAGAAAATTCAAATTTAAATTCAATTTCGTTTCATAATTCCGTTCTCAGCTTGTTACACTACAGTTTCTTGTGTGCAAGGCCAAATCTAGGTAAAAACACAATTTTTAGGTTGAAGTGCCGAGCCAATTCCGAGCCGAAACTGTGCCGAGCTTTAAAAGGGTTAACACATGGTTGTGGATCAGGTGGTACTTCGTCAGCAAGTCGATCACTCGTCGGAGGGCAGCTGCAGAGGAAGCGTCAGGGTCAGTGCCCGTTCCGATCCTTCAAGCCCTGCTGGTTAAAAACGGGAAGATTGAGCAAGGCCCTGGGCCCGAAAACTTCGGCAAGCGGGAGGATCGTAGTCTGGCTTCAGTGGTGGCCTCCGATGAAACCGATGAAATCTCTATTTATCGCGTTCTAGATGGGCCTCGAACGATGTTCGATCAATTGTAATGGAGAGCCTGATGGATATCCTTACGTTTATGGAGACTAAATTGAATGCGTGAGAAAACGAGACTTAGAAACGCCATCGGAAGTGCTTCTCAAACGACGCCTCGGTCTTTACAAGAGACATGGCAAAAGATCATCCGAAACGCGCGACCGATCGCGAGGTCTTTCCTATGACCAAAGGACACAGTACCGAGAGCTCATCGTCCAGCTGCGAAAGGGAAACAACATCACCATGGCGTCTTCGGACAAAGAACAAGCTGTCTGGCCTGAACATGCTGCTGCAGACTCTCTCGAGATTCAAATTGCTAATATTTTTCTGGATATGAGTCGCACACTAAGCGCTCACCGTGGTCTTTAAGAGAATAAACTCAAAAAACGCGAAACACGGGTTAAATATGGAGATAAATAGCTGCCATCGTATAGGGACGAAAATCTTTCCTATGGGACGCCTAAACTTTTTCAGGACGGGGTTCTGCAAAGGGACGCCTAAACTGGAATTGAGCCCGCTCGAGATTTCCGTTGGCCGGATTCCTCCGGGTTTTCCAGTATCCCTGAGCGGTTGGTCCACGATTTCGACCTTCGATTTGTTGTTTTAGACGCGAATCGGGCCAATGTCGCCCACTTTCCGAGTCAGTAGCGCTTCAGAACAGCTCCAATAGTTCAAAAACCCCATAAATGCCGCATTTTGGTCACTTTCTGACGCAATTTTCGTGTATTTTTCTGTGTCCCATTCCCTGACCCTGTTTCGCTCTGCAAAATTGACCGCTCACCTCGACAAAATTGTCTCAAATGAAGCCAACGTGATCTTTCTGTCCGGCAGGCTTCATTTTGGACTTTTGAGCACGCGCGCGCGGTCGATGAGGTCGCTCGACCGTTGATTCTTTCATTTTCGACGGAAAACGGTCCAATTTCGTTCATTTTCCGCCTAAACCGCCTTTTTCACCCTTAGATTCAATCCCATGACATCTAAACATCTACATGAAATTCCGATGTCTGGCAGACTTCATTCGGATTTTGTGAGACCCCTCAACTTTCGATTCTCGTTCCTGGCTACAAATTGGGCCAATTTCGCCCATTTTCTGCGTCAGAAGCGCCTCAAAACAGTCTTTTCCGCCTCCAATAACCAGCCTGAACCCACAAAACACTCGTTTTGGTCACTTTCTGACGCAATTTTCGTGCCTCTTTTCGTGTCCCACTCCCTAACACCGGCTCTCTTTGCAAAACCGCAATCGCGAAACGAACGTCGCACAAATTCTTTTGCAGAACGATTTGCAGTTGGGTCCCGGCACGATGCGCCTGAGTACGGTGTCTGATGCAATTTCTCGAAGATTACCGATCGCGAATCTCCAGTAGGCTCACTTCTGACGCCCGCGGCGGTCGCGTCGATTGATTTTTTGCTCTTACGTCAGCTCGAGATGCTGCCGGAGTGATTTTCTGCCCAGTTTCTGTGCCGCTCTTCGTGCAAATTCGTTTGATTTGCGTCTCATTTGCTGCTTGTTGCGATTAAATGACGGTTGTCTGCGCTGTCGTCTGTCTGTGCGCGGCTTATCACGTTTCTCGAACATTCGCGAACGTGCGACCACTTTCGCAATATAACCGCTGTGTAAAAGACCAATTTCATCATTGTTTTCGTGCTTCAGGTACCCTGGTTCTTCATAAGAATCACAAAAAATGTTCTCCGCCGTCCGCTCTGCCGTGTCACGCAGCTTATCCGCTCGTCAGGTGATCAACACGACCTCGTTGAGGCACAAGTAAGTTTTTCGGTTATTTTCAGGCTTTGAATAATCGTGATTATTTGCAGGTCAGATGCCGTCCGCGGAGCCGTCATAGGAATCGATCTCGGTACGACCAACTCATGCGTCGCCGTTATGGAAGGAAAGCAGGCCAAGGTATGCTTTGGGAGACGATTTTGGGGTCTAAATGCGCAGCGGGCGTCTGACGGTTTTGGAAAGCGAAATTCGTGTCGGAATTGGCACGTATGCGACATTCAAACAATTTGGTGCTTGTGGGGCGGTCGATAAATCTTTCGGCAAGGGGACGAATAATGCTAAATGCGGTAGAGAAACCGGTCGTGTCAGTTAGCTAGTCTTAATGAGATTGTGTCGGACATTTGGGTATGTAGACATCATTTTGACATTTCGATTCTTGCTGAGCGGCTGGAAATTCCGACCGCTAAGGCCGTCGAGGGCTGAAACGAGTGATGCCTACGTGACTGACCGGTCACGTCGGCACACTTGTCTCAAATGAGGCTGATGTACCCATGTCTGTGGGGATGATTTAGCCATTCCAGACACATTTTACGTGAAAAACGTCCTTAAAACCGGCATTTTTCTAGGTGATCAACAACGCCGAAGGTCTTAGAACGACACCCTCGGTGTGCGCGTTCACCAAGGATGGCCAACGCCTCGTCGGAGCGCCCGCCAGACGCCAAGCCGTCACCAACAGCCAGAACACCATCTACGCGACGAAGCGTCTGATCGGCCGTCGCTTTGACGATCCGGAGGTGCAGAAGGACATCAAGGTTGTGCCGTTCAAGATCGTCAAGGCCACCAACGGAGACGCCTGGGTCGAAGCCCAAGGCAAGATGTACTCTCCGTCGCAGGTCGGCGCCTTCACCCTCATGAAGATGAAGGAGTCCGCCGAAAGCTACCTGGGAACTAAGGTCAACAATGCCGTTATCACCGTTCCCGCGTACTTCAACGATTCCCAGCGCCAGGCTACCAAGGATGCCGGTCAGATCGCTGGGCTCAACGTACTCCGCGTCATCAACGAGCCCACTGCTGCCGCTCTTGCCTACGGATTGGACAAGACCGAGGATAAGATGTAAGCTACCTTAGATGTCCTAGAATCATTTATTATCCTGTATCCTCCTTTCAGCATCGCCGTTTATGATCTGGGAGGAGGAACCTTCGATATTTCGGTCCTCGAGATTCAGAAGGGCGTCTTCGAGGTCAAGTCCACCAACGGAGACACTTTCCTCGGTGGTGAAGATTTCGATAACACCCTCGTCCACTACCTCTCCGACGAGTTCAAGAAGGAGCAGGGAATCGATCTCCACAGCGACCCCATGGCCATGCAGCGCCTCCGTGAAGCCGCTGAGAAGGCCAAGTGCGAGCTTTCGAGCACCACGCAGACCGACATCAATCTGCCGTACCTGACCGCCGATGCCTCGGGACCCAAGCACTTGAACCTCACCCTGACTCGTGCCAAGTTCGAGCAGCTCGTCGGTGACCTTATCAAGCGCACCGTTCAGCCATGCGTCAAGGCTATGCATGATGCTGAGGTCAAGCCCTCCGATATCGGTGATGTCCTCCTTGTTGGAGGCATGTATGCCTAAGGTAAGCGTTTTGCCCACATTCTTGGGGTTAGAAGACGACCGCTCTGTAAGACGACCGCTCTGTCTCAAATGAGCCTCATTCAGATCTAGCAGTTGAGCGGTCTGTCAGAAGCCCACCGCTACAATCCTACGTGAACCTTATGTCATAACAGGGCTTCATTTAGACCGTTCAGCTCCCTTGACTGGTTAGCCAGAAGCTTACGTAAAGCTTACCTAAATGGAGCCTACGTGAGCTTACTGATGCTTGGGCTCGCACGTAGGCTTAATTTTGGGCTTCCAAACACACTTGAGCGGTCGATAACCCTTTTCAACCACATCCTAAGCTTTATTTGTTAATTCCACCCTCTTCCAGGTTCAAAGCACCGTCAAGGAAGTGTTCGGAAAGATGCCCAGCAACGCCGTGAACCCCGACGAAGCTGTCGCGATCGGAGCCGCGATCCAAGGAGGAGTCCTGGCCGGAGATGTCACCGACGTGCTCCTGCTCGACGTCACCCCGCTCTCGCTCGGAATCGAAACCCTTGGAGGAGTGATGACGAAGCTGATCAGCCGTAACACCACCATTCCGACCAAGAAGAGCCAGGTGTTCTCGACCGCCGCCGACGGACAAACCCAAGTGGAGATCAAGGTGCACCAGGGAGAGCGTGAAATGGCCCGCGACAACAAGATGCTCGGCCAGTTCTCCCTCGTCGGAATCCCGCCTGCTCCCCGTGGAGTACCTCAGGTCGAGGTGACTTTCGACATTGATGCCAACGGAATCGTCAACGTTTCCGCCCGCGACCGTGGAACTGGCAAGGAACAGCAGAGTAAGTTTTACCTCACCGCTCCCTCATCCCATCCTGTTTCAAATGAGATCTGCTGAGCTATATGTCTGGACAGGCAGCCTCACTTGCCACGTAGGCATCATTTTGAGCTTCAAACACGGATGAGCGTTTGCACCAACCGCTTGCCTAGGCTTATCTGTCTCAAATGAAGCCTTTGTAGGCTTACCTGTTACGTAGGTTTCCTTCAGACCGTTCAGCTCCTTTGACCGGTCGGTCTGAAGCTTACGCCTCAAATGAAGCCTACGTGAGCTTACTGAGCTCTAGAGAGACCGTGCCTTATCTCAAGATCGTTCTAAGGCTAATCTGACCCTATTTTCAGTCGTGATCCAGTCCAGCGGTGGCCTGTCCAAGGACCAGATCGAGAACATGGTCCGCGAGGCCGAGAAACACGCTGCCGAGGACGCCGTACTCAAGGAGATGATCGAGATCACCAACCAGGCCGAGGGAATCATCCACGACACCGACTCGAAGATGACCGAGTACGCCGACCAGCTGCCCAAGGACGAAGTCGAGGCGCTCCGCAAAAAGATGGACGAAGTACGCACGCTGATCGCCAACAAGGAGAACGAAAAGCCGGAAACCATTCGCGAGGCCGTTGGCACCCTGCAGCAGCAGTCGCTGAAGCTCTTTGAGGCCGCCTACAAGAAGATGGCCGCCGCGAACGCCGGCAACAACACCCAGGACGCTCAAGAGGCGAAGACCGAAGACTCCAAGAAAGAGGAGCAGAAGTAAACTCTTCGATTGTAAAAATTTTATTTTTTGTTGTTGTTACTGTTGATCTGATTCTAACAATCTGTTATAGGCGTTGAAGGTGTGTTAGGCTCCCTCTTGTAGTTTCCATTCTTTGTTTTTCTGACCCTTATTTTGACATTTTGTGTGAGCGGCGCTCCCACGATTTTCAGCGTGTACATTAATAAAGTGTTCGTTGAAATCGGGGGCTTTGGGTTGTAGGCTGGGTTTAAATGAAGCCCGTGGAGGTCTTTGCGTAGCACTAGCCGCTCCTTTTGCCTTCCCAGTCTCAAATGAAGCCTTCAAAAGCTTGTGTGGACAAGCAGTTTCACATGACACGTAGACATCATTTGAGACATGCTAGGTAGATGGAGCTGTCCATCACAGGCCTGGTGTCTTTAGCTTTCGCCGATCTTTCCGTGGGACGTGACGCTACCGTAACCCTCGGAAGGCCGAAAGCGCCTCTCCGAAGGTTGCGGGACCGAAATCGCCTTTTCAAGGTCGGCGAAAGCTACGAAAGAAGTTTCCATTCTTTGTTGTTCTGACCCTCATTTTCACATTTTGTGTGAGCGGTGCTCCCGCTTCGTTTGGATCGGTGCAGGCTTGACTCAAAATAAAGCCGGTGTGAGCCTTTTGATGTCACCGGCCGCTCCCTTTGCCTATTCTGTCTCAAATGAAGCCTCAAAACGTCTCCTGTCTGTCTTCACAGTCCCAGATATCACGTAGGCGTAATTTGAGACATGTTAGGCAGATGGAGCGATCGATCACATGCCTGGTTGCTAGGCCTGTACGTAGACTTTTGAAGATCGGTGAGCGGTCGGGCAGTTCTTCTAAGCCTCACAGAAGATATCGGTGCGGGCTAACGCAAGCGGAAAGATCAGAACGTGTCGTTTGGGTGACAAGAGTGACAGTGACAGGATTGGCAGGGCGCGTGAGGGCAAACAAGGCGGTGAGGTGAGGATAAAAGGGGCCTTAGGAGAGTTGTGGAGGCCTTGTGGAGGTGGAGGCTTAGGAGCGACGCAGCGATGGGAGCAAAAGGAGGTAAGAAATCGTTTTAGTTTCACCTGTTTTGTGTGCGATGAAACTGAAATGGTTTTTTACAGGTTAAGGCTTCAAATTGGGGTGCCGCTATCTGAGGTGGATTTAAGATTCACAGACTCAGAAATGGATGTTCCATAAATCCAAAAATGACGTAAGCGGACCTGCAACTCGGCACGACTGGATCGACTGCTCTACTGTGATCCCTTACAGCCTGAATATGCTTCACTATCTAATTTTGCTCATTTTTCGACTCTTTAGACCTGTGTGAGCCTCTTGCCAATCTTTCCAGTTCCTTATAGAAAGCTTTCTTGCCCTATTTGTGTTCTGTGTTGCAGCTGATCAATGGTTTGATTCTTATCGCACCTTGTTGAAATAAAACACACATCTTTGCTCTGAAATTGATTTCTAATAAGTCCCAAAAGGAAAATCGTAACGACTGTATTCTGTCTAGCCTGAATATGCGAAGAATTGTCTAATGTTATGGTGTAAACTGTGGCAACAGTTTGTGGATTTACGTTGACAGGCTCAGGAACGGAACTTTCACGAGTAAAATGATTGAAATGATTTCGAACTACCGTAATCCGTCAGCCGTAATTAAAATTCCGAGAAATGTTTGACTCTTTAGACATGTGTAAGCTTCTTCTCAGTCTACAGTACCCCTAAAACTTTTCCTATGTTGAAGCTTTGAATGGCTTGTTTCTTATCATGTTTTTTATCAATAAAACCTTGAAAAAAAGCGTAAAATCGAACCTACAATGTCAAAAGGGTAGTCAAGACGTTCAGCGACTGCGCCAGACACGCCTATACTGACAAATCGTCAAGTCGTCGTGTCTAAACAAAGGAATTCGTGTCTAAACCTTATCACTTGTGGCTTTCTTTGGTTTTGGCCGTTTTCAGACCGAGACCATGTCTGAATTGAACCATTTCCCGTGTTTAATCTCGCATTCAGCTTCTCTCACTTGCCACGCGCCTTTCGTCCTAAAATCATTTCTCATTTGCCTCTAGATTTCGCCTTCTGAGATGCCGACTTTAAGACTTTCCAGACACATCGAGTCTACATTATCCTCATTTTTCGTGTTTAGACGCGCACCACTTGCACGTGTTTCATTTCAGCCTCTTGTTCGCTTTCGGCCTCTCACAATTGGCGATTTTTGTGATCGCTTTTGAGACGTTTTCGCTTCTAGTTTCCTTGCTATTTTCAGACCCAGACCATGTCTGAATTTAGCCGTTTTTTGTGTTTAAACACGCATTCACGCGTGTCTACACTTGAGACAAATTCTCTTCATGCGCGGCTGTTTTTAGACCCAAATCGTCTTTTGCCAGTCTGTTTGTCCTAAAATCAGACCTTCCTCCTTGATTTTAACTGTTTTCAGACCCATTCTGTGTCTTTATCATCCGTGTTTCCACTGTATATACATGGTGTTTCAGAAAAAAGGACCGGCCAGACAGGGGACGGGGGCATGCCTGGAAATCGCGGAGCGGAGCCATTTCAAGCTCACTCGCCGGGAACGACCGGTCGGTTTCTCTAATAAATAACGCGAAACCGACCGGTCGTTTCGCGATTTCCAGACATACCCCCGTCCCCCTGTCTGGTCGGTCCTCTTTTTTCTGAAACATCCTGTAGACTCGCAACACCTTCACGTGTTTCATTTTTTCATTTCAGCCTTTCGCTCGCCACGCGACCGGTGGTGCTTGCTGCAACCCGGGATCGCCTCGTTCGCCCCTCTTTCGCTGCATCCCGAAATGTCGTTTCAAAGCGTGAAAGCGAATCCAGCGAAGAACGTGAAAAAGTAAGTGTTCCTTTGCTCCTCTCGCCAGCTCCTCCACCTCCCGCAGCGGGTCTCGCGTGGAACTTCCTTCGCTGCTTTGGGTGCGTGGCTCCTCTTCGATCGTCCGGTCGCAGTTGATCCACGCACCAACGTCGGCTGGCTGCCGACTGATTCATTCTCGAGCGCATTCTCCTCTGTTCCAGGATGGCTTCCGTGCTCTCGTCGTTCTTCTCCCGAGATCCACGATCTTCGTTCGCCTACGAGATTCCCACCGATCGATTCTACACCGCGAATAATGGAATTTCCATGGGCAAGAGCGTTAAGAAGGTGAGTCGAGTTTTCGGGGATTTTTGGGTACATTTTGGGCGTGATTTTGGGTAATTTAGGGACATTTCGGGTGGCCATTCTCTGCTTTTTGTTGTGTGCTGAAATTTGCGATGTTTTCTCAATTTTTTTGCGTGAAAAATGACCATTCTTGAGCGTTTTGTGGGATGTCCTCATATTTCAAATGAGGCTTTAAAATCGGACAATTTGTGGAGTGAGAATGACAATTTCAGGAGCGTCACTTGGAGGTAATTTGTGCCTTTATTCGTGCGGCCAATTTCAGAATATTTGGTCCATTTTGCTTATTTGAAACGTCCTGTAGACGTTTTATTTGATGTAATTTTGAGCCACATTTTCAGTCTTTTTGGGTCTTTCTGACTGCTTCATAAAGCCCTGAAATGGCCACAAAAGAATTTTGACGTGAATTTTGACAAGTTTTGGCCTGAAAATGACCGTTTTTGAGCGTTCTGTGTGGTGTGCTGTTGCGGAAGATCCTTGGCTTCATTTTACGCCCGAGAGAGCCATGTCATAACTCTAAAAGTAGGGACAAAGAGGCTTGAAAATCGGATGAAAATTATAATTTTTCGATACGCTGTTTATATGCTGTTTTAGACGTTATTTTTATGTTATTTCATGTTAATTTTATGTTATTTCATGTTATTTTTACCTCTGTTTTCTACTTAAAGCGGCTGAAAAATGTTGGTATTTTGATATCATTTTTGTCTTTAACGCCTGAACTGACTCTCACAGTTGCTCGAATGAAGTTCCAAAATCGGATCTATTTTCAGATGCATTTTCCACATTTGTTATTTTGAGCTCTGTTTCGTGCTTCGAAAAGCTGAAAATGGCCATTTTGAGTGCTTAAGTGTTTTGAGTGTGCTGTGCAATTTACGAATTATTTTTCGCCGAATTTATGACCTCGGACAGTCCAAATTTGATGCTAAAACTGTCTAAAATATGACTTAAATAGTATTTTTGGGACTCTTTAAAACGGCATCAAAATGTGCGCTTCTTTATACCACTTTTTTATATTTGTCCTTATTCTTACTCGTTTCAGGCAGAACCAACTGAACAAGCAACATGCTTCTCCGTGGAGCCGTCAAACGCGTCTGTCCTGAAGACCCAAATCATGAAGCTTAGGACAATGCGTCATCCGAATATCCTCACTTTTTTGGACTCCTTGGAGGTGATCATTCTTTCTCAATCTTTGTGTCCTCATTTTCGTGTGTTTTAGAGCGATTCCGGTGTGCACCTCATCACAGAACCCTGCCAACCCCTATGCCAGTACATCACCAACGCCACGTTCTCTCAAACCCAATTGGAGAGCTTCGTTTCTTGGGGATTGTACCAGTTGATGGTGTGTTTTTGGGTTTCAGATTTGGTCAAATCGTTGACATGGTTTTTGGGCTTTCAAATGTAGAATTTTGGACACTTCTGGATTCAGAAAATGTGGGATTTTGAGCTTGAATTAGTCCAAATTTAAGATGTTTGAGGGGTTCTAAATCAAATCTAACCCACGTTTTTGAGCCCTTCTTTAGGTCAAACTTGGCGCTTTCTTGGTTCCTTTTTTGAATACAGAAATGCTGCTTTTTGAGGCAAAATTAGAGGTTCGACACCAATTTGAGGTCAAAGTGACCTTATATGTGACCCTATATAGTGAGCATTATCCTGGGGGTTATGGTGGCTAATTCTTTGTCCCAAAGTCTACTATTTTTCGTGTTTAAATTGATTCCAAATGAATCCTTATTCCAGGGGTTCCACATGTGCCAAACATGCCATTAGCGTTCCTAATTACACCTTTCACTTTTGGTTCCACCTCATGCCTTCAAACCGGTTTTTTTACGATACGGTTGTTACTTTCCCCTGCACGTAAAACCTGTATTTCCACAGTCAACCCTAATTCGTAAACTGAGTTTTAGCCAGCATAGAATTCCAGTGCTTTTGCGTTTATCGATTTTGCGTGTTTATATTTGCTTCGTTTCAGAACTGCCTCAGCTTCCTGCATAATGACGCCAAACTCTCACACAACTCCCTTCGGACCTCCATTTTCGTGACTCCAGCTGGCGACTGGAAACTCGCAGGATTCGAGAAATCTTCGCCGTTTGAGTAAGCTTGCCATTCTCTCCTACCGTAACCCAAAAACCCTATTTCAGAAGTGCCAAATATGACCTCAACGCCTTGGGAATGCTGATCTGGGAAGTGTTCAACGGCTTCAATCCAGGACTAGAGAAGCCGAATGGCTTAGGAAAGGTACCAGGGAAGCTCGGGCAGAGCGTGAAGAAGATGTTCTCTCCCTCGGCGAATCGATCCACAGCGATAGGAGAACTGTTGCAAGAGTGCCGGAAACCGGGCGGATTCCTGAAGAACAAATTCGTGGAAACGCTGCTGTTCCTTGAGGAGTTCCAGATCCGTGACGCCCGGGAGAAGCAGCAATTCTTCGTGGAATTGAAGGACCATTTGGAGCTGTATCCTGATGACATCGCCAAGTACAAGATTCTGCCTAAACTCATCCATGTAAGTGACGTTTTTGAAGTTGTTTGGCTACAATTGAAGTCTCAAATAGAACATGATCAAGCTTAGGCTTAAGTTGATTCTTAGACTAAGTTTAGATTTCAGCCTAATTCGAAGCGTATACTTGGGTCAGGATTAGGTTTAAACAGAAGCTCAGACTTAGGTCAATTGCACGCTCATTTTGAAGCTTCATTTGAGGTTCCTTCTAGGCTTAAATTGAAGCTTAGGCTTAGATCATTTCAAACTTTAATTGATGCTTTTGCTAAGGTTTTGCAATATGGTCAGGTTTAGGCTTGAATTGAACCTAAATTTTGGCACAAAAGGCTCACATTGAAGCTTAGGCTTAGCTCTAATGCTCAAATGAATGCTTAGACTTAAGTCAAATTGAGGCATAAATTGCAACCTTGGCTTTGTTCAAGTTTAGGTTTATTTTGAAGCTCATTCTTAAGTCCAATTTTTTTGAAATTGAAGATTCTGTCTTTTCCAGAGCTACGAGTACGGTGACGCAGGCTCGCACATTCTCGTCCCAATGTTCATCCTAGGCCGTCTCCTAGATGAGGACGAATACCAGCAACGCATCGTCCCGTGCCTCTGCAAGCTCTTCAGCTCGACGGACCGCTCAACGCGCGTGAAGCTTCTGGACCAAATCGACGAATTCGCGTCGCATCTGACGAACCAAGTGGTCAACGAGAGGATCTACAGTAACCTGATTATGGGCCTCTCGGACACGAGTCCAGCGATGCGCGAATCGACTGTGAAGGCGATGGTTCCGCTGGCGGAGAAGCTGAACGCCTACAATCTGAACACGGATTTGATGAGGCATTTGGCGAGATTGCAGGGTGATGTGACGTTCCTCGTTGTAAGTATGACCATGATCAATTGCAGGCTCAGACGATCAACCCGGAATCCGCACGAACGTGACCATCTGCCTTGGAAAGATCGCCGGCTATTTGGAGCCGTCGAACAGGGCCAAAATCCTCATCGGCGCTTTCACCAGAGCTCTGAGGGACCCCTTCACGCCGTCGAGGAGCGCAGGTCTCTTAGGATTGATTGCCACGCAGCAGTATTACACGCTCGTGGACGTGGCCAATCGGATCATCCCAGCGCTGTGTCCGTTGACATGTGACCCGGAGAAGTCGGTCAGGGATCAGGCGTTCAAGGCAATCCATGGATTCCTTGGGAAGCTCGAGAAGGCCAGCGAGAATCCGGAGTTAATTCCGGAGTTGGAGAGCGAAGTGAAGTCCGGAGGCAAGGGAGGCATTCTTAACAGCGAGAAGGTAAAGAAAACCGGGCGAAAAAAGTGTTTTTGGGTACGGTAATGGGGGGGAGAGATGACGGCGACGTCCTGATCGACGTCCGTCAGCCACTTGGGGGGAGAACCTAAGGTTTGTGGGTTTAGGCTTAGCTGTGATTTGCATACCTTTATTAGGCATCTGCTTAGACTTGCCCATGGGCCGAGAACCGAAATTCCCCCTATATTAGGGTAGAGAGCCCAACTTTCTTTCAGTGCCTAGTAAAGTTTAGGGTTAGGTTGGGGCTTAGGACTAGGATTGACGTGTAAATTGAGGCTTTAGCATGTTATAGGCTGCATTTGAGGCTTGAAATTAGGTTTAACGCTTAAATGGAATTTTACGCTTAGGTCTACGGTTAAATTGAAGCTCAGGCTCGAGTTAGGTTTTACGTGAAGCTTAGACATATGTGTAATGCTCAAAATGAACCTTAGGCTTTGGTTTATCGTTTTAAAAAAAGCTTAGGATTGCTTGAGGCCTGGTTTGGAGCTTAGGCTTAGCTCTAACGCTTAAACTAAAGCTTAGGCCTAGGTTTGCATCTTCAATTGAAGCTCAGACTTGTCCTGAGCTTCTGATGTGAAGTTTTCTGATCTGATCCATTTTTTCTGAAGCTAAGGCCGGGTTTAACGGCTAAATTGATGCTTATGCCTGGATTTTAAAGTTACAATCAAACAGGCTATACGTGAAGCTTGAAATAAGCTTGAATTTCAGATATCTTAAAAGTACTTTTTTAGGTCCCACAATGGGCAAGCTGGGCAATCAAGTCGATTTCTGGCAAATTCTACAAAGCACCGCCCTCAGCAACGCAAGGAAACCCTTCCGATAAGTCTTCTGTCGACAAGGAAGAGACCCGAAGCCCGGCGTTATCTGTGCGAAGTGAGCGGCTCTCGATCAGCGGGTCCGAAAGCGGGAAACACGTGGTTTTGGTGGACGTCCGCGACGAGCCCGAGCCCGAGGACGACGGAGACGCGGACGATTGGTCTACGGGTTGGGAAACGTCGATGGCCGATATTCCCGCCACGAAACTTGTACCGAAATCTGCTCGAAAATCGCTGAAATTGGCGGCGAAGAGAGGTACTGTAGATCAGGGATTTCATGGTCTTATGCCGGCTGTTTTAGATAACGATGACCTGGACTTGGACGGCTTATCGCTGGGCGCATCATCGACGAAACCTTCAATGAAGCCTGTGACGCAAAGCACAGGAGGATGGGACGATTTCGACGTGGAGGAGCCGGAGCCTACGAAGCCTGCACCAAGCGGCGGCGTTGGCGGATGGGACGACGAAGGCTGGGGTTGGGATGATGCGAAACCCGAAAAACGGTTCCAAAATCGGCGACGTCAGCGGCGGCGGTGCAGTCAAGAGAAGAGCGCCGATCGCAAATGCAGGCGAGGAACGAGCGTAAGCGAAAAGAGCTGGAAGCGAAGCGGAAAGGTGCGATGAAACTGACCTAACAGAGGATAAAATAAGATTTGCTGTGATTGTATTTGGCTTAAGGGTACGTGGAATTGATGGTTACGGTGATAATCTTTTAAAATGAGCAGAAAATTGACTTTTGGGTTACGGTATCGATGCCTGCACACGTTTTTGACACGTAGACCGGTCCGCTGGTCTTGTTTTGATGAGATTGAGACTTTGAGGCTTTTCAGACGAAGAGAAGAGACGTTTCAGATAGTTTTGACCGCCGAGATCGACGTCATTTCGAGCGTCGCGCTTCAGTCGATCCGGTCGGCTACCGTATGTTAGTGGAGGATGGCTTAAGGTGAGGGCTTAAGTGGTTTTAAAGGACTTTGAAGAGTCTAAGAAACCTTGAAACCACGCGCCTGCATCTTAATAAACCAAAAATTTGACTGTTATTTTGGAATTCTAGGTATAAGTAGAGCTTACACCTAAATTGGTTGCGGTGTGAACGTAGTCTAGTGGCTTGCGTACTTGACTGCGGAGTCAGAGGTGACGTGCTCGATCCAAGCCAGAGTCCAACTTACTTTTGCTATCAAAATTCAATGTTTTGACCGTTTTTTACTGTATAACTCAAGTGTTTCAGGCCTGTTATCGTATGTCAGGTGGTTAAGGCGCCTTCGGGGCCTTTCGGTTGTTCTCTGACAATATAAAAATCGATGCGAGCTCGCGCCTGCAGCTTAAAAATGCGCTGCTCATTGATTAGTGGACACGTGCTTGACCACGCGACCACGTGTAATCACGCTTTCTCTGCTCCTGCCTGCATCCTCTGGGAGTGAAGCAGAGAAGCAGCGTCCCATGGGGTCGCACATGAGTCGCTTAGCAACTCCGGCTTTACTTCTGTCTTTCCCTGATATCAGTATTGGTCTTTGCCTGTCGGACCGTGCGCTTATTCTCCATTTTTGGCTGTTTTTGAGTGGCCCGCGCGTATCAAAAGCGCCACAGGACCATAATTTATGCACGCGTTACAGGAATGGGCACAAATGTGGGCAAAGGACTGTCGACGTCGTCGTAAATCGGCGCTAAGAAACGCAACGGCGACGCGTGCGCGCGTGTATGATGACGGCGTTTTTGACACGCTCTGAAATCAATATGCGGTGGGGCCGCAGGGGCATAGGTAGCCAGCCGTAGCCACAGCTTTTTGCTCTCTTTCGCTCCCCTCGTTCTCTCCATGTGGGTTTAACGCCTTATTAATAAGCTCCCCGCGCTCGCGCTCTCGCCACTCATTCCATACTATCGTCAGGTCGCAATTTTTAGGATTGTCGACGCGTAAGCACTCCTGCATATCGCTTTCAATTGCTTCAATTTAGGCCTAAGTCAAGTATTGGTTTAAGATTGTGTTGAAGCCTAAAATGTATTTAAATTGAAGTCAACACCTGACCAAGGCTGAGGTTCAATTTAAGCTTAAACTTAACCCCAGTTTAAGCTTTAATTTTAGCAAAAATTTGCCAAGCCTAACTTTAGTTGAAGCCTATAACTGGCCTTATAATTTGCTTTAATTTAAGCCTAAGCATGACCTTGGTTTGTCGATTTAAGCCTAAACTCGGTCTAAGTTTAAGCTATAATTTGAGCCTAAAGTTGACTTTAGGCTAAGTGTCAATAAGTGTCTAAACTTGAACTAAGATAAAACTTTAACTCAAGCTTAAGCTTTCTTTGGTCTAGACCTCAATTTCGTTTGTTTTTCAAATTTGACCAGACGTAAAGCTAAGTCTGAGCGAGGCTTAAGCTTTGGCTTCAGTTTAATCCTCTGACCTAAACCTATCCTTAAATTTTGCTCCTGTTCTTAGTTTAAAGTTTAAACTTGACCTAACATTCGTGCCCAGAACTCAAAGCCCCAAAAACGGCACTTTCAATTTCAGGCTTGGCTCCTTCTAAGCACTCCTGCATATCAATTGGACGTCCTGCCTCCCGATCTCAACACAGCTTTATCTCTCATACCTCATTCCTCGCTTCAACATGGACCCTGTAGATAACGTCGACCCTCAGGCACAGCAAATCATTCCAGTGAGTCGTCAGGAAGCTGTGCAGCACGCTTGGATCCAGATGGAACCTCAGCTGGTGGCTCAGAAGGTTCAGATACCCTTAAAGGGAAAAGCGCCTTTGGGTCTTGGAATCGACTTGAATGACGTTGGCGACGTGGAACCGGTGGACATTTTGGCTCCTGCGATCAGTCGTAAGCGACCCTTAGCGCTTATCTCAAAAGAACTGTATCCTGGAAAGAGTAAGGGTCAGCCTAAACCTCTAGTTGAGAAGCCTAAAGAGCTTCAAAAGACTAAAAAGACTCAAAATACTCAAGAAGCCAAAGAAAACGAAGACGACGGTCCTCTTGACCCGTAAGACCTCAAATTCACTCAAAAAGCTTAAAAACGCTTTTTAGGTTTACCACTTTACCTCCCGAAGTCCTGACCATGATTTTCCATTTTTTGGACCCAAAATCAGTTCTCCGAATTCGTCAAATGAAGCGTTCCTTTATGAAAATGGCCAACGAGATGCTCAACAGCAAGCCGATGTGCGCCGTAAGCGTCCAAATCATGAACACTCCTGAAGAGGACATCGTGTCGTGGAACGGCAAACGTTTGAAGCTTAGACCTTCGCTTTCTGAGGACTCTGTTGACCCTGATCCGAATGAGGCCTTGGTGCAGTGCTCTTCCACCTCAGGAGAGTCTTCTGAAGAGCCTCCGTTAAAGCGAACCCGAACTGAGGCGGCTTGGAATCACGATCCCAAAAATGAAGACCAAGACGCGTATCTCTTCACCTCGACTAGCGTGAACTCGTGGCCTCGTTATATCTCAGTTGGAAAGCTTATCCTCAATTTCAACTTCTGCAAGGCGTCGGAGAATCGTTTGGACGATGTGGTGCGTATTTTGAAGAAGTGGCGTGGCATTCAGAAGCTCAAGTCGTTTGTGTTCAAGAATGATCGCATGGGAAATCAAGTCGGAGTTGACGGCGATCACGTTTATCCTTTCATCCACCATGTAGGTCGATTCTGGCTTGTTTCAAAGGGGAGGGTTTAGTACGAAACGTCACGGTTAGGCGTTGATGTAAGTTTGGCATAATGGCTAGACTGGCGAGACTAGCTAACAGCCTAGATAGGTTGAGACGTCAAGGGTTCGAAACCCGTTCGAAGCAAAAGTTTTTCACTGATTTTTTAGCTTATTCAACTCATTTTTACCGTCTTCCAGATCACCTCCGGAACCATGGGAATCATAAAAACTGTCCAAGAAAAGCCGCTGTACGACCTGACCGTGGACTGGTTCACCGCTGGACGCACCATCAACATTCTCAACACCTTGCTCGAGCTTCAGAGTACTGTAGCCTACCGTCCGGGATCTGTAAGCCTTTTCTAGGTCTAAGCCTTAAACAAAAACGCTATCTTCAGACTACAACTCTCCATGGCCCCTTCTCGCTCTACGAAGTCTTCAACACGGCTCTAGACGTTGTCAAGCAGAGCCAGAACCACACTGAGGTCCGATACGACCTTATCATGAATAACATCGCCTTCCGTGGCTACATTGACAATTTTATCGGGTTCGTTAACCTAAAAATTGTCTTACAACTAGAAATTACCATTTACAGCTTCATCAAAGCTCTTCTCCACAACCCTCGCCCTTTCCGTCTCAACGTGAAGCTCTACTGTCCCGATTTTGAGCGATCGGCGTCGATTGGAGCTCCTTTAAGGATGGCAGCTTGCCTCAACTTCGACGGAATGGAGACCCCTGAAGGAAAAGTGATTGTGTGGCACCCGACCCGAGAGTGGGAGATCGGAGTCGTATCGGATCACTATTCCATCATCGACGTCTGCTGCACAAAGGTCGAGCCTCCTAAGGCTTGAAAACTCATGTTTCAATTATACATTCATATCTTCGCCCTTTATGGCTTTACTTCTCTTTCTTCTATTGTTGTTCTTCCGACGTACATGTGACTAGTGTTAGCAAAATCTACCAAGACGTTTATGCGACTACTCTATCAATAAAATTCTTTCCAGATAAGCATAAAATACGTCCAAGTCAAAGTCAAAATTTCGTTTGACATGTTTGAAGTTTAGTTTTAGGTGGCTTTGTATTTTAAATTGAGATAAGCCCAGAAGTAGAGTTTGACCAGTTTTTTGGTGGTCCCGACACGACGTTTTTGAAGGTCAAGACAACGCATTGAATTTATAAAGTTTTGGACAACGAACGAACTGATTAAATATTGACATGTTTGGCAATTCAGCAGCTAAGATAAAGAAATGCATGTCCCGCGTGTCACTGAAACCTAATTGTCAAGCAGTGTCTCCGGGCTGTGTCGTCGCGCTGCGCGTCGCTTAGCAACTCGTTTTTTAGCCGATCCGTTTCCATCTTGTTCCATCACTCCCGTTTAATCGTCGATTCTCCTTTATCTCCTCTTTCTAAACTGCCTTGACAGTCCTACCTACAATGCCGCGTCCACAAACTCGTAATGTAGCTGCTGCTGAAGCTAAAACTGCGGTTTCCCTGAACTCGTAAGCTTGCTTTATCTAAAAATCTTCAATTGAAAATGGGGAAAAATTGAGGTTTACTCTGCTGCCCCCAGAGATGATAGCCAAGATTTTCGGCAGTCTTGACGTGAAATCTTTGTATAACTGCCGTCTAGTAACGAAACAGTTTCAAGCGCTTGCTAGCCTTTCCATCAGGAAGATTTATAAAGTCGTTAGCATTCAAATTGGCGCCAGCTTGGATTTGGACAAAATATCAAAATATAACGAAGGTAGGACAAAATTGGAGACCGTCACAGAGCCCTCAGTCAAGAGATTAAGACAAATCGCAAGACCACCGTTTTTGTATGGTACCAGTTATCGACAATCAAGGACTGGCCAAGCTTTATTGCGGTTAGAAAGCTCATTAAGGACTTCACAAGCCTCTTCCAAATTCCCACTGAAGGGAATTGCTAAAATTATGAAAACGTGGCACGGAATGAAGCATTTGAAGTCTTCTGTTTTTGACTAATCGCATGGAGATCGGCTCACCATTGATTGCACCACAAGGTAAAAAGTAGTTAAAAATTGATTTGCGCCCACGCATCTACACCAAATTTAAATTCATTGCTTTGTTTTTTAGTTGTCGTTGTCGTATGTCGTCCATTCTGAAACGCCTTCCTCTTACTGAGCTTAGACTCGATTGGGAACGACGTTTTAAAAGGTCTACATAAAAGGGCCTTTCACTATAAAAGGTATTTTTAAAACTGCCAAGAGAATAATTGATAAGAGAACTGACAAAATGGCATTCACCTTGGAAAACGCTATCATCGTTAACAGCGAAAACAACGAACAGAAGGACTTTGTTTCACAATGCAAAGCTCGCAAGCAAAAAACGATCAAATTTTGCCCAAACCATGTAAGAAACTGGCTGTTTGGTGGTTTCAGTCCAGAAACAGAGTCTCCGGGGGTTGAGACAGTAGGAATAAGCCTGACCTGTGGGTACGCGGGTCCTCTGGTGGCAGCTGAATTCCAACAGAATAGGCCGTCGCTTGGATCTGGTTTCTAAACTGTTGAGTGCTCGGTGCCTTAACTCTGCCCAGTTCACCAATGACAACCAAAACGAGCCTCTCCTAAGCCTGTCCTTGTTGGAGTCCATAACACGTCACGAAATCATAAGAAAGCTGAAAGAAAGAATTTACTTGCTGAAAGCAAGGATCGATAGCGAATGGTCTGACCGAGCGCCTATATACGATTTACCCAGAAGATGGACATGGGAGGGGGATGAGGTCTACACCGGAGGAGGAGACCTGTACATAGGAGGGAGCTGGGGATGACATGTGAGGGGAGAGGGGGTAACATGGGAAGAGAGAAAAGTGGACACCGACGGATGATGGGATTGACCTTGCAGGCTAATGGATAGGAACCACTGCTGCAGAGGTGGCGGATCGGATCGGATCGGATTTTCCGGATTTCGGATCGGATTTTCCGGATCGGATCGGATCCAACTTTCGGATCCGGATCGGATCGGTTCGGATCGGATCGCATTCGTCCGCAAAATCGCTTTTGTTTCCGCACGTTCGTTCGCAAAATCGCTTAATTTGAATCTTCCGCAACGGGTTCCCGCAAGGCGCGTGAGCTTCGTGTTTCGAAATCTCGTTTTCGGAGTTCTTCGGCGTGATTAGTAGCACTTTTGCTCAATTTATCCGTGTGAAATGGCGCCGCGTTCGTCCGTATACGACCATTTTAAAGAAATTAACGGGTTCTACAAATGCAAAAGATGCGGAAGCCGACAGAAGAAGCCTGCTGATGGATCGACAGGCACTTTGCAAAAAGACGAAGATCCACGGAAACATCGAATCGAAGCAGGACGCGAGAGAAACGATGATGGGACGCCGAAGAAGCTACCTAATTCGAATTTCGCAGACGACTCCTATTCAAGAAACGAGACGATTCTACGCTTTTTCGCCGCGTTTGGAGTGCCTTTCCAGGCCGTAATTTTTTTCGGATTCGGATTTCGGATCGGATTTCGGATCGGATCGGATCCAACTTGGATCCGATCCGCCACCTCTGCACTGCTGGGAACGCGGATGGAGACAAGCCAGGTCTCGACTAGGGACGAAGAGATAACATTCCAATGTCCAGGGAACTAGAGTGCAAGAGGTGGAAGACAATTACTAAGGAGCTACGGGGTGAGACGCATAAACATTGGCGAGACAACAACTAGCCACTTGGGCCGATCTTTAGAATCAACAAATTAGCAAAAACCGATAATTGTCTACCTACATATTATTCTCAAGGCATCAAGTTAGAGTCGATATATTGTAATTAAAACCCTTCGGTTGGTTTTAATTGCAATCAGTGTCGGCGGTCCTGTGTCCATCCAGTTCTTGTTGCATAGCAACGATATGATTACGATTCCCAACGACGAACGCAATACATTTGCGTGCGGAAAGGTAAGAGTGTTCTCAGGTTTGTCTCAACTATCGGCTCATTCATTTCCTGCCATCTGTCGACTATTTGCTGCTAATTTTTCTTGCGCTTTTGACAATAACGTCGCTTTTCATCACAACGACAGAGAATGCAATGGAAAGCGCCTTTAGATTTGTGAACGGTCCGGATTTCTTATTTCAAATTTTAGGTTTGACTCACTTCCTCCTGAGATGCGCGATTTCATTTTTAACTATCTTGACGCGGAAGAGCTTATTCGTTGTCGTCAACTGAACAAGCAGCTTAAAGCTCTTGCTGAGAAAAAGCTAGAAAAGAAGACGTTGGTACAAGTGAGCGTCTATCTTTCGTGTATCCCCGAAAAGGACCTTATTGTCTGGAAAGAAAAAACTTCAAAGCGAAAAAAAATTCTAAAAAATGACGAAATATACCTTTTCACCTCAACCGGAGTATTGAAATGGCCTTCCTTTGTGACCATTGATAAGCTCATCTTAAACTTCACATTCTGCCGTCGCTTTGAGGAGCGATTACAAGACCTTGCTCAGATTTTCGCTTTATGGAGTGGAATCCAAAACCTTAGTCAGTTCGTTCTACGAATGGGGAACATGGCTACAGGGACACGTCACCCTAAGTTTCTACGATAATAATGACCCTACAAAAACTCCTAGAAAAACCTATTACAAACTTGACTTTGCACAGCCGGTCACTATTGATCAAACCGACCTTCATGGGCTTGTTTCAGAGCGTAGCTTTACGCCCAAACTCCGTAGGTTTGTGTTTATACAACATGTTTAAAAAAGTAGTTTTAGACTATAAACGCGGAATTTTACGTCACCAGATCCTCAATGAAATTGCAAATATCGTTTTTAAGAAAAAGGCGTCATTGACTTCGATCAAAATCGCCGCGCACGGTTCCAACGACGACAGCGTTGAACATGACCAAATGTCGTTTGAAGTCCTGTTGAATGTGAGTTCTACTGGTCTAAATAGTGATTGATCAAAGTTAGTCTCAGGCGCTGGTTCAAAATCCCCAAGATCTTAAGTTCACTCTTCTGGACAGAGATATGGCTATATCGCCTCTACATGCAGCTCTCAAATTTGAGAAGTTTTGGTTCAATGGACAAAACGATGAAGATGGCAATTTTGTTTTGCGAGACCCGAACAGCAAATGGAGTATATCTTTTAGCATTACTGTGACGAGTTTTTTTACGCTGACCGTTTCTTGTGCTAAGATTGTCAAAGACTGTTAAATAAATGTGATTAGACTGCAATGTAATGTGAAATTGTTTGTCGCAATAACGCTTACTTAGGTCAAGTCAAGTTAAGCATTAAGTTGAAGCTTAGGTTAGGTATGGGTTTGAATTAAAGCTCAGATGAAAGGCGTTAAGAAATTTAAATTTGTGGTACTCGATCGTTCCGTTTAAGCGACCGTGTTTCGCTTTTTGTACTGCATAGCATCATATAACAATCCAACAGCTAGTCGGTCACGCCACTTTAGCTCAGTGGCAGAGCGTCTGTCTCGTAAACAGAAGGTCGCAGGTTCGATCCTTTAAATGTTACGTTTTTCGTTTTTTAACGTATTTTAATCTCATTTTTTCGCATTGCAAGAAATTTTTGAACATTCAAATTAGGAGCATAACGAAACGATCGGAAGTGGCGCTCCTTAGCGCGTTCTCTTCGGGCCGGAGAGACAACAAGCGGCTCACGGCCACAAACGACTCCGGTCTGACTCTCTCAAAAATGCATTATATCTAGTCAGAGCTTGATGCGGCGCTGCGAATGTAAGCGGCAGAAACTCTGCTTTTGCATGGCATTGACCACCCACAGCGGAAATAGCAACATTCACAGCGCACCTAATATTTGCGTGTGGTAAGGCCAGATCTGCTTACCTATTTAGCTCTATACTGTGCCCAGTAACCTTATCGTGTCGTTTATACATCGGTCTAAGATTAAGAAGGTGCACCGCTTTTTGCATGTCAACGGCCAACCCCCGCGGATATATTGAGCACCTAATTATTCGCGTGTGGTAAGGTCAGATTTGCTTCCCGGCGAGTGTTTTCCTTGATCTCATATTAGCTATATCCGCTCATTTCCAGCTACCGTGGTTTCGCTTACCTTAGCTTGAAGTCCTTCGGTTTCATTCTGCCTTAAGCGACCTGTGTGGAACCTACTATGGAAGACATTCAAGCGACCAAAGTGACCAACAGAAACATTGTGAACCCCGAGGATAAGGAGAAGAGCCTGGATGAGTAAGTCTCTTCTGAAATTTTCATTCCTATGTTGCTTTTTAGTGTTGACTTACTTCCAGCTGAGATCCTCACTCGAATTTTCCATTATTTTGACGTTCCGACGCTCTTCCACTGTCGGAAAGTCAACAGACACTTCAATGCAGTCGCCAAAAAGGTGTTGACGGAGAAAGCATTGATCAAGCTCACCGTAAAACTGACTTCTACTGCTGATGAAGACAACATCGACATTGTCTGGAAGAAGAACACTTTGAAGAGACCCCATCCAGAAGAGCTACCTCAGATACCCCCGAAAGAAGACATCTACGTCTTCACTTCCGAAGGAGTCGAAAAATGGCCCAGCTTTGTGTTTGTCAAGAAACTGACCCTCAATTTCAACTCCGACGACATTAAGGAAGAGCGAGTGGCAGATCTGGCCCTCATTTTGGAGTCGTGGTCAGGAATTCAGAATCTGGAGGAACTTGTTTTCAAGACTGAGAAGGTACGTTTTGGAATCATAAGCAAACCAAGCGAAAGAAGCAAACCTTAATTTTAAAACTTTCAGATCAGCTCGAATACTTTGAATATTTTGAGGCTTCTCGAATCTAAGCCAATAACAAATTTGACTCTCTCATGGCAGAAGCATGAGAGCCGTTTGAAGCATTCCAGCCCAGTAAGTTCAACTTTACTATAACGTCCATTTGAGGTCTTTTTAGGTCCACAACCCTTTGGAAGGAGCCGAGGAAGCTGTGCTCGAGCTAGCCAAGAGTGTAGCTCTAAGAGAGGACTCCGTTTTGGACCTTAACGTGCCTGTTAATCGTGAAATAATCTTAGACCTTCTTCAAGAAATCATTTCGACTGGGAAAGAGGGCTCGACGTCGATTAACATCTTTCTCAACAAGTACAAAAGCAAGGACGCTTTCAACTATAACGACCCAAAACTGAAGAAAATCATCAAGGTATGCAATGACATAGGTTACGAAGTTGAATTTAGTTTTTTAGACTTTGACTAAACATCCAAAAAAGCTGAAGTTGGCCATCACCGATCGTTCTAAATCAACAATGGGTGATTCGTGGTTTGTTGATGAAGATAAGGAGACCTTTCGCGCAAAAGGAGAAGACGGAGACGATTGGACTGTTCTGTACACTAAGAACCATCCTGGTTGCTCTAAGGGCTTTTTGGACCGTCAGTCTTCGGCTTTTTCCGAGGGGCTATTCGGCGGCGGAAATGGAGAAATGGCCTTTGAGGGGTTTCTTTATAGGGGCAATTAGATAGATTTTGTTCGATTTCATTGTAGAGTAGATTGTACGTCTGTTTATATGTAGTTCGTTTGCTTAAAATTGTGCACATGTGCGTTTTTCAAATGCTAAAATAAATAAACAATTTTTGAAACTAAAATAAGGATTTTCTGACGTGGTTGGATAGCCTATGACCACATAGAAATTCGAGTCAAACTGGCTCTATTACAGTTTAGGGCACGCGATGGCTACATGTTGTGTGTAGTGTGAACGCGATAGACGCGAAAAATTTACGAGTTATTGTCAGTTTTCCGTTTAGCAATGTCTGTCTGGGTGCTGGTGCTGCTATAAGTCAACAGGTTGTTTTAGTCAGTAAATGCAACAGGCAGTGTGGGTTTGAGGCTGCCTCTTTCAAACAGTGGGGATAGTAGGCTGGAGCTGACCTTCTGAAGCATTTTAGGCTCGGACATTTTTCTATGTGGTTTTTGCGTCGCCGGCCCATGGCAGCGGGGATAGTAGGTGGGAAGCGACGATTCCCGGACTTACTGTAATCGCTGCCAGGTGCCTTTGGCGCGTAAACCATGGTATTCGCCTGCGTCTACACTAAATTAATCGCGTTCACACTACATTCTTCGTATTCAAACTGATTTTTTTGCGTCCACATTACACCTTTGCGTTCACACTACATCCTTCGCTTGCCCTAAACTCTAATAAAGCCGTGAAACTTTACAAAGCAAAAAGATTTAGTGGCTTTAAAGGTTCAAAAACGATTTAATTTAAGCAGTCAAACAGTGCGACATCTATTTTAAGGCTTAGTCCCAGTTATTGGTGTTTTGAGTTTTAAAATGCGCCGTAGGCGACTCCTACAGCAAAATTCGTTTTTGGGTCAGAGTTGGCATTCTGTGTAGAATGAGACTGAAACTGGAATCAGGCTATTTATTGTGACTCGAAAGCAGCTTGGCGAAAGTGGCTTACCTTGGCTTATAGCATTATTTAAATCGGTAAGGTAAAAAGCGTTTCTAATTTATGGGGCCACTAAAGCCTCTTACAAGTTGGAGTCGGTAGTTTCTCTCGAAATTTTTTAATGCTAGTCATATAAGGGGTAAGGTTAGCCAGAAACGCCACTTTGAGGCAATCAGTTCTATGTATGTAAAATTGTGAAAACGTTCAGGAAGCAACCTCGCCTCTCTTACCGGAGGCAATCATTTCAAATCGTATTCAAAACATCAGACGTGTCTCTTCTTGGCGCGTTTTCCTCGTGCCGGAGAGGCGACAAGCGGCTAACTTATCTGACTCTCTTCAAAATCTATCATCTCTAGTAGCGACACAGCCGACGTCTGCCCGCAAAAGGTGAAAGTGTATTCCAGTCAAAAGTGCAAACGGAAGGGATAGGTTGTCTGTTCCTTCCAGCTCAGTCCGCTCGACGGGCATCTGTCTTCTCCGGTAGTTGCGAAATAAACTGAAGATTTTGGGTACCCCGAAAATAATTGCTTTGGTGTGAAATACATATCACCTGGCAAGAGCGTTGGGTGGATTTCAATCTCTTTTATACGGGCCGCCGATGTATCCAGAGCGTCTAGCGCCTCGCGAAAGGGAAAGCGAGTGCTCTGTCGAAAAGGCAACAAGCGAACGTGCACTTTAGCACTGTCTCGTGCTAATGGCGCCTGTGTTTACCCATATTTCATTTTCACTATTAAAGTCATCGTGTTGTATATCCAGCGTTTTAACATTTGAGGGTAGGTGCATCGCTTTTCGCATAGCAATGGCCACCTACAGCGCGCATAATTATATGCGTGTCGTGTGGTCAAGTCTGCTGTCCAGCGCGTGCTTTTCGTCCTATTCCTGCTAAATTGCTTTTTGTCAGTTGGTGTAGCTTTACGTATCTAGCTGTTACGTCTTCAAATCTTGCGTGAAGTGTGTGGTGACGGCAAGTTTGCTGTCCAAATTGACCATTTTGCAGCGTGAGCTTTCCCTGCTCTCTTGCTTCTTGTATCGCTCATTTTCAGCTGCCGTGGTCTTACCTCGAAGTGCGCTTCAGCTTCATCCTGCTTTAAGCGACCCCGTATGGAACCGACTATGAAAGACATTCAAGCGTCCAACGAAAACTTTGTGGATCCGGAGGGCACGGAAGAAAGCTTGGATGAGTGAGTTCTCGTTCAAAATTATCCTAATGTAAGCCTTGTTTCCAGTTTTGCCTCATTTTCTGCTGAAACGATCACTCGATTATTCGACCATTTCGATGCTGAAACGCTGTTCCGCTGTCGCAAAGTTAGCAAGCGCTTCAATGCAATTTCCACAAAAGTCCTGACAACAAAGGCTATGGTGACCGTAAGCGTGCAACTAGGAACCGCTCCTGAAAAAGACGTTATTGCTTGGAACGACAAAGTGCTGAAGCAGAAGAGGATTAACCAGAAGAGGCCCTACCCTGAAGAGAAGCCTCAAAATCCTCATAAAAAAGAAAAAGCTTATCTCTTCACTTCTACGAGCGTCTCAAAATGGCCCAGTTTTGTGTCGGTTGGGAAGTTGTCCATCGATTTGAACGACTGCCAAGTCACGGAGGAACGGCTGGCAGACGTCGCCAAGATTTTGGAAACCTGTCCAAGAATTCAAAATCTCAACGAGTTCTTGCTGAAGACTGATGTGAAAAACGGTCAGGACGTTTTTCCACAGGTATGTTTGTTTGCACTACAATTCAAGATAAGGCCGTCGACTGGGAATAAACTTAGTGGCTTCATAAATTCTTTTAAGTTAGGCTTAAAATATGCTATGATCCAAAGCAAGCCGTTTTGGCGATACTGCAAAATTTTGAGTTTCAAAGGAAAATAGTCCAATTTCATCTTAAAACCCTGCTCACAACACAATCGTTGATCCAAAAAACAAACTTTGCTGTTTGGGTTGTCTGCAGACTTGCTAAAATTAAAAACAACTATGTTTTAGCATTTCAAGCCTTCAAGCCATTTAACACCATTCGATTCTAACCCTTGCAGTAGGTAAAACTATATTTGACTCACTCCGTTGTAGGATTTGAACCTAAATTGAGTATCTTTTTAAATTTACAAAGTCACAAAGCCAAAGCTTTTTGCTCTGTGAAGTGCCAGTCGGTTGTTTTGAACTAAACATGAACATCAGAAAGGCATTTGGCTGGGTTGGATAGAGCCAAAGTGTTTCCATTTCTACATCTCATTTTTAATTGTTTCAGATTACGTCAACAACTTTGAAGATTTTGGACTTGGTTAAATCTAAACCTGTGACCAACTTAACGTTGTCATGGCTGAAACAGAGCAGCCCGGCGAATGTCGGTCGAATGGCGTTTGAAATGTTTAGCTTTCAACCGCCCAGCGCACCTCTTTTTGTGGGTCTACCTTTGTTGCTACTGTTATTTAATACAAGTTTAGGCCCCGATCGTCTACAGTAATACTTTGGAAGGAACTGAGGAAGCTGTTCTGGCTTTGATTAAGAGCGTAGCCTTAAGAGAAAACTCTGTAAGCTGCTAAGTTTAAAACTTCCTTTAACGACATTTTTGTTTTAGGTTATGAGCGTGAACGTGCCTCTCGACCGCACGGTCTTCTTAGGCCTGCTTCTCGACGTCATTTCGACAAAGAAGGAAGGTTCGACATCAGTGGACGCCGCTTTGAGCAAGTACGAAAACCCATTTGGATACGATGACCCAAAGCTGAAGATGCTTTTACAGGTAAAAGATTGTCAAGGATGAGCTGTTCAAAAAACAGTTTTTTAGACTTTGATCCATCATCCAAAAGTGGTGAAGTTGGCCTTAAAAGGTCGCGATGGAATTGCTTTCCGGCCCCAAGCTCTATTTTGTTTTGGGGGCTCGACGGAAACATTCCCAGCCAAAGGAGACGACAACGAGGACTGGAAAGTGGATTACAGTAAATACCAATCCGGTCTGGTCTTGAATTGTTCTAGGGTCGGTTTGAATGAGATTGATCAAGAATAATGATGTCTTTGTTGCGACGTTTTTGGTGTGCTGTTAACAATTTATGTTTGGTTTGTTCACTTATAGCCTTTTCAATAAACTCCAATTTTTCCAGCTCAGTCACATTTTACTCGTTCCTTGAACAGTTTAGGTAACCCATAAAAGCAATTTTTGTCTTAAAAAGTGTACACGTCCTTAAAAAGTTAAGGAGTTGAAACGCGTCTCTTAAAAAAAGGTTTAAAGAGCTAAAGAACGCGATTCCTATCTCTGTGCGACAATATTTGTTGTTTTAAAGACGCCGAAATTTGCATTTTAGGAGGTTATGCATTTTCCCTTGTACGCTTAACTCAATATGGAAGAAAAATGCTGAGCAACAAAACCCATTTAGTTGAAGAAACAGCTAAAGTTAAGCTGCCTGCACCGTCTTAATTACTTCGCTGTCATCTGGTGTGTGAGTACATGCGCGCAATCGATAAGGTCGCATAGCGACCGACTAGCAGTGGGTCTTTTTCAAATGACATTACGTGCTTGCATTTTGCTCTATACCAACGTTATTCGTTTTTAGGCTTATGCTCCCTACAGAGATCATTAATGACATATTTAACTATGCTGACTTTTCTCAACTTGTCAAATGCCGATCTGTGAGTCATCAATGGCGAGCAGTAGCCGAAGAACTGATGTTTAAGAAATCTATGATTGCCGTCAGCGTTCAGGTCACAAAGAACCCAGAAACGGACATTATTTGCTGGAAGGCTAACAGGCTCTTAGTCAACAGTCCACTAGTCTCAACTAGAACTTTACATTTTATTGACTCGAAGTCAAAAAGCAGCTGGCTGGGCTCGTTTTGGACTTGGATAAGTTCTCCTAATATCCCTGAAAATCCATCTTATCAGTTCACATCGACTGGAGTCAAAAACTGGCCTAGATTTGTTAGCGTCAATAAACTAATTCTTGATTTTGACTACAGTTGTGCTTCTGAGCAGCGGCTTAAAGATATTCGAATGATTTTAAGTTTCTGGCCGGGAATCAAAAAGTTGATCTCATTTGAATTCAAAACAGGTCGGCTAGGACTACCGGTAAGCGTCAAAATCTTATTTTTTGTTTAACACAGCTTTCAGATAACTGCAGCCACTGTGGACTTCATAAATGCTCTCCAAGACAAGCCTATCACTAATTTAGACATAAACTGGTATCCTAAAATTAGCGACGTTGGTGCATTAAACCCAATATTGGAATTGGTGGACGTTGTAGGAAATAGGGACCACTCGGTAAGCGTTTACAATTTCAATGTGTTTCACAAAGGTCTAGGCTATCAAGCTAACAGGTGCTTTTTCTGTCACTGAGATCTTAAAAGTGGCAGAAGAGTGCCAAAATTTGACAAAAATGAAAGTTATGCATCAAGCTCGACGGATAGCGTTTGGAGACCGCACAGAAGCCTTTTTCTCTTTAGTCCAGGTAAACAAAAAACCCTAAGTTAGCATTAATTTTAGCATTTTTAGAGTTTAATCGATCATCCTCGCCACTTAGAAATAGCATGCTATGGACGACTTCCACACAACTTTAAAACTCAAACGATAACGCACTTCAAAAGTCGTGGCGTACGTATCAGCACACACAAATTGGGCCATGTGATTATTCAAGCCCAGGATGCGGAAGGACAAACATGGGAAATGGTCGTGCACCATATGGACGTTGTGGCCATTCTAATATTGTGTGCTAAATGAGTTGATTCAGCACTACGATAAGGAAGAAGAGGTTGCTCGTCGTCAGGATTTTGAGTATAAATTGTTTGCATAATTCTAAACTCTAGAAATCTTAAAGTGGATTTCCACGAAGTGTTTGTTTGCATTTGCGTTGAGTCGATGTTTGCATTTGCGTTAAATTGACCAGCGATGAGTCTTGCAAGTGTTAAACAGTTGACAAAAGGCAAATGTAGAGCTTAAAAAATCGCATACGGGCTTTCGAAACATCTTTCATAAGTAACTTTTAATGACGTGTTGGCTTGGTCATTGTGGTGCAGTAGTTAGCACTATAGGGTAAAGTGCTAGAGGTCGCGGGTTCAAATCCCTTCGAGAGCCACTGTTTTTTCAGTTTGTTTAGGTTTGTTCCAACCCTTTCCCGCTACTTATTTTTACAAAATGCATGTTTTGCTGTTTTTGGCAGATTTATTTAAGGCAAAACTTGCAGTTTTACAAAATTATTGATACGCCTCTCTTCACATTTTCTTCTTTTTCATCTCTTCTTCGATGGCAACTGGGAGCACATCTTGCTTCGCCAATTTCCGGAAAATCCAGTCCTCAACCTCGGTGGGCAGATAGGAAATCGGGACATAGAAAAGGATAGCATCCCACCCACAGCGATATCTCAGCCTTGGGTACTTTGCCGTGATTGCATGGTAGTAGTTGTCGACGACATAGTGAGTTTTATCAGTTCCCAGCCGGTGCATAGCCTCGTTCCAGTTCTTGGCGACTAAAAAATTAGTTTTAAATTTGAAAGGTTTTTTAAAGACTTACAGTAATCCTTGTAACTCTCGCCATACTCGGCTCTCTGTTCCTCAGACAGTTTCGCCCAAACTTGATTCACTCTAGCGTTATGCATGTCCACATCGAGCAAAGGAGTCTTGAAAATTCCTGGCTCCAAAATGCAGCAAGTGACTCCGAAACCTTTAATCTCCTTTCTAAGCGTGTCCATATAAGCCTCAGCGGCGTATTTTGCAGCATTATACGGCCACACGGCGTCGACAAGCGACGGCGACGCTGGTGACGGTGATTACGCGACCCTTCGATTTTTTAATCAGCGGTTTGAACGCCTGAATAGGGAGAATATGAGAATTGGGGTGGTGATAGGGAAGCTTATTACGTGTGTGACGCGCACGACGCCCAGGCAGTTGACGTCATATGATTTTGGTAGTCGACAACGGAGGTCCAGTCATCAGGGCCAAAGATGGAAAAGATGCCCGCGTTGTTGACCACCGCCCAAAGATCTAAAAAGATCTACATTAATCTAGGCTAAGTTTCAATTTGAGCCAAAACATTAACTTAGGCTAAGCTTTAGTTTAAGCCTAGATTTGCCTTAAGTCCAAGCTTCAAATTAAGTCATAACCTTACAAAACAGTCTGGGTCTAAACCAAAAATATTAAAAAAGGTTTTACGACTCACATTTGCCTCCAGTCAACTTCTGCTTTACAATCCTGGCCGCCTCGTTGCAAGACTCATCGCTGGTTACATCCAGAGGAACTGTTTCCACACTTCCTTTGAATCCCTTCGCGTCCTCTTTCAGCGCTTCCTCTCCCTAAAATTGTTTGTGAAACAAATTGTTTCGCATTCTTCTACCTTCTAGTTAAACACCCGGCAAAGACGGGAATTCCATTCTTAGAACATTTAAGCGCTAGCAACCGTCCAAATCCAGAATCGCATCCTGAGATGAAGACGGCTCTGTTGTGAAGATCGTCCAAGGTCAGGAGTTCCCATAGATATCTGGCTACGTAGTACAGCACGATGGCTCCAGCGGCTATTCCTATGAGGCACGCCATACCTGAAAAGACTTTCTCTTAGAACATGTGACAGCAGAGCGCCTAAAGCGGAGAGTGCTGTAAACAGTCCTTTTATGGGTGTTGCACGCAACGAACTAGAGTCGAGTCTGATCATTCTTACCTTGACCCATGAAATTTGTGTAGATAAGTGCATGTGTTCATTTTGAGACCATTTTTTGCATTCGCAATTTGTCAAATTTGTTTGCCCTAAAGCTCAAAAAGTAAGGTCGATTTGGAATGTTGACTGAAAACCAGGAGCCAGTAGGAACGCAATCGCAGGCCTCTCGCCCAGCATAAAGGTTGCGCAAACTCGTTTCTCCGCCGTGTCCCCGTTACTGTCAACGCTCAAAAGACTTAGGTCGTTTTCTCGGTTAATCGATGTCGATGTTGCCCCGTTCGCTGCTTGTTTTCCTTTTTTCCTGATTTTTGGATCGGTGATATGTGAAGGCAAGTCAGGGTTGCTGTGATAGCGGGTCATCGGAGGAGATAACTACACTTAGGAAAGCGTGCGTCAATTTCGTGTCAAAACATGATTATAAAAACAGCAAATTTTCGGTCGCAGAGAATCGTGCAAAAGTGATCGTTGTAGTTTTAGCATATGATAACTTTGCCAATAAATTCTTATCTAAAACAGAGAAGTGATGTCTAATAATGTTGAAAGATATGTTGCTTTAGTGTATTGGTTACGGGGTTAGACCGACGTTCCAAAGGCTACAGGTTCGAGGTCCTTTACAAACCATTATTTTTTAAAAACGTTTCGAATTCTTTTGTGACATTTTAAGCGATTCAAACCCACAGTGCAGCTTGTTCCCTTTTTTCTGACCCCTCAATCTCTCTTCTCAGTCACGTCGCTCGCCGAAGAATGCGAAAACCCGAAGGACGTGGGATTCGAATGTGCCGAGGCTGGGAAGCAAATGCGATTTTACCACGACAAGATCACAGGTCCGAGATTGTTTTTTACATGTTTGTCGAGGTTGAAAAATCTGATTTAGGAGTTTGCCAGCCGATGTTCTACAAAGGCTGCGGAGGAAACGAAAATCGATTTGAAAGCGCCAAGGCGTGCAGGGAGCAGTGCTCGCAGACAGCGCCTCAAAGGACGCGAAAAGGGAAGGTCATCAAGCAGCAACCGTTAATGTTTAGTAAGTAAAAACACACAGAAAAATTGAGAAAATTGGAAAAATGAGGCACTCACCACACCCATATCAAAAATTGCACAAAGCGTTCCGCCGATTTGACCTTTTAAACGTCTCGCTTCGGGTGGGTGACCTTGAAATCGTTAGTAACTAGAGTAACATGTTTATAAGAGTTTATGAGAGTTTGGTAAATTCCGTGTGTACTTTAATCCATGAGCCCTTAGGAATAGCGTGAGAACAGACGATAAATTTTGGTTGATACACTATAACGTGTTGACCAAACTTGTGTTATTTACTTGGACAAAGTTCAGCCTTGTTTGCTTTTAGAAATGACGTCATTGAACGGAGTATTTCGCGCTTCCAAAGATTGAATGAAATTCATTGGGTGAGTCTAGGAATTCAGTGGAAATTCAGAACAAAATAGGTTTGCGTAAAAAGGTAATGGTTGTATGTCAGCACGCTAGATCGCGTGTGAGACGTTCATCAATTACGTCGACGTATGGGTTCAATAAGTCAAATCCACTAAAATTAGAATGAAACAAATAAAAACAGCATTTTTGAACGTAAAAATACTATAAAGTTGATGATTTTTTTGGTTGATGGGTAACACTTAAACGCTGCACTTAAACTTATAATTTGCTAACTCGCCGAACACAATTTTTGTGATGGTAAAAAACGTGTAATTATGCACTCGTTAACACTAAAAATTTTAAGGTTATAAATACGTTGCAATAAAAAACAATGCTTGAGAGCTGCTAGTCTCTAAAGTTTGCTGAGGCTCTAAAGACCACAAAGCTGCTGAAAAATGCGTTAAAAAATTGTTTAAAAACGTTTTTTCTATTTCTAAATTTTTTTACAGTGTGCTTTTGTGCTTTAAATTAAAAAATTAACGCTTTCGCGCGTTCTCTGCAAAAGCTTAGTTTCTAAAAGTTTGATATGACTTATGGTTGTCACTTGGATGCATCCTACATCTTGTAATAGATTTCATGCAATCGGGCTCCCAAAAGCTGCTATTGCCAACTTTATCAACTCCAGTTGCAATGACTGTGTTGTGTAGTGGTTAGTCTCACGGACTGCCGCGCTCAAGGTCGTGGGTTCGAATCCCGTCGGCGTCCTCTAATTTGTCTGCTGTTTCCGTTGGCGCGTAATTTTCGGCGAACGGAAAACAGACAAACAGCTGCCGTTACAGAGAGGATAAGCTGTAAATTGCTCGTTTTCAACCTTTCATTCAGTTTGCTTCAAAAACCCACTGAAGCATATTTTAATGATCATGAGCCCTGTTTATATTTTTTCTATTTGCTCACCTGCACTCATCCTCGCGTGCTTATCCATCATTTCATCATTTCGCTTTCTCATGTTTTATTCAAATACGTCGACTCCACATGAAAGGTTTTTAATTATTTTTCTATTGTTGAGTAAATAACATTATGATCACATCACTCACATGAGCTGGCAGGTGACAAGCACCCACAATAGACCTTTCAGTTGACCTTATTTTGTGAAATTTCAGAAGATATATGCAACGCCACCTACAGCCCAAACATTGTCAAACCTTTGGACAGATGTAAATTGTCCGACACTTGTGAAGCTAACTACAGTTGCCACCAGGGCAACTGTTGTCCTAAGAAAGGTGAGAAACACGATCTCTAAATTCTCACATGCTGATTTTTCTCTATTTATAGAGTACGTGTGCAAATTGGACTACGACTCAGGGAAGGAGGCGGTCGAGAATGTCCACGAGCCGCGCTATGCCTACAATTCGCATCTTAATACCTGTGGCCGGTTTTCGTATTTTAGAGCGGAAGGAAACTTCAACAATTTTTTGAGTTTCGGGGATTGTATGAAGTTCTGTGGGGTTCAGTAAAGTGTTGATTGTGGCTGACCTGTTTTACAATGTGAAAAATGAATTTTGAGCTTTAATTTAAGCCTTCAACTTACCTTAACCTAAGCTTCAATTTTTCAAGACATAGACTACTTTATTTTAAATTTCAATTGAAGCTTGAAAGCTGTTTGATTTTGGTCTAAGTTTCAATTCAATCGATTTGTTGTTGAGTTTTAAAAACATAACTTCAAAGTGTTGAGAAAGTGGGGCCTTCAGACTTACGTGCTCATTATTCACACGCATCTGACTTCCCTTCCATTGTCATCTCCTTCACATTACTTTTCCCTGCCATTCTCAGTCCCAAACGAGTCTTATAAACCCTATTATTTTTACCCCGTAACCCTGTTTTCACATGCCTGTGCCAGTCTTTATTTCAATCCCCCTTCCATCCTTGTTTACCCCAAAACCCGAGTCCATGCGCACACTTGATTTGAAATTAGCTTAACCGCCGTGTTAACTGTAATCTTTTCTCTTGCTTGTCATCGAAAAAACAGCTTTTTTCGTTGCTTATGTAAAAAGGACACACAGTTGTAATTCGATTTGGGGACACGTCTGTTGTGCATTTGGGACTCTGGGAGCATATGTCAACACGGTTGTGTATGGGACTTTTTTGGCTCGAAAACACGATATGTTTACATTGTGAGTTAATTAGCGTATAGCAGTGTTTTTAACTGATGAAATTGTTTAACGAGAGTTATTGACACATGCCTAATTTTAGGGTCATTTTGCGAAAATGTTTGAACACTTTTTTTGAGGCTTACTTACGGATTGGGATAAGAGTCATGTTTGAAAAAAGCGCTATAATTTAAGGCTTATACTTATTTAATTGATCAATTTTGGCAAAAGATAACAATGTACGGTTCAAACTGATCAATACATTGATCTAAATTTGGAAAAAAGGATTTAAGGATTTAAAATGTTAAAATGTTGTTTAAAATCGTTTTGAAAAAAACTGGTTTTCAAGCGGAACCGAACCCTTGATTTCTAGTACGTCATCCTATCATGCTAACCACTAAACCACAGCAACACACCGTCGTGACTAATCACAAAGTCTTTTTTGAATATGATTTTTAATGCATGATTTGAGTTTTTGCTCCTCTTAAGCTTTTCAGGCACTCGCTTGGGAACGTCTGCTATAAGCGAATGGAACTCAGTTTTGTTAGTGCATGACCACTACCACAAGTGCTCAAAATCACAAAATTAAAAATTTTCTGAAGCTTACATTGCCCTCCACCTACGTTTGCCCTTCCATAAGACACATTAAAATTAGATATTCTAATTGTATCAAATTTGGTATCGGCTCAAAACAATCGCAAAACAACAAATCCACATTTCGCTCAGTTGTTTATCACATCTGAAAAAGCTCATTTTAGGAGTAAAAGTATTTAAAAGTGTTTGTGTCTTCAAGCAAATCGATTTTGTCTGAAACACAATTTTAAGCTTTATCGTCTGAGCCAACACTTTTGAGAAAGCCCTTAAACAAAGCATTAACATAAATGTGGTTATTCGACGGCTTGCTCTTAATTTTCGTTTGTGCAATTCGCGTTTTTTTCTCAGACGTTTTCATGTTTTGTTTGTTCTAATGAAGCGTATTGTGATGCGGGTAAATTACTATGCGGAGTCAAGAAATGTATGTTTTTTTTCTATGTGTGCTTTACGTCAATGGCGTCATTTTGGTGCTTAAAGGTAAATTTCATCTCATTTTTGAACGTGAAATTTTTTGACGACTGACTTTCACCTTTATTTTGGGCTTTTTCTTGTTTAAATCCTCAAATCGTTATACAAACCTTCAATCGTACGTGTAGCTATGATCCACAGGCACTTCTTTACTTTTCTGGCTGGAATTGCTTCCACCGCCTGTGTCTGTTCCAAACCCTCCTAACCGGTACTTTCCGAATCTTGTTTTTAAGGTTGTGTTTAGGCCAGAGCGGTCCTTTAAAACCTAAGCCAGGTCGATAAAATGAGACTGACGTTTGGGGTGGTTGGAGTAGCTCTAGCCAGACTTTTCTCTTCACACAAATAAAGTAAAGAAGTTCCATCGATCATTCACACATGCTTCCTGCGTAGTTCAACTCCTTTTTTCTATGTCAACCCATTGTTTTCGTTTTTTCTTTGTTTGAGACAACTGCGTTCTCCTTCTTTCTGAGCTGCTTACTTCTCAAGTCTAAACAAATGCCTCTTGTGGTCCAGTAGATCCTGTAGGAACAAACCACTTTGTTTAGAAGTTTAAGCGTCTTATCACAAGAATGCCCTTGAAACACGTTTCATTTTCATTTTTATTGAGCTGCTTGTCATTCTCATAATAAGAGTGTACATTCGCGAATCTCTCGTTTGGGACTATTGTTCTAAGCCATGCGGCTGTCTGCCTGCACGGCCCGCCTGCCGTCCGTGGCGGTCCGCCCTAGGCCAACGCCCGAATTGAGCTAATATTCTTTGGATTAGAAGCGTCTTGTGCGGATCGTGAATACGTGCTGAAATGGCGCCGTGTTTCTGAAGAGCGTCTGCTGTCATCCACGGAGGGCGGCTGAAAGCCCGCGCTATGCTTGCGACCCAACGGTCCCTCTGCGGACCTTAATGTGACGCAATCTGTTTTTGACTCTCCGCGAACGGCTCGTTTATGTTCGCGTGTTACGAACCTTAAATATTTTAAGGGTTAAACAGAACTTATGTCAATGTTTCAGAAAAATGAGCGTTGCACCGAGAAATCTTCCACCGGCCCACAGAGGCTTTAATCCGAAAGCCCGAGGACGTCTTTTGGATGCTAATGACCCTATTGGTGGGTTTATTAAGCAAACGTGTGTGTTCTAATGTAAAAATTTGATTTAGAGCGAAGTGAAAAAGATAAGCAGGAGCAAAAAGAGATGAATCTGACTTCTGCTCCTAAGAAAAAGCCTGTGCGAAGAATGAAGTCTGAGTCGCCGTCCAAAAAACGTACTTTTAATTTTTTTTTTAAGCTTCAAGTGGCTAAACTGGAAGTGCTGGAAGAAATCAATCTTCTCATTCGTTAGATAGACATATGACGCAGGTCCACCTAATACACGCGTAGCCAAGCTGAAAGCCGCTTATTTGTGGCATTCATAGAAAACAAAACAGCGATACATAAAAGCCGTAAACAGCCGTGAATAGCCGTAAACATATTGAAAAAAACGGTTTAACGCTCAACGCTTTTAAGTGGATTCAAACCCGTAAACTTGAAAACTCCAGGCTGTAACGCGTACCGCAGCGACTATTGAGACAAGTACTTTAATATGTTATTGGTGTGATCAATACGTAAGGCAAAGACGTTAAAGGCGCCTTTGGACTTCAAACACTCTAGACGTTTTCGTAATAGAAAGAATTTCACTTTGACGTTTTGAGTGCAATTTATGTCAATTTCTGTGTCCTCTATGCTTTGCCAGATGACTAATGCACCATTTTCAGCTGCCCCACACCGAGGATTCAATACCAAAGCCCGTGAAATGCTTCTTGACCCATCGAAGAAAGTCTGCAATTGCAGTAAGACCTCTTTTAACCCAGTTCAAATATTACTAAAATTTTTCATTTTTAGCCAAACATCTCCACGACTCACGCTGTCCTGACGCAAACCACAAGAAAACTCTAATCAGCGCGAACGTCGCGAAGCCTCCCAAACACGCTTCCAAGAACGAAGCGACGTTCGCAAACAAGAAAGCGCATCGGATGCTTTGTGATTCCGGAAAATCGTTTTCGTCCGCAGATCTCGATTTGGCTAAGGCTTGAAGCAGATCAAATAATTCCGTTTTCCTATTTTTTGTACTGAAATTTGACGGCAAACAAAGAATAAATCAAATATTTGCTCGGCTGAAGAGAATATAAAGAATTCTGTCTCTCTCTCCTAAGACAACTTTTAGAATCCGGAACGTGGGATCAGGTAACCTTTGACTGCAAGGCGCCCACTTGTTTGCTTTAGAAATTCTGATCCAGGTAAGTTTAAGCCAGAGTACGACTTGGCTCTTACGCCTGTTCCTGTTTACTCAGACTGTTGTGGGTGTATAAAGGTCAGGTGATGAGGACTCTTGCACACATGCTTTCAACGTATTTAAATCTGTCTACAGTTGGTGTGAACGTCGTCCGTGTAGCTGATTAGGTTTGCTTTGAGATCGTTTGGTTTAAGTCGCTGTAAAAGTTGCTACAAAGGCTCTTTTTTACTGTTTTTGAGATCGTATCGGGTAACGCTACAATTTTCGTCACGTTCCTTAGCATGTGTACTTAACCCTATTTTCTGTAAAGCTCATGTTTACAGCTATTTCAACACAATAGTGACCAATAGGGATAGTACGGCTTTTCTAAAGGCTACTACTCACATTAAAAAACCATGAAAAAACTGAATATTTCCACAATTTATGGGACAAGTTCACTAAAAGGCCAAAGACCACGTTAGTCTTTGGTAAATTGTTTTATATGCGTACCCTGTCATCTAAGATCAGCAAAGCGTGAATCACTTTGGGTAATGACGTCTAAGGTACGCAC
Source organism: Steinernema carpocapsae (assembly GCA_000757645.3). Taxonomy (NCBI): domain Eukaryota; kingdom Metazoa; phylum Nematoda; class Chromadorea; order Rhabditida; family Steinernematidae; genus Steinernema; species Steinernema carpocapsae. The sequence goes on from AZBU02000007.1 coordinate 439,241, forward strand.
TTAACATCAGTAGGAAGGTATTGAGGGGTAAACAACTGGTCTTTAAACACCAAACATTGTGTTTAAAAACCTTTAAAAACTACATTTTTGAATAAAACTACTTTGGAGGAGCTTCAAAGACTCAAATTTAGAGATGCTTGTTCTAAGCACTTCTCATATCCTCACGTAACCACATTCCTAACCTTCACTACCCCAAGCTTCCTACATCAATCACATAACCAAAAAGTTGCCAAACGTACCCCAAAATGTCACAATTGATCTCATTAACCCAACTTTACGAAAATTGCCGAACACCAAAACCAGTTTCCCATGTGGTTCACATTTTACACCCTGCCATTCTACGCCCTCTGCCCAGCTCTCGCCTGGGTTATTGATCAGAAAACGGTCTCTAACAGCTTGATCAATTCCAAACAATAAAACCGATCTGCAAACGCGATAAGCAAAACAAGGAAACAGGACCAGTTTTGGGGAACAATGTCATCATAACCTTTGACTGTTACATGTGCCGTGCAGGCCGTGGCTGAGATTTGTTTCCTCTGACGCCACTTTCCTGTTTTCTCTTATTTCCTTTTATTCTTCTTGGACGCTCGCATCGAAAACTGGTTTTCTTTATTATTCGGTCCTTGGGGCAGTCGTTCCAGTCGTTTTTGACGCTTATAAGTAAACTTTCCAGCGGGTTAGAATTAACCAGCCACTTTTTCTGCTTTGTCCTATTTGCTGCGGTGGTGGCTGTAAGCGGTGATAGCAGCCAAGGTAACACCAGCTATGGAGAGATGTAAGGCTTAAACTTTTGATATTTTAGACTGTACGCTGCTGAAGAGTGCAGGCGACTTTTGTTCTTCTGGAGCCCAGAAGAAGATGTTTTACTATGATCAGAGAATGGGTTAGTTTTAACAATTAACAATAGTGTTAAGTTTTAAACGTTCTCATTTTCAGGCATCTGCCAACCCTTCATGTACAACGGCTGTGGAGGCAACTCTAACCGTTTTGACACCCGCGAACAGTGCCTTGACACTTGCAAAAACGCGAAAGGCGCCTCTCGTCCTGCCAACGCTTCTCCCTGGGTTCTCGCTGAGAAGTGCCATTCCGAGAAATTTCTCATCCCCAACGGAAAATACGAAAACTGCAAATTCTCTGTCAGCTGCCCTGAACAGCACGAGTGTGTGAATGGAGTCTGCTGTCCTCAGAGAAGTAAGTCTCGAATTTTTCAAATTTGATGCTAAAATTTGAATTTTAGAGTTTGTATGCTCTCTCCAAGAGGACAACGGTGACTTTGCTGATGGAATCGATGACAAGCCCAGATACCACTTCAACACTGGTCTCAACATCTGCATGCGTTTTAGCTACTATGGAATGAACGGCAATTTCAACAATTTCCCGACTTTCAAGGACTGTATGGCGTTTTGTGGACCTCAGCGACAGTAATTTGATATTTAGGATTTGAGTGATTAGGGCAATAATTGTAAACGAGTAATTTGAATCAATAAAATCTTTAATGATTAAAAATGCGTAAAAATTAGAAATTATCAAACGTAAAATTAGATTTTTAGTGCAGATTTGACCGCTAGTTTATAAACGTTTTCTCTCTGTTAAAAAAATATTTTGTTTTTTTGTTGACCTGAATGAATACAAAGTGTAACTCTGAAAAAAACTTTAAACCAGCTTTAATGGAAATCGCGAATTCGCGTACATCACATAAAAACGTATAGATGCTTCTGGCGCTCGACAATATCAGTTTGTTTACAGAGAGAAAACGTTTATAAATTTAGAATCTAGCGGTCAAATCTGCACTAAAACGAAAGCGACGCTACCGCCGGATCGGTATTTTTGGAGTGCTCGTTAAGCCCGGATAAACGCTGATGTCTCCGCCGTGCTGGCGTGTTTTGGGCGCGTTTGGGCTCGGCGTGATCATGAACTCATTTCGCGTCGAATGCGCCCAAGATCACCAAAATTTGTGCCATGTGGGCAAAGTTTATCGCGTGTCGTTGGTTGGGTACCCATTCAGGCAAAATCAGTTTTTCCCATTTTTTCCGAACAACGCGGAAAATTACGGCGGAGAAATCAGCGTTTATCCGGGCTCAACGAGCACTCCAAAAATACCGATCCGGCGGTAGCATCGCTTTCGCCGCAATCCGTTCATTTTTAGTGCAGATTTGACCGCTAGATTCTAAATTTATAAACGTTTTCTCTCTGTAAACAAACTGATATTGTCGAGCGCCAGAAGCATCTATACGTTTTTATGTGATGTACGCGAATTCGCGATTTCCATTAAAGCTGGTTTAAAGTTTTTTTCAGAGTTACACTTTGTATTCATTCAGGTCAACAAAAAAACAAAATATTTTTTTAAAACACAGGTGTGCGAAGCCGAAGATATGAAGATATCAAATATCGCACTTTTGTGGGTCGACAAGATTAATAAGACTATAAAAATTAGATCTTGTTGGCTTAAAACAGCAATGCTGATTCATTTACTCAATGTCATACACAGAAAACAGCCATTTAAGGACAATTGTGCGTATGAACCTAAGCTTCAACACCTGCGCAAGACCCAGATGGAAAATGCCAGAATCAAGATGCCTGCAAACTGAACTAAGAAAGAGGGTATGCTGGAGAGCCTTTCTAAAGTTGTCGAAAATCGACGTGTTCGTGCACTTAAGCGATGAGACGAAAAAAACTTTCGCCGCTGGGATTTGGTTCTTTTAGAAGCCATCAAATAGCGATTCTTACCTCAGGAATGCGCTTTTGTGGTTTTTGAGTTGGCTCAGGAGGAGATCGCTTATCTAAAAAGCCGAGATGTGAAAATTGAAGCTCTAGAAGAGTTTTTGTTTTTGAGTCAGTCGAAAAATGCCCAAAGGGTGAGGTTGACATTTTCTGACTTGAAAACTGTAACCTGATTATAACAGAAAAATTCGTCCGTAGCCTGTGGACTCGAAAACAGCTCCAACGCACACCTTTCAAAGACTAAGGACGATAAAGAGCTAGTAGCTCTTGGCACATTCAAGAAAAATACCACCATTGAATATCTCATAAAACGAGAAACGTGTGGTGTTCGTACGGCATGGGCCAATTATGGCTTATACGTTTACAACGGTCCATTTCCTGAGTTGACTCTCTTGCACGACCATTTCGAGAGTCACTTTTTACTATCCAAAAGCCACAAGACTGTTCTTGTGGAAATAACAATATTTTTAGATGTTTCTCAAATTGTTTCAAAGGGCCAAAACGAGATAAAGGACTACGGATTCGGTCAGGATACAATGGACAAAATGAAGAAGCTCCTGGGTGACCGAAAGGTGAAGTGTATCAAGATATCGTTTTATACCTTTCTAATTTCTCTTTTTAAGTGAACCAGATCAGCTTCCAAGATCCTAATGCCACTACGTTTGAAAAAGCGTACCTAAACTCTCTCAAAATCGCCACCCCAGAAGCTGACAATTGCCACTCGCCAGAAGAAAAAGGATTGGCTGAAAATGAAGTCTGTTTTTTCTACACGTTTTTCGCCTTGAATTCCATGATCAACAGTATCCACTGGGCAACCAAACCGGAAAGTACGTAATTCTAGCTCATGAAAATTTGGAGCTTGGGTCGTCCAGTATTGGGCTTCGGTAATGTTCTTCAAAAACAGGGTATTTAATTTTTTGAAGAAGACAGAACAAGCCAGGGCGATCTTCAACGACTCATTATGCAGTGAACATCAACTCATGTGCAGTAGCCAAAAGAAAAAGGATTGGCTGAAAAGAGTTTTAGGTTATTGGAACGGTGTTTCGTGAGATGAGATGGTTACAACGAAGTGTCTAGGTGGGTCTTGAAGATTGAAAAGAGAAGAATGACTGAGATGACGGTAGCCGAAAAGCCAACGTAGTTGGCGATTCGGCTAATTTGAAGGCAATTGATACTTTCTCTAAAAACAACATTTGTTAAAAAGATGACTCCAAAAATGCCATTTAGACACATTTAAAGTTAAGGACAGCACTAAGTAAGGCAAACGAACAAACGAAACAAACGAAATTTTTGTTCACTTGTCAAAGGTGACGCTCGTATCTTTTACAGTCTGTCCACGCGCTTGATACCAATGCGGCGAATGGTGCGAGTTTGTTACCGTAATCCCAGGCCGCAACACAATTTCGGCAGGAACCTGACTTAATGCTTGAATCTGGGGAAACCCGACTTGTAGAACGTCCTTTTTGTCACTGTAGAGTCTGTTTACCTAATAAATGCTGTGTTATCCATAAAAAAGCCAAACACCTCTAATTACTGAATAAGACTGAATAAAACTTATTAGACTGGGTCTGCCCAAACTGGACTTTGTTGTCTGTTTCTAGCCGTTCTAGCCAAGGTGTTCATTTAAGACAGTCGGAACATCCGATTACCGGTTGGACACCAAGGGACGTCCGTACACACCAAGGGGAATCTGTAACCCTTTCCCAGACAATCAAAGTGACCAGTCGGAAATTCAGGGACGTCCAGAAGCCTTCCAAGCTTTCTTACCTTCCTGCTGTCATCCCTAGCTCTCAAATACACCAAACACAACACCAAACTTTAACCAAAAAACCATCTCTGCAATCTCCAACATTCCTATGTCGTGCGACTCTTCCCGATCTTCTCCTTGGACATCTTCTCCCTCTCGGCCTTCTTCCTCGCCACGAGCTCTTCGTACTCGCTGATGAACGTCAGCACGCGGTCGCTCTTCTCCAGATGGTCGTCATGGACGAGAATCTCTACAACGGCTCGGAACACGAACACGTACTGCTGAAAGTTAACATTTTAGACCCTCCTTAGGCTTCACTACCCACCTGATCGTTCTGTATTGCTTTGAATCTCTGCTCCCTGAGGTCTTTGACCACGTCTGGCATCGTGAAGTTCTGGTCGTTGAGGATGAGGATTCGGTGCAGGCACATTTCGATGGCCACGAAGGTCCCGGTCCTATCCAGCAGAACAATGCGCGATGATAGGCTTCTTGTCGTAGATCTGCGGATCAGCTGGTGGACCTCGCGCAGCAGACGACGGAATCCGCCACGCAGTGATCCGGCCAGCCGCCGTAGAGGATGTGCAGGACGTCCAGGGTTTCGTCCTTGAATTTGACCTGGATTTTGGTCTTGACGACTTTCTTCATGGTGGGATGTTAGCAACTCGATCCATGACCCGGACTTCCACGGGGCCGTAGGCTTTCCAGCCGCTTCCTTCCGCTTCTGTGGGAAGTATTCGGCGCATTTCTCTTTGTCCTCTTCGTAGAAGTTGCACAGTTGAAGGATGATCTGGAAGAGGTCAGGAATGAGCGAAAAATGGCGGAAATTCTGGGTCACCTTGTAGCCCAATTTAGCCAAAATTGGACTAAAAATCTGGCTTTCTGAGGACCAAAGTTAGCCTGAAGTTCTGGGTGAGATAAGTCTTAAAAATGGCCTGAAAAGAAGCCAAAACAAAGTCGATTCAAAGGCTTGTCCCCATATGAACCATTAAAAACCCCAAATGCGAACTCAAAAGGCCGAAAATTAGGCTATTATATAGCTCAACTAAAACCTGTTCCACCCATTAGCCATGAATTTGCTGGACTTAATTAGCGACAAGGTGAGCTAAAACGAAATTCAGCCTAAAAGCTGGCGTGCTGAGGACCTAAATCAGCCTCCAGATCGTGTTCCAAAACACGCAAATTTGAGGAAAACAAGCTTCGAATTTGGGTCAAAACGGCCGAAAATTGAGGGGTTTTAGGCCACAAATAAAACCATCTTCGGGTTTCATCTGATCCAACGCGAGCCACCAATTTGAGGCATTGAACGGGCTTCCTACGAGGCCAAATATAATGTAAACAAAATGGACCCAAGGCGTCCTGATGGAGAGGCAATACTCAACCGGCAGGCCTAAAGCAGCCATAAAATGAGCTTGAACTGGCAACAAAACATTCACATCTGCCGACGAATTTGACCACAAATCAGGACCGAAAGAATCCAAAAATGGAGGCGTCAATTGCGCTTCCTTTGACGCCCCAGTATGCTCGTAAATGGACCCAAAAGCAGCTAGACATGGCGCCATAATTCAGGTTGTTTTGACTTTAATCAAGATTCCGCAAAGAGCACCAAACCCACTTTCCATTAGGCGAATTTCTCGTATAAATACAAGATACAGTGGCGGCCATATAAATAGCGCACTTGGTTTGAAAATCTCATTTTGCTCAGAAAACTTCGAAAAACAAACCGATTTGAGGTTTGAAAAGCACGTATAGATTGTACAACTCTCGCAGAACAAAATAGGATTCTTTGTGGAATCCGCCGCTCAAAGTTTTCCGCCGGAAAAAGTCATACGTTCGTCCATGTCCAATTTGGCGCGGACACATAAATTTTTCAAATCCTTGTTTTTGTACATTTGTGAACGTAACAAAACGTTTTGAAAAGTGAGACCCTGTTCTACGCGTTTTTTCGCTTAGAAAAAGTTTTAAAACGGAAAAAAAACACGGGTTAGGCCTGCATTTCTGGTCCCACAACGATTCAGTCATTTTTTAAGAAATGCCCTGAATTTCGATTGTGAAATCATGAAATCATTCCTCTCACAGTCAAACGTTTTGTACGTCATAAACCAGTATTTTTGTCAACGTTCGGTTAGCAGAAGCTCCAAAAAAAGTTTAAAATAGTAAAAAAACACACACATCTTATTGGGAAAACACGGACCCAAATCCTAACAGTCGCTAAGGATTGCACCAAAAAATGTTTAAACTTTGTTGTTTCAGTTATTCAGTGTTACAGAGCGTACTTGAAAACGGGTATAAAGTTTTCTGCTCAGGAAAACAGTTTAAACAAAAGACAAACAGCCAAAGTACAAAATTGACAAAAAGCTAATTTTTACTATGAAATCATGCCTTTTTGAAGTGTTCGATCAGTTGTTCGTCTCTAATTTTTGTTTAAACTGTTTTCCTGAGCAGAAAACTTTATACCCGTTTTCAAGTACGCTCTGTAACACTGAACAACAAAGTTTAAACATTTTTTGGTGCAATCCTTAGCGACTGTTAGGATTTGGGTCCGTGTTTTCCCAATAAGATGTGTGTGTTTTTTTACTATTTTAAACTTTTTTTGGAGCTTCTGCTAACCGAACGTTGACAAAAATACTGGTTTATGACGTACAAAACGTTTGACTGTGAGAGGAATGATTTCAAATCGAAATTCAGGGACATTTCTTAAAAAATGACTGAATCGTTGTGGGACCAGAAATGCAGGCCTAACCCTGTTTTTTTTCCGTTTTAAAACTTTTTCTAAGCGAAAAAAACGCGTAGAACAGGGTCTCACTTTTCAAAACGTTTTGTTACGTTCACAAATGTACAAAAAACAAGGATTTGAAAAAGTGCGCTATTTATGTGTCCGCGCCAAATTGGACATGGACGAACGTATGACTTTTTCCGGCGGAAAACTTTGAGCGGCGGATTCCACAAAGAATCCTATTTTGTTCTGCGAGAAGTTGTACAATCTATACGTGCTTTTCAAACCTCAAATCGGTTTGTTTTTCGAAGTTTTCTGAGCAAAATGAGATTTTCAAACCAAGTGCGCTATTTATATGGCCGCCACTGTATCTTTAAAAACCGATCCAAGTGTACATGCTTTAAAGCCTCATTTTGTATATGAACTCGCCCCACATATCGCCTGAGAAGTGCCCAAATGGCACATTTTCCAGGTAAATGTGCCCCAAGCAGAACGCTCAAACTGTTCGCTCGAAACGGGACGGCCGATTTTGGGTAGTAAAGGTCCGAAATTCGTTTCAAAATTGGCGTCCAAAATGTCCGCTAATCGACCGTCAAATGCGCTTCCTGTGACGCCCTATTTTGCTTATGAATCCGTCCCAAAATCGATCTGAAAAATTGCAAAAAATGGCGCTATTTTCAAACTCAAATGCGCCCCAAACAAAGCGCGAAAACTCACTACCAGAGACGCCCAAAATTTGCCTGAAAGCCTGCCGAAATTCAAGCCAAAAATTGCGAAATGGTCTGCCTTGGATTGCCCTAATCACGCGCAAAATCGACCCATTACATGCTTTAAATCTTCTCACCTTTGACTTCTCTTGTACGACCATCATCCAAAAATGATGAATCGTTTCCTTCGTCGGTCCCTGGGCGCAAATGTACATCAGCTCATCATGGACCTTCACATAACTCGCATGGATGTAATCGTCATCTAAAAACTTAAAAATTAACCTTCTGCATCCCTCAAAACCAGGAAACTTACGAGCCTTTCCAGTCTCCGTGTTGTTTTTGAGCTTCACCCTGGTTTCATCCAGCAAATCCACGTCGTCGTAGCGGTTCTGGGAGCTTCAAACGTGGCCAAAACAGGAAAACTACAGACTAACCTTGTTGCTGTTCTCTAGGATCCGCCAGGCAAGTTTCGGGCCTTGGGACATGTATCCACGGGCGGAGCTGACGAATTCCCTGCGCATACCTCGAATTCCGAGCTCCATAATGAGGTCCAAGAATCGCTCGGCCGCCTGCTGCTTGGGCGTCAGATTCACACGCCCTGAAGACGAGTTCGCCCGGTTGATTTTGGACTGAAAGGTGAGGCCGATCGGTTGCTTGGCGATCTCCAAATTTGACCGGCGACGCTGGCCACTGGCCTTCTCGGCCGTCACCTTCCGGTTCGTTTGGCCAACTGTGCGGCCACGGGAAAGATTGCGACCCTTTGAAAGATTCGGGCGTACCTGAAAGCACGATTATGAGCCAAAATTGAAGCAAAAATAGCCCAAACTCACCTTCGATTTGCTTGCTGTCGGACGTTCAGCCATTTCGAATTGATCTGCCGCTACGATGGCCACCAGACGCAAAGGAACAGATCGGACGACCGAGTTGACGAGCTCAAAAGTCCAGAATGAAGGAGCAAAGGTGGGGAAGGGGCTTTAAAGGCCGAGAAAGTGTCTATGTCTGGGTTTTGTCTGGGTTTGCTATGGAGGTGTCGAAAGGGCGCATAGGCATTTGTCTGTAGACAGAGGGTCAGGCGTGGGTCATTTTAAAGGGTTGAGTAATGTGCGGCCCGTCGTAGGCCGATTTATGTGTGCCAAGGCTGTCTAGAAGGGGTGTTGCGCATAGAGACTTAAGACAGAAAGTCCATTCAAGAGTCAAGCCATGAGGAAAGTGGTCAGATGCATATTTATACTCGCGATCTACGTTTGCTACCCATTTCCAAAACCGCAAGTACAGTATTCCTCAGTACAGTACCACTCACACGGAAACTCGCCCAGATGATTTGTAAGTGTTCCGATTTGTAATAAGCTTCAGAGTTGAGAACCATCAGAGCGAGTTTCCATGTGTTAAGAAGAGGGCGGTTTTTAAAACTTGAAAGTCCGTCAAAAACAGCAATTCCGGCATAAGGTAAATTCATTCACCAATCAATATACAAAAATTTGATAAGAGCGTGCATAAAACTGAGATCACATCATTCCGGCCTTCTGGAGATTCTTCTGAATAATGGTGTCGATAACACTGGTGATGACCAACTGGACCTGATTAGTGTCCGTGGCACAAGTCTCATGCATGTAGATAGTCTTCTTGTCCGGGTTCAAATTCAGTTCGCTGAACTTCAGCTTGATGAAGTTTACCGCTTCTTCGTAGTTTTGGCCACCTAAAGCGAATTTTAAGCTTTGAAAAATTTTCAACTTCCGCACCTTCATAGTCCGGAAAAGCGGTGGTAATGTTGACTTTCTGGATTTTCTCCGCGAACAGGTCCTTTTTGTTCATGAAGAGGATCATAGCGGTGGAGAGAAACCAAGAACTGTTACAGATTGACGAGAAGAGTTGCATAGACTCGATCATGCGGTTCTAAAAAGCACAAATTTATGAATTTTCAGAAAAAGAGTCCTACCGTAGTCTCGTCTTCAAAAAGGACCTGATCATATTCACTAATGGCCGTGATAAAAATGATGGATTCGACATTGTCAAAGCAGTGGATCCACTTTCTACGCTCGGAACGTTGGCCACCCACGTCAAAAACTCTAAAAGCAATTAAAAAAAAGTTAGAAAGGTTAACGATAGTTGAGCTACCTGAAATCCAGATCCTTAATCTTAAATTTGACCTCAACGACACCAGTGGTAGCCACACGACTGTACAGTATGTCCTGTTCTGTGGGACGATAGCCAGGCTCGTGAATTCGCCCTACCGAGTCCAGGAAGCTAAAATATCCTTTCTAGAGCTCAAAGAAATGTTAACAGCGTACTATTTAGCAGAATCATTGAGCTGATACTCGCTTCTCATCTCATATGCCTTTCGGACGCCCTTGTCATGCCACAGCGCAGTGACTGCGTTGGCGAGCTCGTCAGTCAAAGCGTTCGATTCTTCGCCGTTTTCGATGCATTTGAACACGCAGGCTTTCATCGTCTAAAACATAAATTTTTCAATGTTGAAATCTATTTTCTGCCAAAGCTTCTATTTACATAAACTTCCTTATGAGACCTACATTTAGGTTTCCCTCTTCGAGCTCTCGCTTATTGCCTAAGCACATCTTTAAAGGACATAAAGGACACGTTGTGTTTGCTTAATTTGACGTCTAATGAAACGAGAGGACAAAGATCAACTAGTGGGTTGTGGTCTTTGTGCCTCGTAAAAAATGGAATTATGGGGTGAGGTAATAGCAGGGAAAGATGGTGGTTCTGTGTTCAGTGAGGAGAAGAAGGGAAGGAGAAAGTTGGTTTGAAAAAATAAGCGAAAAATGGTCTAACAAGGGAACATTCCTAAGTGTGAATCACAAATCAAGCTGAGAATTGGTGAGCAGGATGCACTAATTCCGAATATAGGTTTTGCCTGCCAATGCAAGATCTAAAGTGCCTAAAAGGGCATGTCTAGATTCGCTAAAGCGACCAGTAAGCAGGCAGTCAGCTCGAAAGACCACGCCTGATTTCAGAAAACAGGTCATTTGAGCTTGAACATTCAAGCTGACCGGCCGGTTTGACATTTTGTATGACTGTTTGTCAATATAGACATGCCCTTTTAGGCACTTTAAATTTTGCACTGGCAAAAACTATATTTGTCGGAATCAGCGCACCATGCTCACCAATCTTTGAAACCGACCGCTTCACCGTTTCACTTTTGAAAGTCTGACCAGACAACTGCACAATTACAGACAGACAGTTCACCAAACAAAATGAAGTCACTTCTAGCTCAATCGCCGAAAACAACCGGTCGGTTTCGCTAACAAATGATGAGAAACCGACCGGTCGTCTGCCACGCGTTCGACAGAAACGAGGCGATTCTGCCGGACCCGTTGACTGTCTGGTCAGAGGGGAGTGAGGGGGAACGTGTTGATAAAGTTGGCATACCACAACTGAGTTTTGCTTTTTGGCACCCGTTGACATAAGATCGGTCACAATGTAGCAAGCGTAATAAAAAAATGATAAAAACTCATTTTTTCAAATTTAAAAATGTGAAGTTCAAAATTAATCTCAGACTCAGGTACAATTTTAAGTTGTCTTGCACTAAATTACTTAAACGTTAATTTAGTGTAATTCTTTAATATCAAATTTTAGCTTTTAGCCATTTTTAATTGTCTACAAATTTGTAAATTTCAATAGTTTACCGTTTTTTTACTAAATTCAACTTTTAAAGCTCTATTTTTGAGTTTAAAGCTGTTCCCTCACCTCCTTATCCGGATCCTCTAGCGGGATATGCAGCACATTGTCCATCGCTTTGAGAATAGACGCCATAGACGTGACGATGTTATTGTAAACAACTGCTTTCTTCTCGTTTACCTCTTCTTCAGTGAATCCGTTTTTGTGAAGAATCCTAATTGAGACATTCATCAGTAAACCGTCGTGCCTGAAAGGTCATCTCCACTTACTGCATTTGTTTTAGGACTGTCGATTTTCCACATTCGCCGGCGCCTAAAAATTGATATTAAAAAATTTGAACAATCGAATTTTTACCTAAGAGGAGCAACTTGACGATAGAAGTCCCTGCACGCTTATCAGCATTCAGCTGCTTCTCGATGGCTCGACTCTTAGCCATCTGTTCTCGAGTCTCCTCGTTCTGACAGGCCGCCATCATCTGACCCATATTGACTGGCTCCTGACACTCTAACTAAGGTTTTCTAGAACGGCTTGTGATCCTCGGGGTACGCTTATGTTGGCAATTTTTTGATTTTCGACCACCTTTAAGGTTCAATGTGCATAGCCTTCCTGAAACGTCAGCCAATAAAGAATTAAGAACAAAACGAAAGACACTTGCAAAGAAGCAAAGACACAAACATTAAATTAAAGAGCACTGATGCTCTGTAACGAAAACCTGCCAACGCCTCAGCCACGTCGTTTAATGTCACGACAAACATAGAATTTGATCAATCTACTCACGCGGGAATTCCGTTAGAAACCAAAAATCTTGTTTAAAGAAAGAGATTTGGTTGCATTTGAGTCTACGAAGCAAAGCTATAAACAAGCCAGATCGTATTCGTATGCATTGAGTTGTTTGGAGCAGCTTGGAAACTCGCGTTTAGATGGCATGAGAGAAAGGTGCGTGGGAAAAAACGTGGGAAACATGATGGCGAAGCAGTGTTTTGGAGAGGAGAATGTCAGCTGCTATGAGGATGCGTTAATTTGTGCTTCTTGCGCAGCCTGACATTTGGTAATTTGGGGGTATGCCATAAAGTGAAATTAAGATTTAAACAATTAACGGAGCTGCGCGCTATTGCGCGACAGTTTTTCCTTTAAATTAGCATTGTTCGGCGCTTCGCGCCTCATAGATTTATATTAAGAAACAGCCTCGGCGCTGCGCGCTTCTTGTGAGCGATTTCTTCGCTAAAGGCGACCTCGGCGCTTCGAATTCCACAAAAAACGCGTTTGATGGCGCGCAAACACGGCGCGCAAAACTAGAAAATCGACACACGCGAATGGCGCCGCTACCGTAACCCGCTTATTGACTTAATGATTGTCGCCATGTCTCACAAGAACTGTAGCATAATCAACCAGCTTTAAAATTGTCCTTAAAATATAATAAAATATTTTTAAGCAACGCGCGCACATCAAAAAAGGTCTTTAAAACCGTTCCTCAAATTTCAAAGTTTTTAAGGAGTTTAAAGCATTACAATTTAGCTCAAAAAATTCTATAGCTCTTGTCACAAATTAATAAAAACCAGTGCGTCAAGTCGGATGTTATTATTTTCAATTATCCACTTTCCTTACCACCCTCTAAATGTTTCCTTCCTAGTGCCACACAACAACTGCCTACAAACCAATTATGAGAAGACGTCAAAAACAATTCAAAGTCAAAACATAACTTATTATTGATTATTGAGAATTGGATGCAGAAAGTACATCCAACGCTTCAACAAAATTATATAGGTACACATCGCACCTTCGTACACCGTACCTTCGTACACCCAACGACATTCGTTTCTAACCTAACAGATTCCCTCACCTCCCGATTGTATCCACAACGCATCAAACATCATTTAACGGCGCCTCATCTCCGCAACAATTATGCGTCTCTTGAGAACCTCCACGAGCGGTCAGAAATTAGACGCGCTTTAAAACAATGTGCAGAGGTCTTATAGCAAGGTGAAAAGAGTCATCAAGCATGAATCCACAATCTGGGAGGAATTTCGCGAGACCAGATTGTACAGCAGTAGATTCAGAACACATGGTTAAGCTACCTACGGGTTCCTCAACAGGTAGCTCACGCCAACGCACAGATGAAGCTGACGCAAATCGATAATAACAAAAGTACGCCGTTCTGGGAAAAAAACAGGAGCTGACACAAATGCTTGAAGTTTAGAAACGTTGAGTAGACAGCTTATATAGGTGACCGGACACCGGAAAGAAACAAGATAATATGGCTAGGGTGAGGTTGAACCTCAAACTTCTTGAAAAGAAAAGACTTTGCCCACTCAAAAAATTTTGTTGGCTTGACACAAAATTTATTGTTAATGACCTATGTTCAAATACCAGCTGTCCCTGAAATTTGTTCGAAACCTTTAAAATTTAATACTCAGTCACAATCGTGCCATCGTCACTATAAGTTTATAGTTATTAAGAGTCAGTTCGCACGTTTAATACATGAAACGCGTGAGACTGAAACATCCCCTTTAACAATTACACAGATTTTTTTTGCGTATGGGCGGAACAAAGCATAGCTTAAGCCGCCACCCACGCATGGATAGCCGTATGACGGAAGCTTGGCGCTAAGGACAAGGACAACCTAGACGCCGGTGTCTACATCGGTGATTTTAATTAACAAGCGCCAATAAACCTTCAGTCGATGGGAAAGAGGGGCTGTAAAATGGCGGCAGCTTAGATTGGGGCACCATAGTAACCGGAGCGCCTTCGGCCTCGCCTCTCGCGCGCTCGCATCGGTGTGATCGATGTGTGCCTGTCGTTCTCTTAGAAGACCATGGGTTCGCCGGCATGTTTGTGAGAACAGATTTGAGCGTGAACGTTCACAAGGACTCTCTTAAAACTTCACTTTTCTTGAACGTCTATGCAATTAGTTTTGAGAAGTAAGGTGAAGCTTCAAGGCAAGATTAATAAACCCGTTAAGATTGAAAGTTACCTGCTGCTATGGCGTCCAAATTTGACCCAAAATTAATTATTGCACGAGAGCATGTTTTTAATTATAAGACAGCGGCACTGAACAGCCACAGCTCCCCAAGACGTTATAAAGCTCAGGGAAATATGGGCATCGAAAGGCCAAACACGCAATCGGAACGCGTTGAGTATAGCCTGACAGCTAGAAATGCGAGAATCGTCAGATTACATGTAGCGCAATTTTTTGAGTCTTGAACCCAAGTTCTATAAAGGATCCTATAACGCCACAGCGTCGTAAAAGGTAAGAAAAATGTTGTTTTTAAGAAGTTAGAGAACAACAGGTTGTTGTCTGTGATTCCAAGACAAAGTAAATAAGGAGGTAAACATGTTAGGAAAGTTGAGCTGAGTAAACAGGAAAAGAGCCATAATTTATGGGAACTGCTGATGAAGAAACGTTTTGCGGTTGACACTGGCTTGTACTGGGACAAAGTAGGTCATAACTACATAACCTTATTTGTTTGTTTTGTATGTTTAAAACACTAAATACACCTCGGTAGCTTCCCAAGCTCCCCAAGACATCGTTAACCTAAAACTAACCCTGAGATCGTCTTATCTTCCCAAAACGATCAAAGACTACCCGCTTCAGACAGATAAAAAACTCTAATCCTTAGTGTTAAAAAGGATAAGAGACTGCATGATTATCCATTGTTTCAGGAACGATATTTGAAACAACTCGAACGGATTAATCCTCAAAAGGTTGGACTGACCGATTTTTGATGCTGTTTAAATGAGTCAGAAAGATAGCCGTAAAGCTAACCATAACCGTAAACAAGACCTATAGGTACCACGAGGTGGCTATGTCAAATGGTACCTTAGCCCACGTTATTCTCATGACCTTGTGGAAAATTCCAGGATCGAAAAACGATATACGGTGTCGTAGATATGGCGAATCTAATAAAAGTACCTATACACCTATCTGAGACTCGTACACCAAAAGACTATGGACGCAAACCCACGACCCTTTCGGAATAGATTTCGTTATTTCCAATTGCGTGTCCAATTCCGGATATTCGGGAACACCTGGTCAAACGTATTGGGGACACGCACAAGAGGCACAACCAAATTAATTCACGCCATCCAATCAACCCTTTAGAAGTAGCCAAATGAGGTAGCTTGAATAAAAGTGTGCCTAGCAGGTGGACAGGCGGGCATGAATTTGATTGAATGTGCGTACATGGACTATAAGAAGCACCTGAAAATCATTTTAACACTGTTGACCTTTGTGACGATGAATTTTACGTGAACTGATTTTTGCGAATGGTCGATTAGGGTCACATTACGAAAGTCACACGCGATTAACGTTGATTTAAGATTGAATTAAGACACCTAATGCGTTTTCAATTATTTACCCATGGTAAAAAGATGGTGACGCAAGGAACATGGAAATCGTAACTTAAAGTACGAGTTTGCGTGTCAAAATTGGAAAAAACACGTTAGACGTAATCGATTGTTTTTCCAGCTGAACTTGTAGCAGGCCAGACAAATTGAATTTACCCTGCAAACAGGGTGGAATGTCAACAAGAAACGTTAGAGGTGGGTGGAGCTTAATGCTATAAATGGATATTTTCGCACTGGAAAAATAAACAAAAAAAACGAAAATTTTATTGCAAATTCAGTAAAAAATTGTGTGATTTTTGTATTGATGCCCTCTATGATAACGGAGAGCTCTTGGTGATTGTTTCGCAGAAATTTTTGAGCGAACGGAAACAGTGACCCTCGGCGGAGTTGTACACTAATCACTTACACCATGCAGTTGAGTTCGTTTAGTTGACTATGTATGCCAAGAGCGCAGACAAATTTTTGGCTTTCGCTAACATGAGTTCTGTCACACAATGTACTAGCGTGCAACTAGCAATTATCACATAAAAATTTTAAGCTTGCGCAGAGAAACGCGCAAAAGCCTTAAAAAACTCAAGTTTAGTGCTATGTAATTGATTGAAAATTGCAGTTTTTACGAACAACATTTACAGTTCAGTTATATTTTAAAGACGTTTTCAAGACTTTTTTGATTTTTTTTTTGTATATGTATGATCCATTTATAGCATGACACTCCACCCACTCCTAACGTTTTTTGTTGACATTCCACCCTGTTTGCAGGGTAAATTCAATTTGTCTAACTTGCTACAAGTTCAGCTGGAAAAACAATCGATTACGTCTAAAAAAATTAAAATTAATTAACAAAAAATGTTTAATTAATTTTTTAGCAGTTTAAAAGAAACAAAGAAAACCTAAAAATTATAAATTTTAAGAGCCAAAACAAAAAACGTTAGAAAGTTCAAAAAAATTACTTCGATTTTTTTTCGAAATTGATAACTTTAAATTACACTAAAATCTGTTGTATGTCTGAAACTGTCTGAAAAGTGCGTTCCAGACAATTTTGTGTTTTTTTTTGGTGGTTTTGGTTTTTTTGGTTTTTGGTAGACCAGACAGCTCCGGAACGTAGTCATTTCAAGCTGACTCGTCGCGAACGACCGGTCGGTTTCGCGACAATTTTTTGGCTCACCCTGTAGGCCAGCTGTCTGGTCTACATGGTGGGCCAAAAAAAATCCTTCCGCCAGACTCCACACCGCGCGCCTGACCCACTGTCTGAAACCGATCATTTGGGGCGATTCCGCGGCGAACGACCGGTCCGTTTCACGTCATTTGTTAGCGAAACCGGCCGGTCGTTCGCGACGAGTGAGCTAAAAATGACTCCGCTCCGTCTGGCCGAGCGGCGAGCCGAGGGTGTCTGGCGGAAGCATTTTTCTTTTTAGACCACCCTGTACAATAAAATTAAATTGTTGGTGTGTGTTTTCTCATTTTGACCGAAGGCCTCCGAGGGGACCGGTCGAAATTTCGAAACCGACCGCTCCACAACTCCACTTTTGGTCCAAATGAAATCAAATGTGTGGCCAGGCAGTGTCCGACTTTCAGACAAAAATGTCATCTTCGTGGAGTGGAGTGGTCAGAATTTCTGCTGAAACTTCTCAAAGCTTCCGAATCGTCAGCAACGCGCTTCAAATTTAGCTTTTCAACTGAACTTCAGTGCAGTTTGCGCGCCAAGCGTTTATATTAAATATGTACTAACATTTAAAGACTTTTTTTATTCAAATGAATATTGAAATTTAGATTAATTACAACTGTTTACTTTCAAACTATAAACTACTACCAAAACTACTTTCAGCTCAAATGTGGAATAACGACTATGACTGAGTTAAAGTACATTCGAAGGTTTATGGTTGAGATAGAAAATATATTTTGAAATATTTAAAAGCTTAAAATTAGTTTTTCGAGTCAAAATCTTAAACATTTAGTGTGAAAAACACCACCTTCTTGTGTGCTCTTGTCGAACGGTCGGTTTCCGCTCGCTCTCTTTACCATGTTGTAACAGAGGAGAGCAGTCGGACAACCGTCTTAAACGCTTCTTTATCTGACCTTTTCTAGTCTCTTCGCTGGTTATTCCGTCATACCGTTCACACTGTTTCCGGAATCTGGATTTTTCGCTTCTGTCTTCGGTCAGAATCCTTCGCTGAGCTGCGGTTATCCCGTTCAATCGATCACCAACGTTTCTTCTTCGCCGCAGATTCGACGGACAATAACGACATTCCGATTGGCGGCTTCAACAGCGCAACATCTTCCGACCTTTTCAGACAAGACTCACGAGACACTTCCCACATTGTATTAGTTCCTTGTTTTCAACCACATGTTACTTTAACTCGTTTGTTGGTGCATCCTTTTTGAATTGTTGTTCTGAAGCGTAATAGCCATCCTAAATTGCAATACTGTTTGTCAAATTGGACATCTGACCTTGCACTGTTTTTTTATTCGTAACTAAGTGATTTTAAGGACGGTCACTTAATTTGCAAATTATGTAATTTGCCCGCCGTGTTTCCAACGTTTATCACATGCTTTTCTTTTCTATCCAGTGAGCAAAGCCGAATGAAAAACGGTTTCTTAGCCACACTGTCTCTGTCTGGAAGTATCCGGCCAGACATCATCCCCACAACAATTGATACGCTTTCTTTTCTTGGCACTTCAGTGACACATAGCTGTTTACGAAAAACAATGCTGGGTAGATTGAACAATTCTTTCACGAGTTTCTTTGTCATAAAAATCTAAAAAAGTGAATAAAAAAAGGTGAATTCCTCTATGATAACAGAATGTAATGTCTGTTTTCCATCCGCCAAAATTTTCAAGCGATTGAAAATAACAGACAAAACATTGGACGCCAACAGGAATCAAATCCGTGACCTTCGATGCGGAAGTCCGGCACACAAACACACACCACAGAGTCAATATCAACCGATTTTTTGAAGTTACGTGGACCAAGTTTGGCGCTATAACACCCTTTAGCATGAAATCTGTTGGACACCTTACGTTCAAGCAAGAAATGTCACATCAAACAAAAGATTAGGCTTGTGAAGACTAGCGCGTGGAAGCGTTAATATTACATAAAAATGAAACTTACATGATGTAAGTGCTTCGATACTTTTAAAAAATTTTGTTTCACTGACATAAGTTGAATAAAAACTTTCAGTATTTTGGTATTTGGAGTTCCTAGCGGTGTGGGAAATGCTACGTGTTTCAGAGAAATTGCTGGAGATCTCAGACTGTCTAAGAAAAAAATTGTTATAATGGGGCAAGACCTTGCTCCAGTGCGCATGTTCCAGTGTGGAAAACTGATAAATTTCAGCACTGAAAATTAATTTTGTTTAAAAATAAAATTTTCATTTGCCCAGTTGGATTTTCAACTAGACGAATCCTTGTGTTTATTTCAAACTTAAAGTTTGTTTCAATAAATTCATTCCATGATTGATTGACTCGTTGCAGTCGTAGGAGAAATCGTGGGTCGTAAGGGTGTTGAAATATGGTGCAGTTAAGTTCAGCAGGGAGAGAAGGGAAAGGCGCTGACGTGATGTTGAAGACTGCAACAATGACCGCGTTTTGGTAAAGGTTTTTTTTAAATAGCACATTGGTTTTACACTTTTCATATCAAAACTGAGACCAGTAAAAATGTGTGAAATCATCTTAACTTAATCAAAGTTATTTTCCGATCGTGGTCACCGTATGCACGGTCAGAAACGCAATTCATTCTATACGTGATCTCTGAATTCCGAACTCGAGCTCTTCATAAGCCAAAGTGTGATTCAGTTCAGTGTGATTTTTGCGATTTTAGTGGCGTTGATAAGGCGCAACTGAAGGTAATGACAAGGAAGGCAAAGCAGGCCGAACGAGCGTTGGAAGCCACCACGGAAACGATAAAAGGCCGAAAATGCAGTTTGACTTTGACCAGCCTGCATTCCAGGGTTCCGAGTGGCATGCCCTGCAAGTATGAACGCTGCCTGCAGTCATCGCGCTTAGCATCGCTTTGCAAAAAAATTGGAAAATCTAAAAATGAGATCAATAAATCGAAAGAAGATATTGAAATGGGGGATATGCTGGGTTTACAATGGCAAACACGGGTTTCCAGAGGAAAGAAGCGTCACCGACCGATCACACAGCACTTCGCTGTCTGAAACCATTGCCTGATAGACCGATGGTTGCTCATGCAAGCGACGCTGTCTAGATATGGTGTCAGTGAAAGTGACAGAGCGGCGGCTCATTGTCGTCATCTTCGTCAACCCGGTGCGGTCGGATCGCCAGCATGCTCAATTGGGACAATCTCGTTGGAGAGATCTACAGGCAAAATGTTATGTTTGTTTTCTACGCCTACGTTAGTTGTTTGGGGTCAAGTTGTGTATCGTGGCCATCATTTTGTTTATGTTTTTCAATGTTCTTGAAGTCTAAAATGCTGCTCAAATTCTGAAATGGTTGTTGCGGCCTGATCCTAGCTGGAGTCGGCGCAGATGTTTGATTGTTTTGTTTAGGGATACATGTTCATCTGCAGCCTTATAAAAGGCGGGCATTTCAGCTCAAAACAAGCTGTGTTTTGTGACAAATTCGGGTGTATTGGGCATTTTTTTGACTGACGGGTTATGACTTGTTGGACGTTTGGAAGTGTGGATTAGTAATTGTTAGTCATTTTCGAATAGCGCTTTTTTACAACTTTACGATCCGCAAATGACGTTGCTTCAACGCTAATCGATTCGAAAGCGCATTTCGCCAGTGCTTCTTCAAATTACCAACCCCTAATAGAGTGGATTTTATTTGATTTTTGTAACCGCACTTTTGATTTTCAGGACTAGTTGTCAACCGCAGATTACGTTTATATTATGGCTGGACAAAGCGCAGTGTCAAGCTCGATTGTGAGCTCATGAAGAAGCAAACTTTTAGTAGTTTCAAAGCAGTTATTCAGCGTTTTTGGACGACTGAATTCCTGTATTGACGCAGTTCATTCAGTAACCATTTCGCTCAGCATCTTGGATCGCAAGATTGCCGTGATAATTGCCGACCCGTATTCATTGGTATGTATAATTATTTGAAAATCGTAAAATTGTGTAATTTAGAAATCAGTGATCTCCTGAACGGCTTCCGTCATCTTCATAACTGCAATTACAATAACCTTATCACAAGAGTTAGTTCAAACTGTTTTGGCTAAGGTTGACAGTCATTTTTAGTATAACGTTAGGGAGACTGTCAGTATCAAATCTGTTTGGTCAGATCAGCGTAAGCAGGACAGAACGCTTTCCGTAGAATACGACGGTACCCTCGAAATGGGAAAATACATTTTCCTGATGGTCTTCGGCGATTCGCAAAGAGGAAGACCGTTTATTAGTATTTGCAACACTTGGGGAACGGAGTGGTGTGCCAGATCCCCGTTTCCAAAACGGGAACCAACGTTATGAAGTACTACAAAGAATTTTACTCTCTCAGATGGTTGTTTACTCGGTGCTAGATTTGATGAAACTAATCCTTATTTTTCAGCCGCCGTAAAATTGAAGCTGACGCCTCTCAATGTGATAGCGACAAGGATAGCCGGGGACAGTTCCGCTTCTCCACCCACCCTTAAGGCAAGCAAGTGTGATAATGAACACAATAAATAATTTGTAAGCATTAAAATTCAATTATTTTGTTTGTTTGAGTTCTTTCAACAAAGATAGGAGTAGGACAAAGGTAAATGTTTTTACTACAATTCACAACTAACAAATGTAACCGCACACTTGGGTAACAAATATTTGGGTAACAGAATTGCGCGAACATTGTGCCCCTTTTTCTAAACACCGGTGGTAGGACCTCTTTCAAACAGTGAGCATAGTAGGCTGGTGGCTGACCTCTTGGAGCATCTTAGACTTGAACATTTTCAATAAGGTTCTTGTGCTAGCAGGCGCATTACAGACTATGCAGACACGTTTCATTGTTCAATGTTCGCGCAATTCTGTTACCCAAATGCCTGTTTCCCAAACGTCCGGTTAATCATATGTCTGTTACCCAACGGTCTGGACGTCTTACCGACCAAACCATTTGTTTACAATATTGCATTAACACTCTCACGCGCTACTCTGCGCACGGTTAAACTTGACTCTTGCTACATTGTGTGACCAATCTTATGCCAGGGTGCCAAAAATTAACCAGTTGTGGTATAGCGAACTTAACCTTAAGCAGAAAGGTTGTCAATGACTGTAGTGATTGTGATTGTAGTGATTAGTGTCACGGAGTGCCACGGTAAAGGTCGCGGGTTCGAGTCCCGGTGGCGGCGTTTGTTTTGTGTTCTATTTCTGTTCGCTCGGAAAACGAACAGAACGCAGACGAACAGTTCTCCGTTATTTTCGAGGGGATTGTTTCGAATGTATATAATCTTACTTGCCTAACTTCAGGCCGTGTGTTACCCCTCAAATCCCGCATCCGCTGCTGCAATTCTGGGAAATTACTAGGTATCAACGGGGCTGTGCGCGCTATTGCGCGAGGTTTCTGTTTCAAGATATGTTTCAAGTCGGTGCTTCGCGCCTCCAAAAAGACATGAGCGCACCGATTTATTTCGCAGTTTCTTAAATTTTTTCGAAATACCGTAAATTTAATTTGGTTCGAAATTTTGCGCATATTCGATTGAGCCCAAAAACACCCGCAACTGTGGCCAATTTGGCGTTTGCGGCACCAATTTAGGCGCCGACGCAGTTGCAAAACCGACCGGTTCGCGGCGACGGCGAAAGACGTGCAAACGCAAATGGCGCCGCACCGTAACCCGCTTTCACTCAATCAGGCAACTTGCGTGATACACGGACGGACGGACGGACGGACGGCGGACGGACGGACGGACGGACGGACGGACGCGGACGGACGGACGGACGGACGGACGGACGGACGGACGGACACGTCTGGATCGTTCTCCTTTATTTAATAAAGGATACCAATCCCTAACGGTGTGCCAAATTTCATTCAAATCCGTGACTGTGACTTCTGAACCGTGACATTTCCTTGTGAGCTTATCCATGACAGCTAGTACTCCAAAACCAACTCTAAAAAATTGAGCATAGTTAAAATAACGCTTGCGATTTGTTCAATTGACCATAGAGAAGCAGTATCATATGAGAAAGAGTGGATGATTAGTCAAAATCAGATATATATTACGAAAACAGGGCAACTACAGGAAGAATGGCGGTCCTTACAACCACTTAGCATTGACCTCTTTTTAAAACGCTACACTTTCCAAACTTTAAAAAAAAATTTAAATTATTTTGGATTTAAAGGATTTAAAACATCTTGCAATTAATTTTCAAACCAAGCGAAACTCATATCTCCTTCTTTCAATAAATTTTTCTCTCAAATTTTTTCTCTGAATTCCGTCACGGTTGATCGATCAAGATAAGGAAATACTAGCGCGTAAAATGGTTCAAAGCGTTTGCACTTGAAGTACAACAGAAACTCGTTTTTTTCGATTTTATCTTGCCTCACATCACATTAGCCCTTTCACATGTAAACCCTTACCACTTTCAACTCTTAAAATACCTCTGAACCTAAAATTGCTTAGGTACAAATTTCAAACTCCTTCAATCGTTAAATTGCGCTCTCTCTCCTAAAACTCGTTTTAGCCCACTTTTTTATGCAAATGTGCTACAGGAAAAACCTGACTTTTTCCCAACTTTGCGCGAAACTTCCACGATAACTCGTCAGGTTCCAATTAAGATCTCGACCGTTTCAAGGTTGCCGGCAACGTCAGCCTTCGTCCACTTTTTGCGTCCCGCGCCTCCTCCGTCTCTCTCCCTCTGTGTTCCGCACTTGTGAACCGGTTTCGAAGCCTCCCGAGCGACCTGGGGAGAACCGCGAGAACCTGCGAAGCAACAACCGAATTATGGCGCTGCATAAGGCGAGCGAGACCCGCGTAATCGCCAATCACTCCTGCGCCGCGCGATGAGTCCGACGACGCTCCGACGTTTTTCTGTGGTATCACTTGTGGATTCGCTCGACTCGTGTGATCAATCGCTTTTATCCTTTAGGTGTTTTTGTGTTTGGCGTTTGGCGCTCCACTGGTCAGTGGCGGAACCGATTGTCAGGAGAAAAGTCTATGTTATGTGCGGGCAATGTGAAGGCACTTGTGAAAAGCCTAGGCCGGTGAGTCAAATTAAAAAAAGTTTATTAAAACACCATTAAAAAATGTTTTGAAAAAACAGCTTCTTTTCAGACCACCTGTTTCACCGGCTGCCGAGACGCTCGTTGTGAATGCGGAATGCGTCCGATCCAACGGCTACGTTCGAGCCCACGATGGTAAGTGCATCAGGCTAGAAGACTGCGTGGAGTACCCTAAACGCTGGGCTAACGAAGAATACTATGGTGGATACATCAACGCGACCAAGACCCAATCTACTCTCCAGCCTGTCATGAGTGAGGCTCCAAGCGTGCCTATTCAAGCCCTGTCACTGCTGCTCCTTCTGGACCTGTTGAGATCCCTGCGCCGGATACGGCTCAACCTGTTCCAGCTGAGCCTGCTACCCTATCCCCAGCTGCTTCTGAGCTTGTCGTGCTACTGAAGGTTCTGCTCAGCCTGCACCAGTTCCAGAATCCTCTGTCCCTGCTCCTGCTCAACCAGCTCATGCTGAACCTGCCGCTCAGCCTGCACCAGCCTTAGAACCCTCTGTTCCAGCTCCAGCCCTTGCTCAGCGTGCACCAGCCTTAGTACCTTCTGTCCCGGCTCCTGTTCCTGCTCAGCCTGCACCAGCCTCAGAACCCTCTGTCCCAGCTCTCGCTCCTAGTCAGCCTGAAACGGCTGTCCCTAAACGGCCCACTTACGCAGCCGTTCCGGTCGCTCCCACAGTGAGACCGATATACCCCAATAATCCCGACCCAGTCACCCTCCAAGGCATCTTATCCCATCTCCTATCTCCTCAGCCCACGCTATCCCTAGCTACCAAACTTATAAAAATTGATTAATTGTCGTTAATTACAATTGTTTGCCTTTGGAATAAACATAAAATTCTGTTCGCGCTGGAACGCAAAGGAGCGTTGTCACACTTGGGGAAAAAAGCAAAAAATTAACAAATGCGATCGGACGCTGAAGTCGATATACCGTTCGTCCTATGTAGCTTTGAAAAAAATTTGTGTTTTTAGAAATGCATACTTGATTATAAACAACACTCAAAGAGGCACTCCTGAAGTTTGCACATCACTTACATAATGCTCTTGTAACAATTAGCCATTAAGTCAAATAACCAATACTTGAACTTAAAAATGTTTTTTGTGCTTCAAAACGCTAACGTTGCGCGTAAAAAAGCAAAACCAATTTGGATAAAAAAATAAAAAAATTTTTCGGATCGGGTCGGATCCAACTTTCGGATCCGGATCGGATCCGGATCGGATCGGATCGCATTCGTCCGCAAAATCGCTTTTGTCACAAAAGAATTTTCCGTATGTTCGTTCGCAAAATCGCTGAATTTGAATCTTCCGCAACGGGTTCCCGCAAGGCGCGTGAACTTCGTGCTTTGAAACCTCGTGTTTCGGAGTTTTTCAGCGTGATTAGTCGCACTTTTGCGCAATTTATCCGGTAAAATGGCGCCGCGTTCGTCCGTATACGATCATTTTAAAGAAATTAACGGGTTCTACAAATGCAAAAGATGCGGAAGCCGACAGAAGAAGCCTACTGATGGATCGACAGGCACTTTGCGAAAACACGCGAAGATTCACGGAAACATCGAATCGAAGCAGGACGCGGAGAGAAACGATGATGAGCCGCCGAAGAAGCTATCTAAGTTGGATTTTGCCGACGACTCCTGTTCAAGAAACGAGAAGATTCTGCGCTCCGATCCGCCACCTCTGGTTTGCACATCACTTACATAATGCTCTTGTAACAATTAGCCATTAAATCAAATAACCATTATACTTGAACTTAAAAATGCTTCGAAACGCTAACGTTGCGCGTAAAAAAGCAAACCAATTTGGATAAAAAAAGAAGTATTTGGTGAGGATTCGAACCCGTGACCTCCTGCTTAACAACCTGACTCTTCTGATCTGGTTTAAACTGTCAGATCAGAATCGTTATGTCGCCAATCTTAATGTTACGGGCTCTAATCCCCTGCCAACCTTTTTTTAACATTTCAAACCCCAAAAAACGTTTTTAATTCAAAAACTGTAGTAATTTAACGTAAGAAATCCAGCGAAATTCACACAAAAAGTGGTATAATTTTGGAAGGACTCGTAACGCTCAACAAAGCTTTCACGAGGAGCCCATTGCACTATTGTGTAACTGAGGAATACAATGAGGAAAAAACAGTCGTTCAAAGTCGAGCTTGTAGTTTGTGTTCTTGTGTTCAATGCCCTTATCTAGAAACAATAGTTTCATGGTCTTGACTTAAATTGGTGAATTTCAGATGCCAAACGTAAAGAGACAGTTGTGATGGAATGCGACCCGGCGACGAGGCAGCGTCTCGTTTATCTTGACAAGAGCCGAGAGCTTGGATCGAAGTTTATTATTACAGATTTGGATGAGACACATGTGCTTATTGAGCCTGACAAAGTGGATTCATTGGTGCAGAAGTTAGAGAGCATCATGGAGAGCTTGAACAAGAGCTGTGTTTTGCCTTGTTATAAAAACTATGTTTTGGGTTGAAAATAAAAAGTGGTTTTTAAGTTTGTTTGTTAACCTAAAATTTCAAGAAAAATGATACGCTGAGACAAGACTTGAACCTGTAACCTTTGGAGTAGTGACCTATAAATTTTGATCTGACAGCTAAAGACAAATCACGTGAGTTAAACTGTGAGACCAGAAGTAAAGGGTTCGATTCCGCCAACCTCTCTTTAAATATATTTTGGGTTTTTTATGATTTCTAAGTGGAATTTTGACTACAGACTAAGATAGGATTCGAACCCGTGACCTCTGGATTGGCGACCGATCGATTGTGATCTGCCAGTTTCACGCAAATTACTAGAGCCATGATTTCAAGCAAGGTTCAATTTTGCCAAACTCCCTTATATGTTTTTTTTGAATAATTGTAACGCTTTTACGTCACACTTGTACAGCTATGATTCCATGTTCCCTGTCACCCTGTTCTCAGCATCCCCACCCTACCAAGAATTTCGTTATCAACCAGCCATTCCCATATTTGCCTACCCATAAATGCGTAGGCTGACTCCTTTTCAGCTCAGCCGTGCACTTATTTGGTCTTCTTATCTTTTCAAAAGGGGAACGGGCGTCGATCGATTGATCATCACCACCACGGCGGTCACGACGAGGCTTTTCAGGAAGCGGCAGGGCGCTCTTGCTTCTTATCGGAGTGCGTCAGCCACATCTGAATAGGCTTCATCGCCTCGAGACCCGTCATGGCTATTGACAGTGTAAGTGTTACCCTTTAAATAAATTTTTTCCAAAGCGACAAAGCGAGAAAACGTCTTTTTAGCTTATAAACACCTCCAGCGGACTTCTCAACAGCATCAGCGTCCTCTTCTCGTCTCTCACCTACGTCTTTTTTGTCACATTTTGCATTTTTATCACAGTGTTGGGATGTTGTGCTATTACTTGCGTCGTTCTAAGCATCAAGACTTCACTGCAATCTTGGCAAGAATTACGAAAAGATGACTTTTCCAGGAACAACTCCACCTACATGAGAGCTGAGTCTGTCGACTGCGTTAAGGTGATTTTACACTCATTAGTATCTCTGATTCATTGACTCATTTTAGGGCAAGACTGATGTGACCATTGTGTGACTATAGCTGCTGCTCTCCTTTGATCAGACGACCACTTTCTGGTGCTGAATAAAGACTTGTAAAAATTTGTAATTTTGACTGAATGAGCTTACTAGAGTGCCTAGAACGAATGGGATTGTTTTCTTTGTGTCGCTGATAGAGGCGATGGCCAACGTAGTACTGGAAGGCGACGAAGAGGATGCAGGCTAGGACCATGATAGAAAGGACGGCGAAGAAGATGAATGTGATGAGGGGTACATAGGACACGGCTGAGGATAGGTGGCTGACGGTTCGGTTGGCTTCTTTTAAGAGCTTGTTGACGGAGTACAGGGCCTAAGAAAGATAAAAGGTATTAAATGAACATTAAAAGGCCGTTCAAAAACGTGAAAATTGCTTTTCTCAATTATTGCTCACCTCATCCACATTATCGGCCACCATTTTTCTTCCGCAGTTTTCCCACAAAAAGCAAAAATAAATGCGCGCAACGTCGGCGCAAAGTAACACGAAATTGTTGTGATGTACCGGCGGAATCTTTATCAGCAATCACCGCGTCCTGCGGAGTCTTCCTCGCTATCACAGGAATCGATAGCATTTCGAAGCGGCGGCGCTCGAGCCATCAGCCAGCCGTGGCCCTGAGTCACTGCTCCTTTTTTTCGTACACACGAAGCCTCCGTTTTGCCCTCTTTTAATGCTTTTTGAAGCGTCGGAAGACGTACGTCGACGCTCGTGCCTCCTGTCGATTACTCATCTTGTTAATGTCGCTTACGGAGACCCTTCAACTTGTCACTAGTGTAAAATTACTTTTTAGTCATTGATAAGCTAGTTTTGCTTTTTGTAGGAACTCACAGCAAAGACCCTTCTCCTTCAAGACATCAACGACACTATTACAGTAGTAGCAGACGCTCTTCTGTTGGTAAACATCGGTTTGGTGGTCGGAGGAGCAGCGCTTTGTATAGTGTTGTTCTACTTCTGCAGTCGCAAGCCGAACGACTCCCGTCTGCGCGATTTCAAGCACGATAAGGTTAAGAGGTGGGTTGATAAGGACACGAACGATGAGCGGGTTTCAGTTTAGGATCGTCACGGAAAGGAGGAGATTAGCTTCGGTGGCCAGTCGGAGGCTGCAACAGCCTCAGGAACAACAATGAGTAACACCAATTTTGAGTTGGTAAGTCTCACTTCGGATTTGAAACTTTAAATTGCCATTGTGTCAAATTTGACTACTGAGCACAATTTAAAAAATCTGTAGAAGCTTAAATTGTAAAGTGGATTCGATTTCGTCTAACTCCCTTAAAAATATTTTGGCTCTTGCTAGGCTTTTCAGTGATATCAAGAAAATCAATCTCTTGTCAAGCGCAAGAAAAATGATGGACTACAAGAGGATTCGAACCCATGAGCTCTGGATTGCGACCTATAAATTATGATCTGACAGTTGCCGGGTTGTCAGCTCGAGGTCAAGGGTTCTATTCCTCCTACCTCCCTAAAGAAGCGTCGGTTTTTGTTACAATTGGTCACTGATTTACAGTAAACCCAAAAAACGGATAGTTTACAGCCAATTTTCCAGCACATCCTTTTGCCATAAGAGAAATAGTGTTGCTTCCTCTATCATAGGAAACAGTGCAATTCCTGTAAGGAGAAGAGAACTTATAAAAAAATTTTCGCCCAGAATCGATGAATTCATCTGTTTCTTTTGACTCAACCCACCGATCAATAGCACCATCCAACATATCTGAAAATATGAATGGAACACAACAGGTCTCGTTCAACGACCAAAGTAGATACCACTTGGACAATTAAGTCATCGGGCCAAGCATTTTTCAAGGCCAGCTTCAGATATCTACCAAGCTTAAGAAAACGTTGAAGTGCGCCTTTGGAAGAGATTTGTTGTAGTCCGATGATATGTTTTCAAACTGAAAAACGCCCTGAGTGGTACATTTGAGTTTTTCTAAGGTCAGATCGTATAGTCTCAAACTGCCAAGATCTAGTTTAGTTGAAGCACACCAAGTCGATCAGTCAAAAATGTGATAAACAAAGTCACAATTTCGTGAAGAGTGATTTTGAAAAAAGAAGCAAGCGATTGAAAGTATTCAAAAATTTTTTAACGTGAGTTGACTCGCACGTGTTTTCTGTCTTTTTGGAGCGGATCTTTCCATAACACTTTCCTATAACTCCGCGTATTAATGACATAGCAACGCCAGCTCTTATTTTTGCATGTGACAATGGTGCTCATGACGTCACAAAAGTTTTGGTGAAATTGAACTGCGTTTATCCAGTTTTTTGGTAGGTTAGAAATATCCTTACGTTTGGGATCATGTCCACAACGTTATCAATAACGTTTAAGGGCACGTAGGCCATATTGTTTGGCGCAGAAACCTAAGAAATACAAATTTTTTGTTCATATAGCTTTTATAGACGTAAGCACGTGTGACAACAATGCTTTGCTCATTGCAACAAATTCTCTTTTGAATGTGTGCCTTACAATCATATACGTTTTCAGGCCCTTCACCGCTTCTCTCAAGTCTTCGTGGAATCCACAGGATCCATTGATAATCTCCTTTCGCGTGTATTTACCCTCGTTGTGATTATTATTATTTTGCTGGTTGTACTTATTTTTATCGCTTTCCTGTCTCTACGAAACGCGTGGCACCGATTGCGGAAAACGATTGCCCAGAGGGACGACAATTTTGACGACGACGATTAAGCATATGCAATAAACGTTTTAGAAAATGACCAAATTTTCACTTAGTGCTTAAATCGCATTATTCTACCTATCAAAAATTAATCATACGTTTTAAAAATTTGAGTTTAAGGGAAAATGGACCCAACAATAGGAAAAAGCGTTGGAGTGGTAAGGATTTATTTTTGGTAAGATGAGATTCTGATGTTTGACATTTTAGCTCATCAACAGCACCGACGTAATGCTTCTGAACCTGACCGAGAAGATCCTGACAGCCAGCACCATTCTATCTTACGCTTTTCCTTTGATTATCATTCTCTGCCTTATCCTGGTCCTTTTGGTCAACTCTATCATAGCTTGCTATACAGCTTTGTTTATCCGTACTTTTTTTGAAGCTAAAAAGCAGAACCACAAAAATAAACTTTAGAAACTCGTTTTTCTTGTTGACCTGTTTGAAGTTGAATCTGAGAGCTTATCTGACATTCATTTTAACCTGAAAATCGGTTTTTTAGGTTATGGTGCAATTGAGCGAGCTATTTGCCCATATTGATTTTTTACTAGACAGCGTTCCTAAGCTGACTGAACAGATAACCAAGCAGTTAGACGCTATCCTAATTCCTGTAATCGTGTTCAGTGTGGTTTTGACTGTCATTGCTGTGATCTCATTTATTGTCTGTATTGTCTATTATGCGAAGTCAGAAGAGGCTGTCAAAGAGCTGGTTAGAGAAGAAGGTGAACCATCCTGCACCTTACGACAAACGCCTATTTCTCAGTTTTAGGTAACCGGAGTCTTATGAACGACAGCTTAAGGAAGAGCTTGTTAGAAGAAGAGCGCTACGTATCTCACCAGCAAGTGGCTCAAAAGGCTGAGAGCTCCAGCTACGTGAAAACACCTAGCATCGATGATCTGCCCAGCTCCCCTTATTCTATCTACCATCAGATCACCAGTGCTACTGTCCATGAGCCAGTTATTGTCAGGTACAATCAGCCTGACATCATGGTTAACTACGGTAAGCCTCTTCAAATGTAGCCTGCTCAAATAATGTAACACTGAAGAACTGCAAAAAACGTATTCCGAGCTAAAACTCCAAAACTTGCGACTAAAAAATAAGACTCTAGAAAAGTATCTGAAGAATATGGATTCGTCGAGTGACAGCGAAGGTATCCTTATTTTGGAGGTGTGAACTGAAATGCTTTGGTCCAGGAGAGTGCGACGATTGCGATCTGCTTGGTGTGCCTCCAATCACATCTGTCTCCTCATGTCCAAATATGAAGCTTAAGCAACGCTCCGCTCAGTCTTTGGACACTGTCAAAGAAGGTCATTTTTAACTTACAAAAACAAACTTCAAAAAGTTGAAAAAATAACAGAAAAGCTAGAAAAAAGTTAAAAACTCTCAAGCGGTCGTGATTACGGTTAAGGATTAAAACTGCGAAAGCACAGATTATAGCCGTGGACGTCACATCCGTCACATGACGACATGACTGCTTTTTTGTGTTTTGCTCTCACATTGCCTCATTTTCCATTCATTCCAAAGCTTCAAAAGCTTTTTTGTAAAACCCATTAAATTAATATTTAACCAGTTTCCCATTCCAGCCGAACCCGGCATGGTCCGCGAAGAAAGCTTCTATTCAACCATGGAACGCTTGACCACAAACTCCAAATCAGACCCGCTCACCCTGGACCACAGCAGAGCCCCGACGATGCTTTGACGCAACCGTGCCACTCCCTTCCACGCTTAGCCCATAATCCTGGCAGATATTGTCTTTGTGTGCTGATAAGATTGCGATAAGAAACTCTCTTAAGCCCTTTCGCGCCATCCTCCAAGGATTCGTCGTTTTGTCAAGTGCGAGTTTAGGTCATTTCGCGGTCTTTTTTCAGGTATGAAGCTGCTTCTCTTGGCTTTGATTGGCCTTGTGGCTGTGGAAGCCTTTAGCTGCAAGGATCAACACAACAATGACGTGGACTGGTGTGTGTTTGTGTGGGTGGTTGAGTCACTAATTATGGCTTTTAGGTGGTTTGCCTACAAGATGCCTAAGGTGAAAAATGGAAATATTGCTGGAATTAAGGATGGCCATGCGTTCTACTACCTAGACTCCAACAAACCCACTTTTGCGGCTTCATCCAATGATCTGAGCTCTAAAAGTCAGGTAAACACCAAAATGTTCCTAATTTGTTAGATGATTTTGAAGCTTTAGGCGATCGCCTTCACCCTGCAGCAGTACTACGACCAGAAAGACGACCCTTCAGTTTTCCACGCCATGTACAACGACGAAGAGGTCCCAGATGAGATGCCCGAACGCGAATTTTTGTCAAACCTGACCGGAATTGAGCTGGCTTCTGATGAGTATGGCCACACGAAGGGTATCCCAGCAAAAATTATTATTTTCAAACTTTTGAATTTTAGGTGTAACGTTCTTTAACCAAAAAGACGGCGTTTGGTACATCCATAGCGTTCCCAAGTTCCCCCACGCTGAGACCTACGAGTACCCGGCTTCTGGACGTACCTACGCTCAATCTATGCTTTGTTTGTCACTGAAATACGACCAGCTGAGCAAGATTGGCACGCAGATGTATTTCAACCATCCTGACATCTACTCGTCGCAGTTGCCGATTAACATGGCCCATGATAATCCTGACCTTGCTAAGGTGAGTCTGCGGCACGGAGTGGTTTAGTTGAGAGTCATATGATTGGTCTTATCAGTAGTGATTTGTACTTTTTGCACTTTAAGACTTTAAGTCATCCCTGGAAGAGAACGTTTGTAGTGTTTAGACCTAAACAGATTAAATTTGGGTTACGCTTAGATTTGACCTGCTTTAGGTGCTCGGAGGCAAACACAAGACCGGATCTCCCACCTCAAGCGTTGTGGATCTTGTCACCAAGGGTGGCGTCAAGTTCCGCTCTTTCGCTAAGACTGGTGAATTCGGCAAAGGTTAGCAACTCTTGTAAGAAAGTCCTATAAACACGTTTCAGACCTGTATGACAGCCTTGTCGCCCCTGATCTCAAGACTCCTCTGAAGGTCGAGACCTGGAGACGTGGATCGCCTGTCCCTCTTGACTGCTCCGCTTCTTATCTTGTCCTCGATGCGCTGGAGATGAAGGTAGCGTTTTCAACACATTTTTGGTCTAGAAGCTATTTATAATTTAGGTCGGATCCACGCCCGAATTCAAGTACACCCATGACCACTCCAAGATGGCGGTCTCTTCCTCCGGAAGCCACCCGTACACCTGCATTGGAGACATCAATCGCATGGTAACGCCGCTCTGTCTTAATCCATTGTATGGTCTGAAAATAAAATTCCAGCACTCCCAGTTCAAGCGTGGAGGAGGAACCGTCTGTCTGAAGGACTACAACGTCTGGAACGCTTACAAAGTCCTGGTTGAGCAGACCAACTCTTGTAACTAAGCTTTTGCAGCCTATTCTGAGTCAGACAACTAGTGGTAAAACTTCTGACAACTATAAGCTTGTGGTAAATTAGTTATAACCAATTTAAGTGTTTGGCGTGCGCTGATTACTTAAAATGTTTTGAAATTGGTTTAAAATATACTGATAAACTCTTGGGGGCAATCTAACAATTGCAAGAATCTTACGGATTTATGACGTAATTTAAAACCTGGAAAAGCTCGGAAATATTGAGCACTTGGGATACTTTGAAATCTAGACACGTTTGGAAATAACCTCAATAAACGGCGAATCCACCCCATCTGGCCTTCTTCATTCATTTTTTGACTTCACAAAAAATATGGAGAACAAAATCAACATTTCAATAAAATTTTAACGCATTTTACCAAAATTGAATGGCCAGATTTGAGTTGATTCGCCGTTTATTGAGGTTATTTCCAAGCGTGCTAGATTTCAAAGTATCCCAAGTGCTCAATATTTCCGAGCTTTTCCAGGTTTTAAATTACGTCATTGGAATCTCAAATCCGTAAGATTCTTGCATTCTTGCAATTGTTAGATCGCCCCCAAGAGTAAATATTTCCGACAGATTCTAGAAAATCGGAGATTTTAAAGTCACGGTCCTCGGCGACTTGGCCGCCTCGCTTCCGCCTGCGGAAAACGCGCTGTGGCTCCGCCGCCTCGCTTCCGCCTGCTGGCTCCGCCGCTAACCGACCCGGCGGCTAAGACAAAGACTTAGAAAGCCACAGAGCTCCACACAAAAAAGCTTGGCTGAGGCGGGCTTATTTCGTCTAAAATCCACTTTTTCTGGCTACACATGGCACCGGGGGGTAATCCAATAGTATATTCTGAATCTCCAGATCATTCTGCACAAAGTAACGGATTAACTTTTTTGAGAAAGGGGCTTGTACAAAAAATAAAAGGCAGAATGTCCGAAATGTCCAAAATGTCGCTAATTTAACAAAACGCGACAAAATCGAATTCTGGAAATCCACATTTTTGGACACGCCTGGTAGCAAGCGTATGCTCGTTTGAAAGCTCTCGGCGTGACAGTCACACAGTCACGATGCACTAAATGCAGCTCCGTAGCTGTCACAGATCAAGAATCGATGCGACCAAAAATAAATGTATGAGAGCCCCAGAATTGAAACTCAAATCCGCGCGGCCGAAGGCCGCGCGCAAGATGATTGTTTATCAATAAAAATCTTGTTTATTATCAGGCACCCTCAAATTTAACAAAGTGAGAACAACCATTTTGCAACCCAAAACCGTTTTAAACATTAGAAACGGGACACTACATACAGAACCGATGAGCAGAGAATTAAGAGAGTGAACAGACTCAAAGCGCGTTGTAGGCATCAAGGGAGTTGAATTGAATAGCGTTAACGGGAGTGATTCCTTCCGTCGTTGTGAACCCACTTTTCTCTCATTTTAGTCGGATAGTTTGTGTTGTCTGTTCCAATAATAATGTTTTGGTCGGCCACTCTAGAAAAGCAGTTACAAACAAAGTGGATTAAATGTGTTCAAAGTATGAAAACAAGAGCAACACAAATAACTTCATAACGTTGAAAGATTGTGATATAGACAGTTGCGTAAGGTTCCCGGACAGAAGAACCAAAATGAAAAGAGCCAAAAAAATAGCCAACGGCAAAACAGCCAAAAATGCTGTTCCAGGAGGCCAGTCCCAGCCTACTATCCCCGCTGTTTGAAAAGAAGCCGCACAAACACCAACGACAAAACAGCCAAAAAAGCCTGTTTTGCTGTTTTGTCGTTGACAAGTGATTATCTCAACTTTAAACTCTTTGGCTGCTTCTCTTTTGACTTTGGCCATTTTTTGGCTGTTTTGTCTTTGGCTGTTTTGATTTTCGCTGTTTTTTTTGGCTCTTTTGTCCGACAGCGGTTGCGTAAACGTCGGCCGCCAGCTTGAACGGGAGAACTTGGCCCGGAATAATACGAGTAAATCTCACGGACTTTCGGCCACGTTGTACAGTATTCTTTCTTCCGATGTTGCAGTCTAAAAACTAAGCAAAACCTCATCTTTGACCTGACATACCGGAAATAACTCCAGATCCAGCAGCAAGTCCTAAATTGTCGCTAATTTCTTTTGCTTTTTGAGCCACCTTGGAGCGATCACAGTCTATCATTACACAGATGTTGTAATTGCTAGCATTCGCCACATTCATCATGGGATAATAATGGCCGCTAGAATGCTTCTGGCCCATTTCGAACTGTCAAAAAAGTCTCACTAATACTTTACATGTAAAACATAAAACACGAAATGTACCACGTTTCTGCTCCAAAGGAACATTGGCAAAGATACATTTTTGCCAGATCGGCGTCTTAAGTAGGCATGCCGCTATGAAAGATCGGGAAAACCAGCTTATCAACCTTTTTTTCCAAACGACTAATCTATACTATCAGGTTAAATATTCTTTCAAGGTCAGTGACCAGTTAATGACTAATTTGCTCCAAGTGTTTGATCAGTCAAAGTTTACATGATCAAAATCCTTTTATGGAAATTTTCTGCATCTATGAGTAATTTACAGCAAATTGAACGTGACATGCTAACTGTCATGTACATACGCAAAATGTGAAACATTGGAGAAAACACATTAAACCTTTAGTTCCTGTTTACAACAGAAAGCGCATTGACTCACTTGTAGATCGTGACTTCACCCGTAAAGCAAGTTGCCTTGCTTTTAGGGTCATAACCACCTACTTTTTGTATCTCAAGTGGATAAGGTTTACAAAAAGCACCATCCAAATTTTAATCATTTTTTTAGTTAATTTTTGTTATCCGTTCTAAGCATCTTTCTTATGATGTCGACGCTTCTACGTTCTTGCTTTTTTATAAGTGTTTATTTTTCCATCAACGGGGCCGCGCGCGCTATTGCGCGAGGTTTCAGTTTCAAAAAGTGTTCTGAGTCGGCGCTTCGCGCCTTCGCGCCGCAAAGAGACATGAGCGCGCCGATTTCGCAGTTTCATAAATTTTTTCGAAATTTTGCAAATTATATATTATTCGGTTTTAAATTTTGCGCTTATT
Source organism: Steinernema carpocapsae (assembly GCA_000757645.3). NCBI lineage: Eukaryota > Metazoa > Nematoda > Chromadorea > Rhabditida > Steinernematidae > Steinernema > Steinernema carpocapsae. The sequence goes on from AZBU02000007.1 coordinate 475,913, forward strand.
CGATTGAGCCCAAAAACACCGCACTGTGGCAAATTTGGCGTTTGCGGCACCAAATTAGGCGCCGACGCAGTTCAAAACCGACCGGTCCGCGGCGACGGCGAAACGCGCGCAAACCCAAACAGCTCGCCTACAGTAACCCGCATTCGCTCAATTAATAAAGGATTTCCTATTTTACAACCCATAAATATTTCTCTAGATTGTGTTTGACTACCTCTTTTGCTCAGCCTTGCACATTTTACAGTCTGAGTGGATTTGAACTAGTTAATAGTTGTGCCTATCTTTTGAAAAAGGGTTTGATCGGCTTAACCTTACTGTAAAAAACCTGCTGGAATGTGCAAAATCAATGTGCTTAGACTAAATCGTCAAATGAACATTTTTAACGCGTTTCAAAAAAAGCATATTTGCCAATTTCGAATTGAACTCGAAACGTGCCACTGAAAACTGCAGCAAAAAGATCAAGATGTCTATTCAAGCGTCACATAGAACCACAAAGCAATATGACTTTGATAGCAATAAGGGTGACGATTCTGTCACTGAAAAGGATGAGTTGGACGGAAATGGTTTGCTCCACGGTCATCGATCCACAACTCGCACATTTGAGCTGGGTTAACAATCTCGTCTTCTCCAAAGACCACGTTTCTAAATGCTAGCACAGTGAAGAGTCTGTAAGCTTGCTTGAATAGTCCTCGATTTTTGCCTAAAACACAAGTTTTTGGTGGAGTGTGAATCGTTTACGGATCATAAGCGCGATGAAACATTGTTATGTAGATTGTGCTGTTCTCGGTGACCGGCGGATGGAACGGAAGTGTGAAGGATCATAAGCGCGATGAAACATTGTTATGTAGATTATGCTGTTCTCGGTGACCGGCGGATGGAACGGAAGAACGTGACCGCAAAGGATGCGCGTGAAGCCGGAAACCACTAAAAATTTGTGTCTCTTCAATTATTGTGACTTACAGGGAAAGTCCGCCGTGTCATTTTGAGCCAGAAAGGCTTTAAATGCCTTTTCTGCTTGCATCACAAAGGATTTTTTGATGTGGACCACGACATAAACAGTGTCCCAGCTTCCGTTAGCCACTCATATGACACCAATCGCTGGTGGACACCACTTTAAGGCTTAAGGGTCAGCTTTACGAAAATGGTCAGTGCCTTTTTTGTCAATCCACACTTCGCCTTTTTCAGTCCGATAGATTATACCGTCGTTTCCAAGAATAATGTCCTTGTGTGCTCCAATAGGGTGACTAAAGCAAATATGCTTGAAGACTCCTGGACGTTCGCTTAAGACGTAATCAGGTTCAAAGCCTTTAAGAAAGCATTGTAAGCACTTCCTTTTTATCATACTCTCGGTAGTAAATGGTGATGTAGACCTTCGACTTGAAGCTGTCAGTTGCCAGCTCAAAAGTCTCCAGGAACGCTCCAGGAACGATGCTTGTGATTCCTTTACCGGCTATGTGGTACACTTCGTTCTCCAATGTTTCTTCGTGTCGTGAACATTTCTAAAATAAGCTCACCAATAGATTGACTCACCGACGCCAATGGAAGCAGTCAAAGTTCCCAAATTAGCCTTGAAGATTTTTTTCGTTTGGGCCACATGCGAGCGATCCCAGTCACCATCACGTATATGACGTGGTCGTATCCGTTGGCCACATACGTTTTGAGGTTTTTGAAACAGTTCAACCCATCTCTGATACTGAAAATAGATGCAAATACACTGCGTCTTATGTAATTTGTAGAAAATACATTGAAAGTAGACAATGAAAAGCTTGATTTAGGCAATAAACAAACCGAAAAAAACCTGAATGTTTAAAAATTAGTTACATACATCATGTGCCAAGAAGTTTTGCAATTTTACAAAGTCAATGCCGATTTTTTAAATACTTTAATCGGATCAGCCGTTTCTCAATTAGGTTGACCACAATCCTTGTGAAAGCTGACTTGGTCTTTGCGTTTAATGCGATCATGATAAGAAACGGTTTGAATCATGAGTACGCTAACCGTTTGCCCTCCAAGAAAGTGCAAGTCTCTCTATAGTGCAAGGGTTCGCCGCGTTAGGTATAAAACTGCTTTTCTCAACTTTCATCTGTGTTTGAATGCGAGTATAATAAGAGGCTGTTTTGACCTTGATCACGCTAACCGCATACCCTTTCTTAAAGTGCAAGTCGTCTCATTGTGCAAGTTTTTGCCTTGCTAGATTTGAAGCTGCTTCTTCTGGCTGTAATCTGCGTTTAAACGCACTTCTGATAAGACATTGTTTTGATCTTGATTATAAACCGTTTGCACTTCGTTAAAGTACAAGTCAGCAAATATTTGTCTTGTTAAGTATGAAGCTGCTTCTTCTAGCTTTGGTTTGCGTTTTAAGACGATTATGATAAGAGACTTTTTACAAAAGACAGTTTAAATTAAGAGTACGCAAAGCGGACATCCATTGTTTAAGTGCAAGTCTCTGTATTGTGCAAAGGTTTGCCGTGTTAGGTATGAAGCTGCTTCTACTAGCTTTGGCTGGACTGATGGCTGTAACAGCGTTTAGCTGTAAGGATCAGCATAACAATGACGTGGACTGGTATGTGTTTGTGTGGATGGTTGTGTAAGTAGTAAATACTTTTAGGTGGTTGGTCTACAAGATGCCCAAGATCAAAGATGGAAAAATTGCTGGAATTGAGAATGGCCATGCGTTCTACTACCTGGATTCCAAAAACCCCACTTTTGAAGCTTCTGACATTGATCTAAACTCTAAGAGTCAGGTGAGCAAATAAAATCTTCAACTACTTTAAACGTCTGAAAATTCAGGCCATCGCTTTCACGCTCCAGCAGTACTACAACCAAAAAAACGATCTTTCCATTTTTCACGCTATGTACAACGACGCTGATGTGGATGACATCGTCTTGGAAGATGAACTTTACGCTAATTTAACTGACCTGACTTCAGCGAAATTTGGTCACACTAAAGGTAAGTAGCCTTCCTGCGTAAGAACTCCTAGAAACGTCAATTTTATGCGTTACTTTCTTCAATCAAACCGACGGCATCTGGTTCATCCACAGCGTTCCCAAATTTCCGCACTCTGATTTTTATGAGTATCCAGCTTCTGGAACCATCTACGGTCAATCCATGCTTTGCTTATCTCTGAAATACGACCAACTCCACAAGATTGGCAAACAGCTCTATTTCAACCGACCCAACTTTTACTCATCGCAGTTGCCACTTAAGATGAGTCAAGATAATCCTGAGCTCGCTAAGGTGAGTTGGGCAATCGGCATACTGCAAAAAACCTTAAAGTACTTTTTATCTTTTTTTTTGTTTTGCATACCAAATGGTTAAGAAGTCTGACTTTTTTCCACGGTCAAGTTTGCTTTTGATCACTTTAAAACGTACCTTAAAGGGACACGGTCGTCATTTTTTCGCACCATCACAGATCGCGCTCATTTCTGGGGCAGGGAGGGGGGGGGTTCAAAGGCGCTGATCACAATTCTGGCGTCAGAATGACGAGAAACGGCTTCAGGACTGCACAATATGGCAAAGTTCGAATAAGGAAAAAAGGAGAATTTCACCAGTTTTTCAGTGTTCCTGACGCTACTGCCCTGTACAATCGCGGTCGGTTACGATGGAATCGTTTTGCAATTTTTCGACGGTCAAAAATGTTTTTTTTCTTGCGATTGTGTAGTTTCTTGTAGGACTTTGAGTGGATTTCTGATTGAACACGTCCCCACAACGCGATGAGCACAAAAAATTTGACCAAAGGCCACATTACTTCGTTTTCATTGTAGCCGATTGCGATTTGTGCAGGGTAATCGCGTCGGAACCGCTCAACGACTTGTAAAATTCTTTTTTGCCTTATCCCTTGTCATTCTGACGCCAAAATCGTGATCAGCGTCTTTGAAAAACCCCCTGCTCCAGAAATAGCGCGGTCCGTGCACTCAAAAAACGACGAAAAATGCGATGTCTGTGTCCCTTTAAACCATATTTTGCCTTTATTAACGTTGATCTGTATATCAACCCAAAAACGTCCTTGAAAAGACAGACCCTAAAGTTCATAAATAGTCATCTTGTCATCGGATCGTCAAACGTACGCGCTCTCATCTATGAACGTTCAAAGACCGGAAGCGCTCATCGTTCAAACCTATCAAACTGGTTTTTTGATCTCAAAATAGATCAAAAAGTGGAACAGAAGACAGTTGAAAGGTCAACAACAGTCTATTCTTATCACTTCCAACTTTGTAAACCCACAACCCATCACAATGACGTGTTTGAGCAAACCTTACATGACCAAAATGATGTCATGATCATTTCTTAATTGTTTTGAAACACGTCATTTAACCACTAATAACGTTAATATGTTGTTCTAGGCAATCGCAGGTATGTACCAAACCGGAATCCCGTCATCGAGCGTCGTGGACCTTGTTACCAAGCGTGGAACCAAGTTCCGTTCTTTTGCAAAAACTGCGAAATTCGGCAAAGGCTAGCAAATCACATGAAAAGTCCTTAAAAGCACGTTTCAGACCTGTACGACAGCCTCGTTGCCCCTGACCTCAAGACTCCTCTGAAGGTCGAGACCTGGAGACGTGGATCGCCTGTACCTCTTGACTGCTCAGCTTCTTATCTTGTCCTCGATGCTTTGGAGATAAAGGTAAAGTACATAATGGAACCTTGTTGTTTGATTACTTAAGAAAGTAGTAAACGATCGTTGATCAATCACATGTATTTTTAGTTATCAAAACAACTTTGTAGGAACAGGTTTTCAGATGCAGAACTTACGTAGCGTAAAGAACTTTGTGCAAAAAGCGTTTTTTTTTAAACACAAAACTTTTTTAGCTATTAAAAAAACTGAGCGTTTCTTACTAATAGTAAAATAGTGACATATGAGGCTTTCAGATTCAGATAAGCCCATTGCAAAAAACTTTTTTCAAAACTGAGAATTGCTCGTATGTAGAACTTCGACTCACTAAGCACAAAAATGACACACGAGGTTTTCAATTGCAGCCAGACTGCACTTTTGGTTTTGCAGTATACTATCTTTAAGTGTTTCAATATGACTCCTTATCGTAGTTTTGGTGTCTGGCTGTCTTTTGAAAAATTATTACAAACGTCATAAAACTTGTTTGGCTAGAGCGTTTCTCTCAATTTTCGGCCAACGCCTATTATGACGAATTCCTTCGCTAAACCAAATATTTGGCCAAAAAACATTGATTGAGCAAAGAAAACAAAACGTTGAGATCGTAATCTTGCTTAAAGAACTTGACTCTCAATTGAACATACTAACAGATAAAAACCTGTTAGTGCCATTTGCGTTCAAAATTTTAGTGCTCAATATGTCTGCAATGCACGCCGAATAATAGTTTTTGCCCCGTTTTTCATCGACCTACGTACGGAGTGATCCCCCGATAAGACTTGATAATTAAATAATGCATGAACGAGTGATACGATAAAGTTTTTTTATTTTTTTGATTAAGTGCGTTTGCCCAAAATGCAATTTTAGCAATGAGCATGTTGGACTTACTGCGTATTTGATTAGTCTATTTGATTTTTTTAAAGGCAACTAACTAATTTTAGGTTGGCACAACCCCCCAATTCAAGTTCACCCAAGACCACTCCAAGATGGCCGTGTCTGCCTCTAAAAAGCGCCCATACACCTGCATTGGAGACATCAACCGCATGGTAACTGTCCAAATCTCATTCTCCTATTTCTGGACCATATTTTTCAGATTTCCCAGTTTAAGCGAGGCGGAGGAACCGTTTGCCTTAGAAACTTCAATGTGTGGCAGGCTTACAGTACTCTTATCGAGCAGACCAATTCTTGTGGCTAAACCTTTGACCGCACCATTTGACCGCACATGCTTAGCTTGCGCCATTAACGTCATAAAATGTTTATTGTATCTTAAAAATATGTCTGAGATCAACAAAACCAAGTATTAGAGGGCAGAGCAGTTGAGAATCGAGTACAAGAGCTATCTACAGGTTTACGGTTGATGCAGGCTATTGATCCTACTCGTCCCACTCGGTACTGTAATCAGGAGCAAATTTCCTTAGCATTCTTCCGACGCCAAAGACAGGAAGAACCGTATTGTCGCCTCGGACTTTAAGAGCGTCGATCTGGTTTGGAGGAGAAGGCTCGTGATGGCGGATGGTGCCAGCGTCGTCCTGCAATAGAGTCAAAATAAGAATAGGTTAGAAGCTTGTGCTGGCTTACATGTTGCATCAATCCAAAGCTAGAATCAGCGATGACAGCCTGTTCTCGTTTCACAGCTCGATCATAAAGCTGTCGGATAGACATGCATGAGGCTGAAATAGAAATGATTAGAAAATATAGGCTACAGTACCCCCTCACCAAGGTATACAAGGCAAACAATAAGAAGAAGAAAGCGAATAGAGAGCATGGTAGATGTGAGCACGTTTCAAAACGCACAATGACAGATTCGTTCCGCACGCGACCAGAAATACTCCCGAGAGTCGAGTGGCGGCGCTGTTGTAAACTGTTTTTGCGCTCGCCTCCCGATGCAGGCAGCGCGTCAGTCTTTAAAAGATCAAACCGCCAAAGCGTGAAAGACCAACTTTGGGACTGTTCCGCTCATTGGACGAGCGACTAATTGAGATTTATTGATCAACACTTTTTGGGAGTAAGATCACAAGGTTACTTTTGAAGGTAGAAGTGATAAACAGTGTGACTTGGGATTACGGTAGGTATGATCATTTAGAACAAAAAATGCGTGTGTTTGCAAAAAGTGGAAGCAATTGCATAACTGGTCAGTAGAACTGGAATTTGAAGGATGATGGATGAGTTGGCAGGAGATCAAACATTGAACAATAGCGGCATTGGAAAGACCAAAAAGAGGAGTTTTTAGAAGACGACAGATGCAAAAAATGTGAACTTAGCAGACTGTTTTTTTGTTTTCGTGTTAGTTTGATCCTGGAGCACGTCATTTTTAGTACTACATAACGACATTCAACCATTTTTGTATGGTTTTGTGGTCATCACGTTTACGATTTGCTTCCGCCGACTTTCCTTGATTGATCACCTTACGCAAAATCAAATACCTAAGTTAATTCGCTAATTGGTGTGTACACCGGTCATCAAATCAGGTTTGTATGTACTCTGGTGTGTACTGGTGATGAACACAAGACGTCTGTTTGATCAACAGTTTACCAATCAAAACTGAAAAAGTCACCATTTTCTTGTCATCTTAAGTTCTGCAAAAACGAAGGTTTTTGGATGACTTTCAAAACTGCTAATTATTTGGTCAGCATGACGCCGAAATTTCAGCGCATTTCCATGACGGACTGGTTCTCCAAAGATCAAACGTTGGGCGGAGAAGTCACGTTCGATCAACAAGTTGATCACTTTTCGCACGCAGCCGTAAACAAGAAAGGTTTGGTTTTTAATGCGCACGCGTCTTTGAGAATGCACCGGGAAGCACGTAACTACGTTCTAATCACGTGTCATTATTTTCTTGTCACAGCTATTTTTTAGTTGCGTGGGTCTGCTGACGACAAACAGGAAACGACTCGTGACCTTTTCAGCCTAGTTGTAAACTTTTGGGCGAACACCTTGTTGTAACAGTTGGAACTGCTGTAAAAGCAGTGAAGCATGAGAAGAAGCGGTTGATTTACACATGTGACCTTTTGCTGTGTTTAATTTAGCTTCTCGAAAAGCTCACATTTTATATCAAAAGCATGCAGCAACGTCACTAAATCAGACGAAACTGATGAGATGTCACAAGAGCGTGACGCCATTTTATAGCGCATTTATGACTCCAGATGATATAAAAAATGCGTTCTACTTATGGTCCTTTGCTGCAGAAGTCACTGCGTTTGCTGTGAAATTGCTTTTGTCATGCGATAGCCCACTTTATTCTTATGGTTTTAGTTGTTCTTCCTTTAGATTCGGCCAACTGTACCATTGACCCAGATACCGCCTTAAGACATGTCTCTCCTTCGCAACTCTAGTTCCTTGAGGATTTCCCTGTGGCTTTTAATTTTACGGAGCTTGTTTGCGTCTTTATTTACTCATCAAGAGCTATGGATGACGTGGGGAGGACATTGTGCTACGATCCAGGGACTGTGTTCATCGAGACGTCTACGTCAGAAGCAATTTTCTGTGTCTCCTGAAATAAGCGTCATAAAATCTAAGTAAGTAAAGGAACTAATTTGACCGATCCAAAAATGAAATCGTTTATAAGACAATTACTTGTTTTTGTAGCTGTTTCCCAGCCAAGATCGTGTTGGATTTGAACATTGGTTAGAGTCAGAAGGTAAGCAGAACAGTCTGGAGTCGTGCAAAGACGCTTTCGTTATCAGAGTTTAGGTAATTGATTCCGTAAAGGTTCCCACCAAAATTAACCAGTGTAGTTCCACCCAATCATTGATAAGGGCCTGAAACTCCCATTTAGCAAAAAAATCAAACGCTTAAGTGTACCTTCAACTTTGTCCTTAGACAAGAACAGAATAGTCGTATCTCGGTAATGGGTTCCATTCGAACTCGTGTCCGCTGATGCCTTCCCGAATCTGAGTTACGTTTGGGAAGCACGGTTTAGGTTAAAAGTTAGGTTAAAAGTCGGGTCAAAAGAGACAAAAGTGGCAGCGTCGGTAGAGTTGTGCACACCGCCATCCTGGTCAACCGTCATAAAAACTAATTGGCCTTGGTCGATCGGTCATGAGGAGTAGATGAAACACAGACTGGTTCAGTAAAATTGAGAGAAGCAGGAAAGTCGTCTGGGTAGAACAGCTGTGGTGGAGAGACGCTTGAGATTGTTGAAGTTGGGCAAGCAACACAAAAGTCACTTCGGCAAAAAATTAGAAGAACGGGAAAACATCATTTTGGAGTGTCTTCTGCTACTATTGATTTGTGAAGCAGCCGGCAGCAATTATCAAAAAGCTATAAAAGTGCAACTATTAATGTCTTATTACGGCTGATAAACAATAACGTTTTGCAGTAGAACAAAATACGTCTAGGTAGGTGTTTTAATGACAGAAAATCACGTTTGAATGCCCCTGGAGCGCATACGTAAACGGAGCATGGGGAAGTGGCGACGACAACTGCACAGCTGTAATTGGTTTCGCCAAGCAAACTTGCCAGCTCTTTGCATCATTCGCTGGTACTCCTTGCTCCCCGGATCAAGAGACCTTTCTAGGAATTTTGCATGAGATCGACGACATTGACCTTGTTGATGTCTACTCACCAGAAAACGTGAAAATGGGCAGAGCAAGCTCCTACTTTGTAGACGCTTACAAGAGTGCTATCGAGCAGCTCACACCGATTATCGAGACCTACAAGAAAGACTACAATGATCACTTTTTGGTGGCATTTTTGCGGGATAAGCCTCGAAGCAGCGATCTCCTCCATTACCGTTCTCGGCTACGTCTACGACGGCACCTTCTCCGGGGACCGAAGGGATTTTCACTCATTCGGGCAACCCCGCGTTGGAGACCGGGATCTTGCGGAGCTGCACGACAAGAAAGTAACTCATATAGCTCGGCAAAAATAACAGCGTGCTTGATTTTAGGTGAAGAATTCTTTTCGGGTGGTTAATCACTTGGACTTCGTCCCGCTCCTCCCTCCGTCTTATCCCCTTCCATGGATCCATCACGGCCAGGAAATTTATTATTACGAAGGAATGGAAATCGCTCAGAGCGGATGGAAATCGACCAATCCCTTCCAGCAATGTCTCGGCTTGGAGACGCCCGACACGTGCCGCAATAGCGTCACTTGTTTCTGTAAGGCGGATCTTAAAGATCATGTTACCTATTGAAGTTCGCCGTGCAATATCGTTGAACTGGCGGCGAACGGCTGCGCTCGCCCTGATGCTTCGACGTGTCAGAAGTGGAGACTCTGTGAGTTGAGTGATTGTTCTGGAGTCCATGTATGAAGCGTAGCACTACTAAGGGCTGTAAATCGTTTTTAATGATGTTTATGATAATAAAGCTGCAAATGCAGACGGTGCTTGATATGATTTTGGTTGAGTTTCAGATCGTGTCAAACAATAAAAACGGTGTTTCCGCGTGGCCAGTGCCGCTATCAAATGCAGCAAAACCTATTTTACGACGACTCACCTAATATTTTATGACTCAAAGTGGTTATCTCTTGCTAGTGTGGAGCGCTAACGGCTAGCAAATGGTGTGTTCCAATTTACTCTTGCCGGTTCTCTGTCTCTTTTTATGGACTGACCTGGTTCTGGCCAACAATGAAGACTACCAACCACAGCCCTTGAAACCTGTGTCACCACCTCAACTTTACTATCTGGGCAACTTTCCAGCTTCTCTCAAATTCACCGAGTCCGTTTGTGTGTTCTACTATTCCTCAAGCATTGTTTATCAAGACGACCTTAGCTTCTATTTACTTGATCAGCACTCTAATTGGTCTGCTCCTATCCAAGCTTCCTCTTTTGTGTCTATTGATCATCGTTACAATATTACACATGGCAAATATTGCTTTTCGGAAAATTATGGACTTGTCGGCAGAGTAAATATGTCGACGAAAGCCGAATGGAACTCTTTACTTCACTGGCGCGACACAATTGTTCTATTCCTATCAAATTCAAGTGTGCAAGGTACAACATAGCTTTAGAGTTTTCCATTTAACAACCTTGAATTGCATTGAAAATTGGTTTGCAACATTGTTTCAGGTGAATGCAGGAACATTGGCGGAGAATCTTTAAAACCGCTTGGAGGAAACGTGTACGGAATCAACGACCTCGTTGAATCGTGGAATTTCATTTCTACCACACCGAAATGTCCAGCTTACGTACTCACTCCTACCAACGTTCACAAGAGTTACTCTCCCTGGCTAGAGCAACCAAGCGTGTGTTCGATAAACGAGCTTATTTTTGATCGAGTAAGATTAATTTTTACCTTGTTGTTCCAAACAATTTTAGGATACTAACGACATGCCCTACAATCTTACTGTTTACCTTAGCACAGTGCCAGGAGCGTGGCAAGAAGACCTGAAAAATGTTGATTTGGCGATTACCAACTTTACGTAGGTTATCTAGAATCAGAAAGAAAATGCTAACATTGTTTTAGACGCGAAATGATCCCAGCTGAAGAGGGCTCGACAATTATGCGCTCCGTTCTTGTGATCACGACCAACGCATCAAAACCGGTTTCTCGCTTTGTCAACATCAAAAACGGAAACAGTCTTGTCAAAGATTCGGTCATCTGTCAACATAAGCGATCGTTTGATATATTGGGCGATCCCAAGCCAGTAGGAATCATATCGTCAGACCCAACAGATCCATACGGTTCTGAATCCTTAGTCTACACTATGGACCTTTCGACAGAATTTATTGATTATGCCGACTTTGAGTTTTTGATTGGAGATTATGACACCAAATGCTGGAACCTTACTTTTGTTGGTTATCACAATGACAACTCAAGGTAGAAATAGAGTCATTGAAATCTGCGAAAATCGCTTTCAGGTTTTATCATCGTAACCCAACGGAGAAGCTAAAAATTGAGCTGTGGAGAAACGGAACCGTCAGTCTTAGCCGTACCTGTGAAGGCGTTCCTCTCTACGTTCACATGAGCTACAAACTGATTGTCCCAAATATCACTGCAACCCCATCGACATCGTCTACAACTACACCCTTTCCCAAAACCACTCTTCCTTCATGTGGCCCTAGTCAAAATGGCCAGACTGTGAACAGGACAGCTCCTTTTTTCGTTTTTGCCACAAACAAAATTAAGGAGATCGTGTTCCAAGGACCTAAATGCGTCTTCATCTACACCTCCTCTTCTATGGACCTCTCAAAGCTAACGTTTTACTCAAAATTCCAAAATGACACGTGTGGAGACTTTATCAGAGCTACGGACTTTATCCACTATATCAGAACTGTTCCTTTTCCCGCTCCAATGGTTATGAGGCAAGGAAAGCGCTGCTTCAGCAACAGGACCAAAACGGTTTTCGTAAACACTGAAGATCTGTTTGATGACGACAAGCCTTCTACTGACACTATTTTGCTGTTCCTGGATCAAGGCGCAGATTCATGCTCTCCACCTGACAAAACGAACCAAGGCTTAACTGAAAACGTATATGGAATCAACGACCCAATTTTGGGACCTTATTTCACTAACCTGGTTTCTGTTAAAGCGGATTGTCCGGCCTATTTTTTGACTCCCACTCCAGCTTCATTTAAAGCGCAGCCCTCTTCAAACTGTCCTTTGGTCCAATTTAACATGTCAAAGATAGCCAGAATGTGCGCTTCTTTGGTAAAAACCTATTTAGGATTTGCCCGAGAACTTGTATTTTGACATACAGACAGTTCCCCATGGTGTGCGCCCATACGAAACTCTCATAGGCATGGTCACGTAAGTTTTACTTATCGTAATGTCTATTTTTTGTTATTTTAAGCAAAGACAACTACTGCTCTATGGATGGCCAAGTGCTTCTTAGGAATGTGATCAGGGTAACCACAAATTCGACTGATTGGGTGGACAAAACCTTCATTGTGGCTAATCAGAATGGTCCAACGCTTAAGAGAGACGTGTGTCTGTTGAGTCGGAAACATAGCCACGCAATACTCTTTGATTCTGACGGCGTTCTTATTGACTCGGACCCTTATGAACCTAAAGAGTTCAACTACGCGATTGAAAGCGATTTGTCGAGAAAAGAGCTGTCAGTTAGATCTATTCTGATTTATTTGAATGTAAAGGGGCATTTATATCTTTACAAAGATTACAAATGAGACATAGCACCGGTGGAGTCATTGAAAGAAGACGGAATGGTGGGGCAGACAAGAGAGTGGTAAGGGAGGGAAGTGACGGCAGGGAGGGTAGGGAAGGAAAGGACCACGGCGTTTCCTTTTGTAGAGTGAACGATGTAGATCTGGAACGTGGCCGATTCGGAAAGGCTTGTGAGGCGTTCAGAAGGAATCCCGTAAGGCGTAGCGTTGTGGCACCTCCCGGGCAAGACACGATGCATTGGGAGTTAACGTGGCTTCGGTGGAATGGAGATCGATCGGTTGTGTGGGTAAGTTGTCGTCGTCCGGAGAGCAATCGATGATGAAGAGGAGGACGAAACGGATCCAGTGCACTCGACGTGAGCTTGAGCGTGGCCGGTGGACGTACTGCAAGTCATGAGGGACATAGCGCCGGTTGGGCAAGAGTAACATCCCTTTAAGGGGGAGGCAGAAAGAGAGCATCGAGATGATGATGTGAGGCTGCTGTTGTGACGTTGAGTAATTCGATGTGGAGCTTCGTTGAGCTGCGTTTGATGTCGACGGTGATGATATTGTCGGAAAACTCGATGAAGTGGCCCCCGTAGGTTAGCGGAAGACGACGATGATCGGCTTCGAAAAGTTCTTCCAGACTGCCCTCGCTGCAGTCGCAATTCATCGTGTTGGTGGCGGGACGGCAATGGCAGGCGGTAGGACTGAAGGAGCAGTTGAAGTTTGTGGCGGCGGCTAGAGAGGAGCATTGCAGTTGTCCGACGGTTCCGGGGATCAGGTGGCCTTGTTCGGAGGAGCCGATGATGGTGGCGCGGGATCCGGATGTTTCGATCACGAAGGTTGAGGATAAGAAGGGAAGAGGTGGTAACGATTCGGACGCCAAGGTGACGCTGACGGCCTCACTGCTCGTGATAGGGTGTCCTGGATGGAGGGTGAGAGAAGTCGCGTTTGGAGAGTGGTCTTGGAGTCGAAGCGTGATGGTCGCGGGCACCGATAGGGACCATGAAGGGCAGGTTACGACGGAGTAGACCATAGGAGTGGTCGGTTTGGCGAAGATCCGGTAGAAGAGGCAACCTGGTGAGCAGAAGAAACATCCGCAGGCGAAACATCCGCACGATTCGGAGCAGTAGTTAAACCCAGGCCAGGAATTGGCTTCGTTGGAAACTTCGGAGAGGTGATCGGTGACTGACAAAGTTGCACACGTCGTGTTCGAGCACATTCCAACTGTCGCGCAGCGTTTCTTGGATTGAGAGGATTTCGTGAGACCGCGTGTAGTATTCGATACGGGCGTTGCATGTGGCCTTGATACTCAGAGCGGAGATCTCCGCTGGTCGTTCTTGGGAGTCAAGAAGTAGGAGGCAGACTGGACCGGATCTATTCGATCTATTCTATTCGATCTACATAGATCTATTCTGATTTATTTGAATGTAAAGGGGCATTTATATCTTTACAAAGATAGGCGGAGCTCACACGATTTCTCCATGGGAGATAAGCCAAATTATGAGTTTTATTTTCGGCCCTACGACCAGGATTGTGTCACTTTGGATGTCATGTGGACTCCTTATGACGGATTCTCGTTAGTAATTTTTTGGAGAAACAAAGTAAAAACATTTTTAGGCCGCCGGTTCACAATCCTAACAATTCGTTAGTGTTGAAGAATTTGCACCGAGCGATGATCAGTTTTAAGAGAAAGCCTAAAGAAGGTTGTGCTGGAAAAGGCGTCAGCATAAGGTACTATGTGAGTCTTGAAGAAGCGACTACGACTAGCGACACGACGACTTCTCTAGGTAAATTTTGCATTTTAATGCAACCACTTTTATTAATTTTTAGAACCTATAACATCTGTTCCTACAAGTGAAAGCAGTTTCTCAACGACCACATCGACCTTTTCTAGGTTGACCTTCTCAACCAGCCCTTCCACGGTCTCTTCAACGTCTCTTTCTAGTATGACGTCCAATTCGTTAGCGAGCACTACCACGGCTACGACATCAACAACTTCGTTTTCTTCCTCAAAGTCGACTTCTCCAGGTGAAATTCAAAATTTGTGAAGAGTTTCGACTGAACTAATTTTAGAACCACTGAAATCTTTATCCACAAGTCAACCAAGCGCCTCAAGGACAACAGTACCCACAACGACTACAATTTCAGCAGTCACATACTCAACCAACTCCATCACGTCTCTTACGACATCGATCTCTAGCGCACCAACGTCAATTTTAACTCAACCGTCGTTAACCTCCGGCAGCACAATTGGCTCAATCTACACGCTAACATCAAAAGACGTTTCCACGACAAGCAGTTCGGCTCTATCAACTTCCACAACCCAAATCTCTTCTACACCTTCAACGGCAACAGTATCCCAAGGCTTCAGTAAGTCCTCTACAATACTCATAAGACCTGAACTTACAGCAACTCCGTTTGACCCGTTCGCCACTACATTCTCGGGTAAAGCAGATAATTTGTTGAAAAATTAAAGTGAATTTTTAGCTGTTCCAACAACCACTTCCCTCACCACAGCCTTTGGATTTGTTTTGTTCAGAGTAATTGTTTAAAACTAATAATGTAACAACGAACGCCCCTTGTGACTCCATGAGCTCCTTAACAGCCAAACCCGTCATCAGACTGCAAATCGCAGTTGACCCGATGGAGTTGTGACGAGAGTTGCCAAAAACATGTAGACAAAAGCTTGGAAAATTGATGTATAGAGGCCGATACCGGGGTCAACTCCGCTAAAGATAGCGTGGGCTATGCCTAAACTTTCAGCGCATTTTAATGACAGATTGATCCGTCATAGATCAAACGTTGGACAGAAAAGTCACGTCGGATCAATAGCTTTATGACTTTTCGCACGCGGCCGTAAACAAGAAAGATTTTGGTTTTTAATGCGCACGCGTCTTTGAGATTTTACCGGGAAGCACGAATCTACGTTTCAGTCACGTGTTATTAGTTGAAACAGCTGAAAAGTCAAACTCAGTTTTTAAGAAATGGTTCGACGTACCCGAAGATATGGTGGCGAATGGGTCAAACGGAGTTGATCTGGTTTGAGAGCTTGTGACTGTCGTGAAGGTTTTACTGAGACGTTGAGAAGATTTTTGGCGTTGAAGGCGTGGTAGCGGTATTAATTGAAATACTAGAGATAGGCTGCATTGAGTTACTTGTGATGCTAGAGGTTGAAGACGGTTGGGTTGAAGGAGACATTGTTGGCGTTGCAGACGTTGCCGTATTAGCTGGAGTAGGGCTAGAGGCAGTGCGGGAAGTTGTAAGGAATGGTAGACAGCTGGTTGAGAATATGGCTGTTGAAATAGTAGTCATGGTACTTGTGAAACCAATCGTTGTTGTGGGCATTGTTGTCCTTGAAGAGCTGGATTGACTGGTGGATGAAGATTTCAATGGCTCCAAAAACCAGATTATTTTTAATTTTACAACCATCTTAATTCTTACCTTGAGAAGCCGACATTGAGGGAGAGGTCAAAGGTGTTGTTGTCATAAGCGTGGTCGTAGCTAGTGAATGACTGAATGTGGGGCTAGAGGCCGTCGTTGAAGGGAACATGGTAGGGCTGGTTGAGAAGGTTGACGTGGGTGGGCTGGCCGTTGGGCTGCTGGCCATCGAAGACGTAGTTGGATTCGACAATGGAGAAGTCAAAGACGCTAAAATTAAATTGAAAATCGGCAAAACCAAGCAGATTACCAAAATGAGCCGACGTGCTGGTCTTGTGGGCTGGGAGAACCTTGTATTTCACTTCCACAGAAAGAGGCACACTAGGACACAAACGACGCAAGCTTACAGTAATCGTCTTCATAGAAAAGATTGTCAAGTTGAAGCTCGGATTGTCGTTATAAAACCTAAATGACTTCTGTTCAATGAAGCCTAATTTAAACGCACTTACGAAGACCCATTAATATGTGTGCCAGAAAATGTAAGATTCGAGCACTCATTGTCAAATTCCACTACACGGAAAAAGAAGTCCGCATAGTCGGGGTCATCAATTTCCTTTTTAATGACGTAGTCCAGATCTGCATCTCCATAGGGGTCGAAAGGGTCGGTCGAAATGACGCCTTGATTTCTTCTGTTACCAACTGCTCGTTCCATCTTGCACACTCCTGGCTCTGACATATCTCCATTTCCGTTGTTAATTCTTAGATAGTTCCCCAGTCTTTACCAGCTGCCAAGTGCCAGTGATCGCTTTCAATGTGATTGTGTCACTGTACGATAGGCCGTTTTCACTCGCAAGGAACCATACATTAGTTCCATTTTTGCACACTTATTTGTACTTGTCTGGTTCCAAATAGTCCAGACAGAATTTGTAGTCGTCAGAACCTAAGTTGGGCATTCAGGAGCTGTAAAAATTGAGTTTTTAGCTGCAACCCAAACCTGGATATCGCCAATTCCGCAGACGTTGCCGCCAAGACCCATTGTGTGGCCTCCAAGGTCTTTGCATGGTCCTAAAAAGCTTAGGAACAAAAGTAAATGCTGTCATAACGCACCTTTAACTTTCTCTTGAGACAAGAAAAGGACTATTGTGTTGCGGTAGTGGGTCGAATTCTCTTTTTTTTTCTTGGATCACCTGATTTACATTTACATATATGCCAACTGTGTCATTGAAGCACTGTTTTCCAACAGTTCCATTAAGTGCAGGGTTAAAATAAACAAAACTGGTCGCATCAACAGTTTTCTGACAGACCAAATCCTTGTTAAAAATGGTAAAAGTCAAAGTCACTTTACCAAAAAACGAGGAGAACAAACACCCAATACGCACTCATTTTGGGTGTCTTCTACCAAAATTGCTCCGCTTTAAAATCGGTAACAATTATTTCGTAAAAGGTTCAACTCGCCCGTAAAACGTTTTGCAGCAACTGTAAATATGCATAAAGCGCAATGTCGTTGATATGCTCTTGTAAAAAATATAGATTTTAATATATAGAATTTCGCAAATTACAACCATCTCTATATATTGCACGCCAGCATTACACTAACTCTGAAAGACTTCTTATCACACAAGATTCAGGCACCGTTTTGAACAGTCCGCTCGAGTGGAACATGGCATTTACGGAGTCTAAATTCAACATGTAACTTGCAACCTTAACGCACCCTCAACCTACCATTAGCTCCGACAAAATATGTCTCAATCTCTTTTTCCTTAAGATCTAGATAGACTTCTTTGAAAGCGTTGATACCCATAACATCAACAAAGCTAATTCCTGAGCAGTCGATAATGAATCGCTTAATGGAAGAGTCACGTGAACACTAAAATTGACAACTTAA
Source organism: Steinernema carpocapsae (assembly GCA_000757645.3). Taxonomy (NCBI): domain Eukaryota; kingdom Metazoa; phylum Nematoda; class Chromadorea; order Rhabditida; family Steinernematidae; genus Steinernema; species Steinernema carpocapsae. The sequence continues at coordinate 493,827 of AZBU02000007.1, forward strand.
ATTTTAGGTAACCGTTTTTATAGCTTACAGAACTGTAGCTTTGGGCCAGAGCCTTTTCCACACAGGTCTTGAACCTTTCCATGTTAAGAAACACCAAAGGAGACTCAAATCTAAACATCTTCGTGTCCTAAAACCCTTTTGTAACTTAGCGCAAGTTCAAAATACCTGGCGCAGAGGATTCGTAGAAGTGTTCTCCTGACCATCAACCATTTGCCAGTGGGACCTAAAAGACAGTTCTTGAAAATCTTTTTTTTTAGGTTTTGAACCATTGCATTCTAATAATAGCTGTAAATAATGCGTAAACTATGCTAATGCCAAGTCCAGGCATCACATTCCAGCAAACAGTAACAGTGAAACTTACGATCCAGACGCTCTTAAAGAAAAAACCTGTATTTAAATTAGAAAAAAGGTGCCTACAAAATCGAGTTTTGAGAGACGCCACAGATCTGGCAGTTCCATAAACTTGAGCAAAGTTTTCCTTAAGGCTACGACGATCACAGCTGAAAGAACGCACTGAAAGCGTTTCACATTTAGCCCAAATATGACAAAATTGTCCTACCATAGGAAGAGTCTGCAGCCACTGTGCAAAATAAGCTATCACTGACACTAAGAGAAGACTAGAGAACAGGTTTGACAGGAGTGTACGTGAGCCAGATTCGACGTTGACCAAAGATCGAGCCAAGGCTGAAGAGGCTGGGTACACTGGAAAAAAGCCAGCGGCTAAAGCTGAGAAGCTAATTCCGTAGAGCTCCTGACAAAGCATGTTCAAAACCATATTTAAGGCTTCAGCTACCTGTCGTGAGTCCACAGAATACTTGAATTTTTTAGAGAACATCTTAGCTATAGAGATATGCAAGGCTACGTTGACCATAGCTATACCAAAAGCTTGAATGAACAGTTCTGGGCTTATTAGATTAAAGTGAGGCACACGAGGAGTTGGAAATCCTGTAGGAACTTTTTGAACCACTTTAACGTTTGACCAACCAGCGCTTAAGCAGAAATAAGACACTATAGTCGTAATAATCACCTGAAATTGAAATTATTACCTCAAGGCAACTTAGAACTTACCAAAATTAGCTCAAAAGGGATCGGGACAGAAAGCTTCCAATGCTTTTTGATAACTGGGTTCAGGAACTCTTTTCCCATGCATAGGAACGCAATTGACAGGGCTGAGACAACGACAGTTTGCCAGTTAGCGTAAAGGATGTTGGCAAAGAGGTCATAGGTTCTCTAAAAATCAGTTTTTTAGATGAAATATGCATTTTGAGGCTTACCAGGAAAGCCTGAAAATAGGTAGCGTTTCTAGGCTGTAGACCTTTAATATCAAAGAGGTTCTTGAATTGAGCTATGAGAACGTGAACAGAAGCACCCGTCATGAAACCTGTCACAAGCTGATCAGAGAAGTAGGAGGCAATAAAGTCAAGACGGAGGAAGGCCATGAAAAACTAAAAAACCCATAGAAAAACTGGTTTTTGTAGGTTTCTTCTTACCTCGATGATTCCAATGCAAAACGTGATTGTTGTCGTTATAGCTAGAGGAGTGACCACATTACTCGTTTTGTCACCCGGTAAAGAGCCATTGCCATATGAGCTATCTAAGCCTGCACCATCCACGATCGTTCCTTGTGACTCCATGAGCTCTTTAACAGCCAAACCTGTCATCAGACTGCAAATCGCAGATGACCCGATAGAGTTGTGTCTTGAAGTGCCAAAGAACATATACACAAAGGCTTGAAATAGCGATGTATAGAGGCCGATAACGGGGTCCACTCCGCTAAGGATAGCGTAGGCTATGCCTGAAATTACAGACTCACTATTTTCAAATGGAGTCTGATGACACCTACCTTGAGGAACATGCATGACTCCAACAGTAAATCCGCCGATAATGTCATGGACAAGGTCTTCTCTAAAGTTGTAATTAGGAAGCCAGCTGATAATAGGAAAGAACGAGACCACAGTAGATCCAAAGTTCTCACATGACAGAAATGGAGCACAATGCGTTTTGAGGAATTTCTTGTACCCAGGATCCATTACTTTTGTTTTATAGGAAGCATTAGAGGCTTCTGGGATGAGAATTTCAGTCTGTTCCACAGACTTTGAAGCTAGGAGAGATCCATCAGATTGAGTATCGAGCATTAATAACTGCAAAAAGTGCACATAAACAAAGAAGTAATTTATATTGAAAATTACGCGCAAACACAAAATTCAAATGTTCAGTGGGCATAACGACGTTAGCGCAGATTTTATTAGGGCCTAATCACTACGCGCAAATTTTCGTTTCCACGAAATTCGTTCCGCGCAAAAATTGTGGCGCAAATTTCTTTCCTTTTGAAGCTAGATGTGATGAAAAAAATCGTAATGAAAATGTCCAAGCCCAACATGCTTGAGAAGACCAGCCCTAATCTATTATCCCCGCTGTTCAAAACGCGACCAGACATTTGGGTAACAGACAGTTGGGTAACAGAGTTGTGCTAACATTTTTAAACAGCGGGGATAGTAGGCTCAAAGCGGCCTTTTTCAAACAGTGGAGGCTGGGGCTAACCTCCTGGAGCATCTTAGGCTTGAAATTTTTATTATGGTTTTTGGGGAGCGCCGAAGGCGCGACAGCTACCTATGCAGACAGGCTTTATTGTTCAACGTTCGTGCAATCCTGTTACCCAAATAACCGGTTACTCAAATGTCTGTTACCCAATTGTATGTTACTCAAATGTGCGGTTACCCAAATAATTGTTACCCAACTGTCTGGACTTCGTTTAAAATAGGCAGCCTCAAGCTTACGCACCCCGCTGCCAGGCATCTTTGGAGCAAAACACATAATCCAAACCTAAGCCTACACGAAGTTTTCGTTCGATTCCACTTTCTCCAATGTAGAAAAGATGTGATCGCTTAAAGATTAAAGCTCTCTATTAATGGTGTGGCACAGTTCAAACATCTGTTTTCAAGTTCAAAAGTGTTTCGCACTTTTGAATTCTAAACCCTAAAAAGCCAAAAAAACCTAACAAAATTTCTTCTGGAATTAGTTTCAGTCAGTGTGATATTTGCAAAATCGATCTACAAGCAAAAATTTCAATCTCTTATGAAAAATAAAGAAAACACTGTACTCTGCTAAGCTGTACAACGAACCCTAAAAAAGCGCTGAAAATGAATACAGTTAGCTTTGAAGTAGAATAGAATATTAATGACCATCCGCCGTTGTCCACTAGAACAGAGAGAGCCGATCGATTTTAGCAAGCGTCTTGTCATTCAACAAGAACGGACGTCCGCTGATCATATGTGCTGATAAGCAACAAATCAATTGAAATAGTTCAAGGCAGCTTCAAACAAAAATCAATGCAAGTTGGAAATTGTCATATGTCTAAAGATTTCAATAGCGTTACGTCATTTCGTTGTGGCGGTCAAGGCTACTTGTGCCTAAAAATGGCTAAAATTGAAATAGCTATTGGGCAACAGATATCAACGCGTTGATATACCGATTTTAATCAAATAAAACAATAAGCATGATACAAAAGCTGCTGCCTGGCGAGCAAACGCGAAAAAATCAATGATCAGATCCGTCGTCGTCGCTGCTGGCGGCGCCCAGCAACACTCACAAGACGCCGGGAATGACAAACATCGTTCTTTGCGGCACGAGAGACAAACGCCCTGTCGGCGTTCGTTACGTCTCTGCACTTCAAACATGTGAAAACATTCTGATCGGATCGGTGACTTGTTCCTTAAGAATTTGGTGTTTATTTGCCTTGACCACTTAAAAAAACAATTTTTAAATGTGTGGCGAGCTGCGTAAGATTACCATTTGTCAAAAAATTACAGACAAAGTGATGAAAGGCTCAAAGAGAGAACACATATAAATCAAGAGCCGTGTACAACTTCAAGACTCCCGACTGATCGAATTTAAAAACCAATGATTCGAGATTGCTCGTTAATGATAAACTTTGAAGCATTTCCCATGATTCCATTGTGGAAGTTGTTTCACAACTTTGTTCCACAACGCCTGGCTGAAAATCCGTTAATTATGAAATTACACCTTCCTTGTTCCTTCTTTTAGCGATCTCATAAGCAACTTGAATTAATTTTTGTACAATTTCGGTTGTTTCATATAAATACAATTTGGTAACAATAGGAAATTTGACAGAGTGATAGATATGAAATAGAAGCCATTTGCTAGCTAAATTTAGTTGTTAAGAATTTTGCGTTGTAAGAATAACTAAGAAATTCTTCAGATTCTGGTAGAATATAAGGAAGAGCTACTTTTTTACAATTAGTCAGCGTTTTCATATGCTGAAAGCAATCTTGGTCATTTCTGCATTATTAATAGGTAGAACATCAAGCCACAAAGAATAGTGATTTACCATTTACCTACCGCAAATGGAATTAGGTTTTCTATATTGTCCACCTTGGACAGATGCTCAAAACTTTAGTTTCTAATAACAAACTTTAGTTTTAGTTTCCACTAAAAATTGCAATTTTGTTTACGCTTATTTGGCTCTGTAAATCTTTTACTTGGCTAAAAGGTTTCAATTTGCCTAGGCCATCAGTGGTAATTAAATTGCACCTTTGTCCATTTTTCTGTAATGACGTCGAAAAATTATATTCTGACAAATCACGTTGCGACATTCATTTTTGCAAACGATGATAGCAGTGGAACGTTAAAACGAGAGAAAGTGTTAGCGTTTGCGTGATGCCGGAACGTAAAAAGATTTCGGCGCACACACTTCGTTTGAAAATCAGGTTTTGTAATTTTCGGCTATCCGCGATCTGCGATATAAATGGAAGATGAGTGCACCTAACGCCAGTTCATCAGCTATGGATCTCGAAGGAAGAATCAAGGCTTACCGCTTCGTGGCCTACTCGGCCGTGACCTTCTCGGTCGTGGCCGTCCTCTCGGTTTGCGTCACCCTCCCCATGGTGTACAACTACGTCCATCACGTGCGACACCAGATGCACAACGAGATCTCTTTCTGCAAGGTACCGTAATCATTTACAATTTGATATTGATAAAAAGAGTTTAGGGTCCGCCAAGGACATCTGGACCGAGGTGAACCAGCTGAAGAACATGCCTGTCGCCGGAAACCGTACCGCTCGTAGCGCCTACAACAACGGAGGAAGCTGTGACAGCTTGCTGCCTTCCCGGACCTCCTGGACCTGCTGGAGCCGCCGGAAAGCCCGGACGCCCCGGAAAGCCCGGAGCTCCCGGACTCCCTGGAAACCCCGGACGTCCCCCTGTCCAGCCTTGCGAACCTATCACTCCCCTTGCAGGCCGTGCCCTGGCGGTCTTCCTGGACCCGTTGGACCCCCAGGACCTCCCGGAGATGCTGGAGCTCCTGGCCAGAACGGAAATCCCGGAACCGACGGAGCTCCTGGCCAGCCCGGACCCAAGGGACCCCCGGGACCTCCGGGAGACGCTGGAGTTCCGGGATCCAATGGACAGCCTGGAGCCCCCGCCCAGAGCGAGCCTCTTGTCCCCGGAGAGCCTGGACCCGCTGGAGAGCCTGGACCTCAGGGACCTTCTGGAGCTCCTGGACTGCCCGGACAAGACGGCGCCCCCGGACCCGCTGGACCCAAGGGACCCAACGGACAGGACGGAGCTCCCGGAAACGATGGACAGCCCGGTCAGCCTGGACCTTCCGGACCTCCTGGAGGACCCGGAGAGAAGGGAATCTGCCCCAAGTACTGCGCTATCGATGGAGGAGTCTTCTTCGAGGACGGAACTCGCCGCTAAGCCTTTCGTTGTCCTTTGTATCGTTTTATTTTGTACACTGCACAAGAAATAAAAATTGCAAATCAGTTTATATGGCGTCAAGAACATAAAACGATCGAACGATTTTCAGACAAGTTTCATGGACTACTTTGAAATTCAAACTGCGCCCGACAGGTTAGCACACTACCAATCAGCCAAACGATCAGTCCTGTTTCACTTTTTTGCGTTTGATAGAATAAAAATCACAATGCTGCATTCTTCATTTTACTGATATGCTTAAAATGGTCTTCAGTAAAAACTGGACTCTTCTTCATAGCTAAAATTCTAGCAGCTCTACTTGAAATGAAAGCCAAGCCAAAACCATATCTTTCTAAAACGACACACAGGCCCTCTCAATTTAAGACTGATTCAATACAAAGGCAGTTCTAGTCTCAAAAACTAATGTAGCGTGTTTGAAGTTTGTAGGAACAAAAAGTAAACGGCATTGTAAAACTATGAAAATAGTTTAATAACGTTTTTCAGACCGTGCAAAAACGTTTGGGGGTTCTCGAGGATCCGAACTCGCTCCGATCCGATTGACAGGCTCGTGCACTGCCAGTCAGCTAAACGATCAAAACTCCTAATTTTTTAATCCATGGTGCAAGTGTAATTGCAATGCTTCATCTTTATTTTACTCTTTGCGCAAAATGCCAAAGAAAAAGATAACAAGAAAGAACGACAATCTGCTTAGCGGCGAGTTCCGTCCTCGAAGAAGACTCCTCCGTCAATGGCGCAGTACTTGGGGCAGATTCCGCGTTCTCCAGCTCCTCCGGGCTGTCCAGGAGCGCCAGGAGCTCCAGGCTGTCCATCGTGTCCAGGCTGTCCGTCGGGTCCGTTGGGTCCCTTGGGTCCAGCGGGTCCAGGCTGTCCGTCTTGACCGGGCTGTCCAGGCTGTCCAGGAGCTCCCTGAGGTCCAGGCTCTCCAGCGGGTCCGGGCTCTCCGGGAACCACTCCCTCGCTCTGAGCGGGAGCTCCAGGTTGTCCGTTGGCTCCGGGACGTCCGGCCTCTCCCTGAGGTCCAGGGGGTCCCTTGGGTCCGGGCTGTCCAGGAGCTCCAGTTCCACCTCCTTGTCCGTTGGCTCCAGGGGCTCCAGCATCTCCAGGAGGTCCGGGGGGTCCAGCGGGTCCAGGAAGACCACCAGGACAGGCCTTGCAGGGAGGAGGAGTGATAGGTTCGCAAGGCTGGACAGGGGGACGTCCGGGGTTTCCAGGGAGTCCGGGAGCTCCGGGCTTGGGCTTTCCGGCGGCTCCAGCAGGTCCAGGGGGTCCGGGAAGGCAACAAGCTGTCACAGCTTCCTCCGTTGTTGTAGGCGCTACGAGCGGTACGGTTTCCGGCGACAGGCATGTTCTTCAGCTGGTTCACCTCGGTCCAGATGTCCTTGGCGGATCCCTAAACTCTTTTTATCAATATCAAATTGTAAATGATTACGGTACCTTGCAGAAAGAGATCTCGTTGTGCATCTGGGGCGACGCACGTGGTGGACATAGTTGTACACCATGGGGAGGGTGAAGCAGACCGAGAGGACGGCCACGACCGAGAAGGTCACGGCCGAGTAGGCCACGAAGCGGTAAGCCTTGATTCTTCCTTCGAGCCATCGCTGATGAACTGATGATAGGTTGTATGGCTCAGCTTTTATAGTCAAGAATATCAGCGCTGAAAACCATGTAAAACCTGTATTTCTTGGGTGGCGGCTTGACATTTTTTCCTCGTTCCAGCGTTTTGTGCTTTTCTGTAATGTGAAGAGGTTAATTTTTTTTCCTGTCGTTCCACTTCAGTGATTTGGAGCCAACACATGTTAATAGTGCTGTTTTCTTCCAGGTAAACATGCGTTTTTGAGACATAAACAAGAGTGATAAGGCACACAACGTCCGAGTCAACACGTTTTTCTACTTTTTACCTGTTTGTCCACCTTTTCGCTATGGATTCATCTCCATATGCTTTCTGCGACGACGTCCTTACCATGTTTAGATTTGAAAAAGGGAAATCCCGACTTATGTCCTCAACTCTTCCACCTCTCTGGGCAGACGCTTGTGACCGTCATCTTGAAAATCGCGTCAACCAATGGATCAAGATCGCTTTTGTCCCTCCAAACCAGTGGTTCTATGCAACCTCTTTCCGTGAAACGCCTCCTCTAAATGAGATTTTCTGTCAAAATCAACGGTTTGTGCAGTTCCATAATATCTGGATTGGACCAATGCAGTGCTACGCCAGTCCAAAAATGATATCCGAAGACGACCTCTTTGGAAAGCTGATTCCGTTCCTTGGAATGCAAATGACAGAATCTTGTACGGTCTTCTTTCAAGCTAATGATGTGTGTTGTAATGTTAAGAATGAGTTGACTAAATACGTTGGTAATAAGTCTTTTAATAGTTGTCCTATTGGCTTGTATCAACGTTCTCCGTATGATATAGTAACTGTTCCAATTGTCAATCACACGTCTCTTCCCATATGCGATTTTGAGACATAAACAAGGACGTTTTTCTACATTTAACCAGTTTGTCCACCTCTTGAATATGGATTTACGTCCTTACGCCGTCAAATAGAGACGTCTGTTCTTACTTAAATTTGTCCCTATACGCTTCAATAGTAATAAAATCTTTGTGTTTCAATTTACGCACATAAACATTACTTTGAAGGCTTGAAGACTGAAGTACTCCAGCTTTCTGACATTCCGTTTTGACAAGTGTAAAGTCTGTTTTGTAGTTCTTTTCCTAAAACGGAAGAGCAAAGTACTACATTTCACATCAATGATTTTATCGTAATTTTAGATCGATCTGTTTTGGAGATGAAAAAAGTAATATTTTCTCGTTGTATGTGCTTGTATTTCAGGGTGAAGTCAAACGCCCAGTAGCGAACGACACATTTGCACACATCAATCTCAGCCGAGACTGTTTTCAGCCGGTGGCATTGCTGTCTGGTCCATGTTTTACAGTTTTGCGCTGGTTGCATCCTTGTTTTACTGTTCTGTCTCGTGACTGCTTCTGATATCGATTTTCTATCTATAAAAATGCGTTAAAAATTTATTCAGACTAATAATTGGAAAAAACCATTGGTTTGTACAGGATGACACAAAAAAACCCTCTGCGGAACTAGACAAGAGGGATGTGTCTGGCTGAGGAGGGAGCTGTCTCGGAAGGATAATTTTGTCAGATCAAGTGTCCTGTAACCGGTCGGTCAGTTGTCCGCGCTTTCTCAAAGAATGCCGTCTTTTTCGTCAAGGACGCCGAATCGAGCAATTTTTTAATCGCGTATGAGTTTTGCTGTTTTCTGTAGAGAAAACCATGATTTCACCTCTCGCTCGTGCTCCCTTGTAAATTTGCCACCGACCGGTCCGACGGCCCCCGGCGCGTCAAAATGATTCTTCCCACACAGCTCCCTCCTGTCTGGTCGCAGAGGGTATTTTTTGTGTCACCCTGTTAATGTGTTCTTCCACCTCCACCTTAATTTAAAAAAACCGTTTACAATTAAAAAAAGAGATTTCAGGAGAAAACCATTTAAATATTTTTTAGAGTATCCTTAAGTGTAATGTTGGTTGCGTATTTTGGTTGCGTCTGTCTACCCCAAAGAGCAGACCTAGTGCACTCTCACGCCCTTCAAAAATCGCCACAATTGATCGCTCCCGTGAGCTGGCCACAGAGCAAGCGACACTCAACGTTTCATCGTCGGGACTAGAGCTTCCCCGCCCGATAGGCGATCGATTGCAGCGTCTATCGTGCAATTGAAGACGCGGACAGCGATGACTGAGCATTGTTGCGCATTTGTTTACAATACTGCAAGAAAGCACGTGAACGGCGCTAGTCGCGCTATCTCCGTCGGATATCATCAGAGTGCAAAAAATTGTTCAGATTTATTAAATTAAAATAAGAAATTTTGTTCAACAAAATTTTATAATCTTAAGGCGCTTTTGAGGTCACGTGTTCAAATACCCTCAAAACCGTTGCTTTTTTAAACATATTTTTGACGAACACTTTTGGCGTTTTAAGCTACAAATATAACCTTGATCTCGAAAACGGCCAACGCAACAGTACGTGAATAAGGTCAATGAGGGTGTTACTAGGTCTTTAACCGCGCATTTGCCAAAAATATGTCTACGATTGGGCCAAATTGCAATCGAATATGACACTTTGTAATTTTTCTGTAACTAAAAGGAATTTTGTTCTGTAGTTTTAACTTTGAGACCTTGCATTTAATTAGAGAGGACGAGAAGTGATTACTGATATTAGAAATTGTCCACATGTCAGGAATCAAGCAATGTCATGAGCAAAGTACTACCAAAGCACCGCGAAACTAGCTTGATTTTGGATCACTGTGTTTGGGTTATGAAAAAGTGTCAATTTCTCGCTTTGATGTGATTGTATTGAAGGGTTAACTCGAAATAGTACATTATTACATCCAGTAGTAAACGACACATTTTCACAGATCAGTCTTAGCCGACATTTTATGAGACTGTTTTATGGCGTTGCTGTCGTCTGGTTGCATCCTTGTTTTATTGCTTTGTCTGATGTTCGCTTGTGTTATTGATTTGCTTTCCTAACTCAAAAAGAGCAAACCAAAATCAAGATTCTAAGTGCTGAGAATTTCAACATTGCTTTCAAGCGTCTTTTCGTATCGTTTTCAATCAGTTTAAACAGTTTACAGTTAAGTTTTGTGGCTTGAAATGAATGGAAAGTTTTTGAATGCTGAAAGGTTTTAGATTTTGTGCCATTAAGGTGCCATTTTAAAAACACGCGCTTCTCTGTTTTGTCTGTGCACTCTCAAAGTGCAATCTTAGTGCACTTTCGCGTCCTTTAAAAACCGCCACAATTGATCGCCTCCGCGAGCTGGTCGCAGAGCAAGCAATATTCCACGTTTCGTCGTCAGGACTACAACATCCCCGCCTGTGAGACGATCGATCGCCGCGTCTCTCTTGCACAGTGAAGACATGGGCAGCGATCAGTGAACATTGTTCTTTACACTGCAAGAGGGCACGTGAACGGCACTAGTCGCGCTATCTCCGTCGGACCTCCTCTTTGCGGACGTCTCGCAACCTGATAGGGATGTGCTCGCTCATTTTTTCGCGTTGCTTCAAAGATTAATTAAAGTGCGAACTTGTCGGGATGCTGCCAATGTGGCGTGCTTTCATGGAGGTGGGTTCGCGTGTGAAGCAAGAATGACCTGATCGATTGGGTTTTGTGAATTGATTTTGGTATGGTTTTTGAAGATGCAAAAACGTGTAATTTAAAAAACGTTTCACTGAGTGAACATACTTGACTTCAAAGCGTATTCAACTACTAAATTTTTAAAATCTTGTTGCGCGTTTGATTTTTTTTCTCATACGTTTAGTCATGAAAAAACGCTAACGTCAAAAGAGTAGAGCAGTCATAGACCGTGGAAGTTTAACATTGCTAAAGATTAACGTTTTTTAACCTTTGGGACTACTTTTTGCAACATTTGAGCTGTTAAGGAGTCATGTTAAATTGCGCTCTTACCTGTAAAAACAATTTTCCCGGATTCCTTTCAAAATTTGATTTGCGTAAATTCAGTATCATCAAATAAGCCAGAAATGACTTTCACGGCGGACTTCTCTCATTCTAACAGCGGTTGCTTGTATCAAAAACCGGTTTGTGACTTTCTTTTGCATAGTTAGGTTTTTTTTGCCAACAGAAAAATGCATTTTTTTGCTTTTTAATGATTTTTAGCGCGTGAAAAGTTAGATTTTTGTAAAATTGCAATTAACCTTGTTCCAGATGCTCTCACGCTCTCTAGCCATCAGCCGACGGCACATTTCAGGAATCAGCCCTTCTCAAGCTGTACGTACCCTTAGCAACCCCATTGAGGGCAAGAGCGCTTACTACACCAGTGTTGAAAATGCGATCTCCGAGATCAAATCAGGCGATAGCATCCACGTTCACAGCTGTGCGGCCACCACCACCGAGCTTCTGGATGAGCTCTGCAAGCAGAGCGTCATTCGTGACCTGAACGATGTCACGCTGTCTCATATTATCACTATGGGCAAGGCCGATTGGCTTACTAAGCCTGAGTTCTCAAGTAAGAAACCCGTGAAAAATGATCATTAAGAATATATGTGCAGGTCGTATTCGCTCGAACTGCTTTTTCTTGGATGGAAACACACGAAAGCCGGTCGGAAATGGAACCGCTGACTTCTTGCCTGTGTTCCTCTATGACACCGTTCGGCTCTACGACGAGAAGATCATCCCTGTGGATGTTGCTTTTCTCACTGTCAGCCCTCCTGACGCTCATGGTTACTGTAGCATGGGTGTTTCTGCTGATTGCTCGTCAGCAGGCGCTAGAAATGCTAAAAAGATCATTGGTAAGCATTTAAGTCTTTTCTACCACACACTCACGCAATTTGGGCTAAATAGCGCCGTCGGTAGTGAGTTAGTCTATGACCCGGGAGGTCACGGGTTCGATGCCGCAAAACGTTTCCTATTTTTTAATGTCAAAAATGAGCCTTTAAAGCTTTTTTCAGCCATTGAAAACCCATCTATGCCTCGAACCTTCGGTGATACCGTAATCCACGTGTCCCAGATCGACGCCATTGTTAAAGTGAATGAGAGGAGCATCTACGAGTTTAACCAAGGCAAAGGATCTGAAGAAGAGAAGGCGATTGGAAAGCTGATTGCTGAAAATCTTGTTGACAACGGGGCTACGCTACAGCTTGGTATGCTAACAGTAAATTAATCCAAAGCATGACTAAAATGTTTAGGCATCGGCGCCATACCTGACTCAACCCTTGCCGGTATGCATCACCACAAGGACCTGGGAATTCACTCTGAGATGATCAGCGACGGCGTCATCGACCTCATTAAGAAAGGCATTATTACAAATAACAAGAAGACCGTTTTGCCTGGACAAGTTGTCACATCCTTTGCTATGGGTTCTAAAAAGTTCTATGACTTCCTTGACGGAAATCCGCAATTCAGTAAGCCTCCCAATTTTACCTCATGGCTTAAAATAAGATTTTAGCTTTTGCCAGCGCCGGGTACACTAACAGCGTCCACGTCATCTCCGACCAACACAAAATGACTGCCATCAACTCGTGCATTGAAGTTGATCTTACGGGTCAGATCTGCTCGGACTCTATTGGACCTACTATCTATTCGGGTATGTAACTGTCAATCGCAAAAATAGGAAAAAGGTAATTTTGCAGGTTATGGAGGACAGGTCGATTTTATCGCCGGAACGGCTTTGGCGAAGGATCGTCAAAGTAAACCGATTATCGCTCTAACGTCGCAAACTAATAAGGGTCAATCGAAAATTGTGCCTTTCTTAAAGGAGGTGAGTTGGGGGGAGGTGCAGTTTGAATGATTCAAATTTATAAAACTGAAATCACCTTTTTAACATTTTGAAAATAATGGATAGGGAACAGAGGTGGCGGATCGGATCGGATCGGATTTTCCGGATTTCGGATCGGATTTTTCGGATCGGATCGGATCGGATCCAACTTTCGGATCCGGATCTCGGTTCGGATCGGATCGCATTCGTCCGCAAAATCGCTTTTGTCGCAAAAGAATTTTCCGCACGTTCGTTCGCAAAATCGCTTGATTAGTAGCACTTTTGCTCAATTTATCCGGTGAAATGGCGCCGCGTTCGTCCGTATACGACCATTTTAAAGAAATTAACGGGTTCTACAAATGCAAAAGATGCGGAAGCCGACAGAAGAAGCCTGCTGATGGATCGACAGGCACTTTGCAAAAAGACGAAGATCCACGGAAACATCGAATCGAAGCAGGACGCGGAGAAACGATGATGGGACGCCGAAGAAGCTACCTAATTCGAATTTCGCAGACGACTCCTATTCAAGAAACGAGACGATTATACGCTTTTTCGCCGCGTTTGGAGTGCCTTTCCAGGCCGTAATTATTTTCGGATTTCGGATCGGATTTTCGGATCGGATCCGGATCCGAATCGGATCGGATCCAAGTTTCGGATCCCGGATCCGGATCCGGATCGGATCGGATCGGTTCCAACGCACCGGATCCGGATCCGGATCGGATCGGATCCAACTTGGATCCGATCCGCCACCTCTGATAGGGAACACATTTGACTGCAAACCTTTGACCCACAAACTCAATGTTTGTTTTGAGAGCATGATTTAGCCTAACCTTAACGACCTTTTTTGCCTGTGCAGTAAATCTCTCATTCATTTTATTGCCTTTTGCGCATTGCTCCAAATACGTTTTGCTGACAAACGGAACTAAACCAAAAAGACCTTCAAAGACCACTTTACGCTCACTATTGTTTTTAGGGAAGTGGAGTTGTAACAACTCGCGGTCACGTCCGCTATGTCGTCACGGAATACGGAATTGCGCAGCTTTGGGGCAAGAACCTCCGCCAGAGAGCTTATGAACTCATCAATATTGCTCATCCTAACCATCGTGCTCAGCTTGAGAAGGCCGCTTTTGAGAGGCTTAAGTGCATGCCTTCTAAAGATTAAAATTGTCTATATGTGCCAACGGTTTCAATAAATTTATACAGGGACAGGCTAGAACTATGATAAATATACATTACGACGTGTAATCATGGGCTTGAAAAAAGACGTAAAATAGCGAAAACATTAGCAGCGTGGACTGGTTGGTCTCATCGTCGTTGGTTTGTCTGCCGTTAATCTCTGTCTGCTAGAGCATGTCTGCGTCAAACGATAGGATTCAACGTTTTTCGAGACAGTAAGTTAGCCCAAGGTTCAAAATTCGGCAAAAAAATGTTTAAATAAGCTCCGAGGAAATCTGACATGACATGGACTTGGTGATGCTCTTAATGCTCTGCATGTTATGGCTGTCATGGGGAGATGTCATTTCATGTCATGGCCACATCACGGAATACGGAATCGAGCAGCTTCAGAGCAAGAACCAAAGCGGCGAAATGAAATGATGCTCTTGCTCTGCATCTTCCCATGACATCCATGACATCAATTCCTATTTGACCTTAGCCTAATAGATATTTTCATCTTAGATTAGGACTACTTTTAGCAGGTTAGAATAGAACATCTGCGTTTGAAACCCTTCCAACTTCAACGCCCATGTTGCCAAACAGTTTGCTCCTGATTTCCGCTAATTCACCCATTCACCCACATTTCTTTTTTCGACTTCTCACCTTGGAACCTATTTACTCGAATTCTTCAAATCTGTGCTACCACTCCGTGTTGCTCTGCATCTCCCCATGACATCCATATCAATCTCGATTCTCTCTCTCAAATGCTCGTGCGCCTTTCAAACCGCAATAATTCGAGCGTCAGTTTAGCGCAAAACTGTTCGCGGTTGTGTTGAACGTGTGTGTCAAGGTCACCTAAATTGCGAGCAGCTGAAGTTCCAACCAAAATTTAGGTCAATTTCTCGACGCTGCTGCCTGGAGTTTCTTCTCTTAGGAGTGCGCGCGAGAGCGCACCTTTGAGCGCTGCGTTAATTGGGGAGAGATTCTACGCCGCGCGGAAAACGATCGTTGTTATTCAATTGAGGCTGTTGCATAATCGTCGCGTGCGCGCTCCTGAGCTGACTGACGTCTTACCTGCGTTACGATTACCCCGTTCCGATGTCCGATTCTAAGACGAATTTAGGCTCATGACCGCCGACCAAAACAACGTCGCCGCCGGCACGCCGAAGATGGTCGGCGACCTCAAGGCGCAGTGGCCGGTAAATTTCTCCAACGACAATCCGATGGCGACCAGCACTCCGCAAGTGGCGTCAAAGACTGCGGTCGGCAAGAAGGCCGACGAGCAGAAGCCTATCGAGCGACCCCCGTCTAGTGTCAGTCGTCAGTTTATGCCGAACAAGCAGAAGAACGCTAGTGAGATGTGGTCCAAGCATGAGGAGGTGAGTCTTTCGAGTTCTTCATTCAACAGGCTTTTTACTCATTTGAAAGTTAAAAGATCTTAACTTATTAATTCAATTTTTTGGAATTATGGCAACGTTTCTACAGGTTTTAAACTTTCCTTGCTCTAACCGTTCAGCTAAAATTTTAATGAAGGCCTTTGAGGTCAGATTTTAATGGGTTTCTAGGTGAAGTCTCAGTTTCGAGTTTTTTGTCATGATCTACCGACTTTTACCATTCTTAGGTGCTTGCCTAAATGCAAGGAAATATGTTTAAACCAAAAAAATGCGTTTTAAATGGTCGCAAAATGAGTCTTTCGGGTAGACCCTTAAAATCTCTTTCAACATTGTTTCCGATTGTTATCGGATCAATCCTTGAAACTGGCGCCGTCTAGATTTTAATCTAGTCTTCATTGATTGAAGAATGTTTGATTCAATCCTTAAAAAATGTTTTCTTCAAGAATCGTTTTATTCGAAATACCGTACAGTTGATTACTTAGGCAAACAGTCTAACCATTTTGATAATACAGGTAAGTTTTACTTTGCAATTGTTCAAAACAGTTGCTGTGAACAGGTTTTCTTCACGTGTTTTAAAGGAACATCGCGTTTTTTGTCGATTTTTGGGTTTTTCGATCACGCTCATTTTTACTGAAGAGGAGTTTTCGGGGACGGAGAATACGATTATGCAATCGGATTTTCAAAAGACGGCATTAGGCGTGCGAAACACCAAAATTAAGTTTAAAAAAATGTATAATTTTTATCAGTTTTGAAGTGGACCCCACGCGATCACCCTGCACAAATCACAGCCGATTACGGTAAAAACGGAGTAATTCAGCTTTTGGTGGTATTTTTTGTGTTTATTGCGTAGTGGACACACGCTAAAGCAGAAATCCACGCAAAGTTCTACAATCGCAAAAGAAGCACGGCAATTTTGACCGCCGAAAAATGCTAACCTTATTACATCGTAGCCGATTGCAATTGTGCAGGGCGGTCGCGTTAGAACCACTACATAACTGGTAAAATTCTACTTTTTCCGTATTTGAGCTTGACCAAAATGAGCAGTTTTGAAGTCGTTTTGTCGGAATCGTGATCAGCGCGTCCGAACCCCTTTTCCCAAGTGACCGTGTCCCTTTAAGTCAAAAAATTGCGTTTTTTAGTTTTCAGTTTTAAGCTCGTTCAATTAATCCACTTTTGAAAATTGGTTTCACCAAATAGAAAGTTTTTTTAGGTTTTACCACTTTGCAAAGACTTAAGTATTTAATGTAAATTTTGCACAAAATCTCATTTCAAATTATCAAGAAATTTAAACCTGCAGCAGCTTATTTTGCGTTCCAGAAACTCCAAGACAAAAAGGAGAACAACAACTTTGGATACACTCCTTTCAAGACGGGTCCTGTCAACGGTGGCGCTCGTGCTCCTCAAAAGATGGACGTCACCGCTTTGACAGTGGGTAATCCACGTATTCTTTCAACGCGTTTTTCTATATTTCATTTTTAGACGGTTTCTCAAAACCTCGCTATGAGCCAAACGGCGCGATGAGCCAAACGCACGGATCAAGTAAGATTAGATCTGACATGGTTTGACGGCGTAATTTGGTTGTTTTCAGCAATGAACAGATCAAACAGCGCGCTTGGACAGCCTATGGTTACACGTCCGAACTCGCGCGCTGCTAGTGAACTTAACTTCAGTAAGTTCTCGCTTGTTCTGAAAATTCAATCAAAATTCCCCATTTAGACCCAGTTCCCTCTCGCTACCAGTCATATTGCACCCTTCCTCGCCCAGAGCAGATTGAACACGTAGACCCAGCTGCCCAGATCTACGGCTACGGTCAGCCTCGTCCTGTCCCTGTCAGCATGGCCGCTGCCTATGGCCTCAATCCAGCCATGTCTGTGGCTTATGGCTCAAATGGAGGCCATCTACGGCACCAATGGAGTCATTAAGAGCCCGTCTCGTCCTGGCTCCGTCATGATGCAACAGGCCGCTCCGATCGATAAGCCTGGAACGGGAATGGGCTTCTATGGAACAGCAGCCCAGAGCATCTACGGTTTTGCAAACGCTCCTCCCCCTCATGTGGCCTCGTTCCACAAGGACGTCTTCAACTGGGGCATCCTAAGACTCCTGGCGGCTCTTCAATTTGTGTCTGGATGTGGATTTCTGGCTGTGGGCATTGGAAAATGCATTTTTACTGCTGAATTCGCAATTGGAGTTGAGTTCTTCTATGGTGCTTTGGTCCTTTTTTGTGCGCTCGTGGGAATCTTGGCTGGAACTAAGAGAAACTACAATTTGGCATGTGCCACCTGTATCATTAGCGTTGTGACTATTCTGCTGGTATATGGACCTCTAAAGGTGGGATTCAGCTCTCTTGTGATGAACGCGTCAGGATCGAGCTTTTCGATCAGCTGGGCTGAGGGAGAAAATGTTTTTGTCAGCATTACGTTGGTTACTTTGTGTGTTCTTCAGGTATGTCAAAGTTATCATATTTCAGAGTCTGAAAAATGTGTTTTTTAGTTGGTCTTCGGCCTTATGACAGCGTTTGTTGGATGCCAAGGCTTCGGTCAAACGATGGCCTACGTCGATGAGCTGAGACTGAAAGAAGAGCTTAACAAAGCGTTCCCCTTGACTCCCACTAAAGCCTAGCTCAATACACTTGCCATAATAACGTAACCGTGTTACAAATCTGAATAAATGCCTCTGGACTGTTAACTTGAAAAAGTGAGAAATTTAGTTTTGATCGCGGAAGCCTAGCATAGTCTTTAGAAAAAGTAGCTAAAGTGCAATAACCGATCAATTGATCAAATGCGAAAGAAGCAGCTCAGAGAACTAAACGTTAACGTTAACTTTTTAATAGCTCATAAAAGGCCGTAAGAAAACATTTTAAGTTGTCCTCACATTCCAAAGCCAAGAATAAACTTTGTGCTTGAAAGACCTTGAAATAATGACAAAATGCCTGACAAAACATCTTAGCATGTCTATTCTGGCCGTCATACACTAGCACTCTACACTAGCAAGCTAAATTACTAAAAGCAGGAATTCGAGAACGTAATTAAAAGTCATCAGCTGCTCATCGTTACGCAAGTCATTAAAAGCCAAGTTAATAAACCATTTTATAGGCGAGATAAGAGATTTAACTGGGATCGCCTTGCCCAGTTTGTACGTTTGCTTTCTCTCTCTGTCGCATGGCTATTCCAGCTCCAATAAGAGGTACCTTCTCAAGTAATTCCATTTTATCAAAAACTGACTTTTTAGAAAGACTACTGTTGCTGGTGTTAGTCTCCGTTTGGTTAGGTATATGAAACAAATTGATTTTTTAGACTTTAAGTGTATTTTAGGCGTTTGCGCTAATGACATATCAAACAAGCCGCCGTTCTTTTTGTTTGGCAGTGATGTCGTCAAGACGATTCGCTTGCAAGAACCCACGTGCCTCTTTGTTGCATCAGGATCAAACCTGGATTTAGAGAAATTTGTGTTGACAATCCACCGGAATGCTTCATTGGAACCTTGGGAGATGACCTTGGGAGAGCTGGCTCAGTTCAACGACGGCTCTGTTGCAGGACATCTTTGCTTTGATGCTGATCATGACGTGATCACTATTGATCGTGGGGATCTCTACAAGGATATGGACCCTACTTCATTGGAGTGGAGAAGTGTGATCATGCTGTTCGTGTCTCAGAATATGATAAAAGGTACACTTAAAATAACGCGAAATGTCACGTTTTTTAAAATAAACTTTCTTAGAACCCTGTAATAGAATAAACGTCTACGGAATATCATCCGAGAAAACTCCACAAGGCATCGAAGCCAGCGCTGACTGTCCTGCCTACGTCCTAACTCCGACGAACGTAAAAACCATGCATGGACAAGCCAGCAACTGTCCCTTCTTTTACGTTCAAGATCCTGTAAAAACCATTTTCATCATTTTAAAAACCTGATTTTTTTCGTTTTTAGTCACTGGCCGCTAAGAACGCTTTGGTCAATCTGACAACTGTCCAGAAGGGCGGCGCACCTACTCTCGAAAATCCTCAATTTGCCAGCTATTCGTGAGTTTCCTTTTCTCTAAAAGACTAAAATTGTGCTTTAAGATCAAACTACAATGCTACACCCATTCTCTTTGATCGCTTTCTCCGTAGCGCGGTTATGGTCACCACAAATCAACAATGGCACGAAGTGCTCTCTTTACAAAACTACAACCTGGACACAAAACCGTACTCACCTCTTCACTGCACCATGGGAAATATTACAATTCTGCAAAGCCCAGTCACTGATATGCTTATTGATTCTGATCCCTATGGACCCGAAGAGTTTGAGTATCTTGTTGATGTGGGTCAAGGAGATTGTACAGTCGAATTTAAGTTTGCTCCTGGTTACAATCGGGAATGCATCACTTTCACAATTTTGAAGTTTGAGTATGACGGCTACAGGTAAGCAAACCTTCTTTTTTGGACCCTAAAATAGTTTTTGACATTTAAAGCACTCTTGTCGATTCAACCAGTTCTATGTCCTTCAATGTGTCCGACTTTGCAGCTCTAAGAATCGGTTTTGTCCGTGAACAAGGAGCCCAATGCCAGAGTGAAGCTGTTACCTTAAAGCTGTCAATCTACCCACCCACCACGACAACCCCGGTTTCTACACCTAGTTCTACGGTGGCACCAGGTTTGCATTACCGTGTTTTACCTAAAAAGCTAAAGAATTCTTTGTTCAGGCCTTGACATTAGTCCGTTTCCCCCATACATGCTCTTTGGCTCTGATAACGTCCAGACGATTCGCTTAAAAGAGCCCATGTGCCTTTTTGTGGCCTCGGGATCCAACCTGGATTTAGAGAAATTTGTGTTGACAATCCATCGGAATGCTTCATTGGAACCTTGGGAGATGACCTTAGGAGAACTGGCTCAGTTCAACGACGGCTCTGTTGCAGGACATCTTTGCTTTGATGCTGATCACGAAATGATTACTGTTGATCGCGGAGATCTTTACAAGGACATGGACCCCACTTCACTGGAGTGGAGAAGTGTAATCATGCTGTTTGTGTCCAAAAACGAGTCTGGTAGGTTAGGTTTAAAATGATCAAAAATGTGAGTTTTGCAGACATTTGCAAAGAGAACGTTTACGGAATCGCATCTGAGCAAGCTCCTCAAGGCATCAAAGCAAGCGCGGACTGTCCTGCCTACGTCTTCACTCCTACGAACGTGAACACTATGCACGGACACGCCAGCAACTGTCCCTACTTCAATGTACATTATGCTGTAAAAGTCATTTTTACTGTAACATTTAAACAAAAAAGCTATTTTAGTCGCTCGCTGCTGAGAACGCTTTGATTAACCTGACAACTGTCCAGAGAGGCGGCTCACCTCCACTGAAAAACCCTCAATTCGCTAGCTATTCGTGAGTCAATATCATATCTAAAAACGCTAATTTTGTTTCCAGATCAAACAGGGATAAAACACCCGTGGCTTTTGACCAATTCCTACGCAGCGTTGTCATGGTCACCACTAACCATGATTGGCATGAAGTGCTCTCCGTGCAAAACTTCAATCTGGACACAACGTCGGAGGCACCTCTTCACTGTAACATGGAAGCTCTCACAATTTGGCAGAGTCCGGTGACTGACCTTCTCATAGACTCCGATCCATATGGGCCTGAAGAGTTTGACTATTACGTAAGAGTGGGCGAAGCTCATTCTATAGCGCAATTCAATTTCGTTCCTCGCTACAACCGAAAATGTGTCAATTTCACGATTTTGAAGTATGATGCTGACGGAAAAAGCTTTGCGGTCGATTCAACCACTTCCATGAACTTCAATGTGACCGACTTTGAAGCGTTCAGAGTCACTTTTGTTCGGAAGCAGGGCGCTACGTGTTTCGCAACGGATGTCAGTCTAAGGCTGACAATCTATCCGCCTTTGACCACAACGACTGTCATTCAAACCAGTACTCAAAGCTCTGCAGTGTCAACGGGTGAAGGTCAGACAACTTCGAGTTCTTCTTCCTCAACTCACAGTCCAACAATTTTGATTTCTTCAACCCTGAAGCCCACCACGACCGCTCAAGGAACTTCAACGAAGGACTCTGATGGGTTATATATGAACGTGTTTTTGACTATTGTAATGGTTGTTGTGTCTACTCTTAAAGCTTTTTAACCTGTTTAAATGTAATAAAAGTAACCTTTCTTACGAAACTCTAAACCAAATACTCTTCTAAGTTTAACGGTGTCTCAGAGCAGTGGAGAGCAGTCAACTTAAAGTTCGACAATCCTAAGATCCAACTGAGTCCTAAGTTAACGTGTCTCTGGGTCTTGTATTTGTTGTCTTGTTTGATTCAAATTGTATAAATTAAACTAGGACCAATTGGGGATTAAATATGGAGATGAGAATATTAGGATAGGAGAAGAAGACGGAAGAAATGAAATGAGGAAAAACGGAGAAAAACGTGGAAAATTAATAAACATTCAAAAAACAAAATAAAGAAATTAAAAAAACCCGGAAACATAGAAAAATAAAAGCTGGCCAAACAAAAGATAGGACGCGGTCAAATGAAGAACCCGGTTCGTACTGTACTGACCTGGTTAGGCATAAAAGCTGGTTAATTAGGGAATACGGTTAGGATAAATTGAAAACCTGGTTATTTAAGGAACCTGTTGAAAATTAAAATCCGGTCGATGAAGGAAATAGGAACTCGGTTAGGAATGAAACTGGGCCAAATGTATTCTATGCGTTTGTTTATGTTTTTGAGGGACCCTAAGCGTTTGTATATGAATTTTGGGGGACGCGTCCGTGAGTTTGTTAATCAACAACGTGTTTTTGTAACTCGCCAGGAATTTGTTTTGGACGATGGAAATTTTCGAGAAGATCATTAATCAATATCCTTATCGGATGATGTAAGTCGCAAGCAACGCTGTAACAAGCATGTATCTGTTTCCAGAAATAAACATGTTTCACAGGTCTATAATCAATACCAGCTTCGACAAACATGTGAGTGAGGTGGAAATAGGTAAAACCGGAAATGTCAGTTTAGTGTAAATCACATTTTTATGAAAATGGATTTGAAAATTTGGTAAAGTAAGGAACAGGACAGTAAATAGAAACAGATGAGTTTAAATGGGATAATAAGAATACGATTCTGAAAAGATGGAGCAGAAAAAATAAGTAAATATGAGATAATTGTAAGAAAGAAGTGTGGGTTTTTATATGTAAACAACATTAAACAAAGGTATGAATTACGATAAAGGTATTCATACAAGAAATAAAACGCAACAATGAAAGAAAAATAAGTTTATGTAACGATTTTAATATAAATCAACACAGAATTTCAGTATACACAACGTTATGAACTCTTGTGGCATAGGAATCCATTTCCTTGTCGAAGTTAAAGACTTTGATATCCCGATGAGAATGAACTCTGCTCAAGGCAACGTAAAGCTGGCCGTAAAAACGGGTTGCCTTAAGATCAGGCCTACGCGATCAAGGGTTTGCCCTTGAGACTTGTTCGTAGTCAGAGCGTAGGAGAGTCTCAAGGGCAATTGGGTCCTCACGAACTGCAGACACTTTTCCGGATCGTTGGTTGAAGTGAGGGGCATTCTATGGATGCAGACGAATTCTGGTGATCTATCCTTTTTATCAACTGGAGTGCATTTGACATACTGAAAATGTTCAATTTTTAGAATTTACTTTTAAGCTTATAATCTAACATTTTCATATAGTTCCAAAACTTTCAATCGCGTTCCGTTGCACAGACCAATGGAAACATTCAGATTTCGGAGTAACATCACTTCACAACCTTTTTTCAGGTTAAGGATATGAGGAGGTAAACCCGAAGGAGTTTCATGGTGATATGTTTCTGGATCGATTGAGATGAATGATTTCTCTTCCAGAGGCATATCAACACTTCGGTAAGATATTGTTTCTCCCGGTAAACGTTGCAGTACCTTTAAAAAATAGAAAATTAATAGTATAAGTTAATTGACTGTCTTTATTGGTAATAGTAAGGATAGATCGGTTGGTCCAGTTTTCATTATGAGGAAAGACGAAATCCATGATCTAAGAAAGTCAGTAAGGAGTTACTCATTTAAATGCATTATCACTAACTTTGCTTTCGTGCTTAACAACGATATCAGCCGGTAGTAAAACTCGATCGTTTTCGTCGTGAATTTCTCGTGCACCTTCTCCGACTTTCTTTATGAATTCTGCGTATTCAGGGTCGTGTTGCGCACGCATGTTCGTTATGAGATGGAGTTGTTCAAATTGATTCCAGTAGCTCGATCTTTTAACGGTGTAATCAAGGATACCATTGCCAAGGGTCTTAAACAACTGTGAAATATTATAAAAGGAAATTCATTCTTACATTCGGTACTATTGGGAGAATTTGTTTCCAATCTCCTCCTGCGATGACCATTGCTCCCCCAAATGGTTTGTTAGACTCAGGTCGAAGGTTTCGAAGAAGGCGGTCAACACATGCAAAAATACGGCGATCGGACATTGGTGCTTCGTCCCAAAGAATTACATCAATGGTTTTGAGGTTTTGGGCTATAAATAGACGGTTTAGAAGAAGTAAATTGTGTGTGTAAATACCTTTGTTGGAACAAAGATCAATATTACTTTCCATGTTTTCTTCAATCGTGAGAGGAAGACCGAAAGTGCTGTGAACAGTCGAGCCGTTATAGAGAAGGGTAGCCGCAACTCCGGTGTGTGCAACACATAAGACATTTTTGTGTATGTCTCGGAAGTTGTAGAACATGGTGTTATACAGAAACGTTTTTCCGCAGCCTCCGCTACCATTAAGGAAAAACAGTCTATGTCCGTTTGGATCGTCAATGTCTTTGATTAAGCGTTCAAAGATCGTTTTTTGCTCTGAATTCAGTTTCTGGAAATTTTACAACTTTCAGAGTAAAATGAAAACTACGTCATTAGTACCTCTTTGGAATTTTCAGCTCTTTGATGAATTTTCGTTGGAGTTATAAACAGGTCGCTACCATCATTGACCAAATCATCGTCTTCGGGGTGCAAGTTATGTTCGACAATGTCTTAATAAAAATATAGAAAATGTATTGTGTATTAAAGTTTTACCAGGTAAACCAAAGTCTCGAAGGTCCCGTCCATGGACACGAAGAATTGATTGAATGTGGTAAAGAGCTTTAGCCCTTTTTTGCTCTGGAGATTTCTTAGAATCATCGTAAAGTTTCTCCTAAAGTGAACAAGTAAATTTTAGATGTTTTCTGATACGAAAAGGATACCTCAAAAAGATCCCATAATTTTCGAGGGTCTTTAGGAGAGCAAAAAAGAAGAATAGAGGCAAACGTCCTTCTAACGTTTCTTGGTAGTTCCATGTCATACGTCTCATTGAGTACATCAATCCATTCGTCTTCATCAGTCATCAAACGAAGCTTCTAAAAACGTTTTTTTGTTATGAATTTAATGCTATGTTTACCTTAGCAGCTTTTACAAACGTTTCGCATACAGTATCATCAACTGTTCGAAGATCTTCAAATGATTTGACAAATTTCCTATTCATAGCCAGAAGCCGAACAGCAAATAGTTCCATAAATCGAGGATGAACGGCTACAATGAATTTTTATGAAGTGATTATCTTAAGATAGAATACCTTTTACGCGAGGAATTACTTGATCTTCGTTGTGTCGTTTTTTTAGTCTCCAGGTTCCATTGTGACGGTTGTAAACAAAGTACTGAGGAAGATCAGCAAATGTCAATTCTTGTAATTGTTCATGAGTGACATCGTTTGGAGGATTGTTGTTTAGTTTGAACCAACCCTTCAACATCGAGGGAATTTCAGAATGAGTAAGTCGTTCGAGCAGTTTTTCTTCGTGTCCTTATATATAATGAAAAAATGTTTTTTTAGGTAATTTACCTTGTTTAACAACAACTGTTTCTTCCTGAGGTAGATGCACGTAATTCGTTTCCACAAAATGGCTCTCCTTGTGCATTTTGTAATTTGATTGCTGCCATCCTGCTTCACAACTTGTGGCTGCTCGCATATCTTCCATCAAATGGACTTCGTTGTAAACCAAAATTGGGTTGTTTTGATCATCGTGTCTAAGGAAACGTGTAAATAAACTTTTTTTAACCGATTTAATTTACGTTCTGCCCATAGTATCAGTAAGAAGTTTTTTCGCTTGGTTGTTTCGATCTTTGATAACTCCTTCAGGCAATTTCAGGTCTTTGGGCAACAGTATATGATTATCGGCAGTCATTGCTCCGACTATTCCATGTGGCGAACCATTATCGATCGCAGTACGTTCAATAGTTTCTACCAGAGCTCTATTGAAACCTTAGAAAAAAGTAAGACATAAAGAGTAAAATTTAAGTTTACCTTTGAAGAGATACTTGTATAAGTACTTAAGAACGTGAAGGTTTGAAATGATTTCCACATTGATATGACATTCATAGGTCATGAGAAGTGCTCGGTTATGTGCAACGACATACTGGTTGGTGGCTGCCTGATTTTTACTAAAATAAAAGTTGTATATTTAAACCTAATAAACTCTTAAACCTTGAACAGTCTCCCTCTCGTCTTCGATGAATTGCGTAGTCGTCATCGACCATGCGCGAGAAGACCTCGAAGGGTTTGGGGAACCGTTTCGAACAAAGTTTCCAGTGAGGTTTGCAGTTAATTCGACAATAAGCATTCTGATCTCCTTGACATGGTCGATGCACCATGTGTTTCTCCACCAGATTACGGAGTTTTAAAAATCTTTAAAAAATGATTAGTAAAGATTAACTATTTTATTGCATACTTTTTGTAATCAGGGTCGCTAATGTCGGGAATAGTTGGAAATTCAGCTTGAGCAATAGAGTCAATATCAGCTGGCGTGCGAGGTTTATTATGTTCAGCGAGACTGATAACGATATGTGCGTGCGGTAATCCCCTTTGTTGGAACTCAATGGAATACACGTACCATGAGACGTCACCGAAGTGACCTAAATAGAAAAAAATAAAAACAATAATTGTAAAAGTAGAGTACCGCCTTTGAACAATTGTTGTTTATGTTGTTCATGACGACGTTGACGAGTTTCGGGGTTTTCTCGACATTTTGAACCAACAATTTGTCGGATGAAGGAATTTAACTTTTTTTTAAATACTTCAGCGACAAGATGGGGGTGATCAGCGAGCCTTTAGGTATGTTTTCCTACAAAATGTGTATTGTTTTATAAGAAAATTAAGGAAAAGAAGATACTTTGAGTTCTTTCCAATCTTTAGAAGCCGTGAAAGTGATGAAGAGGTCTGGGTGTCCTAATCGATTTGATAGAGTAACTGCTCTTTCGAAAAGATTCCGAAGATATCGAGGTGAACCGGGTATGTGTTGAGGAACTACGCAAACTGCTCCTACGCGAGAGTTCTGTCTCAAAGCAAGGTTGTTCATGTAGTTCAGAAAACCTTGCCTTAAGAGAATTTATCAATATTTGTGTAAAGTTAAATTAACCCACTTAGTAGTACGCGTTGTTTGGGTGAAATGGTCCTGGATACCTTTTCCCACTTGTTGAGCGATTCTCATAAGGATGTCAATAACGTAAAGTTGTCCGAGTCTTCGAGAACTATGGATTCTGTTACGCCAACCTTTACGGTGTTGGCATCTAAAGAGAATCCATTCACGTAATGAAATGGTCTTGCGTTTTCTTATCTAAAAAACAGCTTTGTAAAACAGAGGTTTATGAAAATTAGTATACTTTTTCGGCGGAGGTGGAAGGCTGCTGAATGAAAGTTTCCGAAGCATTATCTTCGTTCATTTCGTTGATTAAATCAGCCGACGGTGAAAGAAGAGCAGCGAGTTCAGCATCATCTTCTTCCATTTGGTGAGCCAATTCGTCAGAAATGTTATGCGTATCAAATTCATCCACGTTAGAATCCTATAATTTTTTTTAAACGATTGTAATCTTAAGAAATAGTTACTGAGTCATCCTCACTACTCGAGAACTCGTCGCCCAGATACCGATTCGATGAATCAGGGTTAACAACTTGTCGGTGAGGATAAACGTCACCGTTATGCTCGACAAAGATCAACTCCTCAACTTTATTATCGTTAAGATCAAAAATGGGTGAGTCCTATAAATACCAAATACAATGTTTTAATACCGGTTATTGTTACCTCAGTTGGGGCGACAAACTCAAGATATTCGTCGGTTTCGTTTTCTTCTTCAGATGAATCACTTTCTGGATCAAGTTCTGGACTTGTATGAGGGATAAGAGCCAATATCTCTCCGATCTGTTCGTGAACGCCTTGTGGTAACAATTGCTTATTTTCGATTTCGATTGACCAGTCGATCTCTTTACCGTCTTTCAACATTCGTTGTTTGACGGATTGCATTCGATCGATGTAATTCATGTGATCAACATACGGAATGTCTGAATATTAAGATAAAGTATTCGATCGAACATTTATGTGAGAGAGACCTGGTTGCCACGTGTCTTCTCCATAGATGTTCAACAATGGATAACAAAGAGCATCGATCATGCGGCAGTAATACTTGATTTCGAAAGGCACATGATTATCCAATCGAGGGTAAATTTTAAATCCACGTTTTGGAATGTGTTGCTCTACATCGCAAGTATAGTACGCGGCAATCATATTTCCACATCTTGGAGCATCGTATACACCTGGATGAGCCATAAGCAGATCTGGATCGATTCCGTGCGCATCGATTAACTTAAGTCTCATTTTTGAAACCTAAAGTTAATTGGTATTTCAAAATCGATACCTAGGTTTATATACCTCTTTGCTGTGACCAGCTGCCTCTTGTTCCTGCATCAGTTCATCCATATGTTTATAGCAGCTCGCATATGGATTAAATTGAGCTACCATTTCTGCTAACTGTTGTAAAAGCTAAAAATGAACCTCTTTTTAAAATAAATAAAAAAGTGTTTACATTTCGATTAAGAGGTCGTGGCTTATTTACTTGATCGGCCATTCGGAAATCCATAGCCGCTTGTACATCGTAAATGTAAAAGTTTCCGAAATTAGGGTTGTTCGGATTGTTCGGTCGAATACAAGACGGCATGTGGCGAATAGGTCCTCTCACCTAAATGTAATCAATGCTTAAAGTTATTGTTATGCACTTTACTTTCATTGACATAATTCCGAATGGATTCTGTCGCAAGTGATCATACTGCATTGAAGCCAAAGCGAGTTTGCTGTTGTACATTAAAATGTCTTCTCGGAAACGGTAACGGTCTGGATTGGAATAGTCGAATAGTAAGGAATCGAGAAGAGGTGGAAGTTTCTGAGGAGGATCCAGAAAGATGCGTCCTTTTCCGCAACAAACAAAATCTCCGGCAAAGTGCAAGGCTCCACAGTATTGGCACTGGTTGTTTTGAGATCCTAAGTAATGAGATGACTGAGGTAAAGCTACAAGAAATGTAATATAGTATTTTAAGAATATCTGATATTTTTACCAAGCGCTCTGCGTCGTCTTTCTTGCGCTGCTTCGTAATCCCTAATCTCTTTATGCTGCTCAGCATTTTCATTTTGAATTTGAATAGCTCTTGGAGATCCAGAAAAGGCTTTCCGGTGCAAACGATGTTGCAAAGCATTGGTCCTACGATCGATGTCTTGAAAAAAGAAAACACTTTTAGTAATCGCTTTTTGAAAAATTAAATACCTTTTTCAACAGATGACTGGTGTGAACGAAGTTGAGCTGATTGGTGACGATGACGCTCTAATCGTTGTTCTCGTTGTTCAGGAGTTTCTGTAATTAGAAATATTTTTTTTCAATACAGTAATGTTCGATTTTTACCGTTATCCCAAAGATTTTGTTTGTATTTTCGCGTTCGCTCCGTACTATTAATAGGAACAATGCGCTTCCTTTTCCTTCTTTTTCGAGGTTGAGAGGTGGAAGTAGACGGTTCATCAATGTAGTCAGAAATTGACTCGTTTTCAGAATCGGACAGATCCATAAGTATAGAGTGCACACTAAATGACCAATGAAATACATGGACTAATTAAAGCATTAAAGTAAAAAATGGTTCAAAACCATTTTGTGAATAATGAAGGAGAGAAAATAACACTTTATAAACGAAAAACAAATGCAAGTATCTCTTGAACGCGCAACAATTATCTAAACCTGACGAAAGACATAAGAGTGAGGCTTGTACAGATAGCGTTCGATACACAGAGATCCGTTCTGAATAAATTGTTCCGAAGTACGAAGTCGGATGATGGAATTAGCGTTATGTCGTTCTACAAACATTTTAGTAGAATAGTTTTCTTAAAATTGTGTTTACCTTCGACCACCTCGAAGACACCTTTCAGAGCATGACCACGCTTCCAGGTCTCGTTGAAGTCAGTGTATACCATATCAAGGACTACGGTAAGCAAGTTACCATCAATTTCAGACGAGTCGGCAACCAATCCTAAAGTGGTTTGTTGTAATAAAAATATGATTTTTTCGTACCGTGGAGGACGTGGAATTCCGTAGACGAATGCTGCACATCGAATCCAACGTTTTCCACCAAAAGAACCTCTGTTTCTGAAAATGTTTTTGTAAATGATGTTTTGAAGTGAATAGCAAACCAATGATATTGGGTAATTTTGATGCTGAGATCATTTCCGAAAGTGTCATGGTGGGATAGGATAAAGTCACGGTTGACAAAGGCGTGAAAGATAACTTATGAGAGAATGCGAGATCGTAGTCTGAGAAAGCGTTATCGGGACGTTTCACTTTCAAATGGCTGTGTTCGATAGAGTACACCTTAACATACAAAGATTAATGACTATTTAAGTATGATTTTAAAACCTGATCAGAATGAAGCAACGGAAGAGAGCGAATCTGGTCATTGAACAATGCCAACTGGACTTTCTTTGTCGGAACATCACTCGTTTCAAAAGAGAGAGTTGCGATAAATCCATGTTCTCCTTTCACAGTAATAGGATGAGGGAAGGTGATTTTGCTGAGTTTTAAAACGGAGAGACTAAAGATAAATAATGAATTTTGAAATGGTGTACGACAAACTAACAGTCCATTAAATAATTCGATATGAGTAGCCAAGCTATGAGAAGTTTGATGATGACTGATGAACTTTTTCCAGTTTATGGTAAGTTGTTCATTGATAGTCACGGTCGCCTGTTGAGTGATTTTAAGTTGATACGGATATGGCGATCCTTAAAAGAAAAAAACGTGAATATGAAAGATAAATTTGGCGTTTACCGAAGAATTTCGAGAAATTATCTGGCTGAGCGATGCAATTTTCGAATTGAACGACCTCAAAATATAATTTCAAAGAAATTAGTTTAACGTATGTTTCATACCAATCCGGCATCGAGGTGTTGATACTTATGAGCTTCGTTGCGATTAGCAACCATACGAATAATTTTGATATGTCGATCAAAAACCATGAGTTCGAGAACAGAATCGTAGAAGTGAATTTTTTCTCCGGGAGCGAAAAATTGTTTGTCAATAACGACAAACAATCCAGACCTATAAGTATCTCAGAATAATCAAGTTATAAGTATGATAAACCCACTTCGTCTGAGCCTGAGAGTTCAATTCATCAATGGACGTGAGACTGCTACATAAAGTCCTAAAGGAAATAGGTATAGTTTGGAAATAGTCATAATATAGTCATACTTAAGATCTGGAATATGAGGGCTTTCCACGGAAACAAAGGTTTCATCGTTCTCCATTTCCTTATTTTCATTGAAATCTTGAACGGAAACGGAGGATTTCTGAACCGATTCGGCATGCTTAGAACGCTTCGGAGCCATGATGATACCCTAAGAAATTGTATAGAGTTTGAGAAATAAATAAAATAGGCAAAGAAATAAATAAAAATCAGTAATAACGGTAGTGAAACCGTCTATCCACGAATAAGACGTTGAACAAATATGTTTATAAAATGAAAACAAGTAAGGAAAAATCAAACATCCGCTTGTTCCAACGCCTTCTTTTTATTGACCAACTGAGCATGTACGTCCTGACCGATTCGTTTGAAAGCACGGTAATGCGCTTCGACGGGCAATCGGCGATCTCGATGGCTTGCGCGGTTCCAGGATTTTTCTGCTTTTGTAAGAATTTTGTTTGACCTTTCCGCTGCTGCATTATGGCGATGTTTCAAGCTCTTTTTCTTTTTCTTCGTTTTTTTCGGAGTCTTCATATCAGCAAACACACTGAAGGAGGAAGACGTAGTCGGCGTAGAATCAGAGCATTTTACGAGATTAGCAGAGTGCTTCAATGATTCCTTATTGCGAACGGCTTCAATAAGGACCTGTGAGGGTACGAAATCTCCGAAAAGGTTCTTTGGATTCAAGATCCAAGTGGCCGTTTTCTTCGTAAGATCGAACTGCTCCTCCACAGTCAAACGTCGGTCAAAGTGGATCTGGCATGTATTCTGATATTGGCGCAATTTGTTAAAGGAAATCTTCAGAATATTAGGGAAGTCGATCAACATGCTTCGAATTGCTTTGGGGATGGCTATAGAGAATAATTAGTTAATTTGATTGTAAGGAATCATTCACCTTCAGTGTCAAAGCTATCTCTTTTCGGAATACGTTTGATCAGAAAAGAGTTGACCAAGTGAGTCGGTAAGAGTTCGTTTATGAACATGGGAGCTTTAGGAAAGCCTGAAATGTCGCCTATTTCGGGTCTGTAATATAATTTTCAATTTAAGAATAATGATGGTACGACGTACTCGTATGCAGTCTTAATGAATTCGATATCAGAATCTTCATGGAGAATAGACAAGTCATCACTAAAATAAATAGGTTTCTATTTTTCTAACACATTTAGTAACTTACTCAATGACAGTGATCGTTTCCGAAACGGAGGTTTTTTTATGAGAAGACATCATTGAAAAATCTAATAAATAGAAAAGATAGTATATTAACGAATTACAAACGTAAAGTAAATACTAAATACGGGTATAAAACCCATTACTTTTCGTAAAGCAGAAATAAGTGGTAAATTTTAATAATAATCTTCATAAAACATAAGAACAGAACTACAGTTGATGACTCAAATAGGTAAATAACTGGAAATAAGTAGCTATAATACGTAATCAAGGTTTGAGAACCTACAGGATGGTGACAAAGTTGTTTGTTTCATGCAGGTGATCAGTAAATAAAAGTGATCCAATTTGAGTTGAGCAGATTTGTTGCTCTTTTCGGTTCCTCTTTTTAAAGAAGAAATGTACGATTAAGGATGACAAATAAGAGGCATATACCTTTCAGATGCAAATGTTTTGGGTCATCTATGTGGCGGAAAGTAGGTATACAATGGAACA
The DNA here is from genome assembly GCA_000757645.3 of Steinernema carpocapsae. Classification (NCBI taxonomy): domain Eukaryota; kingdom Metazoa; phylum Nematoda; class Chromadorea; order Rhabditida; family Steinernematidae; genus Steinernema; species Steinernema carpocapsae. The sequence goes on from AZBU02000007.1 coordinate 526,586, forward strand.
ATCACTGAAAAAAACGGTTAAAATCGAAATTAGCTTAATCATATAACTTACTGAAAGATCAACCAGACCATTATATTGATGTCTGTTGTAATCGGCTTGAGAAGTAGGAAAACAGACAATATCCGTAGAATAAATAGCTGAAAACAATGCTTTTAGTGTTTCAAACATACGTTTGTTACTTACATTTGGAAAAATATCAGAAGCAAACTTGTATCAGCAATGAAGAGAACAATGTGCTTAATACGAAAGATGTTCTTTTAAATCCAATTTTTCGAATTGAATTCTTTAAAGAAAATTTCGATAATAAAGTCAAAGTAGATGTCAAGAACGAACCAGTGCAAGATCGAGTTGCATTTGCTGTAGAGCCAATCTACTTCTACGACCCTCTGAATGGTTGATAAATCCTGAAAATTAAACAGATATAGTAACATCATTACAAACACTTTAATACGGTAACATCATTACAAAATATATGGAGAGGCTGCCGGTGATATCCTGAACGCGGTAAAAAAGAAACCCTAAAGAATAAATAACAATGAGATTCACACTGATGAATGTTAAAAATTACCGTAAAAAAATGTACGAGACAGTATATTCTTCTTGATATCTCGGCCTCCCTGCATAGCGGCCTCCCTGCATAGCGGCCTCCCTGCATAGCGGCCTCCCTGCATACCGGCCTCCCTGCATACCGGCCTCCCTGCATAGCGGCCTCCCTGCATAGCGGCCTCCCGGGAACAGAAAAAACAATAAGGGATACTCCTATCTACCCCGCCGCCCCCACAGTAGAGCTGTTATAGCGACTGTGTGGACCTTGGGGCAAGAGTCCGCCCTCTTAGCCACGTGACAGAGCAAGTGAATGCGGTCATGTGGACATTAGATAAACATGGTGGCGGCGAATTTCGACAAATTTCTTTGATTCTCATCGTCCAGCGTTTAAGAAACGGCGAAACGCTTACGTAACGATGTACAACGTCTATCACCACAGTCACGGTCAACAACTGCTCCAGACATCTATAGAAACCGCCCGTAGCCGTTAGAGTTGGAATGGGAAACCTGGAAGCAAAAGCTCCCCAATCGAAAAATTTTTACCTCAAAATTGGGTAATTAAACCAGAAACGTTTCAGTTTTCACTCAAGTATTGAAAGCCGCACGTCCGTTGCACTGGTGCGGGTGGATCGCTATAGCGCAGTCGGTAGTACACCCGACTTCAGCAGCAGTCAAGGTCGCAGGTTCGACTCCACCTGGAGAAAAGGTTCTTTGTTTTTTGTGTGAAATGTTTTGATGACCATATGCAAGTTGCCACAACGTTTTTCGCAGTATTTTCAGAGAGATATAAGACTTCACTTCCTGGGAGACTGGCACAAAAAATAGAAGAACCAATGTTGTAAAAACTCAAGAAGGACTAAGAATACGGGTACCTACGCCTATAGGAAAAAGAAAACCAAAATTGAAAAATCAGGGAAATCGTGTCGAGAGACTGGCACGAACGTAACCCAGCCTGCACGAACCGTAAAAACTAAATAGAACGCTTGCACAAAAAATAGAAGAACCAATGTTGTAAAAACTCAAGAAGGACTCAGAATATGGGTATCTATGCCTATAGCAAAAAGAAGACAAAAATTTAAAAATGAGGGAATTCGTGCCGGAAGCCTGGCACGGAAAAATGAGAAGAACCAATGCGTTAAGAACTGTAAACGAATTTAAAAGCAAAAAATTGAAAAATCAGGGAAAACGTGGTGGGAGCCTGGCACGAAAAAATGCCGTAGACCAGCCTGCACCAACCGTAAAAACTCATTAGAACACGTTTAAAGTCGCATGAAAAAAGTGACATTTTATAAAAACGGTGCCAGAAGCCCATGCCTGCATCGTAAAGGGGCAATCTCGTTTCGTTTACGGTTACAGCCAACAAGGAGTGAAATGCACAAATCATAATTTACAGCATACGTCAGTTTCCCGGAATCGCGTCGCTCACGGACGGACAAAAAGTACCCTAAGCGTTTGTATATGATTTTTACACTTTTGGAATTCGCTACTTTTGATGTTTGAAACTTATCACGCTTGAATTAAAGTACGCCACTAAAAGCATTCGATTGCTCACTTTCATACAAGTCATCAAATTTCATTTTTGTGCACCGTTTTATACACGTTCTATAGGTCAGACCACTTTGACTTCTTTTCCTGAAACCCACAACGACTACCCAAGGAACGTCAAACGAGTCCTTGACGAAGCATTCAGCTGGCATGCACATCAACGTTGTTCTGGCTTTTTATATGCTCGTTGTGTCCACTCGTAGCGCTTTTCAAAGTGTCTAATATCAATGAAACTGGAATTTTTAAGTCCTAAACGTGAATAAATAGGCGATAAGAGTAGACAGGAACGGTTTAATGGCTACGTTTCATCTGATCAAAAACGAAGAAATACTAAAAAACCCAGTAAAAAGTCTTGAAGGATGAGTCTTAAAGGAGATCATCAAGCGTGTGAAAATCACTAAAAAGCTTACACCGTCCAAAAATTTATATAACCAAGGTTTCAATTTTAAGTTTATTGCGGAAGATCTGAACGAGTTTAAGAGAGTGATCTCGAGAAAACGAGCTTGTTTTCAAGATTCCAAAGTCAAAGTCACCAAAACCACATTTTTGGCAGGCCAACGTGGTTGAAAGCATTATTAGCCAAAATTGCCCAGGCTTCTAAACCCAAACTTTGAGACTTTTCGCTTTTAAAGTTTTACCTTTGCTTTGGCGAAATCCGGGGTTGACAACCTGCATAGGGCACAAAGAAGAATTGAAGTTTTGGATCTCTTCGATAGCGCTTTGATAGACAATTAGCACAGGCAAGGCCAGCCAAAGCTGGCAAAAAAAGAAGTGCGGCTCGCATATGAAAAGTGAAAAGAAGGAATAGAGCTGTCGTAAAATTACTTTTTCGAAATTAAATTTAACTTCTGCTCTTTTGTGAATTGTAAGGTAGATTGGAAAACACATGGAAAACACAACTTGGAAATGTTTTTCAAGAACTTCAACAGAAGCTAGAACAAGAACGCAATGGTCAATCAACATGTGGCTGCATGTGTGGTAAATTCCATCTACAGTTAAGAGCTTTAGCTTTCTTAATTTCAGCGTTTTGTAAACTAGGAAAAATGAAATTTGGCTTCAGCCGCGTCATGTCACCGGTGAGTCAGTTAGTGCTTGAAGCATTCGACGAATGAATTTTGTTGACATTTTCCATTGTCCGTGTTCCCGGCGTTATTCTTGTTGGCGCAATTCGATTTAAGAAAATGTGATTCATTGCATATCTCCACTGTTTTAAAATTCTATCTTGAGGTACTAAGATAGCCAACTCACAGTTTATTTTGTTCTTGACGTTTCACGACTGCAAACTTATGGTCGTGTTATCTTCTAACAGCAATTCAAAAGTTAAGAAAGAAGCTTGTGTTTTATGAGTTTAAACCTTTGCCAAAGCTTGTGTCCAAAGCTCTTCTATTTTCTCTTTTCTCTATTTCCAATCAACGGAACAATCGGTCAACTAAACTGATTAGGTGCAGAGCGGCGAAACGATTAAGCGCTTCAAAAACTTTTGCTCCCTATTTCTTGGGTCGCACTGAACTTTGAAACGCACGCAAACAGGCATATTTTTCTCTATTTAAAGGCAAGTACCGCTCGAAGCTATCAGTAGCGACCCGGCGGACTGAGTGTTTCATCACTCTTCCTTGCACTCATTTATCATCATTCAGCACCAAGCGTCCTTACCTCACTCTGTCTTTTGTTTCAGAGCAGCTTCGCCCTTCACTTCCGCATGAGCACCTTGAGCAATTTCGGAGCGATCGTCGTTCTTCTGACGTCGGATCCTCACTGTAAAATTTGTTTATTCATTTAAAATTTGTTCTTTTTCCAGTTTTGGAGACTGGCCTCACACGCCATTCGACAACTCCATGGTCTCGAGAAAAGCTTTGAGAAGGAAGCGGAGGATCTACTCAAGAAGATTGCGTTTGCGGTCCGCAACGTCTCCTACAGCGATGGCTTGCTTGCTGGTATGTTGAAAAGCCGTTTTCAGACCCATGCAACACATTTCAGTGATTTCCATGGACTCCCAGTTCTGGGAGGAGCTGATCGAGAAGGCGAAACGGAGCAGGGTCGAGATGAGGGGTTTCATTGTCCTCCGTAAGACTTGGCTTACAAAAACTTTGTTCGAGCTACATTTTAGGCATCCACGGATTTGGAACGCTCCAGGCGGGCCTCGCGAAGAAGGACGATCCCTCCGGCCCAACAGACCCGAACAGCATCGTAGGACAGGTGATCGCCGTCCTGAAATCTTCCGAGATTGCAAACACGCTGGCGTCGATGGACACGGCGAAGAAAATCGCTTCCATTATCGGCGATGATGCTGGAATCAGCGTCGTCAGTAAGGACATCTTGGCCATCGCGACAAGGCAGCTCATCGCCACCCAAGTCAACGCCTTTCTCACAAACGACGAGAAAAACAGAATCTGTAGGAGCAGCATGCCATTTTGCACAAACTAAGTATTTTCTTGTTAAGCGGCTACGACAATCTCGGGAGCTGTGGACGAGCCTCGAGTCTTCTGAAGACGGAAACGCTTCACCCGGCGCCCTCTTCTGCGCCATGGCGGCCATTCAGCTCCATGAGTGCTTGAAGAAGAACACGGTTGAGAAGCCGGCCGCAGCAAACGGGAACCTCGTCGAGGCCGAGAAGGATATGTAAATAGCTTTCTGCTTTGATCTCATGCTTGAGATCCTAATGGAGTATGCTTCAATAAATGTATGCTATGCTTGTTTTTCTGTGCTCAAATCTTCTGCTTAAATAGACCTGTTTTCATTATCTACTTTCCTCGACTCGACTTGTACAAGAATTGAGACTACGAGTATAGCACATTTCACACATTTCACATCTTAGCATAGCATAAATTGGCAAGGCATCTTAACGCTTAAAACCGGAAAACAGGCACAACGGAAAGGTTTCAGGGTGACTCAGAATCTAGTAATTGATGTCTTAAGGCAAACCTTGGAAAGAAACGTGCAAATTGCAAAATGACGCAAGTGTTGTTTTGAGCGCCGAGCGTCGCAAGTGAGTTAGAACGGGTTATGTGAGATCGGCACAAGGGAATGACAAAATGTTTGCCATTAATTAGCTTTGGTTATACATCATGCTACTTATGGAAGACTCGAGGCAGGCTTTTCCCAGAACACCTAAAAGCGTGAGGTAAAAGTGAACAAGCTAAACTTGTAGTCTTTCGAGCCACTCAAGAAACCAAGCCGCTTACGTTCCTACGGACTTAACTAATGCCTACGGGTTGAAGCGTTTGTTTTTCTTCTTACCGGATTTAATTTAATTCCCTACTTGGGCAAAACTATGACCAAGTTCTACACTAATGTCGTGCATAAGCTCAAGGAAGAGAATGCCACAGACTGCCAGATAAACGACGTGAAGAAGAGGCTAAGAATGTCGGAGGGATTTGTCGAAGGGCGTACAGTAAGTTTAACTGCATTTCAAATCTCTTAAAACCGTGATTTAGTGTTTGAGTTAATGGTTCACGATGCCAAATTTAGTTGTGAAGCTGGAAGGAGCTCAAGCCACAAACCTGTCGAAAACTGTCGCCTCCAATATGCTCAATTTCGTTGACCTTTTGTTTCGTCAACCTGTCGACAGCAAAACCAACGCCATGGGTAAGTTTGTCTTCTAGGTGCTTGGACTTAAAATTTCGATTTCAGCGAACAATCTGCAAAACAGTCAGCTAGAACTCCTTGTGAGTCAGTTTCCGAGCAAAGCAAAGATTCCGATTCTTGTTTTTTATTTGTAAGCGATGCCGACGACATTTTGTCTTAAAGGTCCTTTTTCAGCCCGGGCAGTGGTGTCTCAGTACTCTAGCAACCACATATGCTTAAGAGAAGAAGAACGCGACAACGTGACAACGGTGGATGATATTTACACGTCGCTTACCAAGGCCCGACATCAGACTTCTCGTTAACCGCTACGGATGTTCAATGACACTAGCCTGAAATCTCTCTTGTGGAACACGTTCAAGGACAACCAAGGTCTGCTCAAACCTGACGACATCAAAACTCTGGAACCCATCTTAAAATACGTGATTGATTTGGTTTTGGATTCCAAGGCTGGCAAGTGCGATAGAACTGGCCTGTTGAGTGAGTTACTAACAAAATTAGAGTCGTTTTTGTAGTTCCTTTAACCTTTAATGTACACATCCGTCTATAACGAGCTGGAGTTGAAGTCGCGAATGATGCGAAACGCTTACATTCCTGTCACTGCATTCTCTACAGTGTTGTCTCTGGGTAAGCAGCTAGAAACAAATTTAAGTGTAATGGCGTTTTGTTGTAGCGAACACGCCATAGAAGACGGTCTTTGCTTTGCATAAGTGAAGAACGGTTTTTAGTAAGTTGTAAACTGGATTAAAGGTTGTACCTAACTGTTGCAATAAAATGTCTTCTGAGCTAAGTTTGTGAAGATTTCGATACGATTTGGCAGCCAAAGCTGGCAAACGAAGAAGTGCGACAGCGGTTCGCATCTGAAAAGTGAATTGAAGGAAACGAGCTGACGTGATGAGCCTTTCCATTCAACTTATTGGCGTTATCAGTTTAGAAGTGCCAAAAATGGTGCATTAACATTGTCGTCGCTAACCGTCTTGCAACTGACTTGTTTAATGAGACCTGCGGTAGATCTCTTTTTGGAACACATTCAAAGATACCATGGAACTGAAATCTCGCATGTTGAGGACCGGGTATTGGTCTACCAGTGCGTTCGATATAGTGCTGTCATTGGTTAGGCACAATTTAAATCAAGCACAACAAAAAACTGCCGTTTAGCCAACGCCATCGAAGATGGCCTTTGCTTTTCGTGTAGAGTTTAATCGTGTTTATATGACTATTTCATAAAATGCACAGAGTGATTATAAAAGCTGTGGCAACAGTGGGTTAATCCTTTCACTAGAAGTTCGCAATAATATTTGCTTTGGTTTGTCTCAAAGTCTTCTGCATTTTACAGCCAATCGATTACATTTTTATTTGACACACAAACAGGTCGACTGTGGCATGAAAGACATTAAATAGCAAAAAATGATCGCTGACATGTGCAGTTGTTTGCTGCACGAGTTTATCGCATACATCAAAGTCCGCCATTCAAACTACATGGTTGGACCAAAAAGAACAGAAAATTGTTTTCAAATATGTTGTGCTTTACGGGATAACCTTCACTAATTTCTTGGGAATGAGTAGTTCAGGCTTAAGAGCGTCCTAAATTAGATTAGAGACGCAATTTGATGACATCTCACTGTTAAATTCTTCTCAAAACTGAACAGATCTTAGTTGTTATCACAAGTGATTTCACCATGTTTAAGAGGCATTTTCCAATCAACGGAACAATCGGTCAACTAAACTGATTAGGTGCAGAGCGGCGAAACGATTAAGCGCTTCAAAAACTGGTGTTTGCTCCCTATTTCTTGGGTCGCACTGAACTTTGAAACGCACGCAAACAGGCATATTTTTCTCTATTTAAAGGCAAGTACCGCTCGAAGCTATCAGTAGCGACCCGGCGGACTGAGTGTTTCATCACTCTTCCTTGCACTCATTTATCATCATTCAGCACCAAGCGTCCTTACCTCACTCTGTCTTTTGTTTCAGAGCAGCTTCGCCCTTCACTTCCGCGCCATGAGCACCTTGAGCAATTTCGGAGCGATCGTCGTTCTTCTGACGTCGGATCCTCACTGTAAAATTTGTTTATTCATTTAAAATTTGTTCTTTTTCCAGCCTGGAGACTGGCCTCACACGCCATTCGACAACTCCATGGTCTCGAGAAAAGCTTTGAGAAGGAAGCGGAGGATCTACTCAAGAAGATTGCGTTTGCGGTCCGCAACGTCTCCTACAGCGATGGCTTGCTTGCTGGTATGTTGAAAAGCCGTTTTCAGACCCATGCAACACATTTCAGTGATTTCCATGGACTCCCAGTTCTGGGAGGAGCTGATCGAGAAGGCGAAACGGAGCAGGGTCGAGATGAGGGGTTTCATTGTCCTCCGTAAGACTTGGCTTACAAAACACTTTGTTCGAGCTACATTTTAGGCATCCACGGATTTGGAACGCTCCAGGCGGGCCTCGCGAAGAAGGACGATCCCTCCGGCCCAACAGACCCGAACAGCATCGTAGGACAGGTGATCGCCGTCCTGAAATCTTCCGAGATTGCAAACACGCTGGCGTCGATGGACACGGCGAAGAAAATCGCTTCCATTATCGGCGATGATGCTGGAATCAGCGTCGTCAGTAAGGACATCTTGGCCATCGCGACAAGGCAGCTCATCGCCACCCAAGTCAACGCCTTTCTCACAAACGACGAGAAAAACAGAATCTGTAGGAGCAGCATGCCATTTTGCACAAACTAAGTATTTTCTTGTTAAGCGGCTACGACAATCTCGGGAGCTGTGGACGAGCGTACCTCGAGTCTTCTGAAGACGGAAACGCTTCACCCGGCGCCCTCTTCTGCGCCATGGCGGCCATTCAGCTCCATGAGTGCTTGAAGAAGAACACGGTTGAGAAGCCGGCCGCAGCAAACGGCGGCGACAAGAACCTCGTCGAGGCCGAGAAGGATATGTAAATAGCTTTCTGCTTTGATCTCATGCTTGAGATCCTAATGGAGTATGCTTCAATAAATGTATGCTATGCTTGTTTTTCTGTGCTCAAATCTTCTGCTTAAATAGACCTGTTTTCATTATCTACTTTCCTCGACTCGACTTGTACAAGAATTGAGACTACGAGTATAGCACATTTCACACATTTCACATCTTAGCATAGCATAAATTGGCAAGGCATCTTAACGCTTAAAACCGGAAAACAGGCACAACGGAAAGGTTTCAGGGTGACTCAGAATCTAGTAATTGATGTCTTAAGGCAAACCTTGGAAAGAAACGTGCAAATTGCAAAATGACGCAAGTGTTGTTTTGAGCGCCGAGCTCGCAAGTGAGTTAGAACGGTTATGTGAGATCGGCACAAGGAATGACAAAATGTTTGCCATTAATTAGCTTTGGTTATACATCATGCTACTTATGGAAGACTCGAGGCAGGCTTTTCCCAGAACACCTAAAAGCGTGAGGTAAAAGTGAACAAGCTAAACTTGTAGTCTTTCGAGCCACTCAAGAAACCAAGCCGCTTACGTTCCTACGGACTTAACTAATGCCTACGGGTTGAAGCGTTTGTTTTTCTTCTTACCGGATTTAATTTAATTCCCTACTTGGCGCAAAACTATGACCAAGTTCTACACTAATGTCGTGCATAAGCTCAAGAAGGAGAAATGCCACAGACTGCCAGATAAACGACGTGAAGAAGGCTAAGAATGTCGGAGGGATTTGTCGAAGGGCGTACAGTAAGTTTAACTGCATTTCAAATCTCTTAAAACCGTGATTTAGTGTTTGAGTTAATGGTTCACGATGCCAAATTAGTTGTGAAGCTGGAAGGAGCTCAAGCCACAAACCTGTCGAAAACTGTCGCCTCCAATATGCTCAATTTCGTGACCTTTTGTTTCGTCAACCTGTCGACAGCAAAACCAACGCCATGGGTAAGTTTGTCTTCTAGGTGCTTGACTTAAAATTTCGATTTCAGCGAACAATCTGCAAAACAGTCAGCTAGAACTCCTTGTGAGTCAGTTTCCGAGCAAAGCAAAGATTCCGATTCTTGTTTGCGTTTTATTTGTAAGCGATGCCGACGACATTTTGTCTTAAAGGTCCTTTTTCAGCCCGGGCAGTGGTGTCTCAGTACTCTTGCAACCACATATGCTTAAGAGAAGAAGAACGCGACAACGTGACAACGGTGGATGATATTTACACGTCGCTTACCAAGCCCGACATCAGACTTCTCGTTAACCGCTACGGATGTTCAATGACACTAGCCTGAAATCTCTCTTGTGGAACACGTTCAAGGACAACCAAGGTCTGCTCAAACCTGACGACATCAAAACTCTGGAACCCATCTTAAAATACGTGATTGATTTGGTTTTGGATTCCAAGGCTGGCAAGTGCGATAGAACTGGCCTGTTGAGTGAGTTACTAACAATGTTCAAAATTAGAGTCGTTTTTGTAGTTCCTTTAATGTACACATCCGTCTATAACGAGCTGGAGTTGAAGTCGCGAATGATGCGAAACGCTTACATTCCTGTCATTGCATTCTCTACAGTGTTGTCTCTGGGTAAGCAGCTAGAAACAAATTTAAGTGTAATGGCGTTTTGTTGTAGCGAACGCCATAGAAGACGCGTCTTTGCTTTGCATAAGTGAAGAACGGTTTTAGTAAGTTGTAAACTGGATTAAAGTTGTACCTAACTGTTGCAATAAAATGTCTTCTGAGCTAAGTTTGTGAAGATTTCGATACGATTTGGCAGCCAAAGCTGGCAAACGAAGAAGTGCGACAGCGGTTCGCATCTGAAAAGTGAATTGAAGGAAACGAGCTGACGTGATGAGCCTTTCCATTCAACTTATTGGCGTTATCAGTTTAGAAGTGCCAAAATGGTGCATTAACATTGTCGTCGCTAACCGTCTTGCAACTGACTTGTTTAATGAGACCTGCGGTAGATCTCTTTTTGGAACACATTCAAAGATACCATGGAACTGAAATCTCGCATGTTGAGGACCGGGTATTGGTCTACCAGTGCGTTCGATATAGTGCTGTCATTGGTTAGGCACAATTTAAATCAAGCACAACAAAAAAACTGCCGTTTAGCCAACGCCATCGAAGATGGCCTTTGCTTTTCGTGTAGAGTTTAATCGTAATCGTGTTTATATGACTATTTCATAAAATGCACAGAGTGATTATAAAAGCTGTGGCAACAGTGGGTTTCATAACGCCTAATCCTTTCACTAGAAGTTCGCAATAATATTTGCTTTGGTTTGTCTCAAAGTCTTCTGCATTTTACAGCCAATCGATTACATTTTTATTTGACACACAAACAGGTCGACTGTGGCATGAAAGACATTAAATAGCAAAAAATGATCGCTGACATGTGCAGTTCACGAGTTTATCGCATACATCAAAGTCCGCCATTCAAACTACATGGTTGGACCAAAAAGAACAGAAAATTGTTTCAAATATGTTGTGCTTTACGGGATAACCTTCACTAATTTCTTGGGAATGAGTCGTTCAGGCTTAAGAGCGTCCTAAATTAGATTAGAGACGCAATTTGATGACATCTCACTGTTAAATTCTTCTCAAAACTGAACAGATCTTAGTTGTTATCACAAGTGATTTCACCATGTTTAAGAGGCATTTTCCAATCAACGGAACAATCGGTCAACTAAACTGATTAGGTGCAGAGCGGCGAAACGATTAAGCGCTTCAAAAACTGGTGTTTGCTCCCTATTTCTTGGGTCGCACTGAACTTTGAAACGCACGCAAACAGGCATATTTTTCTCTATTTAAAGGCAAGTACCGCTCGAAGCTATCAGTAGCGACCCGGCGGACTGAGTGTTTCATCACTCTTCCTTGCACTCATTTATCATCATTCAGCACCAAGCGTCCTTACCTCACTCTGTCTTTTGTTTCAGAGCAGCTTCGCCCTTCACTTCCGCGCCATGAGCACCTTGAGCAATTTCGGAGCGATCGTCGTTCTTCTGACGTCGGATCCTCACTGTAAAATTTGTTTATTCATTTAAAATTTTTCTTTTCCAGCCTGGAGACTGGCCTCACACGCCATTCGACAACTCCATGGTCTCGAGAAAAGCTTTGAGAAGGAAGCGGAGGATCTACTCGAGAAGATTGCGTTTGCGGTCCGCAACGTCTCCTACAGCGATGGCTTGCTTGCTGGTACGTTGAAAAGCCGTTTTCAGACCCATGCGACACATTTCAGTGATTTCCATGGACTCCCAGTTCTGGGAGAAGCTGATCGAGAAGGCGAAACGGAGCAGGGTCGAGATGAGGGGTTTCATTGTCCTCCGTAAGACTTGGCTTACAAAACACTTTGTTCGAGCTACATTTTAGGCATCCACGGATTTGGAACGCTCCAGGCGGGCCTCGCGAAGAAGGACGATCCCTCCGGCCCAACAGACCCGAACAGCATCGTAGGACAGGTGATCGCCGTCCTGAAATCTTCCGAGATTGCAAACACGCTGGCGTCGATGGACACGGCGAAGAAAATCGCTTCCATTATCGGCGATGATGCTGGAATCAGCGTCGTCAGTAAGGACATCTTGGCCATCGCGACAAGGCAGCTCATCGCCACCCAAGTCAACGCCTTTCTCACAAACGACGAAAAAACAGAATCTGTAGAGCAGCATGCCATTTTGCACAAACTAAGTATTTTCTTGTTAAGCGGCTACGACAATCTCGGGAGCTGTGGACGAGATGTACCTCGAGTCTCCTGAAGACGGAAACGCTTCACCCGGCGCCCTGTTCTGCGCCATGGCGGCCATTCAGCTCCATGAGTGCTTGAAGAAGAACACGGTTGAGAAGCCGGCCGCAGCAAACGGGGCGACAAGAACCTCGTCGAGGCCGAGAAGGATATGTAAATAGCTTTCTGCTTTGATCTCATGCTTGAGATCCTAATGGAGTATGCTTCAATAAATGTATGCTATGCTTGTTTTTCTGTGCTCAAATCTTCTGCTTAAATAGACCTGTTTTCATTATCTACTTTCCTCGACTCGACTTGTACAAGAATTGAGACTACGAGTATAGCACATTTCACACATTTCACATCTTAGCATAGCATAAATTGGCAAGGCATCTTAACGCTTAAAACCGGAAAACAGGCACAACGGAAAGGTTTCAGGGTGACTCAGAATCTAGTAATTGATGTCTTAAGGCAAACCTTGGAAAGAAACGTGCAAATTGCAAAATGACGCAAGTGTTTTTGAGCGCCGAGCCGAGCGCCGCAAGTGAGTTAGAACGGTTATGTGAGATCGGCACAAGGGAATGACAAAATGTTTGCCATTAATTAGTTTTGGTTACACATTATGCTACTTTGGACGTGTTCAAGATTGAACGGCACCACCTGAGAATCGCTTCTGTCGAATTCGGTCCACTATTGCCACATCGAAAAAAGGAGACTATTTCTAAGACCAATCTTATCCAGAAAAACACTCCTTTAATCCTTTTCGCGACGCCGGACTCTTCTACACTTGAGATCACTGGTGACCTCCATCCGGAAGTGCTTGAGCCATTCCTGGTTGCCAACACGCTTAAAGATTCTCTATTCTGGAGAAGAAAGCGAGCAAATCTCAACACGCAAAACAGCCAAAACAAAGATCTGAATTTAAATGATAATTGGCCCAGAGAAGCTACTGACGGCCTCAAACTCTGTAAAGCTGTCGGACAACTTCTCCTTCATGTACATGTTGTCCAGACGGGCACTGCTGACAAAATGTTTTTTTCGAGACAAACTTTTTCAGTTTCCTTTTGTGCAACGTGGAAAGCTCGGAAATCTGCTACTTGGTTGTTTGTTGTAACTATCGACTACTTCGAGACGGTCTTCAACAAATGGATAGACTCAAATGGCCGAAATGAAGCATGTTCAGTAATTTCAATCAACTCTGGCTGGCTGCACATTGACGCAGTGCACTGAACGCAAAGGTGTTCAAGAAGCCAACTTTCAAATTTCTAATGGAAAACGGACCAGAAGTTATACAACATTTCAGGTTTCAAACATTGATTGAAGCTCAGGAAAAACGAAACCCTTTGGATGAAACGTTCGATTTCGCTTTTGATTCAGGCTCGAGACTTTGTTAAGTGTGTTTCAAATGAATTATTGCAACTGTGTTTCAGCACTTCAATATAAAATTTTTAAGCTAAGATTTAAAATCTGAACTTAAAATTAAGAAAATGACCTAAAAAGTTAAAAATACCTTAAAATTGAAACGTTGCTCAAAATAACAGAAAACTCGCACAGGTTTGCAGGCTTTTTAGGGTTTTGAGCTTTCTTTAAACCGTACACGCGGCGCGCTTAAGAAGAGAGAGTCGGATAAATTTAGGTTCGATTTGGATATAGTTTTCCTCAGGAAACCTATGCTAAAAACATATCCCCTGCGGCGGAGGTTACGTGCCGCATGGTCGCCTGTTTGCGGACATTAATTCAAAACAGAAAAAACGATCCGGCGTTTGGACGTCTGCTGAAAAGAACCCGGAACTCCTAAAATTAGTTTGCTTGAAAGTGCACTAAAATCTTTAAGTTCCCGGTTGTTATCAAAAAAAGAATCCACGCGGTGAAAAAGTGCACTTTTGATGTGAATATTAAAGCTGTGTCTACATTATGGTATTGTCCTAACTGTAAGCAAGACGACTACGGAGATAGCAGGAAATCTGATCAAACAAATGTGCACTTTTCGATCGGAGGAGGGCAATATTTACTGTTTAGCGGAACTACTTTAGGGTATAAAAGAAGACAAGGACACAGCCAGATCATCATTCACCATGGATTCCAAAGTCTTCTTCTAGCTCTGCTTGGTCAGCGTCTCTCTCGCTTAGGTCACTCCTGAGGGCAGTAAGGCTAACTAGAAGTGGGATTTCTCAATTTAAACTTTTAGAGTGCGCTCCTCACGCTGTGTACATGACCTGCGGCATATGCAAATTGTATCGAAATCTTCACAAACTTAGCTCAGAAGACATTTTATTGCAACAGTTAGGTACGAACTGTAATCCAGTTTATAACTTACTAAAAACCGTTTTTCACTTATGCAAAGCAAAGGCCGTCTTCTATGGCGTTCGCTACAACAAAACGCCATTACACTTAAATTTGTTTCTAGCTGCTTACCCAGAGACAACATGTAGAGAATGCAGTGACAGGAATGTAAGCGTTTCGCATCATTCGCGACTTCAACTCCAGCTCGTTATAGACGGATGTGTACATTAAAGGAACTACAAAAACGACTCTAATTTTGAACATTGTTAGTAACTCACTCAACAGGCCAGTTCTATCGCACTTGCCAGCCTTGGAATCCAAAACCAAATCAATCACGTATTTTAAGATGGGTTCCAGAGTTTTGATGTCGTCAGGTTTGAGCAGACCTTGGTTGTCCTTGAACGTGTTCCACAAGAGAGATTTCAGGCTAGTGTCATTGAACATCCGTAGCGGTTAACGAGAAGTCTGATGTCGGGCTTGGTAAGCGACGTGTAAATATCATCCACCGTTGTCACGTTGTCGCGTTCTTCTTCTCTTAAGCATATGTGGTTGAGAGTACTGAGACACCACTGCCCGGGCTGAAAAAGACCTTTAAGACAAATCGTCGGCATCGATTACAAATAAAACGAAACAAGAATGGAATCTTTGCTTTGCTCGGAAACTGACTCAAAGGAGTTCTAGTCTGTTTTGCAGATTGTTCGCTGAAATCGAAATTTTAAGTAAGCACCTAGAAGACAAACTTACCCATGGCGTTGGTTTTGCTGTCGACAGGTTGACGAAACAAAAGGTCAACGAAATTGAGCATATTGGAGGCGACAGTTTTCGACAGGTTTGTGGCTTGAGCTCCTTCCAGCTTCACAACTTTGGCATCGTGAACCATTAACTCAAACACTAAATCACGGTTTTAAGAGATTTGAAATGCAGTTAAACTTACTGTACGCCCTTCGACAAATCCCTCCGACATTCTTAGCCTTCTTCACGTCGTTTATCTGGCAGTCTGTGGCATTCTCTTCCTTGAGCTTATGCACGACATTAGTGTAGAACAGCATTAGATGTGCATGAACGTTGTTGTCACTAGTCATAGTTTGCCCAAGTAGGGAATTAAATTAAATCCGGTAAGAAGAAAAACAAACGCTTCAACCCGTAGGCATTAGTTAAGTCCGTAGGAACGTAAGCGGCTTGGTTTCTTGAGTGGCTCGAAAGACTACAAGTTTAGCTTGTTCACTTTTACCTCACGCTTTTAGGTGTTCTGGGAAAAGCCTGCCTCGAGTCTTCCATAAGTAGCATGATGTATAACCAAAGCTAATTAATGGCAAACATTTTGTCATTCCCTTGTGCCGATCTCACATAACCTAACTCACTTGCGGCGCTCGGCGCTTAAAACAACACTTGCGTCAATTTACACGTTTCTTTCCAACGTTCGCCTTAAGATATCGATTCCTAGATTCTGAGTCACCCTGAAACCTTTCCGTTGTGCCTGTTTTCCGGTTTTAAGCGTTAAAATGCCTTGCCAGTTCATGCTATGCTAAGATGTCATGATGCTTCAAGCACTAACTGACTCAACGGTGACATGACGCGGCTGAAGCCAAATTTCATTTTTCCTAGTTTAGAAAACGCTGAAATTAAGAAAGCTAAAGCTCTTAACTGAAGATGGAATTTACCACACATGCAGCCACATTTCGAAAAATGTTGATTGACCATTGCGTTCTTGTTCTAGCTTCTGTTGAAGTTCTTGAAAAACATTTCCAAGTTGTGTTTATGTCTTTTCCAATCTACCTTACAATTCACAAAAGAGCAGTTAAAAAAGCCAGCATTTCTCAAGTCCAAAAGAAAGAATGAATCACCATTAACGCTAAAATTAGAAAATGACCTGGCAAATGGATTTTAAAACCAGAGATCTATCAAGCTTCATGTAACAATTACTGTTGTTCTGCATGTGACTCTAGTCAACCTAATTCTAACTCATCCGACAAAGACAAGCATTTTTTTCTGTGCGGCGAACAAAGCGATTCAGAACCCGATTGAATAAACGATTTTTAGCGATTAAAAACTACGGTTTATGTGGATTAACGTAATTCACCTACGTCTGCTTTTGCTAGAGTATGAGCACGGTTCTTATAATATGTTTTCCATGGCTTAATTTGCACACTTGACAATGGGTGTTATAGACCTCTTTCTCCTTTTCTCGGCTCTGGTTGTCTCGGTATGCGGAAACTGGTCCCACTTCTTTCTTAGCGCCAAAGAAGAGGCTCGCAATTTAAACTCTTCGCTTTGTCTTGTTCGCGACGTCACAGGATTGTGTAAGAGTGATAGTAAGTCGTATTTTTAATCAGGCAACTAACAAGAACGGTGTTTAGAAGTTTGGGGAATGGTCGCTACCAGCGCTTTCAACCACGTCGACCTTAAAAAGAAGCAGCTTCCTATGCTCACATCCATTCTCAACAACGACATGGCGGAGTTGATCAGCCTGTCGGTCTCAGCTCCGAGACAGCGAAACGCACTCTGTTAGTTCTGACTAACTGCGGACTTTTAACATTTAAAAAAAACATAAGTGACCTTCTTAATCGTTTCAGTAAACAGTCTGCAAGCTCGACAACTCACCCAACTACAGGAGCAAATAGGAACCGACACAAAGACTCCTTTGCTTGTTCACGTATTTTTGAGTAAGTCTTTTGTATCAAGATCCATGCGGAATTAATGTCATTTTAGCTCGAGTAGTTGTCTCTTTCTTTAAGACGTCTTCCTACGTCCCAGATCCCAAGAAAATTAATGTGAACCCAAGTCAGTACACAGATATCTACAACGCTCTGATTAAGCCAGACGTTCGATTGATGATTCGCCACTACGGAAGAGGTCTTTTCGACGTCTCTGCCATCAACAGTCTGCTGTTGAAGAGATTCGAAGAGTCGTTGTCTCTGGACACGGATACCATCAAAGAGTTGCGCTCAATTTTCAAGATGGTCATTCAGATGGTGTTAGACCAGAAATCGACTCAATGTGACTTTCACAACAACAGAGGTACAGAGTTTCAAAAATCATCTTTCATCAAATCAGTTTCAAAAGCAAATTTTCAGTCCCTCTTATGTATGTGATGGTCTACGACGAACTTGAACTTCAAACTACCACTCTCCCAGAAATTGTTTACTATCCAAATGAGGTCTTCCAGGCTGTTGTTTCTCTTGGTAATTATTCATATGCGGCTAGTGTATTCTAAAAACACTTTAGTAAACGCTCTGGAAGACATGCTTTGCTACTAAATCTCCGAACGGCTGCTCTAGCACATTGGGTTGTGCAACTTTACCTTGTAATCCAACTTATTTAACAAATGTATTTGGAGCTGGTTGTGGATAAAATTGAATGTCTTTTATCATTAATTAGTTAGGTTATAAACCATTTTTGTAAATGCAAGGCGTACATTGAATGCCTTGCTTGAAAAACGGCCGACGTTTAGGCAAGCCGTTTTTAAGCTTTGCGACTGATAAGCGAGTAATCTTTAGCTGAAAGCATTTGTATCAACGAATAGTTTTCAATTGTCTGTCGCTTTATCAGCACTAATGAATTAGTTTTATCCAACGCCAGAGAGATTATACGTTGAACAGACTTAGCTTTCTTAATTTCAGCGTTTTGTAAACTAGGAAAAATGAAATTTGGCTTCAGCCGCGTTATGTCACCGGTGAGTCAGTTAGTGCTTGAAGCATTCGACGAATGAATTTTGTTGACATTTTCTGTTGTCCGTGTTCCCGGCGTTATTCTTGTTGGCGCGATTCGATTTAAGAAAATGTGATTCATTGCATATCTCCTCTGTTTTAAAATTCTATCTTGGAGGTACTAAGATAGCCAACTCACAGTTTATTTCGTTTTTGACGTTTCACGACTGCAAACATATGGTCGTGAACAGCAATTCAAAAGTTAAGAAAGAAGCTTGTGTTTTATGAGTTTAAACCTTTGCCAAAGCTTGTGTCCAAAGCTCTTCTATTTTCTCTTTTCTCTATTTCCAATCAACGGAACAATCGGTCAACTAAACTGATTAGGTGCAGAGCGGCGAAACGATTAAGCGCTTCAAAAACTTTACAGTATGCGTGAAAAGCCTAAATAAATAGATGACGTAAATGGTGTTGGGCTCTTTCTGGAATTTCGTAAGGGGAGTGGCGCAAATGTTTTGTTTTTAATGAAATTTGGCTTCAGCCGCGTTATGTCACCGGTGAGTCAGTTAGTGCTAGTCAGTTAGTGCTCAGTTATAAAGCGTTTTTTGGAGTTTGATGAATTTCAAATCTTGTCACAATTTTCGAGCAATTACAGTATACGTGAAAAGCCTAAATAAATAGATGACGTAAATGGTGTTGGGCTCTTTCTGGAATTTCGTAAGGGGAGTGGCGCAAACGAAAACATTTCAGCCAATCTTTTCTCTATTTAAAGGCAGTTACCGCTCGAAGCTATCAGTAGCGACCCGGCGGACTGAGTGTTTCAACGGTCTTCCTTGCACTTATTTATCATCATTCAGCACCAAGCGTCCTTACCTCACTCTGTCTTTTGTTTCAGAGCAGCTTCGCCCTTCACTTCCGCATGAGCACCTTGAGCAATTTCGAGCGATCGTCGTTCTTCTGACGTCGGACCTCACTGTAAAATTTGTTTATTCATTTAAAATTTGTTCTTTTTCCAGCCTGGAGACTGGCCTCACACGCCATTCGACGACTCCATGCGTCTCGAGAAAAGCTTTGAGAAGGAAGCGGAGGATCTACTCGAGAAGATTTGCGTTTGCGGTCCGCAACGTCTCCTACAGCGATGGCTTGCTTGCTGGTACGTTGAAAAGCCGTTTTCAGACCATGCGACACATTTCAGTGATTTCCATGGACTCCCATTCTGGAGAAGCTGATCGAGAAGGCAAACGGAGCAGGTCGAGATGAGGGGTTCATTGTCCTCCGTAAGACTTGGCTTACAAAACACTTTGTTGAGCTACATTTTAGGCATCCACGGATTTGGAACGCTCCAGGCGGGCCTCGCGAAGAAGACGATCCCTCCGGCCCAACAGACCCGAACAGCATCGTAGACAGGTGATCGCCGTCCTGAAATCTTCCGAGATTGCAAACACGCTGGCGTCGATGGACACGCGAAGAAAATCGCTTCCATTATCGGCGATGATGCTGGAATCAGCGTCGTCAGTAAGGACATCTTGGCCATCGCGACAAGGCAGCTCATCGCCACCCAAGTCAACGCCTTTCTCACAACGACGACGAGAAAAACAGAATCTGTAGGAGCAGCATGCCATTTTGCACAAACTAAGTATTTTCTTGTTAAGCGGCTACGACAATCTCGGGAGCTGTGGACGAGATGTACTCGAGTCTCCTGAAGACGGAAACGCTTCACCGGCGCCCTGTTCTGCGCCATGGCGGCCATTCAGCTCCATGAGTGCTTGAAGAAGAACACGGTTGAGAAGCCGGCCGCAGCAAACGGCGGCGAAAGAAACCTCGTCGAGGCCGAGAAGGATATGTAAATAGCTTTCTGCTTTGATCTCATGCTTAGATCCTAATGGAGTATGCTTCAATAAATGTATGCTATGCTTGTTTTTCTGTGCTCAAATCTTCTGCTTAAATAGACCTGTTTTCATTATCTACTTTCCTCGACTCGACTTGTACAAGAATTGAGACTACGAGTATAGCACATTTCACACATTTCACATCTTAGCATAGCATAATTGGCAAGGCATCTTAACGCTTAAAACCGGAAAACAGGCACAACGGAAAGGTTTCAGGGTGACTCAGAATCTAGTAATTGATGTCTTAAGGCAAACCTTGGCCTTGGAAAGAAACGTGCAAATTGCAAAATGACGCAAGTGTTGTTTTGAGCGCCGAGCGTCGCAAGTGAGTTAGAATGGTTATGTGAGATCGGCACAAGGGAATGACAAAATGTTTGCCATTAATTAGCTTTGGTTATACATCATGCTACTTATTGGAAGACTCGAGGCAGGCTTTTCCCAGAACACCTAAAAGCGTGAGGTAAAAGTGAACAAGCTAAACTTGTAGTCTTTCGAGCCACTCAAGAAACCAAGCCGCTTACGTTCCTACGGACTTAACTAATGCCTACGGGTTGAAGCGTTTGTTTTTCTTCTTACCGGATTTAATTTAATTCCCTACTTGGGCAAAACTATGACCAAGTTCTACACTAATGTCGTGCATAAGCTCAAGGAAGAGAATGCCACAGACTGCCAGATAAACGACGTGAAGAAGGTCGGAGGATTTGTCGAAGGGCGTACAGTAAGCAGTAAGTTTAACTGCATTTCAAATCTCTTAAAACCGTGATTTAGTGTTTGAGTTAATGGTTCACGATGCCAAATTTGTTGTAAAGCTGGAAGGAGCTCAAGCCACAAACCTGTCGAAAACTGTCGCCTCCAATATGATCAATTTCGTTGACCTTTTGTTTCGTCAACCTGTCGACCCAACGCCATGGGTAAGTTTGTCTTCTAGGTGCTTAGACTTAAAATTTCGATTTCAGCGAACAATCTGCAAAACAGTCAGCTAGAAGCTAGAACTCCTTATGAGTCAGTTTCCGAGCAAAGCAAAGATTCCAATTCTTGTTTACGCTTTTATTTGTAATCGATGCCGACGTCATTTCGTCTTAAAGGTCGTTTTTCAGCCCGGGCAGTGGTGTCTCAGTACTCTTGCAACCACATATGCTTAAGAGAAGAAGAACGCGACAACGTGAACGGTGGATGATATTTACACGTCACTTACCAAGCCCGACATCAGACTTCTCGTTAACCGCTACGGATCAGGCTTGTTCAATGACACTAGCCTGAAATCTCTCTTGTGGAACACGTTCAAGGACAACCAAGGTCTGATCGAACCTGACGGCATCGAAACTCTGGAACCCATCTTTAAATACGTGATTGATTTGGTTTTGGATTCCAAGGCTGGCAAGTGCGATAGAACTGAGTGAGTTACTAACAATGTTCAAAATTAGAGTCGTTTTTGTAGTTTTGTAGTTCCTTTAATGTACACATCCGTCTATAACGAGCTGGAGTTGAAGTCGCGAATGATGCGAAACGCTTACATTTGTCGTGGCCACCAGGCACGACCGTCGTCATCGCCCGGACAGCCCCAGCCACAGAAGGCCGTGAAGTCCGAAACCCAGCAGCCGCAAGAAGCTTCCCAGCTCCGGCCGTCGTCGCCGCCAAGAGGAAGAGCAGAAGTGCGCGCCGTCGCCGCCCAGCCCACCCGCAAGCCTGCAAACCTCGGCAGATGAAGCCCCGGCCGGTCCCGAAGAGAAACCACACGCAGCTGCTACAGTACCCCGTTATTTTAGGCCAAGCGAGAGGTGAAGAGTCGCGCGGCAGTGTTTCCGTTGTTGTCGTTGTTTGTTCTACGATTGTTTGCACCCAGGCGGCAGCAATCGTTTTCCGAGCGCGTCCGTAAATCCGTCGGCCGCTCGTTGTGTTCTCCCAGTTTGCGTTGAATAAAGTGCCAAGAGCAGCCAGTTATTCAACGTTTCCAGTATTCCTGTTTGGTGCGCGTCTTCCACGAAGCGCACTTAATTCCGTGTAATTGCATCGTGCTCGTCGCCCTGCCGACAGCACCCCAACTTGTCCGATCGATCTCCGGTGGAGAAAGATCAACCCAACCAGTCCTTCTGCGGATCGACTGGTCCTCGTTCCCAGAAGCGACAAAAGCGCGCTTCCAGGCCGCGTGGCACTCCAGATCCTAGATCCTTGTGGTCGGGAGTTTGGCGAGCAACTATCTGAAGTAGCGCAAGCTACCGACGAACCCCAGATCGCGTGGATCTCGCAAGAGACCAGCGAGACCCCACAACATTCCTGTCATTGCATTCTCTACAGTGTTGTCTCTGGGTAAGCAGCTAGAAACAAATTTAAGTGTAATGGCGTTTTGTTGTAGCGAACGCCATAGAAGACGGCCTTTGCTTTGCATAAGTGAAAAACGGTTTTTAGTAAGTTATAAACTGGATTACAGTTCGTACCTAACTGTTGCAATAAAATGTCTTCTGAGCTAAGTTTGTGAAGATTTCGATACAATTTGCATATGCCGCAGGTCATGTACACAGCGTGAGGAGCGCACTCTAAAAGTTTAAATTGAGAAATCCCACTTCTAGTTAGCCTTACTGCCCTCAGGAGTGACCTAAGCGAGAGAGACGCTGACCAAGCAGAGCTAGAAGAAGACTTTGGAATCCATGGTGAATGATGATCTGGCTGTGTCCTTGTCTTCTTTTATACCCTAAAGTAGTTCCGCTAAACAGTAAATATTGCCCTCCTCCGATCGAAAAGTGCACATTTGTTTGATCAGATTTCCTGCTATCTCCGTTCATATAGTCGTCAGTCGTCTTGCTTACAGTTAGGACAATACCATAATGTAGACACAGCTTTAATATTCACATCAAAAGTGCACTTTTTTGGCTTCGGCAACAGATCACCTTGTAGTGGACATAGGGTAGATTCGGTCGGGCGTCCTGCGACCATGAATCTGGAGGTTGGTCGGTCCTCTTCCTGGGAAGTGAGATCCTTTTGAGGGCTAACGAAGTAAAGTCGGCCAGAGACGTCGAACGTTGTTTCGCCTGGGTGACGTCGGTCGATCGGGCTCAGAGAGAGAAGAGCCAATGCACCATTTGCGGACGCGACTGTGGGAACACTGACTTTATGTTCGGAAATTGGTTTCAGATATACAAAAGGGGATGGGAGAGAGATATTACAACATCGATCTGTCGTCGATGACAATTATAGTGCACTTTCAAGCAAACTAATTTTAGGAGTTCCGGGTTCTTTTCAGCAGACTTCCAAACGCCGGATCGTTATTTCTGTTTGTGAATTAATGTCCGCAAACAGGCGACCATGCGGCACGTAACCTCCGCCGCAGGGGATATGTTTTTAGCATAGGTTTCCCGAGGAAAACTATATCCAAATCGAACCTTAATCTTCCCGACTCTCCCTTTTACGCGCGCCGCGTGTACGGTACGGTAAAAGCTCAAAACCCTAAGAAGCCTGCAAACCTGTGCGAGTTTTCTGTCATTTTGAGCAACGTTTCAATTTTTTAAGGTATTTTTAACTTTTTAGGTCATTTTCTTAATTTTAAGTTCAGATTTTAAATCTTAGCTTAAAAATTTTTATTGAAGTGCTGAAACACAGTTGCAATAATTCATTTGAAACACACTTAACAAAGTCTCGAGCCTGAATCAAAAGCGAAATCGAACGTTTCATCCAAAGGGTTTCGTTTTTCCTGAGCTTCAATCAATGTTTGAACCTGAAATGTTGTATAACTTCTGGTCCGTTTTCCATTAGAAATTTGAAAGTTGGCTTCTTGAACACCTTTGCGTTTAGTGCACTGCGTCAATGTGCAGCCAGCCAGAGTTGATTGAAATTGCTGAACGTGCTTCATTTCAAAGTCGCATTTTCCTCTTAGATAGAACTTGACTTGGCCATTTGAGTCTATCCATTTGTTGAAGACCGTCTCGAAGTAGTCGATAGTAAACAACAAACAACCAAGTAGCAGATTTCCGAGCTTTCCACGTTGCACAAAAGGAAACTGAAAAAGTTTGTCTCGAAAAAAACATTTTGTCAGCAGTGCCCGTCTGGACAACATGTACATGAAGGAGAAGTTGTCCGACAGCTTTACAGAGTTTGAGGCCGTCAGTAGCTTCTCTGGGCCAATTATCATTTAAATTCTTTGTTTTGGCTGTTTTGCGTGTTGAGATTTGCTCGCTTTCTTCTCCAGAATAGAGAATCTTTAAGCGCGTTGTCTGAGAATCTTTAAGCGTGTTGGCAACCAGGAATGGCTCAAGCACTTTCGGATGGAGGTCACCAGTGATCTCAAGTGTAGAAGAGTCCGGCATCGCGAAAAGGATTAAAGGAGTGTTTTTCTGGATAAGATTGGTCTAAGAAATAGTCTCCTTTTTTCGATGTGGCAATAGTGGACCGAATTCGACAGAAGCGATTCTCAGCTGGTCCCGTTCAATCTTGAACACGTCCAAACAATTTCCATTGTAGAGGTATTTTTCGTCAGAGATTTTTTCAAAGGACAAGCAAACATAGGACGGGGCACGTATTCTTCCAAGCTTCTTCCCAGATAGGTGGTAGTTTGTCAGCAGTGCCCGTCTCGACAACATCTACATGAAGGAAAAGTTGTCCGACAGCTTAACAGAGTTTGAAAAGGACTTCATCCATTCTCTGAAAATCGAATTTTGGATTAGCTCGGTCATTAACAAACACATCCGATAAATTATTTGCTGCGTCGCAAGGTCAGAATAACTAGCCGACAATCATCGATTGCTCCCACAAAGAAAACTCTCAAAAAACGCAAGAGACTTTTGAGCAACAATTTTCCAATTGTGAGCAATACATCTGTTGTGCCTTTATGGCTTATGGCTACATTTTTTTCAAACTACATAAAAATCGAAAGTTAAAGAAAGACTACAACCATAACATCAAATTTTGAATTTTTAGAAGAAATTTTAGGGATTAAGCTAGTCGAAAGATTCATTATTTTGCAGTTCAAAGGATCAGCCACTCGTTTTTGTGTCGCAAGACTATTGCGTTCTGCTGTTTGAGTTGTAAGGCTGCATTTCGTAGCAAGCAACCATCGCTTATGGCGAACGGCTTAGGACAACAACGTGCTAAAATATAAAGTAATGTCTTGAAATCGAAGATTAATCTTTTCGACAATTTGATGCGCTTCCAAAGATTCACTGTAATCTGTCGTAAGTCGTCCCTTGGTTCATTTAATCGCCTGAATTGTCGCCGTTGCGCCAAAATGCGTCTCTTGCTTTTCCTAATGTTAGCCACGCTGCTTAGCGTGAGCTATGGTAACTGGTCCACGTTCTCCAACGTTGCGTTCACGCTGAAGGAAATGAATTCTTCTGACTGTCAGATTAACGACGTCGAAAAGGCTAAAAATGTGGGTGGCATTTGCAAAATACCGGATGGTAAGTGCGTCACTCTAAACAGTTCCAACATCGCTTTTTTAGCTTTTGTGCAAATGGTCTACCAAGCCAAGTTTGTGGTGCACTTAAAGGAAAACGACTTTTTGCGTTTATCGAAAACTGTCGTCGATGACACGATGGATTTATTGGAGCTTCTATATCGGCAACCGATGGATAGCAAGACTAATTTCATGGGTAAACTAATTTTTTGACGCCAGATAATCATTATTTTTTCAGTAAACAAACTCCGTGACAGACAGATGTTGAAGCTCATAGGCGACTACAAAAACAATTCCATGATTCCGTTCTTAGTCCATGCTTTCATCAGTAAGTTAAAAACGCTCTTCTCAAAATAGCTCTTTTTATGTCGAGCCGTGGTGTCCCACTACACTTGTTTAGGATGCATGGGAGAAAAATACCGAGAGAACGTGACTTCAATTGATTCGCTCTACAAAGCCCTCACCAAGCCAGAAATCAGGCTTCTTATTAATCGTTATGGCACGGGTGCATTCAACGACACCGCCTTGAGAGCTCTTATTTGGAATACGTTCCAAGAGAAGCAGCAGTTCCTGAGCACTGATGCTGTTGAGACTCTCAGACCCATTTTTAAATATGTGATTGATGTGGTTCTGGATTCCAAGACGGGCAACACTTGTGATAGGACTAGCCATTTGAGTGGGTAAATTCAAGGTGTTCTTTTTTAAGTTTGCCTTTTTTAGTTCCCATGATGTACGCCACCGTCTACAACGAGCTGGAACTGAGATCTCGCATGTTGAGGAACGCTACCAGTGCGTTCGATATAGTGCTGTCATTGGGCATTGGGTAGGCACAATTCAAATTAAGCATAACAAAAAACTGTCGTTTTAGCCAACGCCATCGAAGATGGCCTTTGCTTTTCGTAAAGAGAGGATGCAGAGTTTAATCGTGTTTATATGACTATTTCATAAAATGCACAGAGTGATTATAAAAGCTGTGGCAACAGTGGGTTTCTAACACCTAATCCTTTCACTAGAAGTTTGCAATAATATTTGCTTTGGATTGTCTCAAAGTGTTCCGCATTTTACAGCCAATCGATTACATTGTTATTTGACACACAAACAGGTCGACTGTGGCATGAAAGACATTAAATAGCAAAAAATGATCGCTGACATGTGCAGTTTTGCTGCACGAGTTTATCGCATACATCAAAGTGCGCCATTCAAACTACATGGTTGGACCAAAAAGAACAGAAAATTGTTTTCAAATATGTTGTGCTTTACGGGATAAACTTCACTAATTTTTTGGGAATGAGTCGGTCAGGCTGAAGAGGGTCCTAAATTAGATTAGAGACGCAATTTGATGACATCTCACTGTTAAATTCTTCTTAAAACTGAAGAGAGCTTAGTTGTTATCACGAGTGATTTTACCATGTTTAAGAGGCATTTTCCAATCAATGGAACAATCGGTCAACTAAACTGATTAGGTGCAGAGCGGCGAAACGATTAAGCGCTTCAAAAACTGGTGTTTGCTCCTATTTTTTGGGTCGCACTGAACTTTAAAACGCACGCAAACAGGCATATTTTTCTCTATTTAAAGGCAGTTACCGCTCGAAGCTATCAGTAGCGACCCGGTGGACTGAGTGTTTCATCGGTCTTCCTTCCACTCATTTATCATCACTCAACACCAACCGTCCTAATAAAATTATCAAGCGCTTAAGGAGACTTTCCGCCACAAAGGAGCTAACGGTACTTGACTTTTTCGTATGTGTTTGAAATGTCTCACACAAATTTTTAGATAATACACGCGACCTGGAGATTGAACCCGAGATGTTTGCGCTGTTATTTACTCGCTTTTGGGTCTTTCACTGGCCTCTATTTTAGTGTCAAATTGGAATCATCAGCCTCCCTAACAGACATCGCAATAATGCTGAATTTTGGTTTCACTTTTTCATGTATTACTGGCTCTATTTTCATTCCGAATTCCTTCAGTGAAATCCGTCATCCATGGACCAAGGACCCTGGCCACCGTCCGGGAAGTCCTTGAAGCTACAGATCCAAGGAATCTGCACGTTACCCTAGTGTCCCAAGAAGAGTCCGCCACTGTGTTCAGGGGAGAAGCGGGGGAAAACAGGGGAGAAGCGCGGCGGCGAAACGGCGTGGCGGCGAAATGTCCAGCGGCGAAATGTCCAGACAGTTCATTTCAGATAACTCTTATCATGTCAACCAAATTTTGACCGGTCGGTCCTTCCTACAGAATGCATATAATTCCTATGTGTAGGGTTCGAAAAATTCGGTTGAAAATGCAGAAAACTCGATTTTGTTGACGTTTAGTTTTAAATGACACTGCCTCAACGCAAGTGACTTTTGAGCAACAATTTTCCAATTGTGAGCAATACATCTGTTGTGCCTTTATGGCTACATTTTTTTTCAAACTACATCAAAATTGAAAGTTGAAGAAAGACTACAATCATAACATCAAATTTTGAATTTTTAGAAGAAGTTTTAGCAATTAAAAGCTTTCGAAATTTTAGGGATTAAGCTAGCCGAAAGATTCATTATTTTGCACTTCAAAGGATCAGCCACTCGTTTTTGTGTCGCAAGACTATTGCGTTCTGCTGTTTGATTTGTAAGGCTGCATTTCGTCTTCATTCTGTCTTCATTTTTCTTTTGGATTTGAGAAATGCTGGCTTTTTTAACTTCTGCTCTTTTGTGAATTGTAAGGTAGATTGGAAAAGACATGGAAAACACAACTTGGAAATGTTTTTCAAGAACTTCAACAAGAACGCAATGGTCAATCAACATTTTTCAAAATATGGCTGCATCTGTGGCAAATTCCATCTTCAGTTAAGAGCTTTAGCTTTCTACATTTCAGCGTTTTGTAAACTAGGAAAAATGAAATTTGGCTTCAGCCGCGTCATGTCACCGGTGAGTCAGTTAGTGCTTTGAAGCATTCGACGAATGAATTGTCGACATTTTCCGTTGTCCGTGTTCCCGGTGTTATTCTTGTTGGCGCAATTCGATTTAAGAAAATGTGATTCATTGCATATCTCCACTGTTTTAAAATTCTATCTTGGAGGTACTAAAATACGCAACTCACAGTTTATTTCGTTTTTGACGTGTCAGCGTTATCTTCTAACAGCAATTCGAAAGTTAAGCAAGAAGTTTGTGTTTTATGAGTTTAAACCTTTGCCAAAGCTTGTGTACATGGCTACAAATAACAGAAAAAACGGTTGAATAAAGTGAAAAAATTGATAAAGCGTTTTTTGGAGTTTGATCAATTTTAAATCTTGTCACAATTTTACAGCAATTACAGTATGCGTGAAAAGCCTAAATAAATAGATGACGTAAATGGTGTTGGGCTCTTTCTGGAATTTCGTAAGGGGAGTGGCGCAAAGAAAACATTTCAGCCAATCACAAGCAAGCAAGATTATTTCATAAAATGCACTGTTTAAAGGCAGTTACCGCTCAAAGCTATCAGTAGCGACCCGGCGGACTGAGTGTTTCATCGGTCTTCCTTGCACTCAGTTGGTCCGCAACTGAGTGGATTTGGACTGGTTTAAAATGTGTTTTCATTTTCAGAGTTTTTCTCTGTGCCTGCCGAAAGATGTCCACTATCTCCAACTTCTGCACCATCGATAATGTTCTCACGACCGACCCTGAGAGTAAGCGGTCGCTCGCAAGTCTAAAATCTACATTTTGTTTAGGCTTCCAACCGACGGCCAACGCCCTGCAAGACCTTCATGGCTTTGACGACGGATTCCAGGACACCGGCATCGAACTCCTGAAGAAAGTCAAGGACGCTGTTGAAAAGGCGTCGGTTCAGGACGGCATTGTCACCCGTTTGTGACTAATTTAATAAATCCTGAATAGGGTTGGAAAATTTCAGTTGTCAAGTCGGACGCTGCATTCTGGAACCAAATGATCCAAAGTGGACCTCAAGACCGAGTCCAAATGACATCTTTGTTAACTTTAAGTATGTGAAAAAACACAAAAAATTCAAGCTTTTTTATTATGTGCCATATAGGAATTCACGGCAACACGGTGCTTCTCGACCTTGCCAATCCGGAGGCTCCCAACAAAACCGTCATCGACGCGAACCTCAAGGACGCCGTGAAGGTTCTGACGGACGCTGCTACCGCCAATAAGCTTGAGACCGAGAACACCGCGCGTGAACTCGCCCAGGCCATTGGAAGGCACGCCGGCCTTTCTAAGATTGCCACGGAAATCTTAGAGCGAGGAGTCTTCCTCCTTCTGAAAACGGAGCTTAGTGGAGAGACCGTCAAGGACGTTGATCGCAATAGTAAGCCGTTCACCTTAGTTCAGACTCTAACCAAGCATTTTAGCAACGACTGTCCTGGCGTCCACCATCGATGAACTCTTCTTGGAGAGTCCGATCGCTGGCAACACTGGACCCAAAGCTCTTCTGACGGTTCTTGGAGCCCTGAAGCTTTTTCGTCTCGAAAAGAAGCAGGCCGACAACAAGACCAACGAGAATCACGACAACAACGCCTAGATCCATCCTCAACCAGATCGTATCACTGTGGCCACTAGGCCTTTTCTGTTTTATTTGTCTTTCATAAAAACTATTGATCTATGAATGTGTAGTTTATGGGTTGAACGCATTTGTCGACGCTTCGCTCTCAAGAGTCGTCCGCTCACTCAGTTCTCATGACTCGGTTTTATCGCACGGCAGAGAGATTATACATTAGATAGACCACAAAGGTAAAATGTGATTAGCGGCGACAATGTCAACACGTTCTATAATCCATAACTAATATCTCGATAGGGCTTATCCAATAGGTGATAAGGCTGAAAAGGCCCATTCTCTCAGCTCTTGTGCATTTTCAGATGCGACGCGCTCTACCTGTCCTTATTTTGCCAGCTTTGGCTGGCCTTGCCTGTGCTAATTGGTCTCACTTCTATCAAAGCGCTATCGAAGAGATCCAAAACCTTCTTTGTGCCCTATGCAGGTTGTCAACCCCGGATTTTGCCAAAGCAAAGGTAAAACTTTAAAAGCGAAAAGTCTCAAAGTTAGGGTTTAGAAACCTGGGCAATTTTGGCTAATAATGCTTTCAACCACGTTGGCCTGCCAAAAAAGCAAGTTCTGGTTTTCAAGTCTGCTTTGGCAAACGACATGCCTGAGCTTATCGACCCAAGCTTTCCGACCTTCCGTCAGCTGAATTTCTTCTGTACGTTAAAGCTCCTTTGTAGAATCGATATGTTGAATTTCAGTAAATGGTCTACAAGCCCGTCAGCTCAATGAGTTACAAGAGAGAATTGAATCCAATCCAAAAGCAGCAATTCTCGCGCATACGCTTATCTGTAAGGTTTAGACTCGGAGTTAAGACAAAATGAGTTTTTTAGCACGCGCAGTTGCATCTCACCTGGAAGTGTACCCTGGAAGCGTTCACCAACAAACAGGCCTTCAGTCAAGCCAGTACACAGAGCTTTATAGTGCTCTAACCAGACCTGACATTAGAATAATGGTTCAAAACTACGGAAAGGGCCTTTTTGACGTCTTAGCTGTCAAACGACTTGTGTTGAAAAGGTTCCAAGAGACCGTTTGTTTGGACGCTGACACGATCAAAGAGCTAGAAGTCGTCTTTCAGTTGGTAATTCAAATGGTGATGGACCAAAAAGCTACAAAGTGCGACCGTCTTAGCAACAGAGGTAAATATCTTGTTGTTATCAGTATTAAAAAACTAATTTTCAGTTCCTCTGATTTATGCGATGGCCTACAACGAACTTGAAAATCGGTCTAAGCTTTTCGAGAGCGCTTACTATCCGCCTGAAGTCTTTATGGATGTGGTCACTTTGGGTAACTTTGCAACCGTTTTCGAAATCTTTATAAAGTGTTTTTAGTGAACGCATTGGAGGACATGATGTGCTTTTAAATCAAAAAATAGGAACGCGTACTAATATTTTCACATTTAACTCTGGTCATTCTATCACATTTTGTCCACTTTTCGCTTTTACAATTTTAGTCCTTTCTAGATAAATGCAAGACTACATATTATGTTGTTACACTACCTGAGCTTATGATCGGCTCAAAATAAACACGTGATAAAGGTCGTAATAAATTGATTGAATACTTTCCAAGTATAAGTGAAAATAACCTGATTATTAAACGATTGTTAACCGTTTGGACATTTCTTTTGACACGTTGACGTTAAAATTTGCAATATTAATTGAAAGCATGCAAAGGCTCGCGTTCTTCCGACTAGCATAGCTATTGGATAGGCCTTATAGAAATAATATTTATAGATTATAGAACGTATTGACGCTAAGTCGCCGCTAATCACCTTTTACCTTTGTGGTCTACCCAATGTTATAATCTCTCTGCCGTGCGATAAATCCAAGTCAGGAGAACTGAGTGAGCGGATGACTCTTGAGAGCGAAGCGTCGACAAATGCTTTCAACCCATAAACTACACATTCATAAATGTCATTAAACAAATGTCAGGTCAATTGTGTGTCAAATAAAAATGTAATCGAGTGGCTGTAAAATGCGGAACACTTTGAGACAATCCAAAGCAAATATTATTGCGAACTTCTAGTGAAAGGATTAGGCGTTATGAAACCACTTCTGCCACAGCTTTTATAATCACACAGTGCATTTTATGAAATAGTCATATAAACACGATTAAACTCTGCATCCTCTCTTCACGAAAAACAAAGGCCATCTTCGATGGCGTTGTCATTTGCTTACAAAGTTTTTATAAGTTTTGTTTAAATGGCTTCATGTTTCACCCTCATGAATCTATTTGAGTTACTCTTTTGAGGCAAATCAACTAAAAGTTAACAGGCTTGTTGTCATGTACATTTCATATGTCAGTGTCCTAAAAAATGCTATAAAGCAGTCAGATTTGTCATGCTAAATAAGTAAGTTACAAATTTTTGAAATTTTATACGGAAGGATATAAAATATAAACTGTTGAACTTTGCAAAATGTTAGGCAACTACAACGCACGATCAGCTAAAAACGTTTGTGAAACGTGGGTGCCGAAACCTATAAATCTTAAGAAAGAAAGGAATTATTATGACATTATTATGCAACGACAGAATTGTTGATAAACTCAGATAATTCAACTGTGGTTTATGGAACTTTCACACAAAAGGTCGCATTTTTGCTTAAGCCCCTTACTGCCTTACAGCACATTCACCTGACCGCTTGCAAACGCCATGAGGAGATATTCCTGATATGATGATAAGCGCCTTTACGGCCTTGGTTCCATTTTGCGGCCCTTTCAAACCAGTTCTTCTCAATGAAAATAGACAGTTTTCACCGCAAAAAGGAAATTATGTCTACAAAGGCTTAGTCATCTTATCAGGAATAGCGTTTTCTGACGTTTGCAAGCGGCCTGGTGATTGCACTGTGAAGCGATAAAATGTTCTGTTTTGTGTTTTCTAGTCTGGTTTAAAGAATGCATCACGCGATTTTGACTGTGCAAGGTACGGTTAATAAAATGCCGGTGAACATTGTCAGCGCGAACTCCCCCAAAGATGATGCGCCGTCATCATGCCGCTCTGTCGGTTTTTCTCTTGTGTAAGTTTCTGGAACCTTTAGGATTTCACCTAACATTTACTTAAGCGTTAGCGACCATGGCTCTTGCCACAAAAAACGACTTGAGCGCTTCCGCTCCAGCAGGTTCGAACCATCCCCAGCCTGAACCGACTGCATCTTTTTCTATTCCCACCACCTCAACGACGATTTTTCCGACAGCACCAGAACAGACTTTGTCTGTAATTATTCTCGTCAACGGCGCCGAAATCGTGGGACCCATAGATTTTCAATCCGTGAGCCATCAACTTTTGCTGCGAAAACTTGGATTGGTATTTCTAGTTGAAACGAACTACGTCCGAGCTTCTCAGACTGACCATGCCCGAAGAGACCCACATCAGTTTCATAAACAGCGGGCCGTCCCAGTGGACTACACTACGAGAATTCTCAAGCGAGAAATACATGGCCAGTCTACAACGAACTTCTAGTGAAAGGATTATGCGTTATGAAACCCACTGTTGCCACAGCTTTTATAATCACTCTGTGCATTTTATGAAATAGTCATATAAACACGATTAAACTCTACATCCTCTCTTCACGAAAAACAAAGGCCATCTTCGATGGCGTTGGCTAAAACGACAGTTTTTTGTTATGCTTAATTTGAATTGTGCCTACCCAATGACAGCACTAAATCGAACGCACTGGTAGACCAATATCCGTTCCTCAACATGCGAGATCTCAGTTCCAGCTCGTTGTAGACGGTGGCGTACATCATGGGAACTAAAAAAGGCAAACTTAAAAAAGAACACCTTGAATTTACCCACTCAAATGGCTAGTCCTATCACAAGTGTTGCCCGTCTTGGAATCCAGAACCACATCAATCACATATTTAAAAATGGGTCTGAGAGTCTCAACAGCATCAGTGCTCAGGAACTGCTGCTTCTCTTGGAACGTATTCCAAATAAGAGCTCTCAAGGCGGTGTCGTTGAATGCACCCGTGCCATAACGATTAATAAGAAGCCTGATTTCTGGCTTGGTGAGGGCTTTGTAGAGCGAATCAATTGAAGTCACGTTCTCTCGGTATTTTTCTCCCATGCATCCGCAAAACAAGTGTAGTGGGACACCACGGCTCGACATAAAAAGAGCTATTTTGAGAAGAGCGTTTTTAACTTACTGATGAAGCATGGACTAAGAACGGAATCATGGAATTGTTTTTGTAGTCGCCTATGAGCTTCAACATCTGTCTGTCACGGAGTTTGTTTACTGAAAAAATAATGATTATCTGGCGTCAAAAAATTAGTTTACCCATGAAATTAGTCTTGCTATCCATCGGTTGCCGATATAGAAGCTCCAATAAATCCATCGTGTCATCGACGACAGTTTTCGATAAACGCAAAAAGTCGTTTTCCTTTAAGTGCACCACAAACTTGGCTTGGTAGACCATTTGCACAAAAGCTAAAAAAGCGATGTTGGAACTGTTTAGAGTGACGCACTTACCATCCGGTATTTTGCAAATGCCACCCACATTTTTAGCCTTTTCGACGTCGTTAATCTGACAGTCAGAAGAATTCATTTCCTTCAGCGTGAACGCAACGTTGGAGTAGAACGTGGACCAGTTACCATAGCTCACGCTAAGCAGCGTGGCTAACATTAGGAAAAGCAAGAGACGCATTTTGGCAACGGCGACAATTCAGGTGATTAAATGAACCAACGGACGACTTACGACAGATTAGAGTGAATCTTTTAAGCACATCAAATTGTCGAAAAGATTAATCTTCGATTTCAATACATTACTTTGTATTTTAGCACGTTGTTGTCCTAAGCCGTTCGCCATAAGCTTGCTACTAAGCCACTAAGCATAAGCTTGTTGCTTGCTACGAAATGCAGCCTTACAAATCAAACAGCAGAACGCAATAATCTTGCGACACAAAAACGAGTGGCTGATCCTTTGAACTGCAAAAAATGAATCTAAAATGCTAAATTCTAAAAAGCTAAAATTTCTTTAACTTTCGATTTTGATGTAGTTCGAGTTGGGGCAACAAATGTATTGCTCACAATTAAAAATTTGTTGCTCAAAAGTCGTCATTTAAAACTAAACGTCAACAAAAGCGAGTTTTTCCACTTGAGTCTACAACTGATCAAAAAATTTATAAACTGTCATTGTTAGGGATTCGGGAATGTTGAGTTTAACTCTTGTACTGCTTGACGAAAACATCAATTTAACTTTTTTGAAAAGTGCGCTTTTTTCAACAGCACAACAAGTAGGAGTTAATCAAACGCTCAATCACTCTTTTCAGTATTGTTTGCAACAATTTTGTTTTTCTAGTTTGGTACAGCATTATCACAAGTAAGCAATAGTATCATTTATGTAAATGAACCAAACAAGTTTCACGATCCAATTAATTGAAGAAAAAAATTTTTTGTCACTTTTTACTTAATTTTTGAATTAATACAGGGTGACGCAAAATAGGGCACTCTAAAAATTTGTGTGAGACATTTTAAACACATCTGAAAATGTCAAGTACCGTTAGCTCATTTGACAGTTGTATGATTTTGTTTTTTCTCAAGGATAGTTTTGGAAGGTAAGAAAAGGAAGTTTTCTGTTGTTGAGCCACAATGAACGGACAAACAGCAGCTTTATTAATTCTTTGCTTGTAGAGAAATTTCTCGCTCTGCTTGTAGAGGACTGCGACGACGGAACAATTTGCCGGCCGAAATTAAATTAGAGCGTTATAGTTTGCTTGCGAGCGCCACTTTCAAGAAGAAACCCAAGCAGAATTGATTGTTCCGCTTCAAAATCGCCAATATAATTGAGCTGCCAAAGCGTTTTTTCATTACTGTCTCTCTTGGAAGCGTCTGGAGATGAACGTGTTTCTGCTCTTCTTCAACGTTCTTCTTGCCGAGAATTGCCGGAGAGCTCTCGTCGAGGCAAATGGATTCAACTGTGCCGCATCCAACTGGCGTACCAAGAACGGATCTTCTCAGGCAGAAACAGACTTTGTAAACTATCTCAAGCGTCCGTTAGACTCTTTTTTAACAACAGGACCCTGGAATTTGCAGAACACAAAACATGATCCTGAGGTCTTCTTTGCTGAAAAGCAGTCTCTTGAAAAGGTGAGTTCACATGCTTAAACAATTTGTAATAGTTTCAACAGGATGTCATATTGGCTACGTTGAAATCGCTGCAAACCCGCTTAACCACTCTATACAATAATGTCGACCAATATCAAGCATTTTTTCCCTACATCCGTCCGCAATTTGCTGAAAAAATTGCAGCAACCATTGAGGCATTGCAAACCGAGTCCTTCTCTGAGTTCTGCAACATTTGTCAAAAGACGAAGCCTGAGGAGTTGAGTGTTCAGGTAGAACTTCAAACTATTTTTAGTGTGTTTTAGACAGTTATCTTTATAGGAAGAATATGCATCGAAAACGAAAGCAGCAAGTTTTGAAAGGTTCTTGAAGCAGTCTATTTCAAATATGTTTTTTGATAAGAAAGTCTTCACGTTACTCCGCAAGATTATTCAAAGCGAAGCGCTGGCAATGGTTAGTTTGCGCACCTTTCGATTTAATTTTGGCACCTTTTGTCAAAATCAAAAAAATGAACATGCGAAACGTTAGAGTTTGAAAAACTGGACGTTCGAACAAGTTTTGAACATCTTTTGAACATCTTGTCTTGATTGGACAGTACGTACATTTCATGTCACACAGGCTTTTATCATGAAAGCAGAAATTCTGACACAAGGTCAATGTGCTGTTTGTATGTTTACCTGCTTTTGTTGTTTCTCTTGTTGAAGTTTTAATCAAAGAACTCTAAATTCCACCTTAATTAGTATCAACCATTTTACAACTTTGATTGTTAGCAATACCAAAGGCATAGATAGGTAAAAGCGATTCATAAAACGGAGCTTTTGGTGTACATTACAAGCTTTATACAGTCTGTTTTTTTTAATATGAGTTGCGACAGCATGCGCAGCGCGCCGAGGAGGATTTTCAGCGTTTTATGGTTGTTTTCGACGCGGTGATGTCGCCAAGTACATTTTTGGCTTCGCACAACGTCTGTAACGCAGCGAGCAACCATATTTCGCCAAAGCTTCGGAAAGTGGGCTCGCTTGGTCCCGCCGCAAAAATCCTGATTGAGCTCCCCGGCGCGCCGCGCATACTGTTGCACCTCACATAAAAAACAACCTACCACATCGAAAATTTGTCTTTTTTTTCACAGCTATCGTTTGTTGCATGTTGGTTTTCAATTACTTTTGAAGATCGAACAATTAGCTTTCCTTTTTAAGCTTAAACAGAACCCTTGCTTTGTTGGCTGCATTTTGAAAAGCCACGTTTTGCTTTAAATACATTTTTTACTACCCTTACTAGCTGCCCAATCTTTTCTCAATTGCACATTTTTTGTCTTCAACTTGCCTTTCCTATTAACTAGCCAATTTTTTGTAAGCGTCTTAAGCGTTTCCAAAAACTAGTTAGGCACTACTTACGTCAAAG
Organism: Steinernema carpocapsae; assembly: GCA_000757645.3. NCBI lineage: Eukaryota > Metazoa > Nematoda > Chromadorea > Rhabditida > Steinernematidae > Steinernema > Steinernema carpocapsae. The sequence goes on from AZBU02000007.1 coordinate 564,077, forward strand.
AGTTTTCAGTCAAATCTTGAACACTGATTCCCACTGTACACTACAACGCTTGTCCAAAAATTTCAATTTTTTTGTTAGAGTTATAATAACAAGTAGGTCAGTGACAAATTCAGTCACAGTCTCTATTTTTCATTGGTGTAAATCAATGGTCATTCCATTAAGCAAATGCTTTTGACCACAAGTCCTCGTAAAATTCAAAATCCATTTCAAACCTCGGATTTGTGTTTGAACCGATTCTCGTTTGATTACCTGATTACTAGCTGTAAATTTTGAGAGAATCGACTATAATTTTAAGAATGAAATTGGTTGATCAAAGACATGTTTTTAGTTCACATCTTCAATAGTGTGCGCACCTATTAACGCATTATCAGCAAGCAACTCCGAACGAAAATACGTTAATATTCTCCACGAACTAGAAAAAGCTAATACACACTTAGAACAATACTCCTCAGCTAATTTGTTGTTGTTTTGCAACGGTTTCCCGCCCATTAAGGCTGGACTAGTGCCTACCGATCCGGATGCAGCTTTGAAATTTTTGATTACTATCACTAGCACCATTCTTACCAAACCGCCTGTGTTAAGTCTTATCATGAACATCAAAGTGCTGCTTCACAGTGGAAACTCTTCAATTTGGGTACATTTTCACACACGCAAATCTTTGAGAATAATACATTTTTGCAGATGTCTCTAGTAAAAGCACTAAAAAGCATTCAAGATTGGACAAAAGAACATGAAACTTCTAAGTTAGTTGCTGTAAATAACGTTCGGTTCTGGAACACATCATTTGCGTTTCAAGCGTCTTTGGACAAAACGTGTCTTATATGTGACAAGCGTGGTGACGACCAAAGAACGGAAGTGAGTTATAATCACAAACACCTTCGATTTTGTAAAGTTTTCAGGAATTATTAACAAGCACTGCTTACGCTGAAACTTCAGAATTCTACAGGAAAGTGTTTGCCGACAAACTAAGTGTTCAAAAAACGAACGATTTCGGCAGACAACGTCAGCTATATCAAGTTAAGGCGATTCTAAATGTGAGTTTTCTTATTCCCAATTTTGTGCAACACTTCATCTAAGGTTCTTAGTTCTATTAAAATCAAATTGTATCTGTTTTTAGCTTGTGAACAGATTTGCCTGTACCAGACATTACGAGCAAAAAAATTTTGAAGACCATGGAGAAATGGAACAACAAGCATTTATAGAATTTGAAGGAATTTTAGCAAATCTTATCACGTGGGACGCCTACGAAAAGCGAAGACGGTTTTATCTGCGAGAAGCTTCTTATTGCGAGGTCCCGAAAAAAACCATAAAACTCACAAGTGTTTGGTTTAACAGCACGACTTTGCAAGAAATGCTAACGTTTCTTGAACGAGCGAGCAGCTCACCGATGACTGAAGTTAGTGCACTAAGCGACGAACTCCTGCAGAGCTTTGGATTCGGAATAAACTTGGCACAACCTGGTGATATGGTAAACACAACCTATGTCACTTCTTGAAGGACACGTACTCAGGACTTGGTAGCGGAAAAACTGCAAGAGCTCTACAATAAAATTGTGGAAGACTACAGCGATCTAGACGCAAATCTGGATAAGAATTTGTCAGCTGTTTCGACTTCCCTCAAATTTTTCCAAAAGGATTCAATAAACGTTGTCTGCAAATTTTGTGTAAACGCTAAAGTTGAAGAGTTGCTACAGGTATCTATTGATGGCTTAACATGTAAATAATCAAAGTCTATCAATTTTTTCAAATTCAGAAGCTGAAGGGGGAAGGAAGTACGAACTATGATCTTGTACCGGACAATTCGCTCTTTTACCAGTTTCTGATCAAAACCAATTATGATGAAAGCGCGTTCGACAAAGTGCGTATGCTGTACCAACGCAAGTTTACCTTCTACGTAAGTTGGAAAATTAAGTAACCACTCTCAAAAAGATTTTTTGTCTTTAAGTTCATGGTTGTATTAGCCTGCAATACGATTCAGAATAGAAATAGCTTTCCGCAATTCCATAAGACTGTAGTTCAAGATTATGGAAAAGCTCTGAAAGACTTAGAAAAATGGAAATTTACTCAAAAGCATCAAATGTTGTACCCTCACAACCATACTGCTTACTGTCACCATTCGAAAAATCCATTTTTGCACAGAATACCACATTCCTCTCCGATGGCGAAAACAAAACTTCTAAATTTTTTAAAATTAATCAACGAAACAATTGTTTCTACGTATTCTCAAACAGATCTTGTTGGCTATTTGTACGACTATTGGTTCTTTGAGGTACATTAGTAGTTTGAATTAAACTTGAATTCAATTTGTAGGGAGACGCAAGGAAAGTGGAGAATATCTGTAATACCTGTTTCCGTCACCTTATACGTCGAAACAAGCTGCATGTAGGCACATCTTTTCTGTCCGTTTGACAACAGCAGTTTTTAGGATCTTGTCTTTGATGTTCTGGCGTACGGCCCAAACACAGGGCTACATAAATGGGCGTTGGAAACTGAATTCAACATTGAATTTAAATCAAGACGTTTATTTTACCAGCAAGTTGGATTACTGAATGTAGGTTGATTTTACGTGCGTTTAATTCAAAGTCACGTTTATGTAAAGCTTGATGTTAAGACTGTTCACTTGACAGCGTTTGTTTATAATCAACGGGGCTGTGCGCGCTATTGCGCTAGGTTTCTGTTTTAAAATGTGTTTCAAGTCGGCGTTTTGCGCCTGCAAAAAGACATAAGCGCACCGATTTTGCAGTTTCATAAATTTTCTCGAAATACTGCAAATTCTAAATCATTAGGTTCTAAATTTTGCGCTTATTCGATTGTGCCCAAAACCACCCGCAACTGTGGTCAATTTGGCGTTTGCGGCACCAATTTATGCGCCGACGCGGTTGCTAAACCGACCGGTCCGCGGCGACGACGAAACGCGTGTAAAATCGCGCCGCTACCGTCACCCATATTCGCTCAATCAGGCAACTCAAGTCTAGAAATTTTGTGGCAGACGGACGGACACGACTGGATCCTTCTTATACAGGATTTTTTCGCACCAGCCCTTTACTTTAGTAGTTCTTAAAAAGTCAAGCTTTTCAATTTTGTTCGGCTTTTTGCGACAGTACCCGGCAGCAAAATAAAACACCTGTGAAATTTCGCGCAACACAAAACAGATAAAAAAGTGAATGTTCCTAGGGTCTGCGAACCTTTTGCTTGATTACAGTTTACTCTACAAGCGGCCATACGGTTTTGTATGGACTAAGAACCTATATAATTTTTCAGTTTATTCACCGGATATCATGTGCGCGATTAATGAGTCGAAGCGTGGAAGAGCTACAACAAGAAAAACATATTCATGAAGATTTTACACAAATGTTTGTAAATTTGGACCTTTGGGTTGGTTATATGAAAACTCACACCTTCGAATCCCGTAATGTTTTCAACGTTTGCGATTCCAACATTATTCGCAAAAAATCTTATTGGCACACTAGTAATGATGCGATCGCAAATAATAACTGGGGAAAAAATGTTCTGGATACGCTCAATCTACTTGCGAGTTCTCCGATAATGGATCTACTTGATATATCAAAAGTTACGAAATTGATTAGTTTTGGTATCAACTTGGCAAACATAGGCGGAAAGGTGATTTAGTGTCATGTGATCAACATTCAACCGTTAAATGTTTTTAGAACTCTGTAACTTCAGAAATTGTGGATAAACTGGAAAATATGCAGTTGAGTCTCAAACTATCATTTGCCGAGCTAAAGGACATTCTAAAGGTTCATAAAATAAGTAACCGCCTGTCGGACCTATTCAAAAGTCTAAAAACGCACGAAATACATGTGTGGTCAAAATACAATAAGGATCTGTGTAATTTTTGTGTTGAATACCAACCACACAAAAAGCTTCGCGTAATGCTTTTGTTTTTACATGTAGTACGTTGTTTTTTAGACACTTGAACATGAACTAATGAGTGAAACAAACCACGATTTCCAAAGTTTAATCGAAATGTTTTTGGAAGCAAATCGTTACAACGCTCTAGCTTATTATAGACTTCATGCCTTTGTTCAACGAGAAGCAGCACTTATAGTAACCACGTGTTTTAAAACTTTTTTTAAATGCATTTAAATTAGGCATTTGCAACAGGCCATTGCTTGGAATATACATCAATCAACGATTTGGAGCTCATAAATGACAGGAAAGAAGCGGAAGCCAACTTCGAAAAGCTTCTTTTTCAACTGATGGGCTGGAGCGAAATAGCAAAAGTAAAATACTGTTTTTACGGAATCTAAATAACTTTTAGAAAAACTGTTTCAAAACTGAGAATGTGGAGGCCGTGTTAAAGAACAGATATGCTAATAACAATTATTACTTGAACGCAGGAAATCGCGACCAGCATGTGAATTCTTGGCCATTTCACACGTTTGACTATGTTTCGGAATTGGTAAACATAGGCAGTGACATTGATAGTACCATTGGACGCCACTGCCAAATAACAGTTGCTACTGTTGTTGTCGACAAGCCGCATCAATCAGGAATTCAAAAGTTTCACAACATCAAGCACTTTGTGGAAGTCGCAAACATTTTTACAAGATGCCACCCTTTCATCTTCTTGATTGATCCTGACCGGTACATCAATCGCAAATCTGCACCCAAATCTGTATCTAATAACACCGTGGATCGTTCAATTTTAGTGTAATACAAGCCTACGCAATACAAATCTTCTAAATTAACATTTTTAGTTCTTTGGCTCATGACTATGGTGATCACGCAATCGAATCCAAAGATGTCGGAGCACGACAAAAAGACTTTGAAAGAAGAGTTTCTTCTGCAAAGGACTTCCAGTTCATTTACTTCCGAGTAGATTATGAGTGGAACCAGATGCATCGCAACATGGCCTTTGGCTTTTGGGAAGAAGGTGGAGGAGGATATAAGCAATGGAGGGGAGACTTTAATATTTGGGGCATGCGTTGTTATGTGTACAAAAGAGATGTGCCTTTTGAGCATAATAGTGTTCATACGGTTTGCGGTGTGAAATATGGTCGTCTGCCATTGACCTGCACTTATCCTTTAAACGAGCCTTCCAAAGATCCTACTTGTGTTCAGCAACAGGTTTTGTAATGTTTGTTTAATTGCTTAATGGCTGAATAAATTTTTGGAAAAGTGTTAGTGTCTTGACAGTTCTACATTCTCAAAATTGCGCTTGTCCCCAAGTCGGCTGTGATAATTTGGTACTATGCGTGAAGCCAAGACTTGTGATTTTTTCATTATTTTGTGAATGTTTTTGCAGATCCTGGCAAGAATATAAACGACTTGGTATAAACGTCTAATTGCATCTGAGCAAGTTTCTTAAGCTGGCACAGAATCTCCGGCCTACTTCCTCACTCTTACCAACGTAAAAACCATGCAAGGACACGCCAGCAACTGTCCCTATTTCTACGTTCACTAGGCTGTAAAAGACATTAGATGCATCCTGCCGGCGATGCTATACGGATGCAAACCCTGGGCCACAAAGAAGAAGGCAAGAAAGATACTTGCCGTCGCCCAACGCCGGATAAAAAGCAGGATGGCAGGCGTGCAACCAGTGGCTCCGAGGAGTTAATAAGATCTACAAAACCCAAATTTTGTCTTAAGTGCAAGTGTAAATTGTACAGCTAAGCGTATGAACGAGAATGGCGGCTTTTGGATTGGATTCAATTTGCTCTGACGGGCTTGTTATTCACAAGCATAACCTATCGTGTGGTCAATGCAACAGTGATGCACGCAATACGAACACCGAAACACAGCCGAACCACAGTTTCACACAAAACAACCGACTCTTCCAACCGAAATGAGGCGAAGTGAGCGAGCTGCAGACGAGACGCAACGTGCAGCGCCAGACAGAAGCCATTTCAGTCTTAGGCGGGAGCCTTTTCAACCTGGTGTACGGCTGCTGAGCGGTCGGTTCTCCCGTTCTAGACATGATCTTTTAGGCATTTGAGATCTCGCATCCGCCGACAAAACCCATAATTTTTTCGGAATCAGCTCGTCGAGATCTATCTGCTCACAAATTTTCAGCTTGATTTGAGAATGACTTTTCGAGAGGTTCCCTTGTTAATTTTGTTTGTTTTTACAGCATTAGTGTGTTTCTCTCGTTGAGCTGTGTCCACTTGCGTTACGAAGAGTTGGAGACACAGTGTGAATTTTCGAGAAAAGTCAAACTTTTTTAGCGAATTTTTTTCTTTGAAAAATTAACCAAATGTAACAAGTGGAAGCATTTTTAAACGTATTGAGATCTGCAGATTACAATGGTAGTTTTTTTTTTCCTGAGAGACTTACTTCAATGTAAAGAAACTAAGCCCGGTCAATGAAGTCTGCACACAGTCTGACATTAGGAGGTGCGGTTTACTCAACATCTATTATCCTTCCACCTGATACCTGTCCATTTAGATGTATTTTAGATGGCCACCTGTCATCATTTTTTTGCTTTTACTCAACTTCTCTTGTTTTCAAATGTTCGACTCACCAATCTTCTGGCTGGGTTTCTATACACCATTCATTGCGACACTCATTTACATATGGATTTATGAATTTAAGTAGTACTTCTCCCGGTTCATAGCTGCTCTCCTTGCGATCGACAGAGTTTCTTATGTGGACTGAGAGCTACAATACAAGTCAATTTAATCTCAAGCGTAAATAATTTGTTATGTCCTATTGTTTAAAATGTGAATGAATGAAGTTTCATGTCGCAAACACGTACCTTGAACAGCTCAAAGTTGACAGATGCTTTTTTGAATAGCTCAATTTGCTTAGACGTAAACCGGAGGTTTCTTGCGTAATTGCTTTTTAGGTGAATTGTGTTCTAGAGGTGCTTAAATACGTCAAATTGTGTTCAACAAAAATTGAAAAGCAGCTGTTAGAGAAAGCATAAATTTCTGAAAAACTTCAGATGACCCGTTTTAAATGTAGCTTGCGGTCCTCTGACGCAGGTATCTTGAAAGTGGTAATTGGCGCTTGTAAAGTTGTCATCAGCGTTTGAGAAAGTATTTAGAGTGAGAAGGCGAGTCGAAAGGGTATTGATTTTCTGTTACCTGTCGTCAGTCACTCAGCTGCTAATTCGCCAAGTATCTGCTTGTTTCCTGGCAACGCAAATATCTAGTCCTCAAGCAGTTCTCGTTACCACCATTACTTATTCAGCAAGTGCTGTACATTTTCCCAAGCTTTTGCAATGGGTTCTCAAGCATGGGAGAATAGAGGCGACAGAAAAGTGTTTGAAAAAGCTGTAGTGACGATGTCTTATCAAAGTTTACTTTAACTCTCTAGTCAAAGTTAAGATCACTTCACAGGTGACTTGTCCTGTTATCCACCAACTGTAACACTCGAGACTGCTGTGTCGTTTTTGCAAACACGTACTTTGAACAGCTTGAATTGGACAGATGATTTTTAAACAACTGGATGATCGGATATGACGCAGACAGATGGTTTTAAGTAAGTGTTTTTTTAGGTAAGCTGTGTTTTAATAGGTGCACAACACGTCAAACTGTGTCCACAAAATTGAAAAGCAGTTTTTAGGCAACTTTTAAAAACCTTAAAACCGTGAAAACCCTCAGTATGACCTGTTTTAATCTGCAACTTGCGGTTCTCTGACGTAGGTATCTTCAAAGTGGTAATTGGTGTTTGTGAAGTTCTCATGAGCACTTGTAAAAATAATTATGGTCAGCGAGCAAGCCAAAAAGGAATTGATTTTCACCTGTCGTCACTCACTCAGCGTCTAATACTCCAAGTATCCGCTTGTTTCTTGGCAACGAAAATCCCAAGTCTTCAAGCAGTTCTCGCTGCCACCTTTCGTTCTTCAGTGCTTGCTCTCACTTTTTATTTCATTCTCCCACAGGTAAAACGATTTTCGTCAATTTTCTTATGACCTTCTCTCTTTCAGCATGGCGATCTCGGCTAATGTTCTTGCAATCATCATCGTGACGTTCACGTGGATAATCCGCCTGGCGTACAACGGCAATCGCGATCCACGCTTTGTCGCAATAAGATTCTTCGGCTTCCTCTGCGGCATGACACTGTGCTATCAGTTCCTGCTTGGACTGAAGCATTTCGGTATTAACGTCATCTGAAGACACTGGACACTCAAAAATCCAGAAGAAGATGTGTAAAGCGTACATGTAATTCTGTGTTCATGTAATTCTGTTGTTTATGTGTTGCGTTGGTGAATAAAAGTAATAATAAAAAAATTGCAAGTGTTTTTGTTTAATTTGTAAAATTTTGTAGGATTTAAGCACGTGACACTGATTTCACCTGTAAGAAAATCTGTGTTCCTGGTTGACTTAAAACCATTGATTGGTTTACGTTGCTTAAAATTTCATTTTGTGCGTGTTGTCCAAAAAATTACAAAAAGTAGCGTTGTATTTGCAACTGCAGCAGAACGCTTGTTGAAACAATTTGATATCAAACTGCGGCATTACACAACTTTGATGCCGACATGTGTTAATGCAGAATTACAGGGTGGTCAAAAAAAACTTAGACTAGACAGGGGGCAGAGGCATGTCTGGAAATCGCGGAACCACCGGGCGGTTTTGCGTTATTTGTTAGCGAAACCAACCGGTCGTTCCGGACGAGTGGGCTTGAAATAACTGCGCGGCGCGATTTCCAGACGTGCCTCTGTCCCCCTGTCTGGTCTAGGTTTTTTTTGGGCCACTCTATGAATTTCGTTTGAATTAAATGGCAACTTTTCAACTTGAAAAAACTTTTTAACTTAAAATAAAAATGTCAACTACATCTTTTAACAAATATGATTAAGGATACAGTTTGTTTTTAAAGCTTTAACAACCATGTACAGGGATGAGCAAAAAAATTTACATCCATCGCCAGATGGATGTAAATTTTTTTGCAGCCTAGACAAAGCGCTGACCAGACAGAATTGGGTCATTTCCAACATACTGCTCGCAAAAAACCGGTCGGTTTCGCAATGGCGCGAAACCGACCAGTCGTCTGCCACGCGTTCAACAACAATGAAACGATTCTGTTTGGCCCGTTAACTGTCTTGTCAGAAAGACGATTTTTTGTGTCCCACCTTAAAAGGTTTTCTTTATCTTTAACTTGAAATTATTGCGGTTGTTTTTGTTTGTACAGTGTCTGATGGCTACGCAGTTAAGTGATATTTATATAAACATCTTGGAATATTGTGGAATTGCACGTTTTTTAGATAAATTGCTAAAACACTTGAAGCGAATTTTCAAAGTGCAACTATAATTGCGCCATTTCAAAAAATTGAATCTACAAAACAACTTTAATAATGATATAAATAATTGCCAATGACGCAAGTTGAGATAACAAGTCGGCTATCAATTTTTTAGGATGTAGATTCAATTATTTTCAAATTAGTGGACTTGTAAATTAGTTTTCGGTTTTGGAGTCTTAATTGGATGCCTACCTGAATTTCATCATGCACTTGATTTGGCAGGTTATCGGAGCATGAAGGATATTGAAAAGCTTAGCGGTTAGGCCGGAAACGTTAGTCTGGATCAGGCCGTAATTAATTTTTCCACCTGTTGCTTTAGAACTCGTCATTATATCCCTAGCACTTCCTGTCACAGAGAGTATCATTAATCCGCAGCATTCAAACAAAGTCATTTTGAAGGCAATCTTCCTCCTTGCCTTCATTGAGTTCTGACTTGACTGAAAGGTAAGCTTGTAGAAAAGCTTTTTACGCGGCATTCCCAATTCAAGGCGATGGTTCTGTTCGGTCCTCTTATCTTCGTCCTGCTGACTCACGCTCCAAACATTATTTTTGCGTTTTACTTGATGGTTCGTCGAGATCTTCTCTTTAACCCTTATCTGATCGTCGGCTGGCTCATCTTCATGCGTGTCCTTGGTGTCCTGTGGTATTTTTACAACCTCTAAGGTAAGCTATGCTACTTATAAAAATTCTTGACACTGCTTTTGAAACCGTTTTCCAAAAATAGCCTGCCTGCAAACAAAACGTCATTTTTATGCAGCAACTGAAAAAAGTAAAAACAACAGTTTTAAAATGGTCAAAACATGTAAGATAAAAAAACGCCCTGATAGCCACTTTGCTTTACTTACGTTTTCCTGCCTAACAATTAAACTGCTGCTCTTTTTGTGCCAACTCTTGTTTGTTGTTATGATGACTCAATCCCTTAGAAAGTTCACACATGTATCTGCTATGGAATTTTTTCTCTCAGTTTTTAGGTCTTCTACTAGTCCAAAACCTCAATTCTCTCAGTAGTAAAGTTTCCTCCAATTTGCTTTGTTTGTCTTTAATCCGAAAGTGTGGATTTTTCACTCTGGGACGAGCGAAGGACACGCAAGTTATTACGAAATTGCACCTGACACTCTTATCCCAAGGGTGGGTTGCTTGACGAACTTTCCCTTTGTTTCCCAGACACACAGCATTAACCAAACCTTTTTCCGCAAATTCTTTGTGCCACATTTGAGCTGTTTTTCTGTTAAAATTGTGCTTTATTTCAGCATTTTCATACGATGCTAATATTCTTATACATCGCCCTCAGCCGACGTCTCACATTGTTTCTTTTTATGATGCTCTTAGTGGTTGCGATTGTCACCTCATTGATGGTTTTGCTTTCTCACATGCCGGTAGGCTCTTTATAGCACAAAAACGTACTACAAGAGAATCGAGGATTTTAGAGGATTGCGTCCTTCTTTTCATGGTTCTAATGACATGCGTTATTCCAAAAAAAACATATGCAAAAAATAGTCAAAAACGACAAATAAAGGTATGTCCATCTTGAGACTGAAAAAGTCAAACGACAAGTGTTCAAAAGCATGCACAAAGTATGTGATAAAAATGGCTTTTCAGGTTTGATTGTTTTCTTGTTTTTCAGGCGCCACAAACTACGAGTCATTTTGTTCATTAACTCGTCTCTGCAAAACCAATTTTTGTTAAATAAATGTTTGTTTGAAATCGGTATTTATCTTCAAAATTTGGTTGTGACCGCCAACTATACAACTACGCTTTCATACATGTCATTATCCATATTCAGGTATCGATCAGTCTGTATGTAAGCCAACAGCCAATTAAAAAGATTTGTTGTTGTCGCACTTGCTTTGGACTCTGCGCATTAAGCCATGGGAAACGGAACCTTCCGTTGCGTGTTCTTGGCTTTGAAAGGCTGTACGCGACATGTTTCACCTGTCGGTTGTAAATGAATGTTAGTGCGCCCTCAGTCCTTGTCGTATAGTCAAGCAACGCTGAAACGTTGCCAGTCCTGACTTTCAGCTGTGTACAAAGCCAGCGCTCTTAGATTGAGTTGCGTGTGAATTTTTGTATCACAACATCGAGTGCTCATCCACGTTGGCTTTAGTTTGCAGAAATGTTTGGCTCGTTTTTTGATTCTGTGGTCAACATTATGGAACAGACCCATTATGCGATCTTCATTATGCTCATGTGCTTTCTCTTCTACGTTCTCTACAAAATGAACGATCAGAACATATTTTACGTTCCTGTCTTCATCGTCTTGGCTGCTCTGTGTCTCATGGTAAACATTCGAGTCTTTAAAGACATGGAGATGCTCTCTGAGGAGCAGGTGAGCAAGTGGCTGAAGTAAATGGGTAAGTTTAACTTGATAGGTGACTAAGAATTTATCGAGCATTTTTTAGCCACAATGGACGGCCTCATCTTAAGTGTCTGCTCATCCTGGACAACACGCAGCTTATTTAACATTACGCACCATATTCTCATCCGTAACTCCATATTTCCTTATCTCCCCCTACGATCGTCTCATTTGTGTTTGAAATTACGTTTATTGTGCACATAAATAACATTTAAAAACGTGATTTTTTGCTTGAAGATGGTAGAAATACCACACGGGAGATATCTTGAAGGTAACTGTTTCGAATTATGTTCAAGTCGGCGCTTCGCGTCTCCAAGGAGAGTAGTCGGCCAGACTCAATGCTCAGTCGCCGTTTTCGCGGTTTCCTAAAATTTTCGGAATTTTGTGCAGAGTTGATTGAGACCAAAAACACCCGCAACTGTTGCCAATTCAGCGTTTGCGATATCAATTCAGGCGCCGTCGAGGTCGCAAAACCGACCGGTCGAGGGCGACAGCGAAACGCGTCCAAACGCAAATGGCGCAGCTACCGTAACCCGCATATTGACTAGAAATTTTGTGGCGCACGCACACACGGACACGTCTGGAGTTCTCCTTTATTTTTTAAAGGATACTCAATCAAAGAGAATCAATCAGTTTAGCACGCATTCGACATGTTGTTTGTTGTTGTACTTCTTTTGGCCTTTGAACAGTAGGTCTGGGAAACAAAGCTGACCGAGGCTTTGAGAGATTTTTCGTGACGTTTTGCACCGGTCAGAGATTGAACATTCAGGTCTCTCTTACTGTAGTTTTAGTCTTGTCTACCTCAAATTAATTTGTCCTTTTATTGGCCTGAAGACATGTGGCTGCACCTGATCATCTTGCTGGCTTGTAGTCCGAGCTTCTACCTGCTCTATCTGTATATTGTTCGAGGTCAAGATCATATGTACCTGGCATTTATATGGTTACTCTTCATATGCTGCGGTCTCCGTTTGCTTGGAGCGTGGCTATGCAAGTCGTTGTTATTCACTGCAAAACTTGAAAATTTTTTTAGATGAACATGAACGACAGCTTGAAATGACTCTGCAACATTAACAGTGCGGGTGAACAAAGGTTTATTATGCTGGCAACGGTTCATAACTGTGTAAACACTGCAACAGTAAGATAGCCACATTAAGCAAAAGCTAATTTGGCGTCGCAGTTCTCAATTGTAATAGAAAAGCCCACCTGTTTCAGTTCACTCATGAGTGTAGGCGTCGTGCGGCTTCTTTCCTTTCTGCTCATGTCCGGAACTAAAAAAAATTTAACTTTGAAGCTTTATTTTATGAAGATAATTCATAGATATTGACATTTTTCAGATGACATTACTGATCCCTGTCAGGATCTTACTTTCACTCTTCGATTCTCGTTTACTATTGAACATTCTTATCAACTTTGCCCCTTGTTTCTAATTTTATTAATCTACTTCTACAGGCACAATCCCGAGTTTTTGGGTTACACATTAACCTTGCTGACCATTACGTTAGTTGGCATTCACGTCTTCCTTGTTTATATGGTCAATTTTAAGCGAAAGCATGTAGAACTTTTGAGACTTATCGGTAAGCAACACAATTACTAGAATTGGTGTAATAAACAATTGTTTCAGCTGCCTACGACAGGATCATTGCTTAAAATCAATATCGCTATGCTTTAAAGTCTTCGTACATGTTTTCAATAAATTTATAGTAAGAAGATGTAAGCCTGAATCTGACAACTTTGAAGGCTATGCAAAGGGTGGATAAATCTACCCTCTCAGTACACAAACAAAAAATAAACAAAATTTGCAATTCTGATTTTTTTCTTAAACCCGGAATTATTAGGCTATGTTGAACACCCTTTTGAAACTCAAAATTTCAGAAAGTTATAGAAAAATGACGGACAGAAAATCACAGGCCACGTGATTGCAAAATGAGTAGGCTACAATGTAGTATTGATGAGCTTATGCGATAAGACAGCACCGAGATGTACGTTCTAATAGTCTCACATGCAAAGGTATAATTGGACAAACGACGGTGAACGTCTTTTTCCCACTCTTTGATTATGGTTTTGGTCTATGGTGCTTTGCATGGCTATCGCTCTGCAATAATGCATTCTGTCTAAACTACTTAGTGCGTGTGAACGTACCTTCTAGATCTCTGATGATCGCTTTTGGTCTTTCGGCTCTTTATAATCCGCTCCGTGCCGCTGATCAACGGGCTATACACAATTTTCTTTCCTGACCGCCGATAATTGATGAGCGCCCATTCCGTCTCTCCTCAGATAAGCTACCATCCCACGCTCATTATAGAATCAACACAGGTGCTAAGAAGGCGGGACCGGTGCATCTCTTTCAGCGGCGAAGCGCAGTGTACAGCTCTCATCTCCATTTAAATAGAAACCGTTATTTTTTCGTTTTCGTCGTCCGACCATTACGAACTGAACGTGCGATGTTTGTGCCTGGTCTCACAAAAACGTGATAAATGGCGGTTGTAAACAATTCCATTCGATTTCGCAACTTTTTTGGCAGTTTGCCTCGCGGCACCTGTTGACATGTCGTGCCTCTAGCTAAATGTATCACTGTTGTTTGTTTCAGATCAGTGCTTAGCAGATTAGAGTAGACTAGACTCTCGACAGGACCACGGATTGCCTTCACTGCCAAAGTAAGTGTTTTGCACTTAGTTATAAATGAACCCTTGCAAAAGTAACACATTATTTACAAATCTTCGAATGAATAATGATTCAAGTTATGAAGCTTAATTTGTTCGCTTTCAGAACACTTGATTTTGACGTCGACCCTTCAGTTATGCCGCCGAAAGCACGTAAACGCAAGGTGCAAAAGAAGCAAACAGTGGTTGGCCCGTTCCAAGGTAAATTTAACGTTTATATAGACGGTTTAAAAACTACATTTTTAAAGCCAACAATAATTTGAAAGTCTTGAGGAAATGTTTAAAGAGCTCAAAATCGCAGATATGCTTTGCAAATTAACATGTTAAGTGGTGTGTGGAAAAAAAAAGTTAAACCTGTGTTGACCGTATTTTGGTCTACACGATTAACCGCACAGCCAACAACACCATTCTTAAGTTTGAAAATTGATAAGCTAAGGGTGGCATCGAACCCGGATCGACTGCGTTGCAGTCTAGACGCTTATATCGCTTATATATAAACGGCTATTGATCCAATTTGCGTCTTGAAATATGTTATGTGGGGCAGAATCAAACCCTTCTTGAGCGTTTAGTAGGTTCAACGCTTAACTGCATGACCAAATGCTCAAAAACAAAGAACTGAACACGTGTCCACCGTTTAGAGTTTAGACTCTTAACCGTATTTGAGTCTACCTAAAACGATTTCTTTTTTCCAGCCTCCTTGCGAAATGCTCCATACGCGTTCTGCCATGACGTGTGCTCCTATCTGCCACAGCTGAGAGACCAAAGCCTCTCCCAGTTATCCCAACTTACGGGGGATTGGTTAGCGGCTGCCAAAGTGGTTCGAAAGAAATTCAAACGCTTCAATCTTAGAGTCAACGCCCGGTGCAACAATTACTGGGAGTATCTGATTGAAGATAAGGACGAGGAGGACGAGAGCATTAGTTTTGCAGAACTTCAGGAGTTCGACACAAACTTCGTAGTCTTTTACAAGTTCGAATTTGGCGATGAAGACCTTCAAGGCATTCGGATTCAAAAGACCAAATTCCTGGATGAAATACTTCCTTTCGCCGCCAAACGCGTCGACCGCACGGACGCTTCTCTCTCCATTAGCAGTTATCCATCAGCAATCCCTCCCCAGCTTTTAGAAATTTTTTGGGACGATGACAACATCAAAAACTACACCTTATCTGAAGACTCGAAAATGATGCCCTTCCTGATCCACAAGCTCACCACTATCAAGCACATCAAGAAATTGACGCTGCTCGGCTACTCCGAAGTCAACTCTGCTTATACTTCGAAGTACTCTAAGATAATCTTCGACAAATTTGAGAAAGGAGAGATCGACCACCTACAGGCAGCTTCAACCGACATGGTCATTGACTTGGACATGGCCATCGCCATTATCCAGCATTTCAAGAAGACCAAGGGCAAGAAGAAGTTCTTTTTGGAGTCGAAGAGGGACTTCAAGTTTGCTCATCTTGCTCCCCATGTGAAGGACTTCGGCTACAAAATGAAGACAGTGAACAGGGTGAACGAGCGCACCAGGATCATCCGCGAGTACACGTACAAAGGAAGCAAGCTGTGCCTTATTAACGAGCCCCATCCTGGGTACTCCATCCGTTTTATTAACTTGTAAAATGTGCTATTTTAACCATGACATATTTTAAATACTCAGGTGCCATAAACTATTTTTCATTAACGAGACCGCGCGCGCTATTGCGCGAAGTTTCAGTTTTAAAATGTGTTCTGAGTCGGCGCTTCGCGCCTCCGAAGAGGTCTAAGCGCACCGATTTCGTAGTTTCATAAATCTTTTCGAAACACTGCAAATTATATATTATTCTGTTCCAAATTTTGTGCATATTCGATTGACCCCAAAAACAACCGCAATTGAAACCAATTCGGCGTTTGCGGCGATAACGAAATGCACGCAAACGTAAATGGCGCCGCCACCGTAACCCGCGTTTGCTCAATCAGGCAACTCGCGTTTAGAAATTTTGTGACAAACGGATGGACGGACGGACGGACCTACGGACAGATATTCACTGCACCTGTTTTTAGACTTTTGATTAAACCACTAAAAACGTTTTTTTATGTTTCAATTGCCAGATTTGCCAGATGCCAGATGTTTATTGGAAACATTTCCAAACTTTTAGGTTTTAGGCCGAAAGATTTATCAATGGTCAACTTAAAATTTCTACACAATGCGTGATAAGATTATCAATTCCAGGTAGTGCTTGGTCCGAAATGCCGCTAAATGGTAAAAAAAACTGAATGAAAAATACTGTAAAACCGTTAAATCCGTTAAATTCAAGTCAATTCAAAATTGTAAGTACTTCAAGTTGCTTTTCAAACTGGGAATTTTATACGTCATCTTTTTAGGTTCAATGAAGTTTGCACGCAGTGAAGTCTTTCAATTGCTGCCCCAGCGCAAGTCGGAAGAACCCAACTTCTTCCCTAACAAATGGGTTGTAGCTGCCGAAGTCGTTTTCCCGAAATTGAAGCGTATTAACATTGAAATTCAGATACAAGACTCTCAAAGCGAGTTCGAGTTGTGGAAATACTAAATCAAGGACAAAAGGACGACGAGACAACCACCTACACCTGGAATGAGGATTTGGAACTGCATCCGGACTAAGAGTTCTTCTACAACATTCGACTAACCCAAGCCTACACATATTATCGTGACAACATTTATCGCCATCCGATCACCGAAGAAGACGTTAGAATCTAAATTTTCCCTTTTGTCTGTCATCACGTTGACAACGCAGAAGGCTGTTTGTCAATTTTTACTATTTGTCACTACGTGTTACCAGAATGAATCTTGGACATCTTCAAGCAGAAGTCACGAATCATGTTCTTCAAGATCCGCGGTACCCGGAGAGTCCCTTCTGCATCACTTGACACCATCTCTCCTCTCAAGCTGGATCTCCAAAACTGTTTTGATAATTCTACCGCTGAGACAAAACTACAACAAAAGTTTTCTTTCTGGACAGCTGAAATACCTCAACACTTACGGAATAGAAATCGTTTTCGACTTTGACGTCAAAATCATCGACTTCTTCAAACAAGCCAAATGAGAGAACAAATTCAATTTTGAAAAATGTTGTAAGAACTTTACGTATGCGGAACTGGAACCTCATCTGAAGGATTTTGTCTTTAAGAAGAGAAGAGTGTGTTAAAAAGTGTAGCTCGCGTGCTAGAGAGCTTGCTCCACGTGAAAAACCGACCTACTAGCTCAGACGCAAATACACTTTCCCTGGCGCATCGAACACGTTGGCATTGATACACATTGATAAGAAGGGATCTGTCGCTTTTGAGGTGTCTTAAGTGCATGTATTAATAAAACGTTTGCTGAAGTTTAATGAGAAAATATTCTGTATTTGGTGTGTTTTGGTTCGTAATTAACTGAGATGTTTTGCAGTCTGTAATGATGAAACGGACCTCGAAAAAACGACCAAAAAATATTTCACAGTTTTACGCATTTTTCAAAAGCTCTTTTCTTACATTTTTAGTCCCAAGAACGTATTCGAGCCACTACACCCAAATGTGCAAACTTTTGAATCGGTTCCCGCGCTTTTTGGCCGTGTACGATTTGTTTCCAATCAACAATTGGTCTGTTTTGGTCTAACGCCAAAAATTAGGCACTTGATCAAAAAAAGAAATGGAACCTAACAAGGGACACGCGTGACACTCCGATTTGGCTAAAAATTGGTGCAAAGTTAGATTCGATGGCGCTGATTACAATGCGTGTAGTCTCAACGGTGCAATATGCAAAAAGCATCTTCATAGACTTGAGTACTTTCCTGGCACGTCAAATAAGCTCATTATTATTGATCACCAAGAAGATGTCTCGTTTGAGGTGTCTTAGGTGTGCATGTTTGATAACATCTTATTTAAGATATACGCCTCTTTTATTAATTATTTAAACTTAAATGAGTAAAAGTTTCACGTTTGATGTGTGTATATTGTAGTTTTGAAAACGCGCCTGAGACATTCTTAAGACACTTTTTTCAATTCAAATCATGAATGCCGAATGTGCGAACTTTCGAATCGATTCCCGCATTTTCCGGCACGCGAATTGTTCGCCATTCGTATAGCAACGCATTTTCTCGTGCTCTTTCTCGTGCTCTCTCGTCGTGCTCTTCAGCAATAAAGCAAACGTTGGGTGCTTGATCAAAAATCAACCGTGAGCAAAGCTTGTGGAGAACGATATGGCTCAGCCTGACTGATCATTGCAAGCCTAAAACTTTTCACGGCTTCACGCTTTTAGAATCCAAATTGAATCAAGGAGTGAAGCATTATGGAACGCGTTTCAAATTCAACTGCTAAATTTAAACTCCATTTGCGGGCAAAGAAACGTTTCTTGCTTATTGAGAAAAAGAAGGCAGCTCAGAAAAATTTCCGAATTGCTGTGCTTTTAGTGTATTTGTTCGAAACACAGCTCAACAACAGTAAATGCTTCGCAATCTCGAATGTCAGATGGGACCGCGAAACCGCGAAACATTTCAAAGTTTTACGCGGCATTTCTTAAGTAAATTTTTCTCACTTTCTAGTGTCAAAAAGCTATCCGATCCTAACACCCAATGCTGCCTGCTTCCCGCGCTTTTTGGATGACCGCGATTAGTTTTGCTTACTCGCACGACGTTAGCGGTTTTTTGACTTTTCTGTGTAGTTCTTGCCTTTTTGCTTTTGTCTTGCATTGAACCTTTTGAAGTCTTCATCTTCCATTACGTTTTTGCTTTCTTTCAGGTCCAATGGAGTTCTCACCCTACGGCTTCTGTCACAACGTCTTCAAACTGCTGCCTCAACTTAAGCCGAAAGACATCATCTTTTTCCGTAACGAATGGGCTGCCGCTGCACGAATCGTCACTTCAAAATTTGTCCGTCTCAACATAGAAATCCAGTTAGAACGTCTGCCCTGGGCGTACAGAATTACTAACAAGGACAACGAACGAATCACCTACACCTGGAATCAAGTTTTGGAATTGGAATCTGACTACGTGTTCTTCTACGAAATCCAGCTAACCGGAACCATCCCAACTATAAGCCATGAAATTCCCGAAGAAGACGTCATGACTCAGATTTTTCCTTTCGTCTGCCAGCATATCGACAACACCGAAGGCTGTTTGTCAATTTCTCATCGCCCTAACTTTATGGTGCCTGAACGGATCTTCGACATCTTCAAACAGGAGTCCAGAATCAAGTTCTTCAAGATCTTTGGTACCCAAAATGGAGAGTCTCTTCTGCATTACAAAATCGACACCGTCTCACCGCTGAAGCTGCATCTAAAAATTCCTCTTTATGATTCACAGTCCGAAAAGAAACTGCAGGAGAAGTTTTTTTCCGGGGAGCTCAAATACCTGAAAGCCGTAAGAACCGGAATGGAAATGGATTTGGATTTCGCCGTCAAACTCATCGACTATTTCAAACGAACCGAAGGAGAGAAGAAGTTCTACATTAAACTGCGTAACGACTTTACCTACAAAGAGCTGGAGCCTTATGTGAAGAAATTGAAAAAGAACTCACGTAGCAGAGAACTTCGTGCGCTTGAAAAAGAAATGCATCTTCACAGATATGAATTCTTGTTTCCTGGAACGTCGAATAAGTTGACTATTATTGATCATCCAGGGAAAATCTCTTTTGAAGTGTCTTAAGTGTGTATGCTTGATAAAATCTTATTTGTTATAAACGATGCTTTGCGCTGGAAAATCGAAAAGACTGAAATGAGCAGAAATATGAAAATTGACCAGCGAGGAGAGAAAAATCCGATTATCCCAATTCCTTCATTAACCAACGGACTGCAGTCACCATAGTCGTTATCACAAAATTCATGCGTCGTAACATAGAAATCAATGAAAGACTTCAAAAGGGAGTTTTTGTTTTGGAGATACCGAATCATATAAAGAGACGACGATACTAACGACCTAAACCTGAATCAAGTCGTGGAACTGGATCCTGATTTATGTGTTCTTCTACAAAATTCAACTGACACAATAATTCAATTGCGTATTACCGTGACAACGTCAACCGCCATACGATTACCGAAAAAGAGGTTGTGACGCGAATTCTGCCTTTCGTCTGCCAGCATGTCGACAACACAAAATCTGTTTGTCTATTTCTATTTCTCATCTCGACCTTCTCGTGCATGAAGAAGTTTTTGACATCTTTGAGCAAGAGTCAAGAATGAAATTCTTGAAGCTTAACGCTATGGAGCACCCGAACGGTGTCCGAAATGTGGAAACCTTCTTATGCCACGAACTTGACACCATCTCTTCTCTCAAACTGAATCTCTTAAGAAGAGGAGAATGTGTACTAGTGAGTGCGGCTAGCGTATTGGAGAGCTTCGTGAACGTCAGAAACCCAAATATCATTTCAAACGTGAATACGCTTTCGAATTTCCTGTTTGTGTTCAGTAACCGTCAAATGTAAAATGACCTTGAAATGTTTTACAGTCTCAAAAATTGGAGAAGAGGACTCGCTTGATCGAAAATTTTAGTTGGCATTCAAATGAATGGAATGCGATAATTTAAAAACCAAACACAAATCGAACGTGTGAACTTTGCATTCGGTTTTAGCGCTTTTTTGGTAAGCAGGTTGTTTACGGCGCGCGTACGTGAGACGCCAGATGCTTACGTTGTAAGCTTTTAGGCCAGTTTTCGTTATTTGCAGCTTAGATTGAGTAAGTTACACTAAGTTATTCCAGCATATCAAGGTTGGATTTAGGCTGGTCACAACATTGTGATCGAGATTGAGTTCGCACGTATAACACAAGCTGTTAAACGTTGAAAGTTTTTGGACCTATATACCTCCTCTTATCTGTAGCCTGCACCAGGTTAGTTGCGTCGGCTTTAATTCACGATTTCATGTCTGAATTTAGACCGATCGACCGAGATTCTACCATTTTTTTGAGGTCCAACAGCGACGCCTGCAAAACCGAACTTGCGATCTTTCGAACTCACTCTGTCGTCTTGTTTGTAAACAAGTTGTTTGCGACGCTCGTACGTTCGACATCGTTCTCTGTTTACAGAGTTTGCATCTGAAATCTGTTGCCTCCACTAGGTTAGTTACACCGACTTCAATACAGCATTTCAAGTTTTAATTTAGGCCAACCAAAACGTTTGACCAAGTGTCGACCATTATTCTGCAGTTCAACAGCGACGCTTGTGACTGTTTAAGGCTATTCGGCCTGCTCAGCTCCTATTAATTGATACAAACCCGCTGCACTTGCTAAGTAAGTTCTTGTCTCGCTTTTGTTAATGTTCTAGGCGAGCGAGACACGCGTTTTTACAACATGGAAACCTTTAGCCACATTGCAACATTTTCCAGCCGGATTCGCGGTTTTTACATGTGTTGTAACGTTTTCCGTTTTTAGGTATAATGGAATTTGCACCCTATGGCTTCTGCCATGACGTCCTCAAACTGCTGCCCCAGATCAAGCCCGAAGACCCCATTTCCTTCCCTAACGAATGGGGTGCAGCTGCCAGAGTCGTCAGTCCAAAATTCATCCGTCTGAACATCAAAATTCAGATACACGTGAAACTCTTTCAACAAAATGTAAAAGAGCGCCCATGGACGTACGAAATTTCTAACAAGGACGACAAGAGAATCAGCTACACATGGAATGATGTGTTGGAAATGCATCCTGACTACGTGTTCTTCTACGACATACTTCTAACCGAACTTGACCCTGAGCCACGCCGTGAGTACTGGCAACGCAGTGGAAGCTCCGACGAAGACGAAAACCCTGAACCTCCTCATTGTAAAGAAGAAGTGATGACCCAGATTCTTCCTTTCGTCTGCCAACATGCCGACACCGCAGAAGGCTGTCTGACAATGCGTTTTCCTTACAACTACGATGTATCTGAAGACATCTTCGACATCTTCAAGCAGGATTCAAGGATCAAGTTCTTCAAATTCTACGGAGTCAAAAATTCGGAGCATCTTTTTCATCACAAAATCGACTCCATATCTCCTCTAAAGCTTTATCTCGACACTGATCTCTTTCATTGCGACACTATGAAAAAACTACTTGAGAAGCTTCTAGCTGGACAGCTCAGATACCTCAATGCCGGAATGACCGTAAAGGAAATCGATCTCCGCTCCGTCGTAAAAATCATCGAATTCTTCAAAGAAACCAAAGGAGAAAAGAAGTTTTACTTTAAGTGCCGTCGGAACTTTGCCTACAAGGATCTGGAACCCTATGTGAAGGAGTTTACGTTCAAGCAAAGAAGAGTGATTAAAGTGACCTCACAGGTTAGGGAACTTCAAGAACTTGGGAAACAAGAGCATCGAGCTAGACGTGAATACACTTTGCCTGGCACGTCGAACACGTTGGCTATTATTGGATATGATATTGGTAGGAAGAAATTTGTCGCTTTTGAGGTTTCGTGAGTGTGTATGTCTATGGTCCATAAAACGTATTTCTCGGTATGTCATCCGTCATTTGGTCTGTGGTCCCGTAAATGGGGCAAAAAGGGACAATTCAGTTGTGGCAACGTGTGGATTTTAGATTTTGTCACCAGACAAATATTGCTCGATTTTGTAGTTTTATTAGAATTTGAAAAACAATGACAAACTGAACTTGCGAGCTTTCCAACCGGTTTCAGTGCGTTGTTGGTAAACAGGTTGTTTGCGATGCCTGCACTTTCAAAATTTGCTGATGGCTGTGGACGTCATTTCAACTCCTATTAACTGATACTGATCACCTGCACTAGGTAAGCAAATTTTGCTTTCATATTGGAGCCAGAGCTACCCTGCAAATATGACCATTTTTTGACTTTACAAGCCATGAAAAAATGCTGCAGTTGACGTTTTCAACCCGGAATTCATGATGAGATTAAAATTGATGAGCAGTTTGTTGTAGTATCTTCAACTTTGTCATTGAAAGCCTAAATCGGTAAGCTATTTCCGATTCTGGAATAGCCCCCCATAGTAAAGTTTGCATGGTTCTGCTTGATTTTTTGACCTTTCAAAACTCACAATCTAATAGTGTTTCTCTCATTTAGGTTCAATGGAATTTGCACCCTGCGGATTTTGCCACGACGTCTTTCAACTGCTTCTTCAGCTCAAAACCGAAAAAACCGATTCTTTCCCTAACGAATGGGCTGTAGCTGTCAGAGTCGTCATCTCAAAAAACGCGAGCTCTGGACGTACGACTCGATATTTAGTGAAATCGATTGGCTTTGGACCAAAAAACCCTGGTTTACACGATGCCATATCTGGCTCGGAAGAAATTACCTGGGATAAGGTCAAAAAGCAGGATCCAGACTGTGTGTTTTTCGACCGTGTCAAGGTCGGTGGGATCGGTTGGGGGAACACAATAGAAAAGGAAGTCTCGACAGAAACTCTTGTTACGGAAATTCTACCGTTTGTCTGTAATCATATAGACAGCAGCAGCGGCCACTTGTATCAATCCTGTCAAAACCTTCTAGATAATGGCTGGCGAGCACTAAATAGGGAGCCAAGAATCAACTCGTTCGATTTGACTTAGGACTGGGATATCAATCTCACCCAATTTATCCATCACAAAATCGACACCGTTTTCCCGCTGAAGCTGAATCTTCAAACTCAATTGGAAGAGCATACAATCCAAAATCTATTTTTTGAAGTGTCATGAGCGTGATCAGTTTTAAAATGCATCAGTAAAAAGGTTACTAAATTGTCTCGGGTTGAAGCGAACGAACTGTTGAACTTTCCATCGCATAAACAAAGTTTCGCGCGCAGAGTCACATATAATTTTCGCTTGTTTCTACTAGAACGGGTCGTTATCTTTGGTTTCAACTAACTGAATATACTGTTATTGGCTGCTTTCACACTTACACTCGTCAATTAGGATAAGGTGAATAAATTTAGTTCAAGTTGACTTTTTGATAATTTGGTTTTTGCGTTAATTCTTCATTTTAATTCTTCATTAATTCCTCAATTCTTCGATTTTTGACTTAAATTTTTTAGAAGCTTAAGATTTGTAAACAATCCTTTAATAAATAAAGGAGAACGATCCAGACGTGTCCGTCCGTCCGTCCGTCCGTCCGTGTGTCACGAAATTTCAGTTGCCTGATTGAGCGACTGCGGGTTACGGTAGCGGAGCTATTTGCGTTTGCGCGCGTTTCGTTGTCGCCGTGAACCGGTCGGTTTCGCAACCGCGTCAGCGCCTAAATTAGTGCCGCAAACGCCAAATTGGCCACAGTTGCGGGTGTTTTGGGCTCAATCGAATATGCGCAAAATTTAGAACCGAAAAATATATAATTTGCAGTATTTCGAAAAGATTTATGAAACTGTGAAATCGGTGCGCTCACGTCTCTTAGGAGGCGCGAGGCGCGAAGCGCCGACTCAGAACCTATTTTGAAACTGAAACCTCGCGCAATAGCGCGCGCGGCCCCGTTGATTAACTAAAAGTTTGCAAACTAAAATCCATATGTTCAGGCAAAATGGACCTTGCACCCTATGGCTTCTGCCACGATGTTTTCAAACTGCTGCCGCAACTTAAATTGCAAGACCCAGAAGACTTTCCTGGTGATTTGGCTGCAGCTGCCAGAGTCTTGATCCCCAAATTCAAGCGTCTCGATATCGAAATCCAACTGGACAGTCAAATCTGGAGATGCAGATATAGCAACAAAGACGAAGACAACGAGAGCTGCACTTGGGAGGAAATTACCAAGCAAGACCCGGACTACGTGTTCTTCTACCGTATTAAGCTGACCTACTGGCCTATTTCTGGGTTTGAGGTCTCAGAAGAGTATTTTGTGACCAAAATCATGCCATTTGTCTGCGGTCATGTGGACAACATCGACGGTCATTTAAAAGTTGTTCAATCTGGATTTGAAAAAATGCCAGAAAACGTTTGGGATATTTTGAAACAGGAGTCTAGAATCAAGTCTTTCGATTTGACTCCAAAAATGGATATAGGTCCATTTATCC
Organism: Steinernema carpocapsae; assembly: GCA_000757645.3. Taxonomy (NCBI): domain Eukaryota; kingdom Metazoa; phylum Nematoda; class Chromadorea; order Rhabditida; family Steinernematidae; genus Steinernema; species Steinernema carpocapsae. The sequence goes on from AZBU02000007.1 coordinate 589,190, forward strand.
ACCACAAAATTGACACCGTTTCTCCGCTTAAGCTGATTCTTGATACGCAAGCTAAAATGGATGTTATGCAAAAACTGGAAGCCAAAGTTAGCACTGGTGACCTGGTCTATTTGGATATTATGAGGACGGATATGTCAATTAGCCTTGAATTTGCTCTTAAAATCATCCGGTATTTCAAAGAGACCCTGGGAGAAAAAAAGTTTTATCTCAAAGCAAAAAAGCATTTTCCTTATAAACAGTTGAAAGCCCATCTTCAAGGTATGCGTCGTGAGACGAGAACATCCAACGTTCAAAATCCACGAGTTGTTTTCAAAACTCAATATGTTCAAATGCGCTCTCACACCTTCACTTTGCCTGTAACCAATTGTAAACTGTGCATTCAAGACTATGAATGGCCTGCCGATGTGATTGTCTTTCAGGTATCCTAAGCTCATTTCATAGTTCTTCAATAATTTACCTTAATACTTGTGTTTCAAACCTGTTTGTGACCCTGTAGTGTGTCTGTAGTTTTCAGTTTTGACAGTTTTGTGTGCTCAACCATGAATAAATCTCTACAAGCATGAAAAGCCTTTAGAAGCGATCAAAGTCATAAAGGCGAAAACCCAACCTTGTCCGAACGTGCGAACTTTTCAATTTGCCGCAAAATTTCAATTGACTTTGGCGCCTGTGCAATATGATCAATTCTCACGTCTTTCAGTGTGTAAAATATCAAATTTGCTGTTCTTCTGGTTTTATTCTTATTGGTTTCAACTGTCAATTGACGCTAAACGTGATGCGTGTCAACTTTGACAATTTGAAATAGCATTTTGCGTTTTTTTCTTTTTCAGCACTTTTATAATATTTTTTGTATTGTGCTTTATGTTTCAGGTTTTTGTCTCTTTGCCCAGTTGACTCCAATATAACGACTTCGAAAGAGCGACTAAAGTTGAAGCAATCCCACGTAAGTTGATTTCTCATTACACACAATTAGTCAATATCATGCCATACTTTAAGCTCACGCGCGCTACTCTTTGCACGCAGTTAAATTTGACGCTTGCTACATTTTGTGCTTCATTTACATTTTGATCGCATAATAGAGTGGTTAGTATCAGGGACCGCCCCGCTAAAGGTCCTGGGTTTGAGTCCCAAAGGCGGCATTTGATTTGAGTGCGGTTTCTGATCGCCCAAAAATTTCGGTGGACAGAAAACAAACCGTCAGTTCTTTGTTCTTAAAACCAAAGTTACTAATTGGAATGGCGTTTTTTGCTTAAGCTGTCCATAGAGTTTTTTGAAACCCGTGTAGCCTAAAGTCGAATAACGTGTTTTTGCAAAACGGACTGAAAACAAACAGTTCTTTCAAATTGGCCTAAGCGAAAAATAGGCTATTGGGGACCAATGATTCCGTGTACATTTGCACAACAAAAAGCAATGCACTTTTGGACCAAAAGCATATTGGCACTACTTCTGAGACTATTGAAACTCAATTCTCTTCCATTTATTTCTATTTTTGTTAATTTCAGAAACCATGGAATTCGCTCCCTACGACTTCTGCCGATCAGTCTTCTCTCTCCTTCCTGAGATCAAAAGCAACCACCATCAGCAACTCGAAACCCTAAAAAACGAATGGGGAGCAGCTGCCCGATTTGTTCGTCAACAGTTCAAGCGTCTCAACATCAAGATCCAGATGGACTTCCTCCCCTGGAAATACGAGATTTCCGATGTGGATAACCGGATTAACTACAATCTCAATGAAGCCTTGGCCTTCAACCCTAATTATGTGGTTTTCTACTACGTCGAGCTCAACATGGATGAGTACTTGGAACATGAGGTGTCAACAGAAGACGTCCTGACCAAGATTCTACCTTTTGTGTGCCAGAAAATGGACCTCAAAGCTGGCCATCTCACAATAGAAGCTCGACTCTCCGATGACGTCCTCGACATCTTCAAAAATGAGTCAAGAATTCCTTTCTTTGTCCTCTATGGCCACAAGGACAACGTAATCCCGTTCTTGGACCATAAACTAAACACAGTTCAGTCTATCAAACTGGTGCTTTATCGCTGGTACGACAACGCTTTGATGAACAAGATTGAACAAAAATTCCTGGCTGGCAAATTGGAATATTTTATTGCTGAAGACGTGTTTATCAAGGCCCAGCTTGCCATCAACATCATTAACTATTTCAAGCAAACCCTTGGAAAAAAGAAGTTCTACTTTGAAGCCAGGCAACGTTTTAGCCTCAACAAATTAAAGTCTCATCTTAAGGGGCTGACAATGAAGACGACAAACGATTTTGGAGATGAACGAAAAGAATATACCTTAGAGGGCGGCTCGAATAAGTTGACTATCATTAACATGCAAAATACTGTTGCGTTTATGGTTTAAATAAAATTTTGTTAAAAGCGCTTAAATAAAATACGTGAAAACAGAGAATCAGTATTATAGAAAAGTACATCTGAGGATTCAGAAAAAGACTCCAACGGAATTATTACGTTTTTCAAATGAATCAAACATTATTTTCGATACAGACCTCTAATCGCTTCCGAAAATTCTTCAAAATGCACACGTTTTTTTGTCATTTTGAAGCTCCAAAGTATTCTCAATTCAACTTCTTGCTTGTTTCTGTGTTATAGTATTGAACGTAAATTCTGAACTACAAAATATTCAGAAAAAATTTATTCGAAAAATCCAGTTTTTGGGCAGTCTGAAGAAATCTTGGTTAGACCCTTTCGTCAAAATGAAATTTTCCATTTTAGAGGGTTCCAAAATTCTAACATTACTAGTATAGCTCGAAGATGAAGGAGATATAACAATCCATATTCATCTTTACATGTCGATCAGTAGAATGCGAAACCCTGCGGAATGGGAACGCGGGATGACTGAAACGGCGAGCGCGGGAAGGGATGTTTGCAACGTATAACTTTGTCGCTGCGTAAAAGTAGATTGTCAAATCAGTCAAAAAAGAGATTTGTTGCCAATTGAAGCAACTGATATATGAACCAGCTTAAGTTCCCGTTACAAAACGGTTAACAATCACAACACACATTTTATTTTAGAACGTGTAACATGACAAGACTACAAAAAGCAAAACGAAACATAAAGCTAACAGCTAAAAGTAAAGAGTATTAATGAGCCAGTTTAAGACTCAAACCAATTACGAGAAACAAGAATGCGATGGAACACGGAGAGATTACATTGATACCGTACTCAATGTCCAAAGACGCCCTAGAGGACAAATAAAGGAGCAACCAAATTTGACAATATAGACTAAAGGAGGAGTACACTTGATTGGCTTGTTAACTACATTTTCAGGACCCATGCTTCGACGTTTTTTGTGAACATTGCGGTACACGGTAGTGATGGCCGATTCGTTAATTTTTATAGATGTGTTACGATTAATGAGGGCGAGGAAATAAGGAAACATGACGCTGAAAAAGTAGTTCCTATGAGCAGCAAGAGCTGAATAATCTTCGTAAGAGCAAGGACGGTGAAATTCGATCTGGTGGATACGATTTCCGGTCTAGCCTTTGGATGCCAGCAAACAAGAGATACTTGCTGCCGAAATCGTCTGTGATAAAAGAACAAACAGTTTCTGAGTTCTTTTCATGAATGCAAACGTAGAATTCTTCATTTTTGATTTGCCAAAGTCTTGCCGCAGGTTCCCAATTGTTGGGTAGTTTGCTGGGTTCTGGGTTTTTAGTGTCGTTGTAGCTGTGGGTTAACTAAAACAAAAAAACGACAGAAGTCGTAAGGCATTCTATCCATATTCCTGAAAAAACACTGACGACCTCAAAAGCAGAAAACGGTTCTCATATCCCATGGATACGCAATTCTCATTTGAGAGTCATGATGGGAGTGACATCGATTAAGAGGCTTGTAGTCTGGGATACGGAGCCTCAAACGATATGTCAACAAAATTGGTCTTCTAAAACGTTGCTTCTAAAAAGCAAAATGCATGTTAGGAACTATATGGAGAAGTCCTACATTAAACATTGGAATGGTCAACTTACTCTCTACTCAAAAAGCAAATCTAGTTTTGATAGAAAACAGGAGAACAGTTAAAAACGCTGTTCGAACGGACACTGTTACGTTTTTGTGGAGCACAAGTTTTAAGTCCACTATGCGATGTTGTATGCGAGAGACGTCTCATTAAAATTCAAATTTTAGTAAAACAACAATGAAATATATTTTGAACGAATGAACAACTAGGTTATAACAGCTATCAAAATTACGCACCAGAATGCCGCTTCTGCGCCGCTTCATTCGGAACAGTGTGGAGGAACGCTCGCCGCACTTCCAAACTATACTCAACTGACATGTTGTAAAGCCCTGTTCCATTCTTGATTCTAAATTCCATGACGTCCCTCTGGCCGCGAGGCTGAACCTCCTGGGGAACAATGACAGTTTCTGCATCATCAGGAGCGAGTCGATCCAAAGCATGCTGCTTCACATCCTCAAACGAGTAGCCCATAAGAGCGTCTAGCAGAAATTTCTCATTTTGCCTTGAAGTCCACAGTTTGATGGTCTCTTGCATCATTTCTAGAGTTACGGAGAGTTTTGTAGAGCTGGCATCTAGCTTACAAAAAGCCTCGTTTTGGATTCCAAAGAGCACAAGGTCCTCGGTTTTCTTTGGCCAGTCCCCGCTCAAGACTATCTGCATATGCTTTGAATTACTCATCTTAGCCTCCAAAAACGTGTAGGTCTCCTTTCCATTATAGAAGAGCGTCATCTGCATTATTTGACTAAACTTAGCAAGCTCACTGAAGACTCTTGGAAGGATAGCTGACGTAGGAGACAAAACCTGCTTGACAGTTAGCTTCGATGGCTTCATTAGCATACTCCCAGCAAGGGGCAAAAAGCTGTTGAAGAACTCGTCCATCTCCATGACATCACGGGAGATAGATGACAAAGTGATGCTTTCAAATTGTACATAGTTCGGTTCTTGGTTGCAATCGCGAAATTTCTCGAGTGAAACGGCATCGGCTCTGGGCTGCAAAAAACGGCCACGCTGGTTTTCGGAGATTGAATATTCAATTTTGCCGTCTTTATTCCCCTCGAAATTGAGATGAAAGACATGCAGGCGCTTTTTGTTGGCTTTGATGGCATCAAACCAAGGGCCGTCGAAGAATTTGTCGATTACTTCGTCATCGAATTGAAGCATCGATTTGGGAAGTTGCGACGAGACGCCTTGGGCGAACAGGAATGGGACGGCGTACATTGTCTGCAACAGAAAAATCCTATCGTTACATTCAATTTAAATAAGTGAAAAGCGACCTTGTGGCACATTTGGAGCTTGATTCAAAACCGATGATCTTTAAAGAATAATGGCCAAAAGTGGCTAGCCTAAGACCACATTAAAAACAAAGCTCAAAACGCCAACTAGAGTTTTACAATGCAAAAAGCTCTCGTGGTGTTATAAAATTAGCATAGAATAAACAGCAGTGGAGTGCGTCAAACATGACGACTCGAGGGTTAGACTTAAGCTGAAACATTGATGTTTTAGATTTTTTTTAGATTAATGCAGCAATGTTCGCTTTTGGGTCAGAGCTGGCTGGCATTGAATGTAGGCAGAGGTGGAATTCGACTATTTTTCTGAAGACACATATTTTTGCACGTTAAACAAAACGGCCCGTTTCAAGCCGGAGCATCATTTGGACCACAAAAACACTTGTTTACATTGAAACCCGTTAAATCCCATTTGAGTTCCAGCTGGTGCTTTTGACCAGGCTGTTCATGATATCATATGCTAGCCGGTAACGCCACTTTTGGTCTAAATTCGCCAAAGGCAATTAGCGCCGGGTTCATACGGAATGCTTTGAAAATACAAAATTGTGTGAATTGAAACGTTTGATATTGAAGACAAAGTAATAAACGCTCACTTACCAAAACGGGTCAGAAGTCAAAACACAGAGTTCGTAGGTCGTTCGCGTCGAGTAGCCTCTAAAGCTCTAAAGCTTGGTCGATGGTACTGTGCGCTAATGTTTGAACGTTCTCTTCTGAAAGAACGCCATTTTTCACGTACGTAAGTTTAAAAAGCGCACGCAAATCAATTACGTTTGCCAAAGTGGGAGCAAACGCTGGTGTTGACCAGAGAGAAAAGGAAAGTTGACGATTAGGCAAAGAACTGAATACTGGCGTAATGTCACACAACAACACTATTTGTGGAGCTCTTATCGAAATGTGTGACCTCTTTGTCTCTGATCTGACACGTTTTATGTGTGAAATATTGAGAAATTGAGAGTTAGACGGGTATACAAACGCCCTTACTGATACGGTGAACCTCTTAGCATTCACCGGGTCCTCTAAGAGCTAAATTTGACTTACCACAGTTTATCAACAATTTAGTTCTTTTTGGTGGAGCTCTTAAACATCTCAGCCTCTTAGACCTCTATGGGAAACCTCTTAGCATCCACCGAGTCCTGGAACAGCCAAATTTTGACAGTTCTTATTAAAGATTTTTTTGCATCTATTCTGTATAAATTCTTACAAAATTATCACAGCTGGAAACAAAATTATTAACAGGACTCACAGAAAAGTCAAACACAAGACTATCATTAGGACTGCTTAGACTGAGCTTATCACAGTTCACAGACTTTAGTCCTGGACAGATTACTTTGAGCTCTTCCTTGTTCAAATCTTCTTGACCAGTAAAGTCAATTTTAAGTGTTTCGTGGCTACTGATCCACTGCTCACAGATCGCTTTGACCAAATCCACAGAAATTGTTAGATTAGAAAAATTCAGGTCTGCTGACATGAGTTTTCTACACTGCACAGCGTTGATAAGAAGAGCTTTAGTAGATGCGGGCCAAGAGCCACTTAGATTCAGGTGACAATTGAAACCATTCCTTAACTTTTGCTTCAAGAAAGCGACAGTTTCTGAACCATTGTAATCCAAGCCGAGAATCTTGAATTGTGATACAGTAGCCAGCTGTTTTGAGATAGCTGCAAAACCAGAGCACGGGCCGTGCAGGATAAAAACAGCGTGGTCACAGGTACGCAACTTGATCAGCGGGAGTAATTTTTCTTGTAGGTCCTGGTCGCTTAGGGACTCAGATTTGAGAGGATCGAGATGAGAAGTGACAGTCAGGCTTCCGATTCTTAGATAGCGCATGTCCATCTTGATTAGGTCATCCAGCTTTGGCGTTTTAGGGCTATCTTGGCCAAGAATTGAGTAAAACCAGCCATTGGAATTTTCGGTAATAGAAATGTTGACCAAAATGAGACGCTCCGTCCATTCGTTAATTGCGTAATTCCAGATTCTAGGCAGGAAGTCGGTAGAGGTCAGATTTATAAGCTTAGGAAGCAATCCAGAGACGGTTTCACAGAACAGGTAGGGCACGTGGTGCATAATTCTAAAACATCAAAAATTTTGCAAGATTTATTAAGTCGACACGTAGTGCAATACGCGACAAAGTCGCTAAAACCCTGAAGACAAGAACAGCCAGACTGATAAGACTCCAAGGCGCCAACGTTCTTATCAGCTCCACTTGCAAAGACCCACTCGTGATTGGTTCTTGGTACTCTTAAATGCGACACCAGATGCCGCAGTGCAGTTAAGCAGTAAACCTGTAAGTTATGACTCCACCTGCACGTGCACCCTCTTATGATATGTGAGAACTAGTTATGGTTTAGCGCGGAAAAATGGTTTTTGATCTCTGCTAAGTGAAAGTGAGAACAGGTCAGCAGACGGAAGAAGTCTTTTGAACATGGAAGTGAAAGTGCGACAGGTCTTTTGCAAGCGATTTGGTTGAAAACTGTAAAAAAACCTTGAAATTCAAATTTTGCGTTATCTGTTGGAATAAAGAAATTGTCAAATTTATGAAGCGGACGCTCTTATGACCGATATCTGTTGTTCACATATGTCCACATATTTCGAAAGCAGTACCTGCACTCATTCAACCTGCTTATGCAATTCATAACATGTGGAAAGTAGAAATCATAGTTTTTGGTCACAGTAATATTTGGTTGGTTACAATAAATTTGAGTTTGAGGACAGAGGATAACAAATCTATGCCCACGTTTCTAATTGTCATAAGTTGGCCAGTAGCCTTCTTTTGGTCGTCTCGCTCTGTTTGGAATCGCGTCGCTGTTCGACGGTCGACGAAAAACCACTGCTAAAGTTCAAATGTTCATACGTACGCGCGACTTGGAGTCAAGAAATCGGACGTTTCTTAAAAACCAGTTTTTCGTGCTTATCTAAAAGCGTCAGACCAGAATTGTCATGACTGATGAACACGACCAATTCCTTCCAGAAATGTGGGGCGCTGCTGCCCAAGAATGCTCTAAAATCACCTTTTTCAAAATTTGTTTGGGAAAGTATGGCGATGGGTTTGTCTACTACTATGACGACAAAGACGCGACTCAACACCGCAACTTCACCTATCCCCATTTCGACGCCAGACACGTCCACATCAACATAATCCTATTCACACTTGGAGACACCCGTTGGCATCCACAGTTGGGCGACGCAGACGTTCTGGTTTCCAAAGACGAATTGACCCAGAATTTACTGACTCCTATGTTGTATCTATTGTCTGATTTTACCCACATTTTTCTGAACAACTCTGACAGCCAAAATCATCCAGAACTGTTATAGTCTATTCTACAATGTCCCAAAACCAGCAGTTTTTATATTGACTATCATGGGAAAGAGAGCAAACGTCTTTTGGAACTCAAGGTGTGTAAAACCTCTGTGACTAAGCTTCAAATCGGCTTTGAAGCTTGGCCATTGGGTTGGCCCAATAACTTCTTGCTAAATTTGATCCGCAAAGGATTCGTCAAAAACCTTGAAGTAGTCAAAATTTTGTTTTGCCTGACAATTTGAACGCAGTTCTGGATCGTTGGCAAGAAACCGATGGAAAAGACCAGTTTGATATTAGCTCAAAAGAAGACCTTGATATAGAGACTGTACTGCCCTTCTTTGAACGCTTTCATAATGTGGTTGTTAATCTGGGTGGCGACACTGACGTTTTCGTTAGGCAATGTTTTTTGTGAATTTGGGAGAACCTGTTTTCATGTCCGGATTTATACAAGGACATGTTAAGCGTTAAAAAATGTTGATTTAAAAATTTTTAAAGATCGCCAATTCGAGTTTGATCCTTCTTCTATTGTGTGGATAATGTTGCTGAACATCTACTGATCCTCTCATTTTCGGTACACGCTCTTTGATCTCGCATGATCAGCTGCTCTTCACAAACCAATATTTCGGGCTTCTCTGCTTTGTCTCTTTTTTGTTTTAACCGATTAGACGTTAATGTGAGTTTCGAGTATTCCGATGGACGCCATTCCTTACACCTACTGCGAAGCCGTGCTTGGCCTATTTCTTGAATCCAAAAGCCGTCCGACCAAATCTGACATTACCGATGAACACGTCCGGCTTCTTCCTTCAAAAATCAGCTTTGGAAAAATCAACTTAGGACAAATCCACGATGACTTCGTCTACCGCTGTTGCGACGAGAACGAATACCACATTTTTTCCGATCCCGATTTTTTTCCCAGATTTATTCGCATTAATCAGATTACATTTAACCACATGGCTCGACCGCTAAGCGTACCTCTGAGAGAGCAAGTCATTTCCAAGACTGATTTAACTCGAAAATTGCTGAATCCTATGTTGTATCTCTTATCTGACCCTGCTGAAATTTTTATGATCAAATCTGCAAGCTTTACAATGCCAGAATTGCTTGAACCTATTCTAAAGTGTCCAAAAACCAGTCATTTGACTATGGACTATTATGGACTGAACAGCAAACGTCTTTTGGAATTTGAAATGCGTAAAGCTCCTTTGACAAAACTTCATTTGTGCATCCATTGGGCGCAAATATAGACCACCAATTATTTGACACCTTTTATCCGTTGTGGGCTTCTCAGAAACCTAAAAGTTGACTGCTTTCTAATTTTATATCCTAAGTTGTTCAAAGCAGTTTTGGCTCGCTGGTAAGAAACCAATGGGAAACGTGTGTTTAATTTAGTATCCGTGACAGAACATGATTTAAAAAAAGCTATGCCCTTGTTTAAACGCTGTGATAATGTGACAATGTCTGCTTGTAATAATGAGTCTGATTCTAATGACTGTGCTCTTGTGACATTGACCTTTTCGATTGGAAAGGTTTTCTGTGAGTTTGGGAAGGGTTTCGATTATGCTAGAATTTATACGAAGAAATGTTGAATGTAATAAAGTTGGCTAATGTGTTTTCCAGTTTCTGAGTTTCAGGCTGGTTTACTTCATCCTTGTCTCGTTTGTGACCTTTAGAAGATTGTGAATTTCAAATATTCAAATGAACGCTCCATACGCGTGGCTTTTTCAACGTTTGAATGTTTTCGTGGCTGCGATCAGGAAAACACTGCAGTCAGTTACATTAATCAGCAGTCGAAAGTGTCCTGATAATGTTTCCCTCTACTGTTTTAGCAAGACTTATTTCAGATAAGCGACCTCATTATGCTGCAACTTACGATCGAGCAAATTTCTCCAAATACATAATTCTACAACCTCTCTGATATCCTCCGTGAGCGTCCAAATAAGAAAAAAAACGACAAAGCGCGTATCAGATGCATCCGATTCGTCCCGTCGGACTGTCTAAACCACGCAATCTTGAAAGAGGATCTCCTGGATAAACTCTCCGCCATTTTCAATCAGCTCGCAGACGTCAGCCAAATCATCGTGACCCAAGGAGCAGCCGTCGACGCAGAACTTATCAGCCGACTTGTGGACTCGAAGAAGGTTTTGTCTATCGAGATTTGCTAGAATGGTCTAGAATCCGAGCAGCTCCTAACCGAAAAGATTTTGACCGGAGAAGCTGAGCTTTACCATTTTTGAAAGAAAAACGTAGCGCCGCGGCTTGCCACCGAGACGTTCCAACAGGTGCACTTAAACGACGTGCTCTTGCGTTCTAGACTTTCCTCCTTTGTCAACAGGAAGGTGACCAGAAACGATAACGTGTTTTATGTTTTTGAGTTTCTATTTAAGTAATAAACTTGTATTTTAGCAACTTCGTAACTGCTCAAACCGAACGTTCGACATGTTTACACCACTATGTTTAAACGAGTTTCTTTCACTTTCAAACCACTCAAACCGAACATGCGACAAATGCGCGACCCCTTAGAATGGACAGATCAATACAGCTACAGCTGCTAACGAACGTAACCTGCGTTTTTACCTTTTCTTTATCGCATTTGCTCTCCAGACGTTTCACATATTTTCCTTCCAGTCAGTTAGAATCCGCTTACCTAAAAGGAGGAGCACGTCTTCAAGGTCACTAGTCTACATAAAAGCCCAGCTAACGTCGTTCTTTGCCCGTTTTGATCTTCCTTCTGCCATCTCACACCCCTCCCGTCATTGGTAAATTTAGGCCTAACATCATCAGTTCCAAAATTAAGGTTTTCAGCTTAATTATGGACTGTGTGCCGTTCAACTTTATGGACTCTGTTCTTAACCTCGTGCCGGAATCTAGTGATGCTAGTTTCAAAGTCCAGCTTTTGCCTTCTCTTTGGCGCGAAGCTTTTAGGGCCAAACAAGCTGCTCCCGTCGTCTCCGTGCAGCTGACCTTTTATCACATTTTCGATGGGATGTACATGTATGACGGTGATAGTCTTGAGCAGATATTTCAAACTCCCAAAAATCAGCTGCGTATTACAAAGGTCGGATTTGGGAGATATGGCCGGAGACCTCAAGAACCTGTAAATTATATCACTCAAGACAATCTTTTAAACTACATCAACCTTATTCGTTCTGCTATGCCAGATGGATCTGCCCTTGGAGTTTATGAATGCGTTCACCCTGAAGTGTTTTTGCCGTTTCTCCAATGCCCTAAAACCACGCGCTTCACTCTTACGCACGTCTATCAGGACACTCTACTGATTTTACTCATAAAGCTGATTTTCACCCGAGTCAACGACCTTTGCCTTATTGGTCCGTGGGAGACTTCATTTGATCGTCAATTACTCGATGGCCTTCTAATACCTCTAATTCAAAATGGTCAACTCAAAAAGCTTCATTTTTCTGGGAACCCTTGGAATACTATGGACTACTGCCGAGCCTTCCTAACCAGATGGAACGAAACAGGGAGAATTGAAGCCATTAATTTTAAGGGTCATCACACTTTTTCGTTGGAAGATGTGAAAGAAATTTTTCGAGGCTTACAAATTGGCCACGTCCTCGAAACGTACGAAAATGAAAAATGGGAACAACGATTCGACTTTCTTACGCTTTGTATAACTCCGGAGATTTATCTCGTCTTGGATTTTGCGACTCGTCTGAACAATTACTTTGAGATCAAAACGACTGGGCAAAACCAGGTTTCCGAATACTTCGAGATCTTCAAGCCTAATGTCAGTGTTTGAATATCAAAATTTCAGCGTTCTTATGTAAACTGATGTATCATAAAAAAATAAACTCCTTTTTAATGAAAAAGAGATTAGAAATTTTGTCACACAGTAATAAGAATCACCGATCCATGACAACTTGCAGCGGGACAACTCGCCACAGCTTATTTGCCGTAAGACAAATCGCCGCAAGTCCAGTCTAAGTCAGACAACTAGCCGCCAAATCAAAGCATAAGCGTATTAAAACCTAGCAATCCCCGTTTTCTGTGTAACTGTCGTTCACAGTCTACTAACCCTGCTACAAGGCGCCTGCGGCGCGGAAACCAAAAGTATTTGTCTGAGGTAGCGCCAAAACTTAACAAGTTCCAGGAGACCAGCCCCAGTTTACTATTCCCGCTGTTTAAAAAGTTACTTCTTTGTTGTATAACCACAGTTGTCCTGATTAAATTTTGAAATAGAACAGGGCTGGGGCTTCTTGAGAAACAGGTTCAACGTAGTTTTTGCGGCGAAGCCAACTTGCAAATGCTGAAAGCAACAAAACTGTGAGGGTCTATTGCTGCTAGGTTTTAGTCTGCCAGCGAGTTGTCCTGCGTCGAGTCGGATCGAGGTTAGCTGTCCCGCGGCGAGATATCCTTGCGGCGAGTTGGACGTATGGCGAGAGGTCTTGCGGCGACATATCTCGCGGGAATTCGGCTGCGGCGAGTTGTCCTGCTGTAAGTTGTCCTGCTCCGAAGAACTACACAGCGTTGTTCTTGAATGGAAATATACAGTCCAACGCTTTTAGCTTAATCAAAAGTGAGAGCTTCAGTCATTTTATAGCTGTAGCCATGTTGTGTTTCGTTGCTCAATTGGTTTAGCATTATTTTAAAATTGAAGCCGAACGTGCGATATTTTCAACAGCACAGTTGTTGTTTTGTTTTTCAAATTTTCGGCGTTTGCTTTTAATTAATTTACTATCTATGGAATGTTATTAGACGTTCCTATCAGGCTTCAATTTTAATGACCGAGCTAATCCGAAATTCAATTTTCAGAGCCATGGATGAGATCTCTTTCAAACTCTGTAAAGCTGTCAGAGACCTTCTCCTTCATGTATTTTTTGTCGAGACGCGCACTGCTAACAAACTACCTCCGATCTGGGAAGAAGCTTGGAAGAATACGCGCCCCGCGTCCTTTGTTTGCTGGTCCTTTGAAAAAATCGTCAAATCATGTAATCACTAAACGGGCTTAGCCTTTCTTGCAAAGTGGGAAGATGCTAAAGGAAGTGCAGAGTACGAGTTGGCTGAACGTCGAAGTCGTGACTTTCGCCATTATGTTAGGAGTGTAGCTGCAGATGTAGAATCTATCAGTACCTGCAAGATCCTTTGCAAAATAATGATGGAAAGGAAATGTTGTTTGTCAAGGGAGATCGTAAATTGAGATTTTCTTTCTTTGAAGATCCCGCAAATCCGCGTTTTTCTTTGTTACATCATGTGAGCCTCTCTTTAAGTAATTGATGTGTTTCTCCTGAAAATTGATGTTTTTCCATAAAATTGATAAATGAAGCTTTTGATAAATACAACATTTTAGGGTTAAACATTGATTGAAGCATTGGAGCTGAGGAAAAACGAAACCCTTTGGTTGAAACGTTCGATTTCACTTTTGGTTCAGGCTCGGGACTCTGTTAAGTGTATTTTAAAGAATTATTTTAAGTGTGTTTCAGCACTTCAATATAAACTTTTCAAGCTAAGATTTAAAATCTGAACTTAAAATTAAGAAAATAACCTGAAAAACTTAAAAATACCTTAAAAAATTAAAACGTTGCTCAAAATGACAGAAAACTCGCACAGGTTTGCAGGCTTTTTAGGATTTTGAGTTTTCTTTAAACCGTACACGCGGCGCGCGTAAAAGGGAGAGTCGGAAAGATTTAGGTTCGTTTTGGATATAGTTTTCCTCAGGAAACCTATGCTAAAGACATATCCCCTGCGGCGGAGGTTACGTGCCGCATGGTCGCCTGTTTTCGGACATTAATTCAAAAACAGAAATAACGATCCGGCGTTTGGACGTCTGCTGAAAAGAACCCGGAACTCCTAAAATTAGTTTGCTTGAAAGTGCACTATAATTGTCATCGACGACAGATCGGTAATATCCCTTTCCCTCTCTCTATTGTATATCTCAAACCAATCATAAAGTTAGTGTTCCACAGTCGCGTCCGCAACATGGCATTGGCTCTTCTCTCTCTGAGCCCGATCGACCGACGTCACCCAGGCGAAACAACGTTCGACGTCTCTGGCCGACTTATACTTCGTTAGCCCTCAAAAGGATCTCACTTCTCAGGAAGAGGACCGACCAGTGAAGGAACCTCCAGATTCATGGTCGCAGGACGCCCGACCGAATCTACCCTATGTCCAGATCTGTTGCCGAAGCCGACTACATCAGGAGCTACTCTCAATCCTTCAGAAGGCAACGTCGACCAGCCGATTTCTTCGGGCTTCCCAGGGAAACGTGGACCGCTGAAGTTCTTCAACTGCCCAGGAGCGCGCGGATTAGACTTCAGTTTCAAAAGATCAACAGTCATACTTCTGATAAGTGTTGTGTCTTATCCTTGAGATCCTTTTATTCTATGCCTGGATATTGTAACTGAACCACCCCCTACTCTATCAGAAGGACGCGACTGTGGGAACGCTGACTTTATGATTGGTTTGAGATATACAATAGGAGATGGGAAAGAGATATTACAACATCGATCTGTCGTCGATGACAATAATCTTTAAGGTCCCGGTTGTTATCAGCAATTGACGTAACAACGAAGACGTACGTGATCTGTTTATGTCAAAAAAAGATTCCACGCGGTGAAAAAGTGCACTTTTGATGTGAATATTAAAGCTGTGTCCACATGATGGTATCGTCCTGACTGCAAACAAGACGACTATATGCACACCAAAACGGAGATAGCAGGAAATCTGATCAAACAAATGTGCACTTTTCGATCGGAGGATATTTACTGTTTAGCGGGACTACTTTAGGGTATAAGAGAAGACAAGGACACAGCCAGATCATCATTCACCATGGATTCCAAAGTCTTATTCCTCCTCTGCTTGGCTAGCGTCTCTCTCGCTTGGGTCACTCCTGAGGACCGTAAGGCTAACTAGAAGTGGGATTTCTCAATTTGAACTTTCAGAGTGCGGCCCTCACGCTGTGTACATGACCTGCGGCGCATGCCAACCGACTTGTAGAGATGTCTTTCCAATGTGCGACAAGTGCCAAAGGGAGGGCTGCTACTGCGTCCCACCCTTTGTCTTCCACGAAAACGAGTGCATCATTTACACCGACTGTCCGAAGAACGCCACGGTTCCTGCTCAGGAGCCTGAACGTAAGAGAACTGTAATTAAGGTTGCATTAAAACGTTTTTTTCAGAGTGTCTCCAAAACGAGGAGTTGATGGAGTGCGGCTGTGAGCATACCTGTTCTTCTCCGTTAGACCGCACCTGTGCAAATGAAATCTGCAAGGGCTTCGGCTGCTACTGCCCAGCTCCTTTTGTCCGCCACAATGGAAAGTGCATCAAGGTCAACGAATGTCCCAAGAGCATGCTTGTGGCTCATTTGATGCGCCACTAAGGCGAACTTTTTGTTGTAACCTTGTCACCTTAACTCTGAATAAATGCATTTATCATATTTTATTCGGCTCTGTAGGACTGAAGCGCCAGTTAAATTACGTTTGTATTGTAGCCTTAAACAAGTCGCGTTAATAAAACGTTTCCCAGCTAAAGTGACCACTTTGATTTGGTAGCTTATGCAATTCATTATTTTGCGGACAGATGAAATCACATTGAACCTTTAATGTTAGCGGTATTGATCGTAATGTGTCAAACCGAACGTGATATGTCAATATTCCATTTCTCTGAAACTTTGCTTTGCCATGAATGACCATGAAGAATGTCATGACACTGCTTGCGTCCGGCAATAAGTTGTGCTGTTTGCATATGACAGCTTTCAGTGATTTTAAGAGGAGTTTTTGACAAGATGGAAGAGCTGCAAAAAACGTTAGCGTGCACCGGAACACTTGGAGAACAACGGGGTGAACCCAGTACCTCAAGAAGAATCGCTAAATTGAAGCTTATTTTCAGAAACCAAGAAGTATAAATTTTTTTGTGTGCTTTTCAATCAGTAGCTTTCCAGTTTCACAGTCACAATTCTCAGCTGCTTCTACAACAGTCCTTGCAGTCGTCATTGGCTGCTCCATTTTCGGGGCAGATCCCGGATAAGGGAACATACTCACCCCCTGTTCATCCTTCAAACAGTGCCCATTGTCCTTTTTCAACATTTACTTTGTGACAAGTTCTGACGAAGAGTATTTCTATTGTGGAGACCGTTTAAAAGTTGACTGCAAAGTGTTGACAATTATATGTGTCAAATTCGATCAGCCATGCTTATATGATGCAAAGAAGACTCAAGACCTCTTATCCACAAGTACATTTCTATGAACCTCTCCGCCAAGACATCTGTGTCAAAGTCCATTTTGAAGTCCTTGACCCATTCCTGGCGTCTACTAAAACGACACGGTTTCAAATTGGTCATTTTTTGGTTAATGAAGCGGTTCCAGATTGGTGGAACCTGAGAGCGAGAAAATTCTAGCACGAAAACTACAAAAAAAATGTTTTTATGCGGTGATTGGCCCAGAGCAGCTACAGACAGCCTCATCGTTCCATTGCTGTGACGTGGGAAAATGCGTAACCTGCATTTCCTTCTTTTGCTGTTTACTGTCGACTACTTCAACAAATGGAAAGACTCCAATAACTACGTCAAATTTTTTCTCACAGGAAAAATTTGAGCTGAAGAACGTACAGCCGATTCACAAAGGATTTGAAAATTTGACTGGCCGCACATTGAAGCTGTAACAAAAGGACAATACACAACGTCAACAAGCCGCGCTCCAAATTTGTTGACAAGAGAGCTTAACGTCAAAATAGATTTGCATATCCATTTTTTCGCTTTCAACTTATGAAGTACATAGCAATGCTGAAGAAACAGCTTCGGACTTAGTTTTGGGCAGTTTTGAAAGCAAGAAAGTAACTTTGAGATAGCACTGAACGTGCGAGATTTGCTAGAAATCAATAATTTCGGTCTCATCGCCAACATCAGCTGTGCTGTGCTGTTGTGCAATCACTGACCCTGCTGGTCTTATAAGCAAATTTTTCCTTATTTTGACGCTCAAGATTTTGCCTGCTATTCTGCCTAGCTGTTTCTCTTATTCTGAAGCTTGTCCGTAATTTAGACAAGCGTATCGCTGGTACCTTTTTAGCCAAATGTGACTTTTGTGCCCTTTTCAGTCAATGGACGCTGTTCCGTTCCTGTTCTGCGAGTCCGTTCTGAGTCGTTTTCCAGAGGAAGACGTTACCGAAGACCTTCTCCAAAACCTGCCCAAAATATGGCGTGGCGCAGCTGAAGCCTGTTCCAAGATTGTTCACTACGCAATCATGAGGACAAGCCGGATGGGCAGTACGTCTACGAGATCTACGACTTTAATATGCTTGCGTGGCTCGACCTCTCAGACCTGCTCATAAAGGACCTCAGATATGTTCAAATTTCATCTATCGCTTTTCAACCGTTCGAGGAAGGAGAGAACACGACCCCTATTTCGAAGGACGACCTAATCCAGAAACTGATCCCTATTGTATGTAGCCTGATGCCTGACCCATCTTTCCTTTCCGTTGGCAAAGAGACTCATCTTGTTTTGAAGCCATTTCTATCTCTCTCTAAAACTAAGAACCTCAATTTCTCGTATTTTGGAGAGCTGAGCTTGAAGGTTCTAAGCAAAAAGTTGAAAACCAACCCGGTTAAGGATCTTGTTCTTGATGGAAACTGGCCCGACCAGGTTCAAGATATTTTGATTCCTAGGCTTCTCTCTGGGTCACTCTCAAAACTCAGATTTACAAGTACAATCTCTATAAATTACGTAGAAGCGGCTTTTACGAAGTGGAAAGATACTGAAGGAGTCGCTGAGTTTGAGTTGGGTGGACGCCAAAGTCATGACTTTTGCCATTATGTTTTGGAGTGTAGCCGCAGATGTGAAATCTATCAGTACCTGCAAGATCCTTTGCAAAATAAGGATCAAAAAGAAATGTTGTTTGTCAAGGGAGATCGTAAATTGAAATGTTCTTTCTTTGAAGATCCCGCAAATCCACGTTTTTCTTTGTTGACTCTGTAACATGTGAGCCTCTCTTTAAGTAATTGATGTGTTTCTCCTGAAAATTGATGTTTTTCCTTGAATAATTGATGATAATGATTAATAAAGATCTTGTGAATTTAAATAGCGATTTAACCATCGGATCTCAGGAAAAACGAAACCCTTCGGTTGAAACGTTCGATTTTACTTTAGGTTCGGGCTTGAGATTTCAGGAAGAGGGAACTTTTGTTATCAGTTAAAATATTTGACTAATGACTAAAGCATAATTTCTTTATGTGATGAACATACTTTTCAAAGTCACCCTCCGAACTTTGCTCCCTTACAAGGAGCCACCATCCAATGTAATGTTGACACCCGTTCCCTCTAACCACAAGCAGCCATAACTTGTGGTGCAGATTTTATCGCCGTCGACCGCGATCGCTTCTCACGTTGCGAACGCTGTCTCGCAACATTCGACCGTAACATGCCCTTTAGAGTGATCCAATGTAGCACAACGCGCGCGACGCTCTTTTGTCAGCGTGAAAATACGTTTATGCGACGATAATAGCTGTCCTAAACGCTGCCGTGCTCGTGCTCTGTAATGGCGCGCTTTTGGTGACAGTCGCTGTTTTAGGGTCAGGAAGGTTTGCAACACCCGTGTTTTTTACCATAATCGGTTGGTGCCGCGTTTGCTCTGATCAGGACTATTTTGACATTTTTGCTAGTGTCATTTCTAAAAAAAACAAACCACATTTGACCTCTGAAAAATAAGTTTGTTAAATTACTGAGTTTTTTCATTTAGAGCAGTCATTTCAAAACTTCAAACATTAAGAATTCTTAATTATTTCAGGTGTAGCTGAATTGAATTTCAGCAACAATCTAACGCGGTTACTTAATTGGCCAAACAAAGGTATGTGAGCTGCCGTTTTTTAGTTAAAGATCTTTAAAACGTTTCTTTAAAACTTTAAAACCTTCGACTCAATTTTATTTTGTTTTTAGGTTTCAATTTGAGGTTTTGAGGAAATTGAGGTTCTTAGTTTTGGACAGAGATCGAAATGGCTTCAAAACATCGAGATGAGTCTCTTTGCCAACGGAAAGGAAAGATGGGTCAGGCATCAGGCTACATACAAGTTTCTGGATAAGGTTGTCCTTCGAAATAGAGTCGTTTCTCTCCTTCCCCTTCCTCAAACGGTTGAAAAGCTATAGATGAAACTTGAACATATTTGAGGTCCTTTTTGAGCAGGTCTGAGAGGTCAAGCACCGCAAGCATGTTAAAATCGTAGATATCGTAGACGTACTGCCCATCCGACTTGTCCTCAATTCTGATTGCGTAGTGAACAATCTTTGAACAGGCTTCAGCTGCGCCACGCCATATTTTGGGAAGGTTTTGGAGATGGTCTTCGGTAACGTCTTCCTCTGGAAAACGACTCAGGACGGACTCGCAGAACAGGATCGGAACAGCGTCCATTGAGGTCTGAAAAGGGCAAAAAAGTCACTATTGGCAAACAGAGACAAGCGATACGCTTGTTTAAATTACGGACAAGCTTCAGAATAAGAGAAACAGCTAGGCAGAATAGCAGGCAAAGGCGTCAAAATAATAAACAATTTGCTTATAAGACCAGCAGGGTCAGCAATTGCACAACTGCATGGCACAGCTGATGTTGGCGGCGATGAGACCAAAATTATTGATTTCTAGCAAATTTCGCGCGTTCAGTGCTATCTCAGAGTTACTTTCTTGCTTTCAAAACGTCCAAAGCTGTTTCTTCAGCATTTCTATGTACTTCATGAGTTGGAAGCGAAAAAAATGGATATGCAAATCTATTTTAAAGTAAAGCTCTCTTGTCAACAAATTTAGAACGCGGCTTCTTGACCTTGGCACAGATGTCATGGCGGAGAGGTTCATAGAAATGTACTTGTGGATAAGAGGTCTTGAGTCTTCTTTGCGCCATGTAAGCATGCCTGATCGAATTTGACACATATAATTTTCAACACTTTGCAGTCAAGTTTTAAACGGTCTCCACAATAGAAATACTCTTCGTCAGAACTTGTCACAAATTCAATGTTGAAAAAGGACAGTGGGCACTGTTGGAAGGATGAACAGTGGGTGAATATTCCTTATCCGGGATCTGCCCCGGAAATGGAGCAGCCATTGACGGGTGCAGAGATTGTTGTAGAAGCAGCTAAGAATCTGGAAAGCTACTGATTTAGAAGCACACAAGAAATAATGCTAATTACTTCGGTTCCCGGACAGAAGATCCAAAATGAAAAGAGCAAAAGAATTAGCTAATGACAAAACAGCCAAAATGCTCCAGGAGGCCAGCCCCAGCCTACTATTCCAGCTGTTTAAAAAGAAGCCGCACAAACACCAAAACACCAAAAACAGCGTTGACAAGTGATTATCTCAACTTTAAACTTTTTGGCTGTTTTAAAAATTCTGATTTTTCTTTCGATTTCTTAAAAATTCTGACACCGCCGAAATAATGCGCTATTGAGTGAAATTTGGGTTCAACTGTCCCCTTTACGGCTGATCTAAATGCGCCTAAGTTATGGAGTCACAAAAGTCCATGTTATTACACTGAAGCTTGGATCAACTCCGTCCATTCGCATTTTCTCAAATTTTGAAATATTGCAAATGATATATTATTTGGTCGCAAATTTTGTGCACTCGATTGAACCCAAAAACACCCGCAACTGTGGCCAATTTGCCGTTTGCGGCACCAATTTAAGCTCCGACGACGTTGCAAAACCGACTGGTCCGCGGCGACGGCGAAACACGTGCAAACGCGAATGGTGTCGCTACCGTAACCCGCTTCGCTCAATCAGGCAACTTGCGTCTAGAAGTTTCGTGACACACGAACGGACGGACGGATGCACCCACTTTTGGATGCACCCGGATGCACCCATAACACATCGATAGATCTCATTCTCCCCCAGTTTGAAATTTTTAAACTGGGGGAGATTGAAGAATGAGCTTGAGTCCATGTAGAAGGCGAAAGTATACAACTCGTACTAGGAATAAGCAGCAGCGTCCGCTGAAGACAAATGACAAAAAGCTTTATTTCGGTTAGGATTACATTTTGGACGGCTTAGGGGAAACATTTTCGATGGAGTAGGGATTACGTGTTGGATTGATAAAAAAACTAATGGATTACGCTTAGTTTTCGAGCTCTTCTCGATGACTGGCATCTCTGGCGCGCTTCTCGCACACATACCAATGAGCGTGGCTGACGTTCTCGCATTCGACGGGCTTCCATTCTCCGGTAGTCGTGATGACAACGCAACTCATTTCGCGAAGCGAGAATTGACCGCCGTAGTCCGATTGCGAGTTCCACTAAAAACAGAACTTTACCACATTATTAATCCAACAGCATACATCAGGGCCTGATGTCCAGCGTCCCGTAAGAAGCATCGTGGGAAAAACCGTGTAGGTAGCAGTCTCCAGACCAATAAAGGCGTCGGTTCCGTTAAGCTTGACAAGCTGGGTTCGAACAAAGTCATTTTTTGCAGGGCTCCTTATTGTAACGAGTTCTGCCGAGTCGTCATGGCAGTTGTCGCGTCCTCCACCCTCCGTGTTGGGCGATTCGTAGATTCTGACACACGACGTGGTTTTCTTGCACTCGGACGTACGGAACTGCGTGAACTCCGCGGGGCAGTCGCAGTTCGCATCAGTCAAGAGGGTCTGAATGTTCGCGAGCATGGCTTCGCTGTTGCTTACGTTGAAGCACTCAGTAGAGAGGTCGCTTAACGGGGCCGCTCCGGTTTCGGCAAACCTCATGGAAACAGTCATCAGTGCTGCGAGCTCTCGCACCTTGGCTGCGGTCTTGCAGAGGTTGCCATATTCCGCCCTGTCACAAGAGATACTCGCATCGCTCATCAGAATGACGACCACCGGGTTCCTTGTGTCGGTTCTTTTGTTGATCAAGGAAATGACAGTTTGGAACGTACTAAAACAGAGCGTCATATAATCAGCGTCATGCGTAACTTACCGTTCTAGTGCGGGAACCGAAAGAGAACCTCCAACATAAGGGACGCTGTGCAGTCCGTTCAGAGCGCTCTTCGTGTTTTTGAACGTCTCAAAATTGGCATAGAAGATGTCCCGGTCTCCGACAGAGAACAAAGAAAGCCTGGATTGGTAGGCTCCTTGCCCAAACGTCACAGTTTGAAGAACGGTTTTCATAGACTGTTTCATCTAAACGATAGCACGTGAGGACAGCGCGACCTGTTCAACACTTACGCCACTCAAAGAAGGTTCTGTAACCGCTTCCGAAGAGTCAAAGACTATCACAATATCAACGAAGAGCTCCGAAATCTTGGATGAACATGGGCCGTCGGAAGTTACGATCTCTGAGGAGGAAATTTGCGCGTTTCCTCCATGAGCTGGTTGAAAGCAAATCTCCGCGGAAGCTCGGTGAGACCGTATTCCAAGCGGTAACACTTCTGCGTAACGGTCAAACAGACTGTGATCAAAGTGGAGAGCGCACATGGGAGATGCCACGTTCATGAACGCGGGACGACCTGTGTCGTAGTAGCCAAGCGCCACCGTGGCTAGAGGGTTTCCTCTCGCCTTCCAGGTCAGCAGCGATCGGCATGCATTGTGGCCGGGACACATTACATCTCTCTCCGAGAACAGGAGCATTAAAGTGCGATTTTTCGTGAGTTGATGGGCTTTGAACAGCGACCTAAAAATCGTAGAATTATTTACTTGCTTCAGATATATTTTTAACGATTTTTCATATCCAATCAGAATCGTACTCCTAGTCTTATCAACTCAAACCCAGCACCCAAAAATAAAATTTTTGTTTTTCAAAGTCATTTCAAAGAAGTTATCTAATCAATTCACAGCAGTTACGTAGCCAAATCTTAGCTCTGAATCGCTTCACAGCCACTTTACCCAACCAAAAAGCAGCTTTGAATCGATTCACAGGAAATACGTAGCCAAATATCAGCTCATTCTACCTAACCCACTTTTACTGTCCTGTTTTAACTAACATTCATAGAAACGGCTAAAATCTAAAAAGTCAAGACTTACTCTTCAAGAGAGATTGAACTCATATTGTAGTGTAGACTGGCCATGTATTTCTCGCTTGTGAATTCTCGTAGTGTAGTCCACTGGGATGGACCGGTGTTAATGAAACTGATGTGGGTCTCTTCGGGCATGGTCAGTCTGAGAAGCTCGGACGTGGTTCGTTTCAACTAGAAATACCAATCCAAGTTTTCGCAGCAAAAGTTGATGGCTCACGGATTGAAATTCTATGGGTCTTCGGCGCCGTTGACGAGAATAATTACAGACAGAGTCTGTTCTGGTGCTATCGGGACGATTGTCGTCGAGGTGGTGGGGATAGAAAAGGATGTAGTCGGTTCAGGCTGGGCATGGTCCGGACCTGCTGGGGCGGAGGCGCTCAACACGTTTTCGGCGGCAAGAGCCATGGTCGCTAACGCTTAAGTAAATGGTTGGTGAAAGCCTAAAGGTTCCAGAAACTTACACAAGAGAAAAACCGACAGAGCGATGATGACGGCGCATCATCTTTGGGGGAGTTCGCGCTGACAATGATCGTGTTCACCGGCATTTTATTAACCGTACCTTGCACAGTCAAAATCGCGTGATGCATTCTTTAAACCAGACTAGAAAACTTGCAAACGTCAGAAAACGCTATTCCTGATAAGATGACTAAGCCTTTGTGGACATAATTTCCTTTTTGCGGTGAAAACTGTCTATTTT
Organism: Steinernema carpocapsae; assembly: GCA_000757645.3. Lineage (NCBI taxonomy): Eukaryota > Metazoa > Nematoda > Chromadorea > Rhabditida > Steinernematidae > Steinernema > Steinernema carpocapsae. The sequence continues at coordinate 613,348 of AZBU02000007.1, forward strand.
CATTGACAAGAACTGGTATGAAAGGGCCGAAAGGGAACCAGGGCCGTAAAGGCGCTTATCATTATATCAGGAATATTTCCCTATGGCGTTTGCAAGCGTTTGTCATCTTATCAGGAATCACCAGGCCGCTTGCAAACGTCAGAAAACGCTATTCCGCTATTCCTGATAATATGACAAACGCTTGCAAACGCCATAGGGAAATATTCCTGATATAATGATAAGCGCCTTTACGGCCCTGGTTCCCTTTTTTCATACCAGTTCTTGTCAATGAAAATAGACAGTTTTCACCGCAAAAAGGAAATTATGTCCACAAAGGCTTAGTCATCTTATCAGGAATAGCGTTTTCTGACGTTTGCAAGTTTTCTAGTCTGGTTTAAAGAATGCATCACGCGATTTTGACTGTGCAAGGTACGGTTAATAAAATGCCGGTGAACACGATCATTGTCAGCGCGAACTCCCCCAAAGATGATGCGCCGTCATCATGCCGCTCTGTCGGTTTTTCTCTTGTGTAAGTTTCTGGAACCTTTAGGCTTTCACCAACCATTTACTTAAGCGTTAGCGACCATGGCTCTTGCCGCCGAAAACGTGTTGAGCGCCTCCGCCCCAGCAGGTCCGGACCATGCCCAGCCTGAACCGACTGCATCCTTTTCTATCCCACCACCTCACGACATTTTCCGACAGCACCAGAACAGACTCTGTCTGTAATTATTCTCGTCAACGGCGCCGAAATCGTGGACCCATAGAATTTCAATCCGTGAGCCATCAACTTTTGCTGCGAAAACTTGGATTGGTATTTCTAGTTGAAACGAACCACGTCCGAGCTTCTCAGACTGACCATGCCCGAAGAGACCCACATCAGTTTCATTAACACCGGTCCATCCCAGTGGACTACACTACGAGAATTCACAAGCGAGAAATACATGGCCAGTCTACACTACAATATGAGTTCAATCTCTCTTGAAGAGTAAGTCTTGACTTTTTAGATTTTAGCCGTTTCTATGAATGTTAGTTAAAACAGGACAGTAAAAGTGGGTTAGGTAGAATGAGCTGATATTTGGCTACGTATTTCCTGTGAATCGATTCAAAGCTGCTTTTTGGTTGGGTAAAGTGGCTGTGAAGCGATTCAGAGCTAAGATTTGGCTACGTAACTGCTGTGAATTGATTAGATAACTTCTTTGAAATGACTTTGAAAAACAAAAATTTTATTTTTGGGTGCTGGGTTTGAGTTGATAAGACTAGGAGTACGATTCTGATTGGATATGAAAAATCGTTAAAAATATATCTGAAGCAAGTAAATAATTCTACGATTTTTAGGTCGCTGTTCAAAGCCCATCAACTCACGAAAAATCGCACTTTAATGCTCCTGTTCTCGGAGAGAGATGTAATGTGTCCCGGCCACAATGCATGCCGATCGCTGCTGACCTGGAAGGCGAGAGGAAACCCTCTAGCCACGGTGGCGCTTGGCTACTACGACACAGGTCGTCCCGCGTTCATGAACGTGGCATCTCCCATGTGCGCTCTCCACTTTGATCACAGTCTGTTTGACCGTTACGCAGAAGTGTTACGCTTGGAATACGGTCTCACCGAGCTTCCGCGGAGATTTGCTTTCAACCAGCTCATGGAGGAAACGCGCAAAGTAAATTTCCTCCTCAGAGATCGTAACTTCCGACGGCCCATGTTCATCCAAGATTTCGGAGCTCTTCGTTGATATTGTGATAGTCTTTGACTCTTCGGAAGCGGTTACAGAACCTTCTTTGAGTGGCGTAAGTGTTGAACAGGTCGCGCTGTCCTCACGTGCTATCGTTTAGATGAAACAGTCTATGAAAACCGTTCTTCAAACTGTGACGTTTGGGCAAGGAGCCTACCAATCCAGGCTTTCTTTGTTCTCTGTCGGAGACCGGGACATCTTCTATGCCAATTTTGAGACGTTCAAAAACACGAAGAGCGCTCTGAACGGACTGCACAGCGTCCCTTATGTTGGAGGTTCTCTTTCGGTTCCCGCACTAGAACGGTAAGTTACGCATGACGCTGATTATATGACGCTCTGTTTTAGTACGTTCCAAACTGTCATTTCCTTGATCAACAAAAGAACCGACACAAGGAACCCGGTGGTCGTCATTCTGATGAGCGATGCGAGTATCTCTTGTGACAGGGCGGAATATGGCAACCTCTGCAAGACCGCAGCCAAGGTGCGAGAGCTCGCAGCACTGATGACTGTTTCCATGAGGTTTGCCGAAACCGGAGCGGCCCCGTTAAGCGACCTCTCTACTGAGTGCTTCAACGTAAGCAACAGCGAAGCCATGCTCGCGAACATTCAGACCCTCTTGACTGATGCGAACTGCGACTGCCCCGCGGAGTTCACGCAGTTCCGTACGTCCGAGTGCAAGAAAACCACGTCGTGTGTCAGAATCTACGAATCGCCCAACACGGAGGGTGGAGGACGCGACAACTGCCATGACGACTCGGCAGAACTCGTTACAATAAGGAGCCCTGCAAAAAATGACTTTGTTCGAACCCAGCTTGTCAAGCTTAACGGAACCGACGCCTTTATTGGTCTGGAGACTGCTACCTACACGGTTTTTCCCACGATGCTTCTTACGGGACGCTGGACATCAGGCCCTGATGTATGCTGTTGGATTAATAATGTGGTAAAGTTCTGTTTTTAGTGGAACTCGCAATCGGACTACGGCGGTCAATTCTCGCTTCGCGAAATGAGTTGCGTTGTCATCACGACTACCGGAGAATGGAAGCCCGTCGAATGCGAGAACGTCAGCCACGCTCATTGGTATGTGTGCGAGAAGCGCGCCAGAGATGCCAGTCATCGAGAAGAGCTCGAAAACTAAGCGTAATCCATTAGTTTTTTTATCAATCCAACACGTAATCCCTACTCCATCGAAAATGTTTCCCCTAAGCCGTCCAAAATGTAATCCTAACCGAAATAAAGCTTTTTGTCATTTGTCTTCAGCGGACGCTGCTGCTTATTCCTAGTACGAGTTGTATACTTTCGCCTTCTACATGGACTCAAGCTCATTCTTCAATCTCCCCCAGTTTAAAAATTTCAAACTGGGGGAGAATGAGATCTATCGATGTGTTATGGGTGCATCCGGGTGCATCCAAAAGTGGGTGCATCCGTCCGTCCGTTCGTGTGTCACGAAACTTCTAGACGCAAGTTGCCTGATTGAGCGAAGCGGGTTACGGTAGCGACACCATTCGCGTTTGCACGTGTTTCGCCGTCGCCGCGGACCAGTCGGTTTTGCAACGTCGTCGGAGCTTAAATTGGTGCCGCAAACGGCAAATTGGCCACAGTTGCGGGTGTTTTTGGGTTCAATCGAGTGCACAAAATTTGCGACCAAATAATATATCATTTGCAATATTTCAAAATTTGAGAAAATGCGAATGGACGGAGTTGATCCAAGCTTCAGTGTAATAACATGGACTTTTGTGACTCCATAACTTAGGCGCATTTAGATCAGCCGTAAAGGGGACAGTTGAACCCAAATTTCACTCAATAGCGCATTATTTCGGCGGTGTCAGAATTTTTAAGAAATCGAAAGAAAAATCAGAATTTTTAAAACAGCCAAAAAGTTTAAAGTTGAGATAATCACTTGTCAACGCTGTTTTTGGTGTTTTGGTGTTTGTGCGGCTTCTTTTTAAACAGCTGGAATAGTAGGCTGGGGCTGGCCTCCTGGAGCATTTTGGCTGTTTTGTCATTAGCTAATTCTTTTGCTCTTTTCATTTTGGATCTTCTGTCCGGGAACCGAAGTAATTAGCATTATTTCTTGTGTGCTTCTAAATCAGTAGCTTTCCAGTCGCGATTCTTAGCTGCTTCTACAACAATCTCTGCACCCGTCAATGGCTGCTCCATTTCCGGGGCAGATCCCGGATAAGGTCACCCACTGTTCATCCTTCCAACAGTGCCCACTGTCCTTTTTCAACATTGAATTTGTGACAAGTTCTGACGAAGAGTATTTCTATTGTGGAGACCGTTTAAAACTTGACTGCAAAGTGTTGAAAATTATATGTGTCAAATTCGATCAGGCATGCTTACATGGCGCAAAGAAGACTCAAGACCTCTTATCCACAAGTACATTTCTATGAACCTCTCCGCCATGACATCTGTGCCAAGGTCAAGAAGCCGCGTTCTAAATTTGTTGACAAGAGAGCTTTACTTTAAAATAGATTTGCATATCCATTTTTTTCGCTTCCAACTCATGAAGTACATAGAAATGCTGAAGAAACAGCTTTGGACGTTTTGAAAGCAAGAAAGTAACTCTGAGATAGCACTGAACGCGCGAAATTTGCTAGAAATCAATAATTTTGGTCTCATCGCCGCCAACATCAGCTGTGCCATGCAGTTGTGCAATTGCTGACCCTGCTGGTCTTATAAGCAAATTGTTTATTATTTTGACGCCTAAGCTTTTGCCTGCTATTCTGCCTAGCTGTTTCTCTTATTCTGAAGCTTGTCCGTAATTTAAACAAGCGTATCGCTTGTCTCTTTTTGCCAATAGTGACTTTTTTGCCCTTTTCAGACCTCAATGGACGCTGTTCCGTTCCTGTTCTGCGAGTCCGTTCTGAGTCGTTTTCCAGAGGAAGACGTTACCGAAGACCCTTCTCCAAAACCTGCCCAAAATATGGCGTGGCGCAGCTGAAGCCTGTTCCAAGATTGTTCACTACGCAATCAGAATTGAGGACAAGTCGGATGGGCAGTACGTCTACGAGATCTACGACTTTAACATGCTTGCGTGGCTCGACCTCTCAGACCTGCTCAAAAAGGACCTCAAATATGTTCAAGTTTCATCTATAGCTTTTCAACCGTTTGAGGAAGGGAGAACACGACCCCTATTTCGAAGGACAACCTTATCCAGAAACTGATTCCTATTGTATGTAGCCTGATGCCTGACCCATCTTTCCTTTCCGTTGGCAAAGAGACTCATCTCGATGTTTTGAAGCCGAAGCCATTTCTATCTCTCTCTAAAACTAAGAACCTCAATTTCTCGTATTTTGGAGAGCTGAGCTTGAAGGTTCTAAGCAAAAAGTTGAAAACCAACCCGGTTAAGGATCTTGTTCTTGATGGAAACTGGCCCGACCAGGTTCAAGATATTTTGATTCCTAGGCTTCTCTCTGGGTCACTCTCAAAACTCAGATTTACAAGTACAATCTCTATAAATTACGTAGAAGCGGCTTTTACGAAGTGGAAAGATACTGAAGGAGTCGCTGAGTTTGAGTTGGGTGGACGCCAAAGTCATGACTTTTGCCATTATGTTTTGGAGTGTAGCCGCAGATGTGAAATCTATCAGTACCTGCAAGATCCTTTGCAAAATAAGGATCAAAAAGAAATGTTGTTTGTCAAGGGAGATCGTAAATTGAAATGTTCTTTCTTTGAAGATCCCGCAAATCCACGTTTTTCTTTGTTGACTCTGTAACATGTGAGCCTCTCTTTAAGTAATTGATGTGTTTCTCCTGAAAATTGATGTTTTTCCTTGAATAATTGATGATAATGATTAATAAAGATCTTGTGAATTTAAATAGCGATTTAACCATCGGATCTCAGGAAAAACGAAACCCTTCGGTTGAAACGTTCGATTTTACTTTAGGTTCGGGCTTGAGATTTCAGGAAGAGGGAACTTTTGTTATCAGTTAAAATATTTGACTAATGACTAAAGCATAATTTCTTTATGTGATGAACATACTTTTCAAAGTCACCCTCCGAACTTTGCTCCCTTACAAGGAGCCACCATCCAATGTAATGTTGACACCCGTTCCCTCTAACCACAAGCAGCCATAACTTGTGGTGCAGATTTTATCGCCGTCGACCGCGATCGCTTCTCACGTTGCGAACGCTGTCTCGCAACATTCGACCGTAACATGCCCTTTAGAGTGATCCAATGTAGCACAACGCGCGCGACGCTCTTTTGTCAGCGTGAAAATACGTTTATGCGACGAGCGATAATAGCTGTCCTAAACGCTGCCGTGCTCGTGCTCTGTAATGGCGCGCTTTTGGTGACAGTCGCTGTTTTAGGTGTCAGGAAGGTTTGCAACACCCGTGTTTTTTACCATAATCGGTTAGTGCCGCGTTTGCTCTGATCAGGACTATTTTGACATTTTGGCTAGTGTCATTTCTAAAAAACAAACCACATTTGACCTCTGAAAAATAAGTTTGTTAAATTCATGAGTTTTTTTATTCAAAGCAGTCATCTCAAAACTTTAAACATTAAGGAATTTTAATTATTTCAGGGTGTAGCTGATTTGAAGTTTAGCAACAATCTAACCCGGTTACTTAATTGGCCAAACAAAGGTAAGTTACCGTTTTTTACATCTTTACGTTTTTTCACAAATTTTTTTTAGTGCAAAACTAAAATTTTAAATTAATTTGCATTCAGCTTGCACTCAGTTGGTCCGCAACTGAGTAGATTTGGACTGGTTTTGGGCTTCAACTCAATTTTATTTTGTTTTTAGGTTTCAATTCGCTGCAAGCATGAAAACAGCTCGAGGTTGCTGTAAGGTTCCTTCTTTCAATTAGTTTTTATATTAATTTTGTAACAACCTTTTAGTTAAAACTAAAATGAGCTCGAATTGAGATCAATGTTCAGGTGATCTACAAAAAAACGTTGAACTTTATTCTTATGAAATCTCAAAAATTGTCGAAATTGGGGCTTTTAGGTCGATTTTTTCTAAAGAAATTAGGCCGGTTTTGGACGCGTTTAATGCAATATTAAAGCCAAAATCGTCTAGCATTTTAGCATAGAATCAAGCAAAATTGTGGGCGAAACTTGCAGCCGAAATTTGGGTTTTCAGGTCGCTTTTTCGCAGGAACTTTGAACGCCGTTTTGGTCAAATTTGATGCGCTATTGAGTAAAGTTGGGGTTCAGCTGTCCCCTCTCCGGCTGATCTAAAGCGCGTAAGTTATGGAGTCACGAAAGTCCATGTTATTACTTTGAAGCTTGGATCAATTATGTCTACAATGTCGGTCTTTATAGGTCATTCTGATTGCCTCAATCGACCCATTTCCTGAGCGATTGCAAGGTTTTTTCTAAACTAATAAAAAACCAAAAGTTTTTAACGTTTTGAGTTTAAACCAGTCCAGAAGCTTTCAAGTCAACAAATGTCCAGATACCTAATCTTTTCACATACATTCAATTTTCGTGAAATTTCAGATGAAATATATTCAAAACTTACTCGGTTGGAAACCTTTTTGTCAATTTCTAATCAACGGCTTAAATATTTTTATAGCCTTTCATATGTTTCAGATTATGAGCCACCTTCCTCAAGTTCCTGCCTATCCCGTTGAGACTTCCTACGTTGTTGTAATCGAAAACATCGGCCTCTCCAACTACCTATTTGAGATCTACGATGAGAATGACCATGACGATTACAGGACTCTCGACGACCTCACTTACATGGACCCAAACACATTCAAAATTACCAAAGTAATCTTCGACCTGATCGGGGAGCGGACTCCCATGGCTCACGAACGCACCACCCGCGCTCCTCTCCTCAAGGACTCGCTTCCGACAATGCTCATGTTTATGGCTGACCCTGTTGAAATTATCTTAAACCACAAAACTCAAAACCTGGTCTGTGAAGCTTTTGTGGACATTCCAAGCGCCACCATTTTACGAATGACCCGCTGGGAGAAATCATTTGGTCAACTTCGTATCCTGCGAAAGAAGCTAGCAAGCGGCACTCTCAAGCGTCTTTATTTGAGCGGAACCTGGCCCAAGACTATCCAAAACAATCTCAAGGAAGCCATCAAGGCTAGTCGAAGGCGCGGTGGAACTCGACTTCGCGTCTACCTGCCTCGTGGTCATCCATGGAGGCTCCGATAATTGTCGTTTTTTTCATTTTATCATTTCATTATCTCAACCGATGCCATATTAATCAGTGCTTTAACATGATGTGTTGTTCATCTCAACGGAAGCCTTACAACCGCTTCAAAAAACTCCAAAAATTGGTTTAAAACTTGTTTTTGAAGAGGAATCAAGGTGAATAAATTAAGATAAACTTTGTTTCACGCATGCTTCAACATTCTTAAACACATTGCGGCCGCTTAACGTTTCTTGATGAGTTAAAAGTGACGGTTTCCCGTACAAGTGAGCAACTGTTCGGTTCGGCATCAGACTATATTTTGATGGAAAAAGCGGTTTCAAATATTTTTTAAGAGTTTCAGGTGCTCATCAAAATGCCTTTTCGTTTATTAACTGATGGACACGATTTTTTGTGTTTTGCGATTAATGGTTTCTGAAGCTGTTAGTCCGCAACATAAAACAGAAGGATGCCTTACATTTAAATTATCTCATCTACTGGAAAGACGCATCCAAAATTTGCAAAAATGTAAAGATGGTCGCAGTAGTTTCTGTCGTTTACTTGCGTTTTTGGTTTTTTTCTTGCGTAGTTTAGGCTTTACATTTGCTAAACTGTTTTTAAGGCTTTATTGTGCTATACAAAGCTCTTATCTAACCAATGTTTTCATTTCGCGACAGATTTGCAAATGGGCGAACCTTTTAGTCATCTTGGCATTCATTTTCAAGTTCCATGAATGAGCCACAATTTAACTTTTGCCATAACGTCCTGGCACAACTTGCCACAGGAAATAAACCTTCCTACTCTGCCGCCGTGCTCCCGCCGTTGTGGGAAAAAGCAGCCAAACCGTTCTTTCATACTGACTCCTTTCATGTGGAATTGGATGACTTGCGCGAAACTTGGAGACTCTACAAGATTCAAACGGAAATTAACGTTCGACCGTTTCACTTCATCAAAACGTGGCCTTTTGAAAACTTTTTCACGCTCTCCGAGGAAGCGACCAGGATCTTCCGCGTGGCTTTAGTTAATCTGAAGGACGTTAACAAAGCCAAACCTAATCAATGATCCTGCTCGACATGAAAGCGCCAAAGAATCTCACTCAAAAGTTTTCCAGCAGTTTGTAGCATTACCGAAAACCATTAATCTCCGCTTTTTCTATGTACTTTAACCACAAAGCCGGTGTTTATATGTTTGTTTTATTGGTTGTTCTTACAAAATTCAAAATAAAAATAAGCGCACCTAATAGGAATAGAATTCTTAACTTTGCGCTTAGCAGGTAAGCACAAGGCCATAGCAGCTAACTTCGAATTACTGTTCTTATCGTATACACCACAACGCATAATGATATGGCCACCCACTGTAGCTGAGTCGCTTTGGCTGAGTCGAACATGCGACATATGTGGAGCTTTTGATGCGCAGGTTTTGCCCACAAACATTCAAATTGGACGCCGCCAGCAGAAATCAATATGAGGGCTTTTCGCAAAGCAGGTGAACGCTATGAATCTAAGAGGCGGCGTTCTCAAACATTTTTACCAAGCATCTATGAGGCTTCACCCATTATCTTCGCGTTTTTCTTTTTGCTTTTAAAATTTTATAACGTTTTAAAAGTAATTTCATGCAAAATAATGGGCCAAATACCCATCAAGCTCAGATCGGGCTTGTATGATGGCTCTTAAAACAAAAAAAAACCCTAACTTCTGCATTATTGTCGAACGTGTGACATATAATGCAATTCGCGTGCATTTTTAAGAACGAGAGAATGACTAAAACAGCAAAATCAAATTAGAACAATGGAACGCACCGAATAAGAATCGCACCCTTGACCTTTACCTAGCAGGCAAGCGTGTGAACCACTAGGCCATAGAGGCAAGTTTAACTAGCAGCTTTTATTGTATACAATCGCGTGGTTGTTTACCTTTAGCCAAAAACCTTTCTATCTTTTGGCTCTGTAAGTGCTTCTTCAAAAAGCCGAACCGCTGTAAGAAATCAATATAAACGTTATCCGCTAGGTACACGCTATATATCCAGCGTTCGTTTTGGCCCCTCTGACAAGGACCAATAAGGTTTCACCCATTATCATCGCTTTTTCCATTTAGGACTAAAATTTTTGTTAACCAAAAAACGTTTCTTAACCAATTTCAGGCGCTATGGACCACGTACCCTTTGAGTTCTGTCAAAACGTTCTCGCCTGCATCCGCCATAATACGCAGCTTCACGAAGCCAATCTCCTTCCGCCCTTCTGGGAGGCAGCTGCCAAGACCCTCACTGAACTCTCAATTCTACACCTCACTCTATATCAACGATCTGACGCAGAATGGCACTACGAGATCCGCAAATTCTCGCCCCAGGACGTTTTCTACACACTGGATGAAGTCTTGGCCATGGATTTGGTGACCTTCCGTTTTCGTCACGTAAGCTTCAGCGTCATCGAAGGCTCTGGACACAGCATCCTAGCTGAAAAGCTAAATCAAGTTCTTATTCCGTTAGTTACTAGTCAACTTTGTGATCCAGCCGAGCTAAGGGTAGCTATCGACACAAATTGTAACGTTCTATTTGCCTTTAGCTCCCTTACGAGAACCAAAATCCTATTTTTGCCAGACTACAACTCAAATTGTGAGGCAATTCTGACTCAAAAAACCACTCAAAATAGTCTAGAAAGTCTAGTTTTGGAAGGAGCTTGGCCAGATTCCGTGCAGGACATGCTTGCACCCTTAGCCACATCTCCAAATTTTACCACACTTGATCTCAGTTATTCTAGTCTCAATTTGACCTTTGAGATTGTTGAGCCTTTTTTGATGCGGTGGAAACAGACCCCAAAGATATCTCTTATTGTTAAAGGACGCATGAATTTTGAACCAGAGAAAATTGGGGAGTTTTTCGAGGGTGAAGAAATTTCGGAATTGGGTTATGGCTTGCATGTGAACATCAATCATCATTGTCTTGCTTGTGGCTATTATGACAATAATTTCCAAATGAATACCTATTGTTTGATGTCTAAGGCAATCAGTGTTGATAAAATGTTGTAAAAATAAAATTATCAATTTTAGAAAATGATGACTGAATGGCAAATTCTAATCCCTAGTGTTTTGTGGACATCTTATACGCTCGCTGGTGTCTCGTGCTTATTCTGAACGTGCGACAAATATAAATGGTGACTGACAACGTTGCTAACAGAATGAACAGCATTGAATTTAGGTTCGCAAACACCTACAGAGCTTTTTAATGTGTTTTCCTAAGATACTTGTTCAACCATTCCGTCCAAAGCAACGTTTTAGGTCAGCAATCGATGAGGCGCACCTCAAGTACGACCGATTCGTCTACGCTTGTGGCTCAAGCACGACAATGTCGAGAAAAGTTCGTGCTCCAAGTCCCGTGTGGCAGGTCGGACTACTATCCGTAGCCGCGTAGCCGAGCCGCCACAAACCATCAATTTTTTCAAAGTAGTCGTGAATATTCGATCGCGGCACCATTTTCTTCGATGAATTGCGATTACTAAATATGTTAAAATTGCTTGAATTGCTAAATCTGCTAGATTCGGGTTCTGAGTAGCATTGAAAACTCTCCTGCCACAATCCCAAAATAGAATTATTTTGCGGACTCCGATCGACGCGACCGGTCTTCAAAAGTTGGAACGGAGAACACCAAAACTCTTAAACTCCAAAGCAGATTATGTACATTATTAACAACAGAACTTTGAACGCCGACCTCGTAACACAAGCCTCAAAACAGCATAAAAGAGCGTCGGCGAAGAAAGATCTCCACAAGCGCAATGAAGACCCTCTTCGTCCTCTTCGTCGTGGCGTTCGTCGCCGTTCTGGCTCAACCGCCACCGCCGGTAGGAACTGTTCTTTGATAAGAAATTGCTTAAAATCTCTTTTTCAGCCCACAGGAACTTCTCCACCTCCTCCCGGCGGCTCATCTTCTCCTCCGACCGGACCTCCTACTTCTCCCGGAGGCGCCGGAACTCCTCCCGCCTCTTCTCCGCCGCCTCCCAAGGGTTCTTCCGCCCCTCCCGCTCCCGGTACTCCTGGTCCCTCTCCCAAACCCTGAAGAGAATTTTGAATTGTGAATTGAGATTATTTTGACTTGAAAATACATAAAGCAAGCATAACTGGCAAATTCATGGAACCTAGAATAGCTTTAGGACTATCGAAATTTCGCTTATCAGAATCTGAATTTTCAAGCAAGATCATCGGAATCATCCAACGAGGCAGAACGATCCTGCAAACGAAAGCACCACCTAAAACGCAAAGGGAAATGCAAGGAAAGACGTTGCGTTTGAAAATCTGCGGTCGCTCTTCATTTCTTTCGTCGAAAACGGCTCAAAATCGTTTAGGAGGACTTAGAAAAATACGAAATTTTGGCCTCTAAAAAAATCTTGGTTTTCAAAATCGAAAAATTGCAGTGCCCGCTTGAGCCAGTTGTTGTGTTTGATGCTTTGAACGACGCCTGAAGACTTCGCTTGTTTCTTGCTCTTCCTCATATTCTGCTCCGTTCGCCATGTGACCGCTGTGAAGGAGGAAGGCAACCCAACCCGATTCAGGACAAGCGGTCACTAGCGAGTCCAGCGTTCCCAAGACGAAAGTTTAGGATGAAAACCAGAAGACAACCAAGCACAACGACGAGGAAACCAAACCCTCTATAGAGAGCAGCGCAAAGCCCAGCACTGTCGAACTACCGACGACCAAGGAAGCCGCCGAAGAAGCCATCGACAAGTCCACCGTCAGAATCACCACAAACAGATGCAGCGACCAGAGCTCTTCTACGCTCATTGATGCAGTGAAACGGCGATCAACGTGACCATGATCTGTAACACAACAGAATCCAGCGACAACAACACCATCATGCCCGATGGCAACGTCACCGACGCCAGCCAGAACCCGAACGAAGCCCACGTCACCACTCCTATCCTGAGTTCCCTGCAGTTCCCTGCATCTTTTTCTCACCGAATCATTAATTTCAGACGCTTTCAACCACCAGCGATTCCACGGCATCCGCCAAACCAGTAAGCAGCTCGACGCTGGTAAAGGAGCCTTTTGGATGCTTTTTCCGGCTAAAGGCGAGTCCAAAGGAGACAGGAAGATCCGGTTCCAGAAGCTCTTCAAGAATCAGCAGTGCGAAGTCTTCGGAAAGAATTCGGTCAATGAGCTAATCGTGAAAGACATGAACAACAGCGACCAAGGATGGAAAGACTGCAGCTGCTAAAGAAACCGTAAGTCCTGAAACAGAAAAAAGAGAATAAGAAGAAGGAGAAGCCCACGAAAGCCGCGAAATCCACCGGAAAACTCAAAGCGCTGCTCCTGTGATCGATCTGCTCCTGGCCGGTTCTGCCCTCTCGCAGGTACACACTTTGACGCTCAACCTGACGGCCAAAAAGCCGAAGGGAAAACAACGCCGAAATTCGAATCAAGCGGAATCCAGCTAATCCACCCCGCCCAGTTCCAGGCGACCCCAGTCCTCCTGGATCCTCCGACATAATTTATCCTCAAGCGACCCTTCTGACGCCTTCACAAGCTTCCTCCCAACTCAATGTTCCCTTGGCTCCAACAAACCTTTACATCGGCACCTCCTCGGCCACTCAAAAGGCGTTCCGGGAATTCCCAAAATCCAAGAAAAATTTGCCCACCGATGGCCAACTCGTCGTCACTTCGGGGTGACCTTAAACTGCAAAAAGCACTGCAAGAAAATGGGCTCCTCGTCTTCGAAAGCAGTAAGGCGACCCTCACTTGCAAAAAAAGCGTGCGATAGAGCAGAAATCTTGCCAAAATCTTGCCGAAATCTTGACTTAGACGAAAACTTCAACTTAGACGGATTTTACCTAACGATACCGTTCTAAGAGCCTTCTACATGATACCTATTGTCAATCCAATACAATCTATCTCATGAAATATTCTGAAATGTCTTGTTTTTCATAAAAATTACCAGTCCAATCAGAGGATATTTTAAGATTTTCAACAACCAAAATGCTGCAAAAAAGTTGCTCTTGTTGTGCATCACTCCTGGTCATAGTATAATCGCCTTAGCAAACCTTTTTTAACCAAGCCGACTCACAAATATCATTTCCAAAGAACACATTTGCGTCCAAAGTTCACTTTTCAGTACTTTGAGTTAGAAAAAGCAGCTTAAAAAGCGTCGCTTTATGCACCCTTTTGATCTCTGGATGTGCTCCTATAACCGGATTCATCAAAAGAGCAGCATAAATACAGAGTCGGATACTCAGAAGACATCACATCCTACAATGAACACTGTGGCTGCTCTCCTCCTGCTTTTGGTAGCTGGATTCAGCAAGGCTGACAGCGACCTGTGCTCGATCCTAACTGGTCACCCGAGCTGCAACCTTGGAATTCCTCCTCCTCCACCGCCCGTGATTGGCTTTCAATCGTCCGATGGAAGAATATCACTTTCTCCGATCCTCCCCCGCTTTCCTACCGACTTGAAAACATCCGCTCAACCTTTAATTTCTCTGCCACCCATTCGTACCTCTCGAGGTCCTTGGTTTGCTTCGCTTCCTCCCCTAACCGGAGGACTCTCGGGCTCTCCTATAACTGACACCGTTAGCCCAACTCCTTCTCCTAGAAGTAATTCTCGTTCTCTTCCTGGTAGAATCTCCGACCAACCGGCTTCAGCTTCGTCTGTTACTCCAATAGATGTAACCATGAAAACCATTAAAATCACTTCTCCTTCTCAATAATTTGCGGTGTCGGACAAAACAGCCAAAATCAAAACAGCCAAAATACAAAAGAGCCAAAATCAAAACAGCCAACGACAAAACAGCCAAAATCAAAACAGCCACAAAAAACAGCCAAAGTCAAAAGAGCCAAAATCAGAATATTTAAAACAGCCAAAGAGTTTAAAGTTGAGCTTCTTTTCAAACAGCGGGATAGTAGGCTGGGGCTGGCCTCCTGGAACATCTTAGGCTTAGGCTTGGACATTTTTCAATGTGGTTTTTGCGGCGAAGCCGCCTGGCACCGGGATAGTAGGCTCGAGGCGGCTTCTTTTCAAACAGCGGGGATAGTAGGCTGGGGCTGGCCTCCTGGGCATCTTAGGCTTAGGCTTGGACATTTTTCAATATAGTTTTTGCGGCGGCGGCGAAGCCGCCTGGCACCGGGGATAGTAGGCTGTGGTCGACAGTTTCAAAGATAGCGGTGTGTGCAGGCTGGGGAATTTTTGGCTGTTTTGTCTTTGGCTGTTTTGTCGTTGGCTGTTTTGATTTTGGCTGTTTTGTCGTTGGCTGTTTTGCTTTTGGCTGTTTTGTCATTGGCTATTTTTTTTGGCTCTTTTTATTTTGGCTCTTCTGTCCGGGAATCATAATTTGATTTGCAAATTTTGCTTCTAAGGAAAGTTAATAAACAGAATGTGGTTATCTCTTGCAACTGTAAGGGACTTGTTAAATGCATCACAGTTAATCGCATACATATATGGTTATCACATTCCACAAGCGTCAGCTGAGCAGCGCATTCCAAAACCTCATTTCCTCCCTCCAGTTTTAAAAAATTTCTAGTTTACAGTCGAAAACGGATTACGGCACGCGCTCGCCCGGGAGATTGACAAGGACGACAATGTGGCCGGGGTAATCATCTAAGAGAGATTTTGAAAAATTGATTTTGGATTTGATTGTTCGCGGGTATGAGGGTTTGGTGGATTTTAAATTGAATTCTGTTAAAGCGCTGCATCCGACATGATTCACAGCTCTACATATATTCTAATGCCTCTTTCGAACTCGTGGGCGACAGCGACGGCGACAACGACGGCGACAGCGACGACGACACTACCCGAATTCTTGAGCGGGTGTCGGTGAGTCTGGAGCAACTCATTCGGGATTCGCGCGCTGCAAGCGAACCGGTCGGAATTCCGTCCGGATTTGAGCGGAAATCGGGGCGAAAAATTCATCGTTTTTGTTCCTGATTTTCTCCGCAACCAATTTTGCCTCTAAAATGTGTGGAATCGGAGCAAAAGCGAACAAAAAATTTTAAAAAAATGGGCGAAATTTTGCCAAAAGCGAATATGAGCCTAGCAGGGGTTGCGGAAAGAATCAGGAAGAAAAGCGTTGAATTTCGCACGATTTTCCTGTGTTTTCCATGCAAATTCGAACGGAATTCCGATCGATTCGCACGAAAGCACAAAATTTTGTAGAAAATATCGTGTGAAACGCAGCAAATTTATGTAAAACACCTACAAAACCATGTGAAATCATGACTGACGCTGCAAAACAGCACAAAACCCGTAAAAATTGATTCAGAAACCCCCAAACTGGTCAAAAATCATCCTATCCTGCACGTGTCGCCGAGGTTGTCACCGGACATTTCGAACCGTTTCGAAAAGTTCGGCAACAGCCCTCTCCATACAAATGGTGTTGCCGGGCGACAGTCGCCCAACTTGTCGCCGAGGAGTGTTCAAACTTGTCGCTGTCGCCCACGAGTTTGAAAGCAGAGTAATACACAGCTTGTACACAGTTTTACTCTGCCTGGATTTCTCTTAAGCGTCATTTTCAACGCATTCTTATTGCGCTTTACTATTTTTTTAGTTTTTGAAGTCGCCCGACAAGTTCCTAACCGCTCTATCGCATCCATAGTGGCCAATTTCAGAGACCATTAACGACATTGTGCCGTTTCTCTTCTGTCAGGATGTCCTAGCAAACAACATTTTTACCTCTAAGCTGTCCCTGATTCTGCCTCCGTTCTTCGGCCTGTCTGGGAAGACGCCTCCAAGTCAATTGCAAACACGAAGTTCTTTGTTATCTGGTTGTCCCAAATCGACGATTTCAGCTGGGCATTCACAATCTACGAAGCAGCGCGACTCAGTTTTGTTACCTTCGACGAGCTGCTGACGCTTTTTTTAGATTCGAATTGGCCGCTTGGAGTACAGCACACTGAAAAATACCGCTGATCAAATCTTGTACGACGTCATGCGAACAGCAACGGTTCCGCTGCTTTAGGCAATTCACTGATTCTACGTCACTTCTGGTAGTTCCTTGCCATTATGATGAATTAGGTGCAACGTGGCCGGAGACCTTCAACAATATAAGGCTCTCGCCAACTGACCCAACTCCACAGCTTGAAGCTTCTCAAAAAATCCCTTTAGGAAAGCTCTTGCAAAAGGGTCCTGCGACAAACCTTCGCCTGTCACCATTTCCTTCATGTGGAAGGCGAATGCGTCTGTGAAGTCAAGGAATTTGACTATGTCTTTATGGAATGACGCCTATCGAGCATGTGAACTTGCCTGTGGAGGACAACAGCGTTTGAGAAGCCGGAGACCTTGACTTGTTCTTTCCCGGAATGGCGCCTTTGAAGGGCCATCGTGGTGGCGTCTACTTTGAAATGAGCTCCCATCGCTTCCGCTGCCATTACATCAAGGAATATGGCCGTATTGCTAAAATAAAGGTTTTGTAAGGAAGACTTGTAAAAAAGCGTAGCGTAGCAGGCAGATCAAAGCTCAAAGACTATAATCATTGTCATTTCCCATTTTCAGAGCTCATAAATTATTATTCTAATTATTGGATTCGGGCAAGAAACATCGGAAATTTCACATGGTGTCGTGTGAGCACCACGGGGTGTTTGCCTATGGCTCCAAATGCACGTATTCAATTATTAAATTCTCGTGACTAGCACCTGCTAAGCAATCTCCCTCGCTTTGCCATAAAACTCTGCGCTTGTAGGCACTCGATAGGCATTCGCCTCTTATTTTACGCGTCTTTCTCAGCTTCTCGCTGCTGCTTACTGTAGGCTTTGGCTTCTTACGAATTTCTTCTGGGCTTGAAAATATATTTAAAACCACTGAAATGTGATTAGCGCTGGGGTATAAGTGTCTTTCTTAATTGAACCATTTTGTGCTTTAGCAGCGTTGAGGTAAAGTTTTTGTCTTTCAGTCTGAAGGTCGCGGGTTCGAACCCGCTGAAAACCATACAATTTGTGTCTGTGGTTTTTTGTTTTTTGCTTTTATTCATGTTTTTTCTGCCATTTCAGAGAAAATGGCCGACGTACCCTACTATTTCTGCTATGACACTCTTGCATGTCTCTCCCATACTCCAGAAGCGCCGACTTGGCAACCATCGACTCCTTCTGCTACCGAAGCCTCCAACCCCATACTTCTTCCAGGAGAATGGTTTAACGCCGCGAAACGCTTCACTGATACCGTAATCCTAAAGGCGAAGTTGGCTAAGCACACAGACAATGAATGGCATTATTCTATTAGCAAGTTGGACGATGATAACGACACGTATACACTGGATCGCCTCCTTACAATGAACATGGACAAGTATCGGTTTCTTGAGATCACAGTTGGATGTACTAGCATGGATGCAGTGCACGGGGAACATATTGATGAAGCGCCGTGGACCCAACTAATATATAGCGATCCTGTGGTCTCCACCAAGGACCTTAATCAGACGCTTGTCCCGCTCATTATCGCTCAACTGGCCGACCCAGCAAAACTTGACATTTACGGATGTGACGATTTCGATGTGGCCTCACGTTTCGCTTCCCTACAACACGTCAAAAAACTCCATTTGAACTACGAACCTGGGCTAGAGCTCATCCTCAAGCAAAAAGTGGCCCAAAACGACTTGCGTTTGCTAAATGTGAGCGGATCTTGGCCGCATGAATGTTTGGTCGACTTTGAGACGACGGCTAGATCCAAAAACCTCATGGAGCTTCAGTTACATCAACTACCTTGGCTCGTTTCTCCTGAAGTGGTTAAGGGCTTTGTGGATCGATGGAAGGAAGCTGATGGGAAGGTCAAAATGCTCCTCACTGGAAAGCCTTACTTTGAACCTGAAGAGGTGAAGGTGCTTTTCGACACGTGTGAAGTCGAAGGAGAGAAGAGAAGCAAGGTTTACACGATGGAGGCCAAGACTGGACAACATTTGTTGAGTATTCAGTTTAAGAACAGTGGTTTTATGATGTTGAGTGTGTGTTTGTCGGATTGTGGATGCTAGATTAAACGTATAAATGTTTTCCTGTTCCAGCTCCGTTTGTGCATGGGTAGTGAGTGCAGAGGCAATGCTTCTAGTTGTCGTGATAGAGTTCAATGGTTTGAATTTTATTTTTTTGTTTAAGCGTTTTTTAGCATGAAAAGCTCAAATTTCTTCACTCAGCTCGCTCACAGTTGATAGTCTCAACTCGTAAAATTCCGTTACGTCTGTCTTCGTAATATCAGCTCTCAAATACGTTCTCTTCTTAGCTCCAGTTCGTGCCAACATCGGCATAGGCTTCTTAGCATTAACCTTATTTTTCTTCCTAAAACCTTTCCTGACTTTTTCCAGGAACAAATAAGTACCAACAAGAAGGATTTTCTGATGAACTTGAGTCACATGCCACTTGGCTCTTGCTTTAAGCACGGCTTTAACAACATTCAAATTCATCGCATCCGTTTCAGCTGATGGCTTGTACCACAATAACAATGATTGACACGTAGGCCTCTTAACAAATGCTACTAAACTTTCCTGGAATTCTTGATCCGTCGGGCATTTTGTTTTATTCAATTTAAGATCCCTTAAATGAGAAGATTTGAGGACTCGCTTCAGAAAACGTTCCACAGCAGAACTAAGAGGCATAGAAAGATGAACGGAAGTGAATTTGTCTCCCAGCCGATCCATGAAATCTGGACAGATTTCGCTTTTTCGAGTCCTAATTGATACTACTTCGTATAACCTGTGGGCATAGTCAACATTGTGTTTACAGCTTTCGCTATTATCAATATACGAATAGGAAATGTCTTTAGTCGCCGAAGCCCAGTCGATGCTTCTGCTCGAAAAATCCCAGTAATACTGTGATAAACGGCTGGCTTCCCTTAAATGCCAACTAAAGTGCTGCCACTTGCGACAAACATTACCCCACGGACCGGAAAACTTCATCAGATAATCGGCTGTGCATGGCTTAAAGCGCTGTCGAAGTGGAGGCATTATTTCACATATATCGTAAACAATTTCCTCGGGCAGATAAGCAAAATCGTTGGGTACAGACTCCAAGTGAGCCTCATAGTCAGGATGCGGCCGTAGGAAAGCTTTAGATGGTCCAGAATAACTCACGTGATGAGAAAATATAGCTCCTTTCTGCAAGCCGGGGAAAGGAAGGTCGCCCATGGTCACAGCGCTCGACCAGAACAAAACGCGCAATTGAATTTCGAATAAACACAAAAGCGACGCTCAGCTGTGAAAAAGAAAATGTGAGGTTTCTAGGAATGTGTAATGTTTTGCACATCAAACCTGTGTCGCTAAAATCCAATAGCTTGTACAAAGCTGCTGTGCCTACAACTGAGGTTGTCGTAAATTATGGAACAAAGGCGACAAGCGATCTGCCAATCGATGACTTTCAGGCTCTCACCTCAAACTGTAAAATCTAGAATTTTTTTAGGTACACGAACAACAGGCCTATTGAGATTTGCGGCTGGAAGAACTTTGATCTAAATGATTTGATTAGATATTTAAAGGGATGGACGGTGGTTGGGCCAAAGAAAAAAATTAAACAGGCCAGATAAGTGGCATCAGATAGCAATACGTCAACATGACCATATCACGCAAAAAGGCTCTAAAAACGTTTCTTATTTTACGACGGTTCAGTTATTTTAAGTTTGACCGGTCGTTTGCTCCAATAGCTGCATTACAAAAAATCAAACGTTTTTTTTATCAGTAGCGCCTTTCAGCCACCAATTTGAGTTGCCAAGCACGTTATCTGACGTCCCCTCTCTGGCCTCTTTATGTTCCAATTTCAGTTTTAAATAGAAATGTTTAGCAACCTTTATTTTTTCAGTGAACTGTGAAAAAGCAGTGTTCAATGGCGAATTTATTCATTTCAGAACAACACACAGTTCACAAACTTAATTTAACTATTAATAAACGGAACATTGTTTGAGTTACTTGTTGAGCGTAAACGTAAACACATTTTTGCTATAAGGACGCCAAGAAATGACTAGCTCACAGCCATTTTTCTTTGAAACATAACTCTTAAAAGTGGGTCCCTTTGGCCCATCCACCGTCCATCCGTTTAAATATCTAACCAAATCATTTAGATCAAAGTTCTTCCAGCCGCAAATTTCAAGCTTTTCAGCTGCTTTCATCTTCTTAGACAGTTCAACGAATTGCACAGCAAACCGTAAATCTACATAAAAGTGACATCCAAAGGTATTCTGGTTCAGTTCCAGGAAGTCCCATTTTTTGATTTTAAAAGCCAGAAATTGGTCTCTAACATAGTTGAAGCCATTTTGAGACCAATTCTTAGTCCCGGTCTTTAAAGTCAAAGAGATATTTTGGTCGGATTCAAATAAGGATTTAAGGTAGGCCTCCATTAAGTTGTTGTTCTTGTACAAAACGAAATTCGGGATTTTACAGTTTGAGGTGAGCGCCTGAAGGTCATCGATTGGCAGATCGCTTGTCGCCTTTGTTCCATAATTAACTACAAGTTCTGTTGTAGCCACAGCAGCCTTGCATAAAAACGGTAACAAATCGTCAAAAACCTTGTTTCTTTGGATTACATGCGGACACAGCTCGTCCGTGAGCTGAACCTGGGTTATTTGCAAGTATTTTGGATCCATTTTTAAAAAGTGGTCATAACGAATACGCCGAACTCGAGTGTCATCATTGTGGACTTCGAAAATCGCGTAAGTATATTCAGTCGCATTTTCAGAAAATTGGATCTGAACTTTAATTTGCTTAATGTGGGTTTGGCAAAAGAGCACCGCTGTAGTCCAAAGGTTGCCAATGCAATCTAGGTTTGAGATCTCCTTGACAGCATGGTAAGCAGCTGTACAGGAAGCCAGACAGAACTCGTAGGGCACAACGTCCATATCGCAAACAAATCGTCGCAAGAACGAAATAAAACTGCAAAGAACACACGCTTTTAAACACCTAAAATGTGCGACTTTCCTTAATGTGTAAATATTAAACAATGAAATTGAAGTGTGACCTTTGAAGTGATTTGAACTATTATATTTGAAGTGTAATATTGGCTTTGGCTCAAATTGGTAGCTCCAAAATTTGGCTATTTTTGTTCATTAAGCTAAGCAAATAAGATATTGCGCGCGGCTGCGCGCATTTGAGTTTCTATTCCGGGAACGCACATAATTTATATTTGGTCACATCGGTTCTTGTGATCCTTGAGGGCTACGGAGCTACGGTTCAGAGCATCGTGACTGCACGACGAGAGCTTTTATATCAGTTATCAATTTTTTAAAAGAACGTATTGTGGTTTAACTGGAAGGCAGCGTCGCGTGGTACGGAGCCCTCGGGATTTTTACGTCACCGCCAAACAAACGAGAGGGCAATTGCCAAAAAGACTAGTGGGCGGCGACGCCGATTGGACTCGCATTCCAATCAATGCTCAACACGAACTAGTCTTCAGGGGGAATGAATCTGACGTCCAAGCAGCAAGTCGCCGAACGCCTTTACAAAATTTCATCAATGTATGTTGGAATAGTACATAGTCTAAAGTTTCTCGTCATCGATGTCTCGTCATCGCTGATCAAGTGTAGAGCTTGGACGAATTTTTTGTGACTGTGGGAACTCTTGATGTTTTCCATCTAAAATTTAAAAACAGAGAATAGTGCTAGTCAAAATGGGCCCATTGGTTTCCCATGTGCTGGAAAAGATTCAAGCGTGCCTGATTGGAACATGTTTGGAAAAATGGTTAAAGTTTGTCGCTCATGCTTTCAACTGTTAATCATCAACAATAAGGACTAAATGCTGCAAGAGAAAAACACGTTCATTGAAAACGTGTGTGTTGCCTTGAGGCAACACTTTGCAAGCCAAAGGTGAAGGTGAAGTCTCGTTTATCGCCATGGATGGTGTGCCAGCATTGATCCTGAGCCACCTGAGCGAGTTCAAGACGTAGGCACTGTTTTTCTGGTCTAGATGCTATGGGGCTTTAGCGCAACACATCGCTCTCCATCTTCAACAGAATTGGCAAGGTTTTTATAGCCACTGCTGGAAGAAAAGTTGCCCATCTGGAGGATAGGTTTTTAAATAATTTTGACTGAAAGGATTTGATCTACTGAGTACCTTGGTAGACGTAGATCTCTAAAAAAAGCTGTCCTTCACGGTTTTGATCACTTGTGAAATTGCTAAAATAAAACCACCCAAGTTTATAAAAACAAAAAATAGGAAAGGAAGTTGTCCCGATTCCATAAGAAGCGAAAAGATGTAAAGCAGTGATAACGACAACCGTGGCTAAGCAAGTAAAATGGATTAATTGAATACGTGCCGCTTGTCGATGTGTTTCCCTAAAGCTGTTGGCCTTAAAGGACTTGCTCCCATGTAATCTTCAATTTGGTTGTGCACCCAATCGCATTATTCTTGTAATATAATTTGTAAACAAGTCGCTTATTCAATAATTTGTTTTTCGCTTTGAGCAGTGGTCGAACAGATAGACACCGAGACCGTATAGATTTATGTATTCAGGCCTGGAAGACCGTAGCCGCCCCGGCGACTCCCTGAACTTTACGCTACGCAAAATCAGGCCTTGAGCAGAAACGGCAACCTACATGAACACAAACAAGTTTAAAAGAATCGCCAAAATCAGTAGAATCAAAATGGGACTCTTGGCAACCCTCCACAAGGGGTATTTTGGAAGGTTTCACTTCACAAGCTTATCTTTGATCCTACCCTCCGAAAAAATTGTTGATTTGGCGACCCCTCTCCCGGGCCTGTTATATGCGGTCATATCTAGTTAACGAAAAAATCTTAGTGAAGAAAGTCCATGCAACTTTAGTATTTTAAAGCAGTTTGTAGGCTTGCAAGTTAGCCAATTTTATTTCGAAAGAACCAAAATTTATACGCATTAACATATGTACAATTACATCACGAGCTTGACAAGCACAACATATAATTCCTGAATTCAGGACTCGTCTCATCCCAACTTTTTAAATGAATCTCATCTTTTTCAAATTTAAGATCCAGACTATAGTGAGCTATTTTGTTGCCCATATAATAACCCCTTTTATGATGGTACTGGAAGCTGTTTTTGACTTCTTCGTCCTTGAACGCTTTTTTACCATGCAGCTCGATTCTGGCTTGTCCATTTGAAGTCGACCATCGGTCCACGTAGGCCCTGAGAAGGTCAGCGGACACTGACAGGTTGGAGTGGATCAAGACCAGTTTGAAGACGTTCTCAAATGATGCCAAAGTAGTAAGTCCAGGAGAGAAGTCTTCTGGCCAATTTCCACCCAAAAAGAGCTGTTCAATAATGCCTTGCTCGAGCTTGTTCAGGATAAGCAGGTCGATCCCTGGGCCATAAATAAGGTATAGATTTTTCACTTCCTTAGCAGAGATAAGCTTTTCGACAGGTTTGTAGTCCTCTTGGGTAAGGACCTCAAGGCTTGTTTGGTCACAAAGATGTGAGAGCACCAAGGGGAGCAACTCATTGTTTAGGATCTCGCTTGAGATGACGGTCTTGTCTGGATCATCCACATTTGATGTCTGGAAAGGGGAGAATCTGACCATATTAAATTCGAAGCTGTCGTCGTCCATCGCACGAAGTTCATCGATGTTGAAGTCTCGACTTTCTCCATAGATTGTATGCCACCAATCGGTCCGCGAAACTTGGGCGAATTCTACGCGTAAGCACTGTTTTGGTCGTCGAGAACCTGAGGAGCTGGGCAGACCTTTGTAGCTGGAAGTCGAGAAAGCGTTACCCATCTAAAGCAATGTTAGTAAGTGAGCATATAGGAGAAAGACGCAATACCTTCCTTTCTTATAGTAGTATGAGAATAACAGAAGCGAAGCTAAAGAGAAGATATCGATTTCTTAAAAAAACGCTTTTTAGATGTAATTTCAGCTGTAATTAGCTAATTGGCGCTGTCCTAATGTTTTGTTGACTAGGGTTGTCAAAACTATAAGACAAAAAACGCAAAGTAGCAGAAAAGAGAAATGCTACTCGAGGAAAACGAACTAATTGTACGCGTGGAGCATGGAGTTAAGCAGAATCGAAGGTATAAACAACAATCCCCGCACTCACGTAATCTTTAATTTGTTTTTGCACCTTATCCTAACAATATGTTTACGCGCACAAACATGCTGAGTTGACAGATTCACTTTTGAATTAGTTGCTCTCTAATCCAATCTTTAAGAAAGCGATAAAGCGTCTTTAAGTCATATGAGTACACTGGTTTGGAGAAGAAGTGACGTATTTCCTGCTTCTATTGTTGCCTCCGCAATACTTCAACGTCAAGGGTCTTTTTAGAAGATTAGATTTTTTAACTGGTAGAGTACAATTTCTGGAATTCCTTGGCAACGATAAAAAACTGCAACATTTAAAGAACTTCTTTCAAAGTGGAATAGTGGTCAAGCAGCACCGACAATGAAAAACCATTAAAGGGTCATGGGCATCGCGTTTTTCGTTGATTTTTGGGTTTTTCGATCGCGTTCATTCTTACTGGTGAAGGATGTTCGTGAACGGAGAAGACGATTCTCTAATTGGAATTTTAAAATACGGTGTCAGGCGTGCGCTAAACAATAAAATTGAAATAAAGAAAGAAAGTAGAATTTGACCAGTTTTTGAGTGTTCCCGACGCAATCAGAAAAATATTTGACAGCCCTTAGGAGGTTTTCTACCGTTTGGCATATATCTTGATCACTTCTAAAGAACCAAAAAATTTGATTGCGTCACGTTCAGCTTGACCGATTTCTCGCGGTCGGTCAAAGTGACAAGGTTAGGGACAACATTTATCTTCCAGTCGCGAGCAATAGATAACTTCGCCAAATCGTCTTGTTTCAGTTTTTCTCCAAGGATGACTTAAGTTTCGAGGCTGTACTGAATACAAAGATTTGTTATCTCGGCATCGAAAGCAACGCTGGCCAGGCTTTTAATCTACTTGGGGAGACTTGCTAACTACAACCGCTGGACAAATGTGATAGAACGTGAGCGATTAGTTTCTCAAGAAGCGCGTTTGTTTTCTTTCGTTCGCATAATTTAAAGCCGGCTCCGTCTTTCAAGATGACAGTTTTGCAACAGCGAAGACATAGCTTTCATTCACGGCAAGAAGTTTTGAAAGGTTATCGTTTTGCAACCTCGAATTACGTGCCACCATCAATCACAAGCAATTTGTGCAACAAAACGCAAATTTTCTGCTCGTTTGAAACTTGTGAGAGTCGTATAAAATACTTTGTTTGGCGCGTTTTCTCATAATTTTTTTTACAGACACTGCGGGCGTCGTATTAACATCAATCAAGTGAGACGTAGACAGTTTAGACATTTAAAACTTTGGAATACCTTGGCTCAGCAAG
The DNA here is from genome assembly GCA_000757645.3 of Steinernema carpocapsae. NCBI lineage: Eukaryota > Metazoa > Nematoda > Chromadorea > Rhabditida > Steinernematidae > Steinernema > Steinernema carpocapsae. Next base: position 639,359 of record AZBU02000007.1, read on the forward strand.
AACTGGTATGCGTGTTAGCTGTCAAAAATTTCATTCTCACGCTTTCAGTCGCGAGATTACTGGTAATCTTTGAATTGTTTGTTTGACATTTTTTAATCACGCGAACTGCGAATAACATTTTGAAGCTGTACGTTTAGGTATGACTAACGTATGTGAGTTTGAGAGACAACAAGACAAACAGCTAGTCATGGCAACTCATCCACTCGTAACGATTAACTATATGCAAACCGTCAGAAACAGATTTATCTTCACACAAATGGCAAAGAAGAACATTCTTTACAATCAAATTATCACGCGCAAAGGAGGTCATTTAAGCGCTGGCCACGAATGATGCGTCGTGCGGTAGCGTCGTGCGGCGGCGTCGCCTCGCTGCGTCGTGCCGCAGTGATACGTGGCAGGGGTGGTGCGTCGTGAGGCTGCGTTCTGCGGCGGCGTCGCATCGCTGTGTTGTGCCGCAGCGATTCGTGGCACCCCCCTGCCACGAATCATGCGTTGCGAGGTTGCGTCAAACGCATGCGGCGGCGGGTGAAACCATTCTTCAAGTAGAGCGGATCTCCCTTGTCGTAGAGCATGGATTTCTTTTGAATAAGCTGGATTAGCTTGCTTTGGTTTTTGCCTTCTTTCATTTTGGGACGGAAAGGGTGAGAAATAATGAGAATTAAGCACAAGTAAAGCATTTCTATAACAAACGCTATAAATTCACGCGACAGGCCCAGGAAATAATGGAGAAAACAGTGGAAAAATCACCACTACTGCAAAACATAGGTTTTTAAGCTAACGTAAACGTGGTAGAACCCATAAATGGTTTCGAAAACGAATTGTCGCAAGTTCGTACGGCGTCGCTCCTACCGCCGGCACCCCGCGACGCACCGATTTTCAAAATATTTTGAAAACGTTTATTTGTATGGGAAGGACGACGCATGCTCCAACGCAGCCTACGACGCACCATTCGTGGCCACCCCAACGCAGAACGCACGACGCAACCCCCGACGCGCGTTCTGCGCGACAGCCGACGCAGCCTCGCAACGCAGCATTCGTGGCCACCCACGACGCACGACGCACGACGCAGGACGAAGCGCGTTTTTTCGAATTTCGACGCTGCCGCACGATGCATCATTCGTGGCATGCCAACGCTGCCGCACGACGCACGACGCATCATTCGTGGCCAGCGCTTTAGTAGGCAAGATGTTGCCCGTTAGGATAAATCTGTTTTCATCAGCAAGAAGCAACAGTCCAGCATTGTCTACTTTTGTCCCCATCTTGAACGTATTGCCCTTCGAACCCTTTTCGACGTTAGTCCAAGCAAAGTATTGTTTCACTTCTTCTATTTTGAAGCTTTGTTTTCCATTTAGCTGATTTCTTAGCAACCCGTTGGCAGCTATCCATTTCTCCACAAAAGCTTGGATTACCGTTGCAGGAACCAGTATGTTTGAGTCCTTCAGATTCAAAAACGCTGCACTGTCGCGTTTAACCAGAGTTGGAAGGTTAGGGACCGCTTCGGCAGGCCACACGCCCAAAAGGGTCAAGTAGGTATGCTTTTCCTGGGCAAGCTTTGTTTGCAGGATGACTTCAATTTCGTTTCCCACGTCGAGAATATTACAGTGGTGAATATAAACTCGTCTTCTTCCATTTTGACAATTTGATTGATAATGTAGCCTTTCTTCTCTCCACGAATGCTGTGTACCCATTTATTATCCGAAACCTGGAAAACACTTATCTCCAGGTTTTGGGTTTGAGTCTTCAACAGCAACTCCTTGGGATCAATGAAGCGATCTGTAGTACTTTTGGGTCTGGTGGTGAACGTCTTTCCCATCTAAAAAAGGCGATTTAAACAAAGTCACAAAAAAATTGATTAACTTTCCTTCACGCTAAAAAACTGTATTAAGAAATTATCTTTGTTGCGGCTTCCTTGTCCGTTGAGGGACATGTAGTCGAGCAGCTTTGCTATGGAATCACTGCTCGAGAAAATCCCAATATTTTCAAGAATCACCTGCCAGGTGAGATTTACGACAACCGTTGCTAAGCAAGTAGAAATGGATTAATTGGATACAATGTCGATGTGCTGCCTTGGTCTGGACGCCACAACCTTCACATATAATCTTTGAAATGTTGTTGTTTCTTATCCTCTGAAATCAATCTTCCTCGGTAAATAAGGAAACGTCAACGTGGTTAATATCAGTTGTCCTGTACACGTCTTGTAGCCTTAATTCAATACGTTTATTGAAAAAAGCATTATACATTTATTCAACACGTCACAGAGCACACAATCACATCTGGCATTAGCCGCTTACCAAACAAAACTTCTCTTCGCTTACAACGAGATCTAAACAATTTGGACTTGCTTTGTTCTCACTTGAACAAAAGTTTGTTTCTGGGTGTGTCTGTTTGTTCCACAGATTGAAATAATGTTTGACGTCTTTTGGCTCAAAATGGCGCTTTCCTTCGAGCCATATATTGGTCGAACCTTTGGCGTTCTTCCATCGCTGCACATATGCGCTGATCACATCAGCAGAAACCAGTATATTTGAAGCTTGGAAGTCGAGCTTGACTAACTCTTCTTGGTTAGCCCAAGCCAAAAGGTGTAGAGCGGTATCTGTTGGCCAGTCGCAGGATAGCGTTAAGTGTGCCAAGTTTTCTTGCATGTTTGGTAAAAGTAGCTCGGCTCCGGGTCCATAGTTGACGCAAAGACTCTTGATTTCTTTGGCCGCGGCAAACTTGTGTACAGGTGCCCAATCCTCTTGAGGAAAGACGACCAAAGTTGGACCAAAGCTGTTGGCCAAGCGAGATAGCACAAATGGAATTAATTCTTCGTAAAGGGTCTCAATGGAGATTACGGTGTTTTCAGGATTGGCAACATTTTGAGTCTTCCATGGAGACATTGTCACATGAGTGAACTCAATATTTTCATCGATTTGGAGAATTTCTTGGAAATTGTAGTCTCGCGCCTTTCTTTTAACGACTCGAGTTTCCGGTCGAAAGGAATGCCACCATTGATTTTGTGTAACTTGGGCGAGCTCCAGTCGCAGATGAAAGATTTGTCTTTCTACTGAACGATCAAAAAAGTAATTTCCCCCTTGATTAAGACGATCAAGAGCATTGTAATTTTTGGTAGCAGAAACGTTTCCCATCTAGAAAACGTTTTTTTAATCACACTTCCAAAACCCGTGGAATTACCCTATTGATGTTGACAGTAAGTCCAAAAAAGCAACGGTCTCATAAGTGACAGTTGTACCACAAAGAGATTTGATTCTGTGACACATAAGGAATTTGTACCTACCTCTAAGCAAATATGCTAACTTGGAGTGCTAAGTCAAAATGTAACCAGTGCGCAGATTTACAGCAGCATGAAGAATTCAAAAGTCGTAAAGCGAGGGATGCGAATGTCGCTGAGCCGTCCTAGGACTATAAACCACAATCCTCGAGGTAACATGCAATCATTAATTGGCTTGTTCACCTGACTTTGGCAATAATATTAAACACGCAAACTGAGAGGAAGAAGTTCAGCAAACGTAAAAACATAAAAATGATGCTTCCTAATTTGAAAAACCAATCTAAGTGGACCTTTATTCTCAAAATGAATTTGTAGTTGCGTCTTAACTTTTTTCAACTCTTGTCTTTTAAACAGATTTTCAACGTAAGCAACATTTAATTGCCCTGGACTAATTAAACAGTATTCGAATTTTCGGCTTGCTTTTCACTTTTTGCGAAAAGTGAAACGCGGCTTGAAAAATCGGTCATTTAGTCGAAGATTAATGTGCTTCAATTGTAAATAGGTCAAATTGAAGCAGCAATATAAGTGCAGATACGCTTAAAAGTGTCTAAAGGCCAATTGTTTTTGAGTCAACTGGAAACGCTTTGTTGAAGCTAGTTTTTGAACCACAAAAATTTGACTGTCGTGGCCATGGACAGATAGATGTAAGTTTCTAAGCGTTGGTATCTTAAGCAAATGGTCTAGAAGAGCATCTCCAATGTCAGCAAAATCTAAAACTAACAGTGCTGGGTCGCTTGGCTAAGGAGAAACGGAATAATACGTCAAAAAAGACAAGCAAATGCATCACATGATACGCTGGCTCCTCTTCTGATCTTGACAAACCGATTCCAATTTGTAGACTACGAATTCCAACGTGGCGGCGGTCTATCTTAAGAAGATCTTTAAGTGAAGTGTCTTGTCGATCAATGAAGCACAGGAGGTCATGGCTGGTTGTAATGCCCAAAGAGATTGAATACGTCTTTAGGTTGGTCTTGAAGTCAACTTCCCATTGTTCAGGAAGACATTCGGTTGAGCCAAGCTTAGGGTTGGTAGGTTGGACACTGAAGACGGGGTCACGGAAATTGAAGGGTACGAGGTCCATTGATCTGAAAAGAAAAATTTAGAGAATTGCAGAGAGAAACGTTATAAAAGCGCCGAAAGAGGGCCGATTCAAAACGCTCTTATCCCTTTGAATGGAGTGTTCTCGGTCGTTTGCGCTTGAAGCCTCAAAATTTTTACCGTTGCTTTTCAACCGCCACTCGACACGGCGCGCGAAACCACGAAATTGGCGAACTGAACGGCTGAACGGCGAACTGAACGCAAACGCAAATGGCACCGCTACCGTTACCCGCGTACGCTCAATCAGGTAACTCGCGTCTAGACATTTTGTGACGGACGGACACGTCTGGATCGTTCTTCTTTATTTTATAAAAGCTGTTTGCTTTGGAATATTCCAATGCCGCTTTTGGTGAATGTGGACTTCTTAGTAATGTGGTGATGTAAATGAAATTCATTGAACGAATTGAAAGCAACAGTGAAACCTTTAAACTGCACTCTTATCCTTCTCTCTCTTTTTCTGCTCCTCGATCTTTTGCAACATACTAGCTTCAGTCTGTATTCTTAGTCTTGCGTTTCTTATTTTGCTCTTCAATCTCCTTCAAAACACATTTCGTATAAGGCAAGAGCAAATGCGTCTTTCTGGCTGCATTTCCCGTAGTTTGTCGTTTCACACCTTAATAGTTTTTGAGCACATAGTTCATAACATCAAAGTACTTGTTGTGTTTGCTTTTGGAAGAAGTTTACGCAGCTCCATTTCCAGAAGTTTCAAGTCAATAACGTTCTGAAATTCTTCCTTGAAAGTAGCAGCGAGTCGTCCCGAATCGTTTGAACCTTTTCATTTGTGAAGAGTGCTTCTACGAAATGCACATCGTCTTTCAAAACATAGCGCGGGCTCTTCGTCGTGTAACTGCGATAAGCTACCGCAAACCCGAATCAGTTCCAAAGGCGCTTGTTGAAGCAGTGTAGTAATGTTAATTCAATTGAGATATCAGGATTCACCAATATGTCAGTGGCTCACCGCCGTCCCGCTCTTATGTTCAAGCAGCGTAAACACAACTCTCCTGACGCTGTCTTTGACTACGGTTGGCTAACCAATAACCAATTCATCTAACCAATCCATTTTTAAAGTTTGCAAGGCGATTCAAGAGAAAGAGTTAGCAGCTCAAATTAGGATAAGTAGAAACAAAGGCTTATCAGTCTCAAAATCGTTCTTGGACCGTTACTTGATAACCCAGACGTAATTATTAACTCATTTCTGCATGTCGCTGAGCGACTAAGGGAACAGACATAAACAAACCCGGAAAAACACTTGAGATTGGGTAATCAAAGCCGTAGTCCAGATGCGCGTCTGGACTCGGTTAGCGAAACAATCGCCGTCCCAGACGGCGGATAAACAAATCGCCATACGGCGACGGATGAGTCAAAGGCGGAGAATCAACCCGTCATTCGCCATCCGACTCTGCCGAGAAGCGGCAGGCAACATCGTCTCTCTCCCCCTTTAGGTTCCCAGCTTATTCATAATCTCTCCCCGATGTAACGTGTGTAAGATATATTCGTGTTTGTATATTATCGTTTAAGATAAAGGTTTAATTACTAAAGTTTGAGATTCCTCCCCTACTTCGCAACCCACCGTAGTCCCGCGTGGCAGCAGCCCGGAGGCTTGGATAATTCAAGCCAACGCCCTTTTATTGTGCATCGACCGATTCGGATCCGACGTCGTCAAGCGCAGGCGAATTAAGGAAACGAAACGTCAGTAATTTCTCCTGAAACAACTTTTTCAGCCTGATTATTTTGAATATTTTCTGATTATTCTCTGATTATTTCGAAAAAAACCAACTGATAATCAAAACAAGATGACCGGAAGCGTCCTAACAAGGGCTCTTAAAGGTCAACTAACCAAAACGATAAACAAGGCGAACGAGGCTCGCCTCACTGTGAGAATGGTGTACGAGCAGTTGTCAATGCTAAGGTGGTGCGTGGAGACTGCGAATCAAAACTGGGTGTCAATGGCGGAAGCCTATGACGCCTTAAACAACGATGATAATGATAAACAAATCGTCGAAGAATGGCAACGGGATCTTAGGACCTATGTGCCAAATCAAGAGCAACCCGAAGACCCCAAGGAAGTGCCCTTGGAGAAGTCACACTGGGATAAACAAGTCGACAATCGACAAGCGGTGCTAGCCAATCGCATGGAAGAGATAGGTCGGTTGATACAAAACATGGAGAAGAAGGAAGTAGAAACAACCGTAGAAGTGGAGATGCCCAAACAAGGAGATCAAGAAGATCCCCAAGGACCTCCCGCAAAGAAGGCCTGTAATCAAGTCCTCACGGACCAAGAAAAACTCAAGGAACTCCTTAAGAAACCGGAAAAGCCTATCAATTGGGCGGATGAGATTCAGGTGGACGAGAGGCCAAGACTGCCGGACGACGAAAACAAAACTTCTCCTACCTCCGCAGAAGAGTCAAACAAGCCAGAAACCCTCGAGGAAGAAATCATGAGGACCAAACGCAAAATCAAACAATTGGAGGAAATTCAAACAGAAGAGGAGAAGAGGAACATCCAACTGAAAGAAGGTCTCCGGAAGAAGAAACGGAACACCAAAGAGTGCGGGACTCACTCCAATGTGTGTACCTTCTGTTCAGACGGCAACCGGAGACTGCTCAACGACGCAACAAATCATTATACCTCCCTCTGCACGGCGTTTGCAAGCGCCGACGCCAGGTGGAGGTGGATGGTTACCCATAAACGATTTTGCGATCGCTGTCTGAAGCCACCAATCGGGTGTCGGCATCAGCCCAGGCCCTGCTCTTACTGTGGTAACCTAACTCATCACGCAGCCCTGTGCCGTGAAACAATTGACACTCTACAAACTCAGCAAATATACCGAATCGAAGATCTTCGCCGAGAGATCGCCGAGGAAACGATGCGTCTTGATGAACAACTTGAAGACTTGGAGAAACAAAAACGGGGAGCCCGTTGAAACAAGTGGCCACAAGGATGAGCCTTAAACAAGAGCCGTAAACAATTAAACAACTTTTAAACAACCGCTTAATTTCACGTTTCCGGGGGGAGTGTCGCTGAGCGACCAAGGGAACAGACATAAACAAACCCGGAAAAACACTTGAGATCGGGTAATCAAAGCCGTAGTGCGCGTCTGGACTCGGTTAGCGAAACAATCGCCGTCGCCAGACGGCGGATAAACAAATCGCCATACGGCGACGGATGAGTCAAAGGCGGAGAATCAACCCGTCATTCGCCATCCGACTCTGCCGAGAAGCGGCAGGCAACATCGTCTCTCTCTTAGGTTCCCAGCTTATTCATAATCTCTCCCCGATGTAACGTGTGTAAGATATATTCGTGTTTGTATATTATCGTGACTAAGATAAAGGTTTAATTACCCAAGTTTGAGATTCCTCCCCTAGATCGCAACCCACCGAAGTCCCGCGTGGCAGCAGCCCGGAGGCTTGGATAATTCAAGCCGACGCCCTTTTACTGCAAACGCTTTTCAACAAATTTTTTTGGTTATCCCCTTCTTTCAGATGGTTTATAATCCTTCAATCTGCTCAAATTCTTTCGCTTTCATTCGTTCTATAATCGAATTTCACCTGTCGTCATTTCTTATTTCCAAATGTTTCACTAATGGCGCCTTACAACTTTTCTCATTCCGTCTTTGGCCTCTTTCTAGTCAACCGGTACTTTCAAGGTTGAATTCTATCCGACATTTGGCATTTCCTGGCTGACGAACAAAAAAAATCTGAGAACCCTTAATTGACGTTCCTAATTGAATCAGTATTTTTACGACTTTACAGATATAACAAGTAATTTTAGGACTGCTACGCCAATTCGTTTTAAAAACTGATTGTATGTTGTCTACATCTGTCAAAAAAACTGTTTTAAGCAAAACAAAACAATTTTATCATGAGACCACAGTAAATTGTGAACGACTATCAATTACAGTAAACACGGGAGTCTGACTGGTTGGCTTCCTCTTCCATCCAAACAACAAAAATAACGTTTTTTCAAATATTTTGATTGCCATTTCCCGATGAAGGTAATTGTGGCTATGGCATAAACGGCTCCATGGTTAGTAACAAAGATAATACAAACCAGACACACAGGTTGGGCATACGGTAGATGAGGGAACATGGTTGTAAACATAGCGATAGCAAAGGGAACGGCTGCAAAAATGATGACTATGCTTGTAAGGACTACTAACGTCCAGAAGACCTTTCGTTGAATTTCTATGGTTTGTTTGTTCGCGTAAGAATTATGACTATTGAAAGCTTTGAGAAGCAGAGCGGAGCATAAGATAACAAGTATAAGAAGACTAAAATACGTGATAAAAATGTTTAACAAAGCTGCGTATTTCCAGAAACCGGCAGGCTGAAAGCAAAAGAGCAAAGTCCTTTCTGGTAGCTCTGAAGGTTCTGGGTATTCATCGTAAGGAACTGACCACATAGAGATAGTCCACACTAGTATAAAATCCAGAACAGCAAAACTCAGTGCTCCTGTGATATAAACATTTTTTGGCTTGACTTTTTTAACTAGGTTTGGATGCACAAAAATGAAATACCGGTAAGGAAAGATAGAATTCAGTGACAAACCGGTGTTTAAAACACACACGAAAATGGCTGAAAACATGAAATGAGCAAACTTTTCATTATCAATAAAGTTGCTCAAAGGTCCACCTAGTCTGTAGCATTCAGCAGGCCAACTTGGGTAGAGGTGGACGAAAGCGGACAGTGTATTAGCCGCAAAGTTCCAGAACATGACGCTAAGCATCAGCATGTTGTAATGAAATTGATCAGGAGTGGTGCTGAGGATGATTACGGTCATGGTGAACAGCTTCACTGGAATATGGATGCAGGCAGTCACGTCCAGGACGCGGTTGTATAGGAGCTCGTAGTCGTCAGGCATATCTACTGGAACTAGAACTGACCAAATGCGTCGACTAATAGGAATGACTTTGAACTTAACGGCGGAACGCTTAAGCCAGGGAAAGACTCTTTTCACTCTTTGTTTTAAAATAAGAGGTCTTGAAATGAACGAAAAGTGCGGGAAATGTTTTTCCATGCTGGCTTTTGATTTCTGAGCCGACCTAGTCAGAGTTTCCTGTAAGTTCTCACGAACTTTTTTGAAGTGAGCCAGTTTTTTATCCGCCGTCTTCCATTAATTCACCAGACCATTCAATTTGAATAAAACAGGCTCAAATTTGTCTACTCACACTTGGCCGCATAATCCAAGTTGGAAAAAGCTTAGAAAGTTAAAAATTGTCGATTAGAACGAATGACCTGTTCATCAAGATGAATAAGCTCTTTTATCAAAAGCACAAGCACTAGTTTTTTCCTTCTTGTAATCCCATGCTCTGCTTTGCTTCTCAAAACTTTCAATAGTCATAATTCCTATGCGAACAAACAAACCATAGAAATTCAACGAAAGGTCTTCTGGACGTTAGTAGTCCTTACGAGCATAGTCATCATTTTTCCAGCCGTTCCCTTTGCTATCGCTATGTTGACAACCATGTTCCCTCATCTACCGTATGCCCAAACTGTGTGTCTGGTTTGTATTATCTTTGTTTCTAACTATGGAGCCGTTTATGCCATAGCTATAAATACCTTGATTAGAGGTCATCGGGAAATGGCAATCAAAATATTTGAAAAAACGTTATTTTTGTTGTTTGGATGGAAGAACCAGTCAAATTCCCGTGTTTACTGTAATGGACAGTCGTTCAAAATTTACTGTGGTCTCATGTTAAATTTGCTTCTTTGCTTAAAACAGCTGTATATTTTACAATCAGTTCTTAAAACGAATTGGCGTAGCAGCCCTAAAATCATTTGCTACACACACGTTTTTACACTGCTTTCTAATACTAAAGAAAGTCTGAGAAACGGTTTCAAAAAAGAGCGATCGATGCGCAAAGACGATGCAATGTGTGAATAGGCCAACAACCTGACAGTATCAATTTTAGAATTGGACAATTTGTGAAACAAAAATGTCTCGCTTTTTGAGCCGTTTGAATTTAAAGTGTTTCAAACGGTGGGCATTGTGACATAGCGTTAAAGAAAGCTAGAGCTACATTGTCAATATATTCACAGTTCACAATGACTTCAACTTTTCGCCGATTTCCACCAGCAAGGAGTGAGTTCTTACAAAACGAAACGAAGTTACAAAACCTCGTTTTCTTAAACAAAAACGTTTTTTTTGACATCCATACAATGTATCACAGGTTGCTCGTGTTGTTGGCTGCTATCCTAAGTTCACGTGTAATCTATGAGTTGTTCATGTGTTGAGAGATTTTTGAGATTCCTGAGATTTTTCGTGCATTAAAATGTGGTTATAAGTGCAGAACAGGTGATCCAGTGATTCACGATTAGTATCTCAGAAAACACTTTAACGGACAACATTCTGAATCTTAGTTATACAGTCAGATCAGAAGAAAGCGATTCAGGATACGTGAAAACACAAACATGTTAAAGAAAATTCTATGGAAACACACATTTACATCTGAACTTAGAAAAAAGACGTTCAGAAGTCGCGAACGCGAACATCAAAATTGCATTGCTCAAAACAATCTTAAGGAACGCAAATTAAACCACGCGCCACGCGGCTGGCTGGAAATTAAGTAGGATTTTTAACAGTATATCATAGTTGAGTTCCAATGTAACCCCACAAGCTGCGCAACTAATAATAAGCCACATTTTTTAAATTGAGCCGATTTTGTTCGACATTTAAAACTAGTCCAAAACGACCTGTCTTGATTTCCATGCTGTAGCACTTGACGTTTTGATGATTCTTCATATCGGAAAGTTCAAACAAGTCGTTCACTTCATCCGGCCCAAATATATGCTTTCCAATGACTTCAATTTTGAGATTTCCATCCGCCTTCTTCCATCGATCCACTACGACCTTCACAACATTGGCTGAGATGAGCAAGTTGGAATTCTGCAAGTCTATGTAATTGGACTTATCACGCTTAGCCAGAGATTCAAGATAACGAGAGCAATGATCTGGCCAGTCACCGGCCAAAGTTAGCTGGACAAAATTATCTTGAGAGCGTATATCATACAGGATGCGGTCTAATCCAGGACCATAGTTGATATAAACATTCTTGACTTGCTTGGCCAGAATGAACTGGTAGATGAGCGTGTAGTCACAGGGCCCGAACACGTTTATAGTCGCGTTTTCGCACAGTTCAGGCAAAATCATTGGAAGCAAATTTCCGTATAGGTTGTCGTTAGTAATCGAAGTTGCTCCAGATTTTTTGGGGTTTGTCTTCCACGGCTCAAAGTTTACGTGAGTAAACTCGCATCTGCTTGGCTCGACAAATAAGGCAAAAGTTTGCCAGTCGTAGTTTCGAGTGAAGCCACCAATCCGATGATACCAATTGTTTCCTGAATGTTGAGCGAGATCTAGACACACAGGTACCTTATTACATAACATTGAGTATTTTGGCTCTTCAGTACAAGGCGCTTTACAGGCTTTTAAAACCACGCTTCCCATCTGAAAAGGGCAAGAACGTAAAAAATTAGCTAATCGGATTAAGTTGTTGTATCTTAATAATTTCTATATAAAGAGCCACTTTTAAGAAATTCTAAAGTTGAAAACGGAATACTAAAAGGAACCATCAAAATGACCTGCAAAATTGATTAACCGCATGTCGCCGTGCTGCTCAGAGGCTCTCAGTCACTGTCACATGTAATCTTTGAATTGTTTATATCTCAATCTGTGGTTGTTTGCGTGCACGAATGTAGATACAAATGCAGCATGTGATTCAACCTTATCCCAACACCTTAAAGCCAACATTCATATTTTCAAGAGCTTCTTTGCTCAACGTAAGCAAACAACAAACACTGAGATTGACAGCAACAAACGTTTGCAAGATGACTCCAAAGGAAAAGGAAAGGGTGCAGCAGACGTACAAAGATGCGTGTAATAATGATACTTTTTAAACTGGTAAAACAGCTCATTCTCATAGTAAATCTCTAGGCTCGTTTTGCATTTTTTTACCTTGCGCTCTTTGAAGAGCAACAATCTGAGGGACGCCCAGTATACTCAAATTTTTGGCGTTTCATATAAGTATTGCAAAAATAGAATGCCTCATAGAACTGAGAATCAAGTCTTAGGTTAGCTGCAAGTAAAATATATTTCCCCTGAGGATTGAAGCACGTATATGATCAAAGGTGACCAATGGTCAATCGTCCTTTAGGGTCAAGTAAAGACGCTTGGTTGTGTATGATTTTAAGATCAGAAAGTCGAGGCTGACCGTGGCAATAGCAGAGATGTAGTTTCCGAGTACAAGAATTTTAAGCATAACATCTAGGAGCTCTGAAACGACAAGACGAATTTCAATCGAGTCTGGGATGAGCAGAACTGGGTCACACATTTTCTTGATGAGGAGTGAATTAATCCAGAAATGACATTTTGTGACTCGGACTCGTATTCTAACCCGGATACTCCAGTTCCTATCTTCAAGCTGCAGCTTCTCATATAGAGAGACTCCATTTTCAGCAAATCTTTTTCAGCACAAGGTTCCTTGTCGGTCGATGTGGTAAAGAATGCCTTTACCACATCGACCGACAGGGAACGTCGCTCCAAGAATTGCTGAAAATGAACTCCCGCTCTGTAAAGACTCCCGAGAGGACGGACTGGACTCCCGCGTTGACTGGAAGGACAGGACTCCTGCTGTAAGTCAAAATTTTGTAAACATGTCACCGAAATTTGATAATTGCAAAAAAGTTTAGAAGCTTTTGTGATTAGAGGTTCCTGAAAATGATTGACAGCTTCTGCTACGAACAGATCATTCGCCTGTCAAATTTTGATTTTGATAAACACTGATTCTGTTGGAATGTAAATGGTTTAAAATGTCTATCAAAGCAATCAAAACCCTTTATATCGCACCATTTAGAGGACCGCTTCTTTATAGCTAGGTCATTTTGTTTGTATGCATCGTGATATGTTGACTTGCGTATCAGTATGAATGTCACGGGTTCGAATCCTACATGAATGCTTAAAATATTTTAAGCAATTTTTAATTTTGTGCATCTCTTTTTTCAGAACATGGGAAACCGCCAAACTCTCTCTGGAACGCGTATCGCCAACGGAAGCTATCATCCCGTGTTTGTCCAGGTTGACGCTGACCGCGTGGCGATCTCATCTCCGAACATCTCCTTGACTATTGGAAATCCCAGCTTGTCCACCACCTGTAGGTTTCTCAATCCAACAAGTGTTAGCTTTTTCGTTTAGACGGAAACCCTGACATCTACCACAAAGCCGAATCTTTGGGCTTCACTCGCATTCTTCCTGGCCATAGCATGGAATTCCACCCTAATAGCTCTGGGATTGTGTACATCACTATCTATTCTGAGAATGGTAAGACTCTTTTTATAGCTTAAAATGCTCAAGCTTTACGATTGTAGAGTCAGAACCGCTTTGTTCAAACCTATCTGCTCCTACTGGCACCAATTATGTTGTGAACCTAGCTGATCAGGTGAGCTGTTTTCGGGCTACACTTTTTTTTCAGTTAAAGCATTGATTTAGGTCTGCAAGGCCAAGACAGGCCATATCTGGTTGGACGAGTTTGAGAACAATTACTACAGGAAACCCTGTCCTATTCCAATTCTGCCTATGTGTTCTGCCTAGACATCCATATAATCTTAACTTTTCATGACTACAGGATCATTTATCTATTTTTATTAATCAGCTTCAGTTGGCCTTGACCTTTTTGGCCCCTCTGCACCAACTGAACACTTTCACCACTAATCTCACCAGTTTCCACAAAACGAGCACAATGTAAGCATCACAGCCAAAACATCCAAATTGTGATACTGCACAAACCCGAGTTTAGTCCCATAAGGCACGAGGTTGTCGAGCTGAACTCCCCCAAGAATTCCGTCCACTTCCTTAGCAGTTGCTCAGGCTGCACGGGCTTTTTCGCGATCATGTTCTGCATTCTGTTGACTGAGTTTGAGTAATCAGGGTTGTTGAGGATCGCTTCTAGAGCTTTAACCACGTTTTCCTCGCTGATGTCCTCTTTTTGGTTGTAGCCAAAGCCGTGTTTGACAGCAATGCGACCGTTTCTGAACTGGTCTGACTTGAGCGGGATGGTGATGATGGGAGTTCTTGAGTAGATCGCTTCTTGGAGGCCGTTGTAGCCACCATGGGAGATAAAAGCCGCAGTTTTGGAGTGTTGGAGGAGGTCAGCTTGAGGAAGCCACTTGGATAGGAGCACATTGGAAGGCTTCTTAGCGTCGAGGTCAGTGCCTCCGTAGCGGAACACGAACTGGACTTCTAAAAACCCATTTTTATCAAAATGAGAGTGATTGGCTTTCCAGGGAATCTCCTAAAAGCGCCCATAAACGCATCCTTCCAGCTATCGGGCATCAGTTTAGGGTCACAGGCGCTTCCAAAGGTCATGACAACCACTTCCTTTGCGTTGTCGACAGCTGTGTTAAACTCCTAAAATATACTTTTCAGTTTTCGAGAGTCCCATAATGATCCTTACTCCTTCGAGCGGCTTGGCATCCACTTTCTTCATTCCCAATCCGCCAACGCCAATATAAACAATCTTGTGGAGCGTGGGTCTCGGCAGGTCGTAGAGCTCAGACCATCACAAGAGGACACTGGCGACCCAAATCTCTCAGGTCTGGGAAGTTGGGGTCGATAAGCTTGCGGAAAATCGCAGTTTGAGGGTTGATGACAAGCCTTGGGTAAATGAGAGGAAAGAGGAATTGACCTATTTGGCTCTTGAAGCGTTGAATAAAAGTCATCTCGTCTGAGGCATCCGACATAATTGCTAAAAAGCCATTGTTTTAACCTAAGACATCTTAGAATGGAGAATGGAGATCTTACGTGGAACGTAGCTAGGCGGAGAGGGAACTCCAATATCATAGGCCACGTTATCCATTATAAGCCAAATCCAGGTTGGAATCTTAGCGTAGTGGATCAGACCGATGGGGCAGTATTCGTACATGTGGGCAAAAGCCAAATCGAAATTTTCATCCGTCAGTCGCTTCAGGAATTCCTTGTTTTGGAGGAGCTCTAAAATCTCAATTAACTCATTTCTGCAATGTTTAACTTACTTTCACAACTGTTCACAGACGCGTCTGTCCAAGCTAGCATAATTTTCTTTGCACTCAAATTCCACAGCCCCGTTGTCTTGAAGGCCATTGTCGCTTGAGCCTGTTCAAAGTTAATAGACATATCAACAGAGGCATCCACATTCCACACTGTCACGTTACGCTCTATCTTTACATCTGGTTTATCAATGTTTAGTGATTTGATAAGGATTAAGTGAACGTCATGGCTAGCCCTAATCAGCTCCTCAGCTATACGTCTATGGAAAATGACCTAAAACGCTTATGTCCTAACAAAAATTTTAATTGAAATTTACCTGACTGTTGATCTGATTGGGCGTAAAAACAGCAATTTTCAAGCCTTCAGCTGCTAGGAAGTGAGTCGAAATGGCCAAAAATAGAAGCCACATCTTAAAACAATGTGTTGAAAAAAAATTCAATGAGCATCGATAGCAAGGAGTAAGTACTTTAAAACATCCATTATAGGAACACCGCAGGCTGCCTTATCGCTGCATTTCGCAAGCGATGCAGGCCGTAAACAAACAAGCATGAACATACACATTTCACACGTGCAGAGATCAGCACCACAGGGAAAGAAAGGGTCAGGGTTCAATCGCAGTTGCGAAAGTGACAACGGGTTGGAAGTTAGAAAGCAAACATGATGTTAAGGAAACACTTTGAACATTTGCACTTTTGACACGTTTTATCTCTGCTTTGCAGCCACTCAAAAATTCCTCCTCACAGAAAATTCTGTGAAGCCAAGTCCGCCCATGTTTGACCGGCGCTGGACAGAGAACAATGGCTGCACAGGTCACTGTTTGCTTACGGACTGTTAATTCATGCTAATTAATATTTGTGCTGCTTTTTAATGAGTGAAAATGTCCGTATAAAAGGTGCTTCTTTGGATCTAGGATATCACACATCTGAGAGCATGAAGCTTATTGTCTGGGTTACAGTATTTGCTCTTGTGTGGGTCTCTGCTAGCACTCAGGAGGACAACGATTCGAGCATAGATCAAACTGTGCTTTCTACGGAGGCTTCCCCAAAAGTCGACTCAGAGTCAGAAGGTAATTCCGAAAATCTCTCTAAATCTATTGAATTTTCAATTTTAGAGAAGACTAAATCTGAAGAGGAGTTCTCAGGCGACGCAGAAACTGGTGCAGACCTAGATGCCGGAGATGAAGGGCTTCCTGAAGACAACGCCCATGGCCTTCGCGCCAAACGTCAGTGCTGCGGATATGGAGGATGCTGTGGATACTGTAGATTTCTACCTGCAACCACTCCAAATCCAAATGCGCCCACGCCAGCGCCTACCAGGACAGTTTGCTATGGATGCTGCTGTGGATGTGGCTATGGATATTAAGACAATGTGTTGAGCTAGTCGGCTTCTTAGGTTTTCATGATATGTACTCTGCTTTGTAGTTTGATTATAAATATTTGTTCACAAGTTGGTCATTTGCCCTATAAAGGCAAATGTTAACCTGGTCTGATACACTCTCAAGTGATATATATGTCAGCCACATCAATTTCGACACTCAGACGTCAACTTCTAATTGCATCAGGCAGACCCGCCTTCCTTGTAATCGTCTTTCGCAAGTTAGACGCGTTCTCGTTCAAAATTTGATGCCGCAAGGTGAACTCTGATATCGCGCACATATACATCTACGTGCAAATAACCTCAGTTTTGTTTGCATTCCGTGTCTCTTTCAGAACTAGTATGTATGTGATAAGGGTCGGCGCCATGTGGGTCTATAAAAGCGACTGGTGCACTCCACCCAAGACAGTTTATTATAGGGTTAATGTATTGATTGGTCTCCTTACAGATGTTACTGCTACTTTTGGCTGTGCTGCCGTTTCTCCTGGTCACGGAGGCCTTAAAAATCGTGGTCTTCGCTCCTGAACAGGCTAATAGTCAGGTAAGATAAAGTTTTTGAGCTTTTAGAAGATTTTGGTTCAGATCATATGGAACAGACGTGTCTGTGAGGAGCTGATAAAGGCTGGTCACGACGTCACTTTGATCATGATCTCGGCTATGGATTTTCCCAAGCCTGAAATCAAGTTTGGACCTGAGATAAAAGGTACCATAGGCTATAAAAAACTTAAAAAAAGATTATTTTCTTCAAGTCTGGAAGATCAACGCGTCAGTGCCACTTAACATTGACTTTGAGGAATCTATGAAAAACTCTGCTTTTTTAAATCTGCCTATGTGGGATGTTCGGGTTAGAAAGCAATTTGCCCATTTTGGATCTGCTTTGGTCGGCAGTTGTGAACGTAAGAACTGAAAATGTCACGATTCAGGTGAAACACTGAGATTTCAGGACTCCTCCAAAACACGGAATTCCTGAAACGGCTGACAGATGAAAAGTTTGACGTAGCTTTTGCCCACATGTACGAATACTGCCCCATCGGTCTGATCCACTACGCTAAGATTCCAACCTGGATTTGGCTTAACTTAACAGTGGAGCTCTAATGGATAACGTGGCCTATGATATTGGAGTTCCCTCTCCGCCTAGCTACGTTCCACGTAAGATCTCCATTCTAAGATGTCTTAGGTTAAAACAATGGCTTTTTAGCAATTATGTCGGATGCCTCAGACGAGATGACTTTTATCCAACGCTTCAAGAGCCAAATAGGTCAATTCCTCTTTCCTCTCATTTACCCAAGGCTTGTCATCAACCCTCAAACTGCGATTTTCCGCAAGCTTATCGACCCCAACTTCCCAGACCTGAGAGATTTGGGTCGCCAGTGTCCTCTTGTGATGGTCATAGCAATGAGCTCTACGACCTGCCGAGACCCACGCTCCACAAGATTGTTTATATTGGCGGATTGGGAATGAAGAAAGTGTGGATGCCAAGCCGCTCGAAGGAGTAAGGATCATTATGGGACTCTCGAAAACTAAAAATCATATTTTAGGAGTTTAAGACGTCTATCGACAACGCAAAGAAAGTGGTTGTCATGACCTTTGGAAGCGTCTGTGACCCTAAGCTAATGCCCGATAGCTGGAAGGAGGCGTTTTTGGGCGCTTTTAGAAGATTCCCTGGTAGGCCAATTACTCTTGTTTGGATAAAAATGGGTTTTTAGAAGTCCAGTTCGTGTTCCGCTACGGAGGCACTGACCTCGACACTAAAAAACCCTCCAACGTGCTTCTCTCTAAATGGCTTCCTCAAGCTGACCTCCTCCAACACCCTAAAACAGCGGCTTTCATCTCACACGGCGGCTACAACGGTCTCCAAGAAGCCATCAACTCAGGCACTCCCATTATCACTATCCCGCTCTTTGGAGACCAGCCCAGAAACGGCCGCATCGCTGCAAAACACGGTTTTGGCTACAACCTCCAAAAAGAGGACATCAGCGAGGAAAACGTGGTTAAAGCTCTAGAAGCGATCCTCAACAACCCTGATTACTCAAACTCCAGAATGCAGAACATGATCGCGAAAAAGCCCGTGCAGCCTGAGCAACTGCTAAGGAAGTGGACGGAATTCTTGGGGGAGTTCAAACAAGCTCGACAACCTCGTGCCTTATGGGACTAAACTCGGGTTTGTGCAGTATCACAATTTGGATGTTTTGGCTGTGATGCTTACAATTGTGGGTCTCGTTGTGCTCGTTTTGTGGAAACTGGTGAGATTAGTGGTGAAAGTGTTCAGTTGGTGCAGAGGGGCCAAAAAGGTCAAAAACTGAAGCAATTTAATAAATTGTTGGCATATTCTTAACGCGACGCTTTGACACATAAACTATCCGCACATTTTCTTGTCCACACCAACATTCCAACGCCATTTGTAGATTGGTGCAGGCCGGATGACAACTTTTGGTTTTTTTCAAGCATTTTTGGTTTTGAAATTGTGCCCTAAAGAGCCTACTTTTTGGACTGACAAAATGCGGTAGCAAGTCAGCCGTGTTTTCCCCCCTCGCCGGTTTCCTTGTCACCACAACCATCGCCATCACATAAACACACCGCGTTCGTGTGCGTGCGCGGCGAAAAAATCGATTGATGCGCGCTCTTGTCTTCTTCTTCGCTTGCTTGCCCCCGCTCGTTTGAGCAGCCAAGCTGAGCAGCGCCATCCCGGCCGGCCTCGTTCACCGGTCTCCGAGAAGAACTGCTGCCCTAACCGCCACCGACTCTGCTCTCCAACGTCACCATTGTGGGCGCCAAGGGCAAGCCTATCGATAGGTGTCTTTGCCGGGCACCTCACGTTCTCGCTGCTGCTCACTTTTGTAGGTATCCACTTTTATAGGTGTGCGCTTGGGAAAGTTGGTTGTGGTCACTTTGAGTTTTACGGGGTCGCGTGTCTCGAGTTGACTAATTTTAGGAAGGAGGTGGACGGTATTGATTTTTGACTTGTTTTGCTGGCCTGCAAATGTTATTTTTTAAAACGAGGATTTGTGGAAATGGACGCGTTTGGCGGCATTTAGAATAACAAACTTGGCACGGTCAAATTTCATCAAACCTTATATATAGCTGAATTAACGTTTCGCCAACACGTATTTTTGATTTCAAGATTTTAGAATTTAAACTGCGGCAACTCTGATTTGTAACCGTACTAAAATTGAATACTCAAGCTTGAAAATACAATTGAAGCTCTATAACGCACGCATTTCAGCTGTATTTATTCGACCAATATAAGCCAAATGTAATGTTTGCTTACACATCTAAAGTTGAGTCAGACGTTAATTTGACTAAAACAGACTTTAAAAAGCTACTTTTGCATTTAATCAGGTTTCACTCTTGATCTAAATTTGGTCGGTTGGATTTGCTTTTATCGGTAGCGCAGCATTCTTAATTTGTTCCAAATGGCGTATTTCACATCTTACAGATGATTCAGAAACACTGGCAATCAAATTATCAATCATCTACAGAAAGATTGTTATGACTTAGCAATTTTTAGCTTCATGGAAAACCGATCAAGTCGCTGTCATGTCATCTTTCTAACCCAGCTCTGTTTCTGCTATTTTATATCTACTAATTAACTATATTTTTTACGCATGACGCTCTATGCAATGTTGAGGTTTGACAGTGATTCGTAATTTGGTTAAAATTCACACATTTTCGGGTTAAAACGAATATTCGCTTTTTGCAGGTCAGTATGATGAGATTTACTAATTTCAATTCGCTGCGTTTGTAACGCTGCGTTTTTTCGGTTATAACGTTAGCAGATTTGTATCCTTTTAAGGTGAAAAAGCGGGAAGCGCAGTTTTCAAGATTTAAGAGGGTTGACATAAGGACGCTTGCGTGTTTCATAGCGTGTTTCTGTGTGCAAAGTCCGTGCTCACTGTATCCTGACCAAAATCTAAGTTTATTCTTTACCAGGACACGCTGAAGCGCCTCTGGCGAACACCCGTCCGACGTCCTTCACTCGCTGGTCAAGATGACTCAAAATATGTATAGAGTTGGAGGTAAACACATTATTTCCTTATCCTATACCTCGTTACGCCCAATTCAGATTATGTGTACTTCGAGTTATCAAGCACAGCTCCGTATCAGATCCGTCGGATTGAAGAGCTTAACAAAACTTCTTCGGGAAACGTTGAGGCAAAGGTTTTGTGCTTCTACAGACGTCGCGATGTCAACGAGACACTTCTGAAGACTGCTGACAAGTCTACCAGGCATTTTGCTTTTGGTATGTCGACAAAATTTTTTAAGTTTTGAAATGTCGGTTTCAGATACGGTGGACATTAACCGCAAGCGCTGGCTCTCTCCCAACAAGTCCAAGGAAGCCAAGCCTGAAGAGGAGAACGGCATGGACGACTCTCCTAAGCCTATGCAGATTGTCGAAGAAGAGGAAGAAAGCCTCCAAAACGGCGACGACGAGCAAAAGGTAAACGGCGACCTCGCTTCCTTCGGTGGACTCCCGCTCGGAGCCGAGAAGCTCTCGACCGAAAACGTTCACGCGCTTCGTCAAAAGGAGCTTTTCCTGTCCAGGAACATCGAAACCCTCCCAGCCACAAATATCCGCGGGAAATGCTCTGTCACGCTTCTCAGCGAGTGTGAGACTGCTGATGAGTACTTGGAGAGTTCTTCTACTCGCTGGTCTACGACCCGGATAACCAAACTTTGCTCGCTGACAAGGGCTCCATCAAGGTGGGAGAGAAACATCAAGCTGTTGTGCCTCCGCTTGACACCTGCACGCCGTTTGTGAAGATTGAAAATGGGTAAGTAATGCAAAAAAGATAGGCTGAAAAAGGATTCAAGCCCGTGATCTTTGGATTGCCGAAGTATCAAATGATCTGACGGATAAAAAGAGATCGCTACAGTCAAGTTGCAAGAACTGAGAGCGGATTCTAAACCGTGTTATCTGGATTGGCGACCTATCGATTGTGATCAGACAGTTTGTATGCAGATCACTAAAGTCAGGTCGCCACGCCAGAAATTACGGGTTCGAATCCTTCTGCCTGCTTTGACTTTTGTTGATTTTAATGTTTTAGTTTCAGTGGAATCAAGGAAGAAGAGCCTGCCAGCACCTCTGAAGTGGCCACCAAAACCCGCAAACGGAAGATCCAATGCCTCCCTCGTGAGACCCTCGTCTACCACCCCTATCACGACCTGACCGACCGCGACATCGACCAATTCCTGATTGTGGCCAGAGCTGTGGGAACCTTCTCCCGAGCCTTGGACTCCTCATCCAACTCGAAGCTCCCCACGCTTCACATGACCGCCGCGGCCGCCTCCCGCGACGTGACCCTGTTCCACGCCATGGCTCTCTTGCACCAGGCTGAGTACGACATCGGCAAAGCGACGAAATTCCTTGTCCCACCGCCTAGCAAGTCGCACTATCCTCTTGACGCGGATAAGGCTACCACCCACAACACTGTGAGCCTCGGGGGACCGATTCTCTGCCGTGACCAGATGGAGGAATGGACCGCTAGTGAGGCGAATCTCTTCGAAGAGGCATTGGACAAATATGGGAAGGATTTCGTCGACATGAGGAACGACTACCTTCCCTGGAAATCTCTCCGCGACATTGTCGAATACTACTACATGTGGAAGACGACAAACCGCTACGTCGAGGCTTCCAAGACCAAGGCAGCTGAGCAGGAGAGCAAGCTCAAGCAGGTCTACATTCCTAACTACAACAAGCCGAATCCTAATCTTGTGGGTCCGCCTAATCCTAAGAACGAGAAAACCAAGTCGCCTTCGCCTTGTGAGAGCTGTCAATCTGATGAGCACGCTCAGTGGTACGGCTGGGGTCCGGCTCAACGTGCGTTCCGGCTGTGTGGAAGCTGCTGGGTGACTTGGAAGAAGAACGCCGGATTGAAGAGAGCTCATCAGTATGGTAAGCAAACAATTCTAAGAGGGGGTCAAACCCCGAACCTTTCACTATTAAAATAGCCCCAATTGAAGTCGAAAATGCAAATCGAAAATTGGTTTGAAAGACAGAAAACGGAAAGTTACACAAGACGATGGACTGTGAGAGGATTCGAACCCGCGACCTTTGGAATGGTAATTTTGGAACAGTGATCTGATCTAAAGACAGACCACCGATGCCAGTTTGTAACTCCATAGGTCACGGATTCGATTCCGCCTACCTTCATTGAACAACTTTAGCCTAATTTTGAAAAAATGTAAATTTTATGGCATTCAGAGCTGTATCAACAATATTCCGTTTAAAGCCATGAGTTAAAATTCAATATTTCAGAAAAATACGATCTCGGAAACGTTTCCAACGACATGTTGGTCACCACCGTTGCCACAACCAGCACAACTTCCACCACGTCCCAATCCGCCTCATCTTCGCACACATGCAACCCATCCTCCTCCACGGGCATCACCAACGCAGCCACTCCGGCCCAAACCGCAGCTTTAGCTGCCGGTCTTCTTGCCAAGGGAAACGCAAACCAGGCCATGATCGCGGCGTTGCAAAACCTAACAAAAACTGCTGGATTGGGTGGCAAGAACAACAACAATATCAACTTCAAGGCTCTGAAAAACCTTCCTACAACTCATCCTTTGGCTCAACAGCTCGCTGCGGTCTTGGCTGCTCATCACCAGCAAACGCAGGCGGCTTTGAGCAGCGGAGCTAGTGGAAGTAACGTGGCGAGCTCGTCTCATGCCTCAGCTGCTCAGCAGGCTGCTCAAGTTGCTGTGTCAGCCAAGTCTCAGCCTAGAGTGGCATTTTATCTGCACACAACGCTTATGACAAAGGTCGCTAGAAGGTCAGTTAAGTTGAAAATTTTGAAAAATCAATTTGACTGAAAAAGAGAGGATTCGAACCTGTGAATTTTCTACTGGCGACCTGTTAGTGGATCATCTGATCACAAACGGCAGATCACTGCTAAAAGGAACCCACATAAAAGGTCGCAAGGTTCGAGTCTTATAGGAAATTAAAATACGGCAAAGCACGGTTATTTTGGTGTTCTCCGGTCTTTCTAAATCACTTGTTAACCTTAAAATCTGTTTTCCAGAGTTGCTCCCAAGAATCTTCTCAATGTCCGCAAGGCCTCCCGATCTCCGTTTATCGCTATCGACGGCACCGCTGTAAAGCAGTTCTGTAAGCTTCACTCACCGTGGAATCTTAATTTACCCTTTATTTTTAGGCCAAACCCGTGAGCCTGCCGAGATCGGCCGCGTGATCAAAATCTGCAAGCCGAAGTTGTCGCCAAGTCTGGTCGAAACACATCTCCGCCTGCACGCCAGCACCCTCGCGCAACTGCATAAAACACACGCCACCCCGTCGAAGTAAAAAATGACCTAATTTAATTTTCCAACTGTTGGTTGTTGATGATCTTATTATTCTTTCGTTCGTATTCTTAGACCCCCCGCACAATTTACTGCATTATTTGTGGTCTAAACATGTACTCGTGGCTTTTATGTGCCTAATTAAGAGGTGAGATGGAGTACGTGTAGTAAATCGGATTTGTTAGTTTGTGTTTTAGCATTGCTTTAAAGGTTCTTAGCCCATATCTATGGAATTTGGATTTTGGATGCTGGCTTTAGTGCGAGTCATTTTCAGATGGTTAACGTAAAAAAGGCAGTTCTCATCAAATGCGACCCTGCCATGAGACAGCTTCTCCTTCATCTTGATGAGAGCCGAGCACTTGGATCGAAGTTTATCATCAAAGAGCTAGATGAGACCCATGTGCTGATTGAGCCGGATGTGGTGAATTCGCTGGAGCAGAAGCTGGAGAGCATTATGGAAAGCTTGAACCCTGAAGTGTCATAAGAGTTGTGTTGTGCGGGTATGGATTAAGTAATTAAATGTGTTTTTAAATTGTGAGACGTGAGACAATAGAAAAATGACAGGCTGAGAGGGTATTCAAACCTGGTATACTAACCTATCGATTGTGATCTGACAGGTTGAGGCAGATCACAGGCTGACAAGCTAAAGGACAGGGGGTCGATTCCTCATAACTCGTGATTATTTTTGGCTTTGTTTAATGCTTTTTAGTGTCCTTAGAAGAAGTGCCGTTTGTTAGTAATAAAAGAAAAATTATAGACTAAGAGAGGACTTCAATATGTGACCTCTAGATTGGTGAACTAACAATTGTGATCTGATAGTTTTTGAAAGATCACTTGAGCCAATCCCGTAGCTGCATTTGTTGCCTTCCTATCGTTCCCTAATCCCTAATTCCTTCTCACGCTTCTCGCGTCTTATCAATCCATAACTGAACCAATTCTTATCTTTTAATGTCAAACCTCGACAACGATGAGAACCCAGCCAGATGTGAAATGTCTGCAAATTCTGAAAATAATTCATTTTTAACATTTATTCAATCTCCAAATAAATGAATCTCAAGTCAATACACTCACATCAGCTTAGAACATTAATCGATTATGTCCTCTTCCGAAGAAGAGCAAATAAAGCGTCGCCGCGAGCCCAGCACCGAGGAACGGGCCAGCCCAGTAGATATAGTGATACTGCCAAATCTTGTTCAAATCAGTCTCGGATTCGAAGATTGTCGCAGCCAAACAAGGGCCAAAGCTACGAGCTGGGTTCATGCTAGCTCCTGAGATCGTTCCAGCGCCGTAGATGTCCAAAGTGAGGGTCAGACCAATGGCCAGAGGAGCCAAGAGATTATGATCGGTGTCTACAGCAGTCATAAGAACAGTTTGAGCCAAAATGAAGGTAGTAAAGAACTCAGCGATCAGTCCCTGAAATTCCAATTTTTTATTGCGAGTGGTTCCTTATCGACCATCTTTGATAGGGTTTTCTATCACAAGACCGGGTCACGCTTACGTACCTGATACCAGTCAAAGCCTGGCGTTAGGATCGTGGCACCTCCGACAATGGTCACATACTGAGCTCTTTTAAGAATTGCCTAAAAACGTTTATCTTAATGTTCATGTTTTGGGTGTGAAGCCTTACCCTGACCCAAAGCGCTCCCACGAAGCCTCCTGCCAACTGTGCTGCCCAGTACATCGGAACCTCGATCCATTTCATTTTCCTCGCCAGAGCGGCAGATAGAGTGACGGCTGGTGACCACCGCTGCAAAATCACATGTAAAACCATAAATCATCGACTTGTAATCACAGAACGGGCTCTTATCAGTTAAGACGGAATTGGAATGTACTCACCTAATGTGTCCAAGAGAAGCGACCAGGACGAAAATTGTGATACCATGGGCAAATGCGGCGTGGATCAAGGGATTCTCGTGGGACAGAGCCGACAAGGAACCTTAACAGATGGTGTTTAAAAATTCAAATCGCAAATTTTTGCAATTTTTTTGTTTGGTTGAGCCCTGCTTTGATGTCATTGTGTCGCTAAGACGTTAAGCCATAAAACATGTTTTCGGATGTGACGTTTATGGCTCAAAAACTTGAAAGAAAGTTTTATTGTTCTAGTCGTAAAAAGAAGTGGCGTATCCAACAAAACTATCAGTGTTTTGACAATTTTTTGGTTTTACGATGTCTAAGCGACAGGTTTGCAAATAATAAAAACAGTAAGAAATGCAACGTTTAAGAAAGTTAGATTTTTGTAAATTAAAAAAAAACTGAAGTTTAAAAAAATTTTAATTTAAAAAATGACTGTAAAAAAATCTTTTATCAAGTGTATTTTGCTAAAAAAAATTTGGTTCGAAAATGTTTCAGAACTTTATTTAATAAAATGTGAAAATTTCCAACTGAAAACGTTGATTTTTTGTCTTTAAAAACTACTCAAAAAAAATCATGTCTCCCACAAACTCAGCCACAAGCTTAGTAATAAGCGTATAAGGCCTAGAATCATCTGCCAAAAACTGGAAAATATTTTAAGCATTTTTCAACTTATATTTTGTTAGAAAACGTTAAATTTTTGTAAATTAACATTTTGAATAGAATTTTCAAATAGATTTGGTTTACAAATGTTTTCAGGCTTTAAAAAAAATAACATGGAAAATTTTCAAACCAAAAACGTGTTTGCAGGTTTTTTTTTATTGGCGTTGTTTCTAAAACCTACTTTGAAAAATTCAGAATTCATACGAAATTTATTTTAATTTTATG
The DNA here is from genome assembly GCA_000757645.3 of Steinernema carpocapsae. Taxonomy (NCBI): domain Eukaryota; kingdom Metazoa; phylum Nematoda; class Chromadorea; order Rhabditida; family Steinernematidae; genus Steinernema; species Steinernema carpocapsae. The sequence goes on from AZBU02000007.1 coordinate 666,154, forward strand.
TTATATTTACATTATTTAAAAAATGCTCAACTCACCAATAAAGACAAAAATCATGTCTCCCACAAACTCAGCGACAAGCTTGTTAATGAGCGTGTAAGGCCTAGAATCATCTGACGAAGACAGATTCGAGATCGGCATATCAACGTGATTCTCTGGCGGAGGACTATCCGGATGCCGAATGTAGTGGGTCTGAAAATGTATCATAAGTGGCTCGAACGGCTAGCGGTGCATTCAAGCAAAAATAATAACTCTGCGGCCCCTTGCTTTTTGGGACAAGCGCACCACACGTTATAAAGTGCCGGAAGTTGTACGGGACAAATAAATCCCGACGATTTGGGGGTAGAAACGAAGGAGAGACTTTCAAAAGCGGCTTTGCGGAGGCGCGGACATACGTAGTAGTTTCGCTGTCGTGTGTGGCACATGAAAAAAGCAGTTTCTTACCTTTGTGTTTCGGAGATGCGAGTCAGGGAAATTGAGGTCCACACTCAGGGTGCTTGATTCGGTCCTTGGCGAAGCTGAGCTCATATCAGTTAGGTCTCTGAAAAATTGAGAGCAATTAGCGCGCGCACCTTGTTATCATTAGAGGGCGGAACAAGAAGAAAGAAGGGAAGACAGGAGCACCAAATAAAGAGAACCCAGGGATACGTAAGTCTGTTCAATAAGTCCACGCTCTGTGATTGTGTTCCTCTAATGGTGCTAAAGACTGAAAAACATGGGGAGCGGTGACACGTGAGCAAAAAGACCAAGTCAGAAGGTCATTGTAAAAAAAAACGGAACAGAAGGTCATTGTAAATTCCACAGGAACCGCCAAGGGCCGATAGAGTCTTGATCGACGCCATTCGCTTTCAAATCAAAAATAGCTTTTATGAAAATAATGAATAAGCAAACGATTCGATTAAAACGGGGTTGATAATTTTGTGAGTCACGATGTTATTGAAAAATTGGTTTTAAGAGACAATCACAAAGCTCTTAAACCGTTTAGTTCGCAACAACAGCTTCAAGAAAAAAAATGTGTACATTATGGGTCTAAATTCCACGCAATTCCTGTGAATTTTACGGGCTCTGATGTGACCATAAAAAGGTTAAGGTGCCATTTATGCGTACCACGTAGTTCTTCAAAAGTTCCGACTGCTTTTGCATGTAATTTATGACAATTTTACCAATTTTTACAGGTTCAGAATTTTTACACATTTCAAAAATTACATGTTAAATTTTGTTGACGTTTTTTAACTATTTAAAAACTTCAACAATGCAACTTTTTGCAATTTGCAGTTTTTCAATTGACAACAGTGTCTAAAATTTTTAAATTGTTAAATTTGTGTTATTGTTATTTCGGCGGTTCAAAATTGCATGAAATGAAAATTTTTTTGCGGTTGATTAAACAAAAATATTTTACAATGTCCCCATTTTTTTGTTCAAGAAATTTTTTAAATCAAAGTAAACATTAAAACCATGATCCACGCTCGTTAAAAATTTAAGAAGCTTGTAAACAAGGAAGAAGACGCGGTCAGCTGAGAACTTTTTGTTTCCTGCCGAAATTGATAACCACTAAGCAGATTACTCCTCGTGCCGCACGAAAATATGACCGCGCTTCAATATGAAATTCCTTTCTGAAAAAATCAAAATTGCGATTAATTTTTAAATCTACAGAATTCTGAAAACGTGATATAATCGCAGATTTAAGGAGATGCCGGGCGTAGAATAGGTATTAAGCAAAGCGTCAGTCCTGTTTGATCAGTATCTATTAAGCGGGTTCAAGAAATATTTGAGAATCTAGTGACAAAAGCAAGCGTAAGGAACTGTGCCACGGAAAGACACCTTCGATGGCGTCGCTTTTGTGTCGTCTGTCATGTAAACTGACTTTCAAAAGACATGCAAAAGTCGTAAATTGACCCTATAGACTATTTATCAGTGTCTGTCAAATCTATAATTATCTGTGTCTCCTATTAAAAATGTCAAAAATTCCAAAAAAGCAAAAAAAAATCAATTCCTAAAAATGTGACACAAACAGTTTTTAGCAGTTTTGAAGGTACGAGAGCACTTTAAAAACGTTAGTACTAGACAAAAGAGTGTGAAGTAGGTATTGCACAAAGATTCAGACACGAAGTAGGTATTGCACAAAGATTCAGACACATGTTTGATCTTTTGTCCATTCAGCACTCTTAGAAAAATATTTGACAATGAAAGGACAAGAGCAAGCAAACTGGCGCCGCCGCAAGAAGTCCGCTTTTTAATGTGTGCAAACTGACTTTCAAAGAACGGACAAAAGTCGTAAATTGACCCAATAGAACACTTATCGGTGTCTGTAGAGGCTGTAATTATTGCGGAATTGTTCTTTTAAAAATGAATACTCAATTTTTTTAAGTTTGTTTTTTTGCGGTTTGAGAGAGGATTCGAGCCCATGACCTTTGGATTAGTGACCTGAGTATGGTGATTTCATCAAAAGACAGGAGACCTGCGTCAGGTTGCTAATCGAGAGGTCACGAGTTCGATTCCGCCTACCTCCTTTACATAAGTTATTGTTGTTTAATGATTTTTACTTGAATTAATTAAAAAACCGTTCCTAACACTAGAATATTTAAGGGTAGAGAGAGGAGTCGAACTTAAACCTCTGGATTGGCGACCTACCTATCGTGATCTGACATTTTTAGGCATTCTGGAACTGGGTTGTCAACCTAGAGCTCACGGGTTCGATTCTGCCAACCTCTCATAAAAAAGCTTCGTTCGTTTTAATGTTTTTAGTCAAAACCAGAACGGAGCCTAAGAGATTCTAACAAATTCCAATTTAATCACCCTTCCCATTAGATCGAAAGTCAGACCGGCTATTCAATAAAAGTCACACTGCCACTTTTAGAACACTACACTCTTATCTTACGTCAAGTAACAAAGGTGCGAACATAGTTCATCGTAATAAAAACAAGTAATAAAATACTACATACACACCTCGATCTATCATTGCAGCAATGCTAAATCTCTCGCCAGATTGCACTTTTTCTAGTCGCTCTGAGATACGCGGGAATTCTTACCGACGTCTCATGTTGATAAAAATAAACCGATTTGATGATATAAGTGACGACAAGTGATGCGCATGTGACTGGGGTAGTAGAGTATGGTCAGTCGTAAACAGTATGTTATTCTCAACATACGAAGTAGAGAACAGAAAATAGATAAAAGTAGCGGCTAACTGATAAAATTTCAAGACAAATAAGCTAAGAACAGTTACACAAACCTTCCTGCACCTTCGGTGAAGTCATTTGGCTATATAAAATAGTTGCGCTCGCGCTCAGCCCAATTATTCAACCAGTTTGGCGACACTTCAGGGAGTTAATATGTTGTTTACGTTTATGGATCTGCAAGGATATAATTTGAATACCCTCTTTATGTGTCAAGTGCTCAAATTACTTTTTATTGCATGAATGTTGCTTAAAATGCACAAATATAGCGTTACAGTTTACTCTTATTCAGAACCGTGACAAGGTCTGCCCACCAGGTTGGACGTGAATTGGCGGTTTTCTGGCATTCGTTGAAGAGACGCTCGTAGACTCGACCATCGGACGATCCGAGGCTTGAGTGGAGGAGGAAGTCAGAGGGGGCGATGACGTCACAGAGGGAAATGGCTTCAGGGGTCAAGTCGCTTTCGGCTTTGGACAGTTCTTCTTGGATGGCTTTGCCAAGGTCCGGTCCCGTGCAGTAGTTGCCTAAGACACAAATTCAACTAAAAAGTGGCACGTGACTATTTCGAACTTCCTGAAAGTGACTCCTACAGTGTGGGACATACCAATGTAGGCACCTACATTTTTGTCAGAACGTCTTACAAGTACGTTTTAACGTACAATGAGTTACACCACGTAAAAGAGCGTATAAAATAACGGTAAAAAGCACACGAAAAGTATGGATCTGGAGTATTTTTAAAAAGTGGCGAATTCGCCGGGACCTAATAATGTAGGCAGTCACATTCTATTTGTTTTTTAGTGTTATTTCAAGCATTTTACAATTTTTTGAACACGAAAAACGTGTTTATCGCGCAAATCTGCAAGCATCAAGCATCAGCAAGAGCAAGCATCAACAAAAAGCAATTCTAAAAAATTGATAAAATGTTTTTAAAATCGTATGTTTAAAATTGCATGCTTACCCATATAGAGCACCGGTATGTGCTTCTCTAGATTAGCCAAAATGTAAATCTTGCAGAGCTTCACCAAAACTCTTTTAAGATCTTCAGGGGCCTTCAAGCTGATATCGTAAGCCCATTCGAACATGGTGAACTCGGCGAACGCGACAGACAAAGGCTGAATGTAGGCTACCTGAGCATTGTTCCGAGCTTCAAAAGCCGATTTTCCTAAATTCATTTCGTTCTTCAAGAACAGGCCCGTCTCCTTGATAAGGTGCTGGATTAGCCATTTGTGCGCATTTGAGGCATCTAAAACAGCCATCAGAACCGAATTATTTTGGCCAAGATTACCTTGAATAATGTCGCCACTGAGCGTCTTTAGTGGCTCAACTGGCTTCTTAAGAGCGCTGGTCAGGTTGAGAGGAGAGCTCGCTGACTTCTGTTTAGCCTGACCCAGCAAATAGAACGCGGCTTGTTGGATAATCAGGTGATTGTCGCCCTCATAAGTACACATAGGATCCAGGTCATTGCGGTAATCATTCAACCTCGACGACTTCAGGTACCCGTGACCTCCACAAGCAAGTCTAGCTTCGCTCAAAGCTTTCACTCCCATCCAAGTAGTCACGGCCTTGCAGGACACACTCAGGACATGGATATCTTTTCCAAGCTCGGCCAGCTCTTGAGAACGCTCTCCAGAAGCTGTTCTCATCGCATGCTCAGCAAAGATTTTGCTGAATTTGCGATGGAACAAAGCGATGACGAAAGCGTTGGCTAGGATTGGGAAGAGACGGTGTTTCTGCAGAGGGTATTCGATAACAGGGATCTCTTCTGAAACCTTTCACTCTGCTTAGAATTCAATAAGTCAGGCTTGCCGTCATCTGTAGGCCCAAACTGTCTTCTCACAAACGAATATCGAATGGCAATTGTGGCTGCAAATTCGCATGCCTGACCTCCCTTGCCAAGGACACCAATGCGGCTAAAGGCTAGAGCTGATAGGGCTGCTCCGTGTTGCTGAGCTGGATTCTAAAAAGTAGGTTAAAAACGAAAAAACGGAATTTAAAAATTTTGGTTTGAAGGAGGAGACGGACCTGTAACCCTGGACTAAGTAGCTACCAGACGATTTAGACGTTATTTCCAACTGATTCAAATTGACCTAATCATAGATGTTTCCATTTACCTTGAACTTTGACTTATAAACGCCATCCTTCGTCAAAGAACAATTCCGGTCCAGCAGTGCTTCCAAACCAGTCTTATAATTCCTGAACATCATCCATCCCGTGCCAACGCCATTCCAGGCTCCTACAATTTCTCCCACCGAACCAATTGTAATACCAGGCAAGGGTTCCAACGTTTTCAGGTCACGGACTTGGACCACAAACGTGTGAACACCATGAGATGATCCATTAACAATGAGCTGGGCAAAGATGATCGAATGAGTTGCGGTGGATCCTAAAAATTCAGTTTTTGAATGATAACAAAGTGGAAATTACCCAAATTTGCAGACCAACACTTCATAGCTTCAGGGTGAGGCGTGTTGAAAACCAATTCACCGTTGTCAAAAATAGCAGTGGTTTGGAACGCTTTGGTGTTAGAGCCATGAGACAGTTCCGTCAAGCATAGGCTTCCAATAATCTAAAAATGTTTATAAATTGATTTAAACCTTAGATTACCTTGCTCTGCAATAGAGCTTCAACCAGAGGCTGATGCTTCTTACTACCCTGAAGACTAATGATGGTAGATGGCACAATTGATCCCATCATACAATAGGTCGTCAGGCCTGCGTCATATGGTTCAAGAGTCCTTAAAAAGTAGTCCAGTTTGGCGACGTCAGGCAGAACACCCTGAAGCTCACAATCTTCCATTTTGAAAGACAGAATTGGCTACCTTGCTGAGTCCAACAAAATCGTATTCTATAAGCTTCGACCATCTCTTGTGGACCAACACCCTGGCCTCCTCCACAGTGGTCGTCTTCCACTCTCTGGCAAAAACAGGGTCATTTTCCAGACATTTTGCGATGCGATCCTAAAACACGCATTAAAGCTGAATGTTTAAAAATGATGCTTACGCCAAAGTCGACGTTCTCCTTCCCCTCCAAGAAAATCTTCATTTTCCGCCAATCACAGCTTGCGGCATTGCGGAATTTGGTCAAAGGGCCTTTTGAAAAGTGGGAAGACGCCATGACGATGGGGAGCTGTTGGGAGAATGACCACAAACAACTCGTCAAAGGAAGACATGATATAGAGATGAGTACAATTGCTGTAGTTTGACTTTGTGCGTGCAGTTGAAGAATGAAGGCCAATGTGTAATTGATTGGTGGTTATCAGCTGCACAAGTAAAGAGTAGTGTTTGAAAATGAGTGAAGATGTAGTCCGGACGTTTGGAAGACGGAGTCACATTATGGAGACAAATTCAAGAAAGTGTGGAGCCAAAGAGAGTACCGAGAAAAGCGATCGAGAGCGACAATTAAGAGGTCCGCGCCCCTAAGACAGGAACCCTTCTCTTATTGACTCGGTGAAATAGCGGTTTTAAAAAACCACTATTTAAGCGTCAATCTATCCTCTTCGAAAGCGCACAGCGCCAGGAGCGGGTACAGCAAAACTTCTGTCTAAACAAATACATTTTACAAATTCTTAAAATATTTTTTACTGCTTCAATGATGTCGATTACAACACCATAACTGCCCATTAGATCAGCCATTTCTGAGAGAGCAGAATCACTCCCAGACAATGAAAGAACATCTCTAAGTACGATAATTTCGTGGTCGGCTGAATGAAATTTTTCACTTTAAGTGTTACATATAAAACCCACCAAAATGCACAAGAGTAACCGGCACAAAATAGCTACTGCGCATATCAGTTGCTTATTTTTTTTGCTGAACCTGGTCACTCGCTGATGAATTAAAAAAGTAGCTGATCATGTAAAATATGTACTTACAGTGCAGAAATTATATCACGACCATGTTTAGTGCAAATTACAATAACTAACTTGTACGCTAACCATCAAAACTATGGTTCCTATAAGGTATGAAATGTTGTAGATTACACTGATGCCCAGTCGAAAAATATGGCACAAAAAGATGCTTCGTGTGGTTGATTGCTTTAGACGCAATGTAATAAACAGAGTGACGCTAGCCAGAACAGTTGTTCTGGTATTGAGTATAGCTAGTATGATCATTTCGGCGGTACGTTGACAAAATATTGAAAATATTTAAAAAATTAAGATATTCAGTGTATATCAAGCAGCCTTTCGTGCTTGATATGTCTTCTGCTATCAAGCACAAAATTACGTTTCTTAAACTGTTTGAAGCCGAACTACCAAAGTACCACAAAGAAACCACACGCCATCGCTTTACAACCACAAGCACTTTGTTTTACAACCAAACTTAACTGAAAAAGTGATATTTTGAACCCTTATGTATGTTTGCTTTGACGGACCCAACCAGTGCTCTTTTTAAACTTCTTTTTTTATGTGGGTGCCAACTTCTGGCCTTGAAATTGCCGCTTGCGTGTAGGTACCCGATAATTTTTCGTGACATTTACATGTTCAGAAATACCTTTAGTTGGAGCGAAAATAGTCCTCCTTTTGTTTGCGCTTTTTTCGCGGATGTCGGTGCCAACGATTAGCCGGAGTTTTGCAAAAAGCGGCCGTCAACTGGAATTCTCAAGAAACCATTGTCGGCACTTCGAAGGTTCAGAAAGTCATTATAAGACAGAAGCGCCATACTGCCGGACTGTTACCATCTTGTGTTTTCAGAAATTTTGCTCGTACACTCACAAGTGCCAATCTCAAATCAAGCTGAAAATTGGTGCGTAGATAAATCTCGACGCGCTGATTCCGGAAAACATGGGTTTTGTCGGCCAATGCGAGCTCTAAAGTGCCTAAAAGGGCATGTCTAGAACTGGAAAACCGACCGCTCAACAGCCGTCCCCCAGGTTGAAATGGCTCCCGCCTGAGACTGAAATGGCTTCTGTCTGGCGCTGCCAGTTAATTTTAAGTTCAATTCAATTTAATTTATTATGCACAAAGCCATCAATAACGTAGCATTAAAGGTATCACTTATGTAAAGGTATTCGGGAAAAGTGCGTATCTCGCAATTTTTCCATCTCAACATAGACATAAGTTAACCGTTTAAAAAATTGTTTCAGCGTTTAAATAATTTTTATCGTTAAATTTCAATGTTTTACAATTTTCATAATTACTTTCTGTTCATAAGAGCAAAAAGTTTGTTCTTTAGCCACTCAAAACCTATTTCCTGTTAAATTTTTAATAAGACCTTAAAGTTCAGCCAAAGTGTTTTTTATCACACTCTCCCACAATTACCAAGTGCAACATGATATCAGGTTTCCACTTTCCCACCAACCCGAAGCCTTCCCTCCTGAAAATGACGCAATCCATTTATTTTTCATTCGGGCCATTATGCTGTGCCGCGCCCACAACTCAATCGTAACGTGTTCTCACGTCCCGCGTAGTCCACCATGAAGCTAAAGGTTGGTGTTGAGGTTTTTAGGGTCTGTTTTAAAAAATGTGTTTAGGTCTTGCTGCTGTTCGTTTTTTTTATTGCCGCTACGTCGGCTCGATTTCGCTTCGTTGGGCCCGCTTTACAATCGGAAAGGCGAATGGTCGCTTGGTCGAATGACGACGCAAAACCACAGATGAAACGACCTCTCCGAGTGACGGAATGGCTTCGATCGCTGGGAGACGACTCTTCGCCGACCTATACCAAACGATGGCTTTAATGAATTGTACGAAGTGTTCTCTCACTTGTCGTAATAGAGATGCAGTTGATAATATAAAAGCAGTTGAAAAAACAGGATTTTAACGAGACATGATTTTTTGAATGATTGCAGTCATGTTGCTCCGTCTACGCTGAACAGCCTGCACTTTAGATCCTGATCTCAGCCTAAAATTAGAAACGCTTTTAAGAACAAGTTGATTAACAGTAGAGCGATGCAAAAACAAGCTGTTTACCTCCTTTCCAAGTTAGCGAGACGCAAAACAAAATTATTTTAGTGAGAACGCTGCAGATGCAAGTGGATCAATTACAGCAATCAAGTGTTAATAAATTCGTTTCTTCATTAACCACAAAAATTTGCCTCTTCAGCCACTTGGTTTTTTTTATTTTTAGCGCTCTTGATAAGCCAACGATGCCTACGCGTGGCAAGGCAAAGATAACAATGAAAGAGTGGGTAGGCCTGCATTATAAATAATAAAACAAACCGTATGATCAGTTTTTGTTAGATTGAAAAAATCAGTTAAGAATGTTTTTGGACTTTTACGCTAAATTATAAATGGTCAATTTCGTATTCATTTTATTCAGTTTTGAAGTCAAGGGTCTGAGTTTGCCTCTTTAAGAATCAATTAATTGAATGACAAAGTTTAATCTTTCCCTTTCACATTTACGCCTGACCGAAAAGAAATTCAGTCTAATGCAGTAAACGTAACTCATTGTTTTGCTCTTCTCCAGTATTGTTTACATTGCAGGGATTATCATCGTCGTTTGCATACGCTTTTCAGTGTCGTTGTGTTGTTGATCATAAGCCGAATCTTGGCTTTTGTCTTTGTGGTAAGCTGTACTCCTCATTTTCCTTGTAAATTACTTTTTTAGGTATTCGCTTTTCTGGCCCTTCTTCCAGCTTCTATCGCTATGGAACTTCATCGCTTTGAAAGTTATCGAACGCGTACCCTTTTCAATGGCAAGCCATTTCAGCGTGACGTCGTCCTGAACGTTTTCTGGTCGAGACCTTTCTACCAAGTAAAATTAATGACATTTAGGGATGTGTGATAGTTAGATATGCGTACAGAACTGAGATCACTGAACTTCGATACGCTCCGCTTGTTCCTGTTTGTAACCTTGATAAATAGCTGTTGGAGCAGATTCGCCTAGCTTGGACAGGAGCCAGTAGGTCTCCATGACACCTTTGCCCTGGAAAAGTACTCTTAAAAATGGCCTAAGTACAATATTGAGCCACCTTGACAATAAGCTCTCCACGAAGCTCTGTATGATAGCCTCCAACAACTTGGGTTAACAGGTAGTTGGCATCCTTGGTTAGATGGATCTGATTAGGCTTACTGTTGCTTTCCATCCTAGAAGCTGTGTTCACGGTGTCTCCAAACAGGCAATAACGAGGCATGGATAAGCCTACGACGCCAGCTACGCAACTGCCTAAAATTTTAAGTTTTGGGTAAAATCGGGACAGAGAAAAAGGTGTACCCGTGTGGAATCCAATTCTAAGCTTAATTCTCTCACCAGGAAGGTGAGGAATGACAAAGACCTCCAAACTTCTAATAATAGCCAAAGACATGTCAGCAATTTCGCGAACGTGTTCATTTCCGTTTCGGTGAGGAAGGCCTGAGACGCAGAGGTAGCCGTCGCCGATGGTTTCAACCTGAAAAAAAGTGTTTTTAGGACAAGAGTCATGAAAAGAGGCGTGGTGTGCATCAATAACGCACTGGTAAGGCTGTAAGCTAACAAACCTGTCGAAGTGGCTTCGAACTCCGAAACCCAGTAATAAATTTTAAATATGCTTTAATCGTTTACCAGTATTCTTTTGGCTTTGTCATGTTTAATGGGACCTATCCCCTTCACTAAATGAAGAAGTACGATCTAGACATGTGGGTGTGTCCGTCCGTCACAAAATTTCCAGACGCGAGTTGCCTGATTGAGCGAACGCGGCGCTTGCGTTTGCACGCTTTTTGCCGTCGCTTTGATTTTCGTGGTTTTGCGCGCCGTGTCGAGCGGCGGGGGAAAAACAACGGTGAAATTTTTTAAGCTTCAAGCGCGTTTTTGGTAGAATTCGAAGCGTCAAGGTAGTTTAGCCGAGAAATCGTTCAAACGAGGCGCGTTGCGCCAAGGCTGTTGCAAAATATAAATTTATGAAGCGCGAAGCGCCGAACCATGCTGATTTAAAGAAAATACGTACTGCCGCGCAAGAGCGCGCGCGGCCCCTTTAATTTCAGTCATCAAAATGGTTTGATTACATCTTTGGCGCATTAATAAGGATGCGTGCTACCAAACCTGTTGTTTTAGAGCTTGGTTTATCTTATATCTTATAGATTTTAGAGTTTTCTTTATCTCACCTTATAGACGTCGTGCTCGCCAATAATGTTGTCAAAGACTGTATAAAGTTCATTCAACAAGTTGACCACCTGCAGAGGCGTAGATTTGGAAGCCAAGGTCGTAAAGGAGACCACATCTGAGAAGAACACCGTCACGGAGTCAAAAGACTCAGGTGGCACAGATTGCCCAATCTTCAGTTTGTCAGCTACTTGTCTAAATTTGTCCTTAAACAGTGTATTTCAGATTTGAGCAAACCTAGGCAGCATTCTATAAAGCAGAAGATCAGATTTCTTTTTCTCTTCTACTAGCTCTTGGGTCCTAGCCTGCACCTCTTCTTCAAGATGGCCTGCATAGGATTCCAGCATCTTGAAAACGTGGTCCATTAGGTTGCTGCTTCTAAACAAGAAATTCTAAAAAGTGGCTGAAAAGGTGAGCCTACCTTCCGCTGACCATAGATTTGAGCAAGCTTCTGATAGTGTCGATTTTGGGTCGATCTTTGAGGTCCTCAGACCAGCAGTCCTTTACCAAGTGTAGCTAAAATAAGTTGTTTTTGATGTTTTAAGGGAAAGTGTTGGTGATAGCTACCAAAGCTGGATTAATATCATCCATAGCAGGCTGGATATTAGGACGGAATGGAACGCTTCCACCTCGCTTGACCATGTAGATAATTTCTGAAACAAGAACCTCTAATTTTGACTAGAAAATCCAAAATTCTCACCATCAACGCTTTCCTTCCTATCTCCAAGCTCCCACACGTCCTTCTGATTGATAATCTCAGAACAGATGACAGCAAAGCTGTAGATATCCGCTTGCTTGCAGCCGAAAACTGTGTCGTCTCTTAGAAGCTCTGGGGCGGTCCACAAGAGGTCTTTGTTTTTCTTAGGCTCATATTGCTTAATGTAGCTAAGTCCAAAATTGGAAATTCGGATCTGCCAGCGGTCATCAATAAGGCAAGAGCCAGATGTTAGCCGCCCATGCATGCCTAAGAAAGAGTTGTGCAGGACGTGGAGACCTTCGCAGACGTCTCTGATAAGGGAGAACACAAAAAATGAGTCCATGTTCATAATGTTGTGGGCGATCACGTCCTAAAATGCCATTTTAAGAAGCTTTACTTGGATTGAAACCTACTCGCAAGCTGCCTCGGCTACAGTATCTCCAGATGGACATAATTTCAGGGCCATCGATGGACAGGCCGATAAACTTGTTCAGCTGGTCGTAGTTGAGAAGACGCATCTGACGCAGCTCAGCCGTCTCAGCTGAGGTGAGTCGAAGCCTGACTTCATGTGTGGCACCGATGACAGGCTCCTTTTCATAAAGATAGAGACTGAAGCTTTTCCCATCTCGGAATGACTCAAAAGTGAATTTGGTCGAAGTAGAAGGACCTGATTGGATAGATCTGGCGCTTTCGGCGAATTTACCCTAAAATCAGGTTTTTTTTGCATTTAGGTGAGCTTTGAAAAGAGGCCAACCTTTGTCTGCGGCTTAACCAACAAAGCATGAGGCACCTGCCAAAGCATATTTTGGCGCTCTGTATCCTGGATTCGTAGGCGAACAAAGAAGATCACAACGCCGATGATGGTTAAGACAATGAGAGCTCCGATGACGATTGCGAGGATTATCCAGGTTTGGTAGAGTTTGAAGAAATCTTGAGGGCAGCTTTTGCCGTCAAAGCCACAACGAGGAGTTTCCTTAGGACGTCCACCCGGGTAGCCGTGCCACATTTCAGATTCTTTTGTGTACAGTTTTTCGATTTCCTGGAATTTGGGATTGAACAGTTAGGTGTGGCTTTGTATTTTTTACGTTTAGCTCAAAGACATGCTGCAAAAAATGCGTAGTTTCTCATATTCCAAGCACAACCGCTCACTGATAGGCCGTTGAGCACGAATGAAATAGGCCGTCGAACCAGTTGTCTGAAACGGCCGATTTGGTGTCTGACAGGCTGTCTACATTGCGTTCTAGACGCGCGTTTTTCTCGGATAAGAGTGCATCAGATTAAAAAGTAGTTTAAAAGCGTTGTTCTCAGCGCAGCGCAAGCTTTGGAACGAGCCAAAGACCACTATCAACTTTTGGAACCGACTTTTACACTTCCCTTTTACACCCTTTTGCACTTAAACCATAATGAATCTTAATTACAATTTAATGCTCTTAATGTCAGATTCTGTCAACCCTCTAATCATCTTTAGTATAGACGCCGAAATCTCTGTCCACGATTCCTATCTTTCTCAAAAATTTTACACATTTTGATGCCTCCATCGGTTAAAAAAGACAAATCTCTGATTTATGTTGTACTGCTACGTTGGACAGGTGCTGTCTGCTTTTGTTGTTTCCGTCGGTTTCTCCTATTGCTTGATGGAACTAACTGATCTCTGGGGTTCAAGTCGAAAGGGTTTTGCAAAAGTTCAAACTACTTTCCTGTTCGAAAATGCTGGAATTTCAGCAAAATTGAAAACTTGACAGTTTAACATTTTTTTGTGAATTCCAGTGAGAGCCTGTGCCCCCGGCTTCAGGGAACCTGGGTCTCTTTGTTTACATAATAGCGCCGCTTTGAGAGTAGCAAGTGGAAGTGGAACGACGAAGCAAGTGGTGTGAGAGGTGAATGAGATATGTGCCTTTTCACCCTCTCTTCCTGCACATATCCGCTAGCCCAGGTCCCCGTTTTTTCTAGCCAGCCTGCCGCAAAGCCTATGAGGACCCGAAGCGGCGTCGCTGTTGTATACGCAACGCGATGTCGCCTCGTTTGTGTGTATGTGTGCAGAGGATCTCTCTCGCCTGCCTGCGCTCAAGGGGGCGTCCTCCTATATTTACAATAGTCAAGAGGCGCCTCTTGCTGCTGCCTGCTGCGACCGCGGCGGCAAGTGGTTTTTTGACGCAACTGCGCGATTCCAGCTATCCCCTCTGTTTCCTAGCCACCCCCACCCGAGGGCGAGACAACGCGGTGCAGGCGGAGAGCGGCTTCGCAGCGATGAGCGTCGTTGTAATAATCCGGCGGCCCGAGCTAACCAAGAAAACCGGGATCGATCTTGGGATAAATCAGTTCGGCCGGCTCGAGAAGCTGACGATCTGCTGCTAGCGACTGCTCCACTGTTTGTCGTCTCAACCCTCTAACACACACAACAATGGTGAGTCGTTTTGGAATTTCAGCTTTACGGTTCTATTCCTCTATGTCCCACTAAAGATCCTTAGCCTATTTTATTGCTAACTGTCACTGTAATTTTTAGTCCAAGGCCACCAAGAAGAAGTCCTCCAAGAAAAGGTCCGGATCCGAGGCCGCCTCGTTCGACCAGAAGACCATCCAGGAGTTCAAGGAAGCCTTCGGCATTATGGACCAGGACAAGGACGGCGTCATCAGCAAGTCTGACCTGAAGGCCCTCTACGCCTCCATGGGACAGATCGCCGGCGACAAGCAAATCGACGACATGATCGCCGAGGCTTCCGGACCCCTCAACTTCACCGTCTTCCTCACCCTCTTCGGAGAGCGATTGACTGGTAAAACCGCTTTTTTCCTTAAATAGTAAATTCTTAAAATTGGGTTTTCAGGAACCGACCCCGAGGCTACCATTGTCGGAGCTTTCCAGATGTTCGACAAGACCGACTGCGGGAAGATCACCGAGGAAACTCTGAAGAAGATCCTGACCAACAAGCGTGGAGAACCCCTCGATGAGGACGAGATCAAAGCTATGTACAAGGGCAACCCTCCAATTGAAGGAGGTACATTTTGACACCTAATCCTAACACCTCATTTTGTCCATTTTCAGGCCAGTGCGATTACAAGGCGTTTGCCCACCTTATCACCACCGGAGCCCAGGAAGAACTCGCCAACGCCTAAATCAGCAGCGCCTATCCACTCCTCAATGTCATCTTATTTTTTCTTCTTTTTATGCACTCTCCAATCCAAAATGTTTTCTTATTCGCCGTGTTTTTGAATAAAAAACATCTCTTGTAGAGCTAAGATCTGAGATTAAATAAATAGACTTACGACTTCCTTTTCCTTCATTTTGAATTTTATGTAAACTTTGAGATTTCCGTCTTTGTTGAAGCTTGAGAGTGAGTAGATCGTGTCGCGCGTACTATTTCCGTTGATTTTTACAGTTCCTGTCATTCCTGGAAGAACGAGCGAGAGGTGGTTAAGTGTAAGCAAATATGAGGGAATAAGGGCGATGTTTGCGCTTTTAGGATGAGAGATCAAGGACTGTTGTACCTTCAAAAGTGATCCCAGCGGCATTCAAGGCCACCTGAGTCCCGTTCCTAAACAGCGTTCGATTGGTTCTTAAAGTATGGTTTAAGGCTAATCCGTAGAGCATAGTTGTGTCATGGAGCAGAGCGGCAAATGTTGAAGCCTTAAATTGAGGCATTTAAAATTTAAATTAAGCTTTTTCACTCACGTTGACTTCTCTTGAACACTCCTCCTTACAGAAGAAAGGAGCATCGTCCATTCTGCTGATAAGCATTTCAGAGAAATTCTTAAACGTCCGTTCTTCTATGAGAGTGGAATCTAAGAGCAAAGCTCTCTCAGCCACGATAAAAGCGTCGTTGTCGCGTTTGTCAGGATTGAGAGACAGGTCCTTGTAGAAGTTAAGACGGTCGGAAGGGTTGGCAGAGACGTCAGGGAGAATGTAGACGTATTCGTCGTTGTCCATTTTGTGGTCGTGGAGTTTAAGAAGGAATTTGCGGAGTTCAGGGAGTTGGTCGAAACATACAACGACAACTAAAATAAGAAAATCGTGTAAAAAAAGCTTTAAAAATGTAAAAAAAATTGTTTAAGGTTTCGAACCCCTGACTTTTTGTGCAGGAGTCAGTGATGTTAACCACTACACCATCCAGACAATGTCTAATGTAAAATTTGTGGGTTGGGTCCGGTGGTAACCGGCCTCGCCTAGGGCCCATAAGGTCACGGGTTCGAATCCTCTCGCAACCCATCTTTTTTTAAACGGTTTTTTGAGTTTTTTGACTTGTGAAAAACTTACTTCGAGCATTCTCTCTAATCTGCCTTAAGGTTTCATTGATTCTCTCTTCATGCCAGTCGATCACCCTTCTCTTATATGCGATATTGCATCCCATATATTTATCAGTAGCACCCTCAAGATCCTTCTGTAGATATCCACATTTTTCTCCCTTAATGTCAGTACTCGTGTAGACCAGTGCAAAATTCCTCCAATGGAATTCATTCATCATTCTGCAGATGGTATTTGCCATGCTGAAATTCGTTTTTATGCTCTTGTCTTGAGCTGTGGCTCACTCAGAAGTGTTTGGGACTACGGTAGCAATGGTAGGAAATCGATCCATTTGAGAAAAATCTCCTGAAGTTGTAGCTCCCCAGAGGAAGACAGGTCGGTCGTAGTAGGCTGCGATTGTTGAAGTCATGATAGCTGGCTCGTTGCAAGGTGAGGCGATAATCATGTCCACGTTGTCCTTGGTTATCAGGTCAAAGGTGAGTCCGGAAGCGGTTTTCTCGTCGCATTCTTCGATTTTCCAGACAACTCTGAACAAAAAAAATTTGGTCAAGAGAATTACGAGTTCCAGCTACCGTAGTCAAGACCCTAATTCTTAATCCCTGCCTTGTCACACTTTTCACCTTTAAGGTTTCCTCCTTCTTGGAATTAAAGCTTATGACTTATCGTAGGCGAAAGAGCAAAGTCTTAGGGTGCAGGAGGCCAACGATATAAGACTTTTTCGTTCAAAGGTTATTGAGATATGGATCAATCAATGAATCTAATTTTGTTGAGACAAAAAAACTCCAAAGCCAAAATTTATTTTATAAATTGAGTTAAATGACTGTTAAAAGCTTTAAAAATTATGAGACTTTGGAAGATTTGAACCTGCGACCTCTCGCATTGCAGCTGAAGACGCTAACCACTACATTAATCACTCTTTTGTCCCTATGGCGCAGTGGTTTGCTGTCATACCTCTCCCCCACAAGATCAAGGGTTCGAGGACCCTCTCCGAAGTCTTTTATCTGTACTGTTTTTAAAAACTTACGACAAATTCGTATCCTTAGGAAGCAACTGCTCATGCATGATCCTATCAAAAGCCAAAGTCACGGCAGCTGCACTTCTTCTGTAGCCCATTTTTGGCGCCAACTCAGGTTCATTTTTAGGTATCAGCAAGCCTATCTTTAGTTGCAACTAAATTATCTTTTATACACATTTGCTGAAATGTGAGCCTTACCGGAGGTGGCGGAGGCATTGGGAACTGAGCTACCGTACCTTGTATAAGACATAGCAAGAGACCAAGTCTCAGAAACATTCTAAAAAGCGTTGGTTTTAGATCAAAACTTAACACGAATTCCAGAAGACAAGCTAATGACAATGTCCACAAATTCCATATACAAAACTTAACGCAAGCTCAGTTTTGTAATATGAAACTTGCGAACCCTGTCATAGCAACGTTTCTAGCGCGTAACAGATGTCACGATCTTGCAAAACTCGAAAATCGAACCTAAACAAAGCAGTCAGAAAACTGGATACCGCTGAAGTGGTTCGCATATATAATGAACTGACCTGGGCTTCTGTGCTCATATCATCTCGTAGCGTAGTCCTCAAGGGCTTCACGTTGAATCCGCCACGTTTCCGGGATTAATTACGGTGGTGGAAGTCATTTTTGCACGTTTGATTTGCGTATAACAGCGACAATTTCTCCTGTGCTCATGTAAGTGCATGGGCGATTACTCTCATTGTCTGCGCTCTCTCGCACCAGTGCAGCAATGCGCTCGGCCGTGGAGGAGGTCGAAGCGGTGCGTTGATTTCGCCGGCTGTGATGATCCGTATTCCTCTTTTCCGATGGATAACCATGTGGATACCCTTTTGATTCTGAGCCTGAATGAAGACGATGAGGTAGTGGGATGGTGTAAAGGCACGGGAAATGAGTTCATGAGCAATGGCGATCAATTAGACGGAAGGCGGAAGTTGTAAAAAAGAAGCTAGAAGCTTGATCTGTTTTAGTTTAAATGGCTTAGAAGCTCACCAACAATTACTCTCCTCAGTGCTAAAAGAAAAAAGCAAAATAGTGCATCAAATAAAGCGCGTTAAGGTATATGGCCGATAGATTTGACTTAAAGAGCGAAGGGAAGAATTGTGGCAAAAATTGAAATGGAAAAATCCAAAACTGTCGAGTCTTAAAAGGAGTTCCACAAAGGAACTTTGAGTTTTTACAGAGATTCAGAGATGCGGTATGAAAGTATGAAAACTGACTTTAAAGTCACTTTTGTGACTTTAAATATATATGATCATAGGATCAAATATTGCATATAAAAATATTGATATGAGGAGCGTGTGAAGGAAGCCTTGAGGCAGATGAAAAGCAAATGAGAGAAAATAGTTGCATACTTAAAAACAGTTTGTTACTAAAGAAATTGAACCCTTGGTCTTGAAGGTCACGGGCAAGGTCGTTCACCACTCGGCAAAACAAGCAGAAGGAAGAATCTCCAGATCGAAACCTTTTGAATGGTGTATGTCTCGTGTTGAAGCGCCATCGTCAAATAGGACAGGTCCCTTGTTCGTGGTTGGAGTGCTTGGTTCTTCTACAAAAAACTTCAAATTTGTATTTTGTGTTTTGATACAAAATTCGGCACTTTCGTGTACGCGATCTTTTGATTTCTAAACCCGTTCAAGGTGCTAAAAATGTAGACAATTAATCGATGCTTACGGATGTGACGCGCAATAGAATTGACGTTTTTACAAGTATTAAAAATGTTTGCAAATGTGAACGAACGCAATTCAAAACGCGCCTCTTGGACTATTTATAGAAAAGTGGGTTGCATTGCACTTTAAAGAGTTTTGTAGCCGCAATTCTAGTGTTTTGTAGAAAAGAAGTATCTTTTACAAACAGCTTTTCAGCTAAAATTTTAATCTCTCAAGGCAGGAGAAGAAGCAGAACGCAGGCAATCCAATCAGAGTGGTTTACTATAGCGCTCATCCACAGCTTTTAAGACAAAATATTTGCGTAAACAAGTGCATTTCCGACATTTGATAAAGCCATAAAACGAAAGCTTGAGATGGGCATTTTGATCCCTCAGGAGACACGTATCTCCCACACGGACTAATTAGTCAAAAATTCAAACCTGTTTTACCGGTTCACTCTCGGAACGCCGCCGAGTAGCGGAAGTGAAGCTCAAGCTTCATTTTGAAACTAACAGGATTTAGGATTTCCACAAATTTTTAATGAAGATTTTAGAAGTTAAGACTACGGTATTCGCCGAAATTAACCACAGAACTGCGGAAGAAGAAACCCCAAAACGCACCTGCCTCTGCCTTTCGCATGGCTTCACCGCGCTGTGGATAATCCTTTTCTAATTGCTAGGGTAAGCGTGCCGTGGTGGTGAGACTACCGTAACCCATCAAGCGTGTCAGAGCTGCTGCTGACCCGCTTGTACAGGCTGCTCATCATTGATCCATGGCGGTGAGTCGCTTAAAAGCAGGTTATTCGCTCTGTTACGCAACACTCACGTACCCACACAGCCTGCACAGACACTTTCACCCAATGACGATACAGCGCGAACACTCACGCGATCGCTCAAAACAGCACAGAGAGATTCTGTGACAAACGACCTCTCATATAAAGCCATCATCACGGGTAGAATTGATCGAACACACGCTTCTCTTCTCTGCCTTCTCTGTCAGTCAGTCCTAGAAGATGAAGGTGACAAGTTCGACGACGGCGTTTAGCACCAGTAGCGACGTCGGCGAACCCAAGAAGACCGTTCGCCTCCTCGGTTCGGTCACTTCGAAGGCCTATGTTGTGGCTACAGTGGCACCTGTTATTGTCGCACTTTTGCTCTCGTTCGCAGTTGGATTTGCCTTTGATTATGGCACGTTGTTGAACTACGAATGGACGTGTGGGGTGAGGATTGATGTTTTGTGGCTGTAGATACAAATGTGATTTTTAGAAAGCACTTTTGCCGTCGATTTCAAGGGTGATTAATCTGCCCAAGGAGAGGACTATATGCAATTTGGTCTTAATTGGACATGTGTTTTTGAGGCCTATGTTCACGTTGCATTACTGTAGGTGGTTTGAATATTTTGAAAGTCAAAACTCATCTTTCAGAACTTCTAGGTTACAAACTAAAAAGCGCCATCGCTCCAAATGAAAAATCGTTATAAAAAAAATTAGTTCAAGTTTTCTAGTTTTTAAAATTGACTGAAGCAATTTGAGTTTCTTCCCATTGAATTTTGTTTTATCCATGTTTTTTTCTAGTTTATAATTTTTAAAAGTGAATATTTTAGAATTATTGGTTTTGAGTCCTCACCCTTTGATAAAATTGAATCCATTTCATAAATTCTTAAAAAATTTTTTTAATTAAGAAAAATGTTTTTGGTATTCTTGCATTTTTCGCGCACAAACAAGCCATATTCCTTCTAAATTTTGAAAAATACAATTTTGTTAATTATCTAGTTCCAAATTTTTTATTGTTTTGTAAATGCTTGAAGCCTTACGTGAAGACAAAGACTGTTTTATTAAGCAAAAAAATTTTTGTTGAAGTAATTTGCGTGTTTTTAATATCTACTCTATAATAAAATTTATGCTGTTGGTGTGTACAGGCTGTCTGGACAGATGGGGATAATTTTTTCTGTCTTACCCTGTAAAATTGAGAGAACGTTTCTACAGACTGCTTCAAGCAAAAGCCCTGACAGACAGCTCCGGCTTCGTCGCTCACTGACCAGACGGAGCGGAGTCATTTCTAGTTTACTCGTCGCGAACGACCGGTCGTCTTCCCCGCGCACCCTCCGGAATAAAACTCTTCTGTCTGCCCAGTGAGCGGCGAGCCGGAGCCGTCTGGCCAGTCCTTTTTTTCAAACACCAAAAAGGGCCAAAAAAGGGTCAGGGACAAGCAGGTGCCGGGTGTCTGGAACGAATCATTCGGAGCACTGAATTTCGCAGGATTTTCCTTCAATGTCCACCCAACTCCGGACGGAACGACCGGCCGATTTCGCTAACAAATGACGTGAAACCGACCGGTCGTTTGCCGCGGGATCCTCCCAAATGACCGGTTTCAGACAGTGGATCAGGCGCGCGGCGTGGTGTCTGGCAAAAGAATTTTTTTCTTGGTTTACCCTGTAAGTTGGGGTTTCCAATGTTTTTATTTTTATTTTGACCGGCATCCTCTGAGAAGACCGGTCGGAATTTAGAAACCGCTCCACGTACGGTCAAAAGGAAGTGAGACGTCTGGGCAGACAGTTTCCAACTTTCAGACTATAGTGTCATTTTCAATTTTTTACATTTGTTAAGCGGTCGGAATAAAAAAAATGTTTAAGGTGAAATGTAATTTTTGCAACTGTATTCATTCATAAACGACTGTTTGGTTCTGTTCCATCACGTTATCGTAATGAACTTTAAATAAAAGGTTAATTTTTAGACCAAGTCTGTCGTCGACCTGCAGAGAAAGTGCGTTATCCAACTATTTTCAAAATATTGCTGGCAAGCGTGCCCATCAGTAATATATGTGAGTTTATTTTTACCGCGGCTTTGACTGTATGTGGAGAGAGGGAGAATTCACGTAAGCCTGTTATTTATATTGGCCTTCTTAAAATCGATTTTCAGAACTCCACGTGACTTTCTTCTGCCTGTTCTGCTGCTCCTGCAATGTGTATTTTGTGATCGTGACGTTGATGTTCAGAACGAGCCATTTTTACACATGGCACAAAAACGTAAAGTATTTAATTTGACCAAGATTACGAATGGCTGTTTAGGCGTCTCTAAGCTTCAAACTTAAAGCTGCTCTGGTCATTATCAACTTTATCCTGCTGCCAACAACTTCTCTCTTTTTTGTCCTCTACTGGCAGCTCTGCGTGTCATTCGGTAAATTTAAACTCTTTTTAGAGATGGAAAAATGACTATTTTCAGCTTATGACGTGTTCGCTATCCTGGAGTATACTACAGTGATCATTATTATAACTTTCCACATGACCGCTGTTCTGGACTTTGACTATCGTTATGCTTTTGTTATCTCGAAGTAATTAGGCGCTTTCGATGAGGTGATTGATCTCAGGTTATGGGTAATAAAGTCTGCTTATGGTTTTGCAATCAGCCTTTGAAGGATGTATATTTAAGATAACTTTATATTTTAACCTATTTTTGACATTTTTGTCACAACTGCGTAGTTACCATGCATTTAAAATTAAACTCAACAATTTGATTAGAGGAATTTTTGGGAAAACTTGGTTTTTGCATTTTTTATTTTATCCAAAAAATTTATTTAAATTTCTAAAAATTTTTGAATTAATTTTAACTCAAATATTCAATGAGTGCTTTTTTTAACTTTCAAGCTGTCTTCTATTTTGAAGTAATTTTTGTCGGTCCGTTTGTTGGTCCGTTTCTAAATTTAAAGATTTTTTAATTGCTTTTGTAAAAATTAAAAGCTTCAAATTTTTTTAGTAGCGGTAAATATCAGAACGTTTCAATTTGTTGTCCGTAAACCAAAAAAAAATTCAATTTATGACATTTGTACAGTTTCGCTATTCGAAAAATGTCGTCAATTTTTTGATATCTCCACTTTTAAATCTGAACGTTCACTTTATTTATAAACGTTGTTTTACATTAATTTTATTTTTTCAACCGCAGTAATTAATAAAGCATACGATAAGTAAATTTTGTTTCGGTGAAATACATTTTTTTGGTGAAATACAGACAAAGCCATTAACTTGTAATGTTGGTCGGCTTAGCTTGACCTGTTTAGATTAAATTCTTGAGAATTTTTCGCGCTGCGGAATGTTTTTTATTCTGGTAAACGTCTTTGGTTTTTTGAGCGACAAACTGTTTAAATTTCAAAACAAAGGCGTTAAATGAATTTTTACAGATACAGCACATTTTTGACAATGTATATATAATATAATATAGTGTACTTCATGTAGATATTCAAAGCAGTGATGGATGGCGAGCCGGCTTACGCGAGCCGGCTCGCGAGCCAGCGAGCCGAGCCGGCCGGCTCGCGAGCCGGCTCGCTCGAGCCGGATGGCGAGCCGGCCGCTCGCAAGCCGGCTCGCCGAGCCGAGCCGGCCGGCTCGCGGGCCGGCTCGCCATCCATCACTGATGTAAACGATAACTATCCGTTCTTCCTTCTCGTTCCCCTACTCGCGACTGCTTTCATAAGACACGTTAAGGTTAATTGCGTTCGACTTCAACTGAAAATGAAAACGGCAAAACGCGGACATTGTTTTCAGCGTTCAAGATTCATAACAAATTTCGGACCGTTTTGTCATCGTGCCATCAGCTAGCGAAAAGTTCTCAAATCACAAATTTTTCCAATTAACGTCGCGAGCATAGCCACGCCGGCCCGATGGGCGCTCTACAATTTGGGTGAAGGGTGCGATGGGTGCGCGATGGGTACTCAACAATTTTCGATTTTATCACCACATTATCACCACCAGTTGACAAATTATCGTACAAAACATTGGAAATTACCAAATTACCACCATTTTACGTAGCATTCAGTTTTATCTTTCCAAATACAGTTTTTCGGCACTTTTTCGCGCAGCTCACAGTAAGCCATGAGGATGCCAACGATTCTGAGCTGGAAGGACAAACATGCCGAAATTCTCCCGGTTTCCATTGGCAAAATAGACAAAGCAGTTAAATTCCAGCTTCAGAACGTCCCCGATCGTTTGTAAGCCTAAGCCTGAACTTGGCACTGGGAGAAGATAACTCTCTTTCCTATTAAAGGGGGAATTTGGATTCTCTGCCCATGGGCAAGTCAAAGCCCAAACCTAATAAACGCATTGAAGGTATTCAAATTCCAGATAAGCCCACATGTGTGTATTGCTATAAAGATGAATTACAAATTCCATAATGTTTGCCAGCAGATATCTTCTGCTTTTCGCTTCTTCACTGCTCTTTGCACAAATGCAGCCAAAAACGCAACGAACGTGCTTGCGAGATGCCCTCGTTAGCGAAAACACCCGGCTTGCAGCGAAGTGGCTATGCTCGCGACGTTAATTGGAAAAATTTGTGATTTGAGAACTTTTCGCTAGCTGATGGCACGATGACAAAACGGTCCGAAATTTGTTATGAATCTTGAACGCTGAAAACAATGTCCGCGTTTTGCCGTTTTCATTTTCAGTTGAAGTCGAACGCAATTAACCTTAACGTGTCTTATGAAAGCAGTCGCGAGTAGGGGAACGAGAAGGAAGAACGGATAGTTATCGTTTACATCAGTGATGGATGGCGAGCCGGCCCGCGAGCCGGCCGGCTCGGCTCGGCTTCTGTTTATTTCCCTGAAGTTGCGCCCAAAATGTGTCACTTTCATATCAAATCCAATATAAATCGTTAAATCCAGCAGCTTGGGTTGACTAATCCGTATGCTAGCATCGGCAAAGTCGAAATAATTGTTCGCCAACTAGGTCTGCTGAGAGGGACACGGATAACTTGTTTACCTGCATCGGTCGGTTTGGTGGGTTTGATCTGTTAGTTTCATGTATTTCTGAGGTATGTCAAGCATTGCATTACGTTTTGATAGGTTAGTTTGATTATTGAATAAATAAAATTAAGGTGTTTATGACGTAAAATTATTTTTTGCTTGCCGATTTTATGCTTTACAAGTATATTTACGTGACAAAACATTTCGGCCGGTCTTTATGGTAACCCGCTCAACTTTACCGACACATCCATGCATCAAATCAGTTGTGAAAATAATTTTTACAGCTATAGTAATTTTTAATTAAAGCACAAGGCGAAAGTCGTTTTGGTTTTTGCGCGTTGAACCCTTTTTAATTTGAAAACTTTTAATTCAACAGAAGCAATTTTTTGACAACTTTGTAACTAGTACTATTGAATTTTTGCCACTATTTGACAAACTTGTCACCATTCAATTTTACACAAAATTGTTTAATGAAGGTATACAATCAGATTACGACACTTTGCTTTTTTATGGGTTTCTAAAATCAAACTATTTTAAAAAATGACAAAATTAAAACGTAAATTTTCAGAATTCAGTTTTTTAAATGTGTTTTTGAATATTTTTTTCGGAATTTTTTTAAATTTAATGTTTAAAATCAAAAGATTTTTCTTTCGAATTTTTTATTGTGGTTTTGCACTTTGTTTCAGTATTTTTTTGAGCGTCGAACCCATTTCCATTTCTCAATTCCGCTGTACAAAAAACGTCTGTCAAAAAACGAAACGGAACCATCCGTGACGGTTTTGCTGCCTTAGCAACATTCATCACACGGGAATCACTTTTCGCTTTACGATTGTTTTTTGCACCTCCACGGCGGTGTTAATTGCCCCAAATAAAAATCCTTTTCAACACGAATCGCTCCCTCGAGAACACTTTAATACTTTCCATGTGGGTTCACAAAACAGCCTCGCCTTAAAATGAGTTGGATAGACGTTTTCCTGTCCTCCTCTCGCTTTCCCTTTGTACATGCGCGCAGCTTTCTCGAGGGCAACAAATTCAGGTTTGCGAATTCTGCTCTGCACTCTGCTCATCACCGCGAGGAGGAGACGCGACACAGAGAGCGGTGATTCAATTAGCTTGTCATAGCCACAGGGCGGCCACCACCACCGCCAGTAGAACCCCGATCGTAGAACAATTTTAAACAGCATCCCTTAGCGGCCGCCGGGTTTAGTCGATCGGTGGTGTGTGACACCGGTTTGTTAGGGTTGCGCGCGCGGCCTGACGAGAGCGCCATTCTCTTCAATTGCGACAATTTCTTGTTTATGCACAAGGCGCGTGGCGCGTGGCGCTGGTGTCCCTGCTGAGGTCGCGCTTGTCGTCAGGGCGCGCGTCAAGATTGATAGGATTAATAATCGTTGTTTGTTTTGGGGTGTGTTCTTCAACAAAACAACTGAAAACCGCGTTTCAGTTTAGGCTAATCGCGTTAGGAACTGGGTTAAAAGAGCCACTTTTGTGACTGTGACTTTGAAGTTTTGTGGAGCTCCTATTTTTTATTTGCCGCTAAGAATTCGATGAATTTATCTTTGAATTTAATGCGGTATGACGGGAGTCGAAAATATAAAGAGAAAAAACCTTTTTCGACGAATCGGCAACTGCATTTAAGTTAAGGTCAAGTGGAAAAGCTTAAGTGGTCTCACCAGTTTTACCTACGGAGCGGTGCAATTTTAATTGGCGCTTTCGGAATGTTGAATTAATGTTTCTGGGAGGTCTGCTGTTAGACAAGGTCGAGTGGTTTCTAAAAGTAAAACTTGAAATTGTCAATTTTTTGAAGTTGCTGTTTTTGGACATTGGTTGCACTGTCAGTTAAAAAATTTGGTTATTATTATTTTATTTTATCATCGCTACGAATATTCTAACTCTAGGATGTTTTGTAGCAAATATGGACTGACTTAAATTAATTATTAATTAAAAACAATCTTTATTGAAATAGAATTTTATGGGGTGGGACAGAATTCACGATGTGTGATGGGACACGGATAACACGGATTTGGGGAGAGGGAGGGAAACGTTTTTTTTGGAGTAGGACAGGGATAACATATAAACATGGTTTAATCTAATAGTTTTAAGTAAATTCCTGAGGTATTTTAAGCATTGCATTACGTTTTGATAGGTTAGTTTAATTATCTAAAAATTAAAAAATTACAAAATAAAAAAAAACTCAAATATTTTAATGCCATAAAAAACGTTCTTTTAATTGCGTTTTACAATTTTTTACGTCATTCTAATTACTTGAATTTTTTGTTGTTTAGTCATTTGAACAAATAAGTTTTTGTCCGCAGCAGCAATTTGAATATTGTGTATTTTTTATAAATTTCTTATAATTTGCTGCAAAAAAGAAATTTTATTTTGCGTTTACTTTTTTACTTTAATTTAATTTGTATTAAGCTGTAATTAAGGTACATTATACGTTAAAAAAGCACGGAAAAGAGTTACTGTAACAGCATAAATTGATCAGACAAAGTGGTGGATGAAATTAATTTTTGGTTTCTTTCGAACGTTTTTTGGGTGACAGTCAACAAAAATCAATTTTTATGGTCAAACTACTTTGAAATGAATATTTGTCAGGTCTTCTGGTGAGATCTTTCCATTGTCAACCAAAATTTTGAATTTGTCATTTGTCCAAAGCATTTTAAATTTTAAATTTTGCTGCAACTTTTTTTACAGGTAAAAACACCAAAGCAAAAACAAAGAAAATTAGAAATGCATGGGCTAAAAAATGCACACCGGAGATTACATATTCTTTCAGTAGTCGCCTGCCTTAGCAATGCATGTGTTTATTGTTCGTGTCACTGACATGAGACTCTAGCCGAAGGCGATTGTTTGACGATATGTTGTAACATCAATAAGTTTGCACTGCTCCTGTCGGACATATGTTTCCAGTTTTTTCCTCGGCTTCCCGGCTTAACTCTACAGCGCAGTCTGCAATTCGATCCCGACCTATTGTGCGGACGCGCTAGGAGTGAGTAAGCGGATGTGTCTTTTGTGTGAAATCGGTTTTTGGAGAGTGTGGAGCGTTTTTGATTTTTTTAAGGGACGTTTACCTGTATACCTTGCTAAAAATTACCTTTGCTCTGTTAGAAAATTTATGACTCATCCCGTTGAACCTATTGACGCCTGTCACCCACCCAGCCCAAACAATTAACGCCGTTGAACGTCACAATTTTGTCGCTCGCCAGCCCTCAACAGTCAAACCTGTGTTTCCAGTTTCCTCCCCTCCTTGTGCGACAGGAGCCATTACGCAGTCTCATCTGTCACTCGACAAGAGCCGATAATTAGTTGCATTTACGAGGCAATTATATTGAAACACCTCTATCCTTTGAGCGCCGCGCGGTGGTAGGTTGTTGCCGTCGCCGTAACAAATCTCCCATTAAGAGAAGTGGGATTGACACATTGTCATGACAACAACCAAGCAAATAGCGCTTTTTATGTCCCTTAGGTGTAGGCGCGCGCGAGCGAGAGGTATTGCGAGGTATTGCTAATGTCGTGGTTTGTTACTCGATCGCTCAATCAGTCGTTGAACGCCTGCCGCTAATAGAATAAGCGCTTCCGTTCCATTCCACACCGAGCTGGCTGGGTCGTTCCTTGGTCTGGGCACACTGTTCTCCCGCTGCTTCTCAAACTAGTTCTTCGCTCGCGCGGTTAGTTTACGCGCCGTGGTTTTGCTGTTTATTTACTTCGTGGATTTTGTGCTCTTAGTCTTGTTCGACCACGGGATAAGCAGTTAATCTATTGCGGATGGAGCTGTTTTTTAAAGTTTTTTGAACGGATCGAACTTTAGAAACGGTTTGGCAATATTTCAATTTTTGACACCGATTTTTGTCTTAGCTTTTGTCTAAGCTTAGCTTTTTCATCTTGATTCTTGCTCTATTTAAAATACTTTATTGAAAAAATCATTTATTTTTTGAAGTTAAAAATTAACAAAATGTTCTACAAGAATGTAAATTTTCAACATTAATGACAATCCGAATTTTTAGTATTTTGAACTAAACAAATTTTACCACAATTTGAAACTTTTCAATTTTTGTCGCGATTAGAGTTTTGTAAATTAAAAAAATCGGTTTATTTTTGGCTGTGCTTGTATTTTTAAAACACAAAGTAAGTATAATTATTTGGATTTTCGACGATAATCTCTTGTTCCAGCTTTTAAAAAACTTGCTTAAAATATTTTTTCTAATTTTTCAAATTATAAACGCTGCTTTGCGCTCAAATTGCGCTCAAGTTTTAAGTTTGTCAAAGTTTCATATTAAATTCATTCTTTTAAATTAAATTTGTACCTTTGTACCTTTCAGCATGAAATCTTATTTTTGGATTTTTTTTGTGAAGTAGAGCACGTTTCAAGGGCAAAAACGTGATTTGGGACACGTTTTGAAGCTGGAGAGGGGACTGTGAAACGTTTATTTTATTATGTATTTGAGTGTTCAGAAACACGGATCATTGGTCGGTTGGTTTGAAAGAAAGCATTTACGTATGACGTGTTTTCGACTTGATTTCTGGCCGCGAGAGGTTGTGAAACGTTGCGCAGCGAAAACCTAAAATTTGGACACGCTTTGTGGTTGCAGTGACTGTGAAACGTCTCGCAGCCTAGGCATTGAAAAACGCAAATTCTATCCGACCGCTCAATATTTTTGAAAAGTTGAAAGTGACTAATTGTCTGGAAATACCTGAAAAAAAAGACCACCCTGTATTGTCTATATTGACAGCGCCCGTCATTTAGACCCAACTCATTCCGACCGGTCCTCACAATGACCGTCCGGTCAAAATGAAAAAAACGGCGGACACCCGACCAACATTCAATTTTATTATAGGAGTAGAGTTTTAATTTTAATTGCTAAAAAAGTTTCATTAGATTTTTTATTAACTTTTAAAAACATTTAAACTCCAAACTTTTTAAAAATTCTATAACTGATCACGCTTTTTTGTTAAAAACATTTTTTGTTTTTGCAATGGTCTATTAGCAACTGATTAATTTTTACAAATGAAGTTTTCTGATTACTTCAATTGTGTGACAAAATCAATTTTCGATTGCCCGATGAAATCATTTTTTAAAATATATTGGAAACTGATATTGCTGTTCACATATTTTTATTTGACTATTTCCTATATTGCAACATACTAGATTCAACATTTCAATCAATGTCAATTTGCTTCCAAATCCGTAGTATCATCCTCTTTCTCGTACCTAATTGAGTTTTCCGCCTCAACTAGCCTAACTCCAATTTGCTCCTTTTTTGCTACTTTGCTGTTCTCCTTCTTTTTTTCGTTGAAAGCACACGTAATTGATTGCTTGTTTGCTCTTTTCCAACGTGCATTTCCTATGCGGCTTCTTTTCATTTTCAACTTTGTATAGTGTTACACTCTTGCGTGGCAAAAGCCATCTATCAAAACAAGAATAAGCATAAGCGTGTTTTTTTCTGTGTTATTTTTGACGCGCGTCTCTTCCTGCTCTTGCGCGCCGCGCTTCGGGATGTCATCCTCTCCCAAGCCAGTGAATGTTATTAATGATTTGTTGGTGGTAGTCATTCAGATAGCGACCAACAAGACTCCTTAGGCGTCGAGGCGGCAAGAGCAAACGAAAAACAGACTTTTTGGAGGAGTGGAAGAGGGTCTTTTTCTGTGTTGGCGATGGAAAAGTGCTGCTGCTCCACAAAGTGCCAACAAACCAAACTGAGACTGAGACTCTGAGGAGCTCTTCTGAGTCGCGAGTAGCAGTAGGAGGACACGGTCCCAAGGGTACGTTTCATTTAGGGCCTCTTAATTTCAATCACGTCTTTGTTTAGATGGGCATGCTGCAGAGGACAGCCCTTGGAGTGCTCTTCCTCATCGCCTTGTTTACTATAGCTGAGAACAGACATCATAAGAGATATCGACCGAGGAAGTACGATTTGACGCTCACCATCAGGTTTGTTTATTTTTTGAGGATCGTGGTTATGGGAGACGGGATCTGGTGATTAATCCGTCTGGTGGTTAAGACTAACGGGTTTTCGCTTTTTTTGCTTTAAGATGTCGCAAAGTTTTGAACTAATTATTAATTTTTTTGTCATCGGACAGTTCACCCGTTGTTAAATTTTCCGAATTTTTGAACTCTTTCATAAAGACTTTACTCAAATTAATTATTAATCACACGTTTCTAGATTTTTTCGGTAGTGGTTATGGAAAGTGGGATCTGGCAGTAAATCCGTAGGCTGTTTCGAATTATCTGGCAATCCGCGGATATTTATGGAATAAATGGATTAAGTCTTTTTTTGCGTTGCGTTTTTAAAGCACTATTTATTGATAGTTAGCTGGAAAGTATTTTTGTTTCTAAACGACGACTTTTAACTTGAAACAAAATTAAAAATACATATTTTTAAATTTTTAA
The DNA here is from genome assembly GCA_000757645.3 of Steinernema carpocapsae. Classification (NCBI taxonomy): domain Eukaryota; kingdom Metazoa; phylum Nematoda; class Chromadorea; order Rhabditida; family Steinernematidae; genus Steinernema; species Steinernema carpocapsae. The sequence continues at coordinate 697,058 of AZBU02000007.1, forward strand.
TTATATTTTTAGCATAAAAATTTTTTTGAAGTTTTGACGTTGGTAAGTTATATTAATAATTTTGATGGTCATAGCAGTTTTGTTTTTATAAGCTGTTCCAGTCGCTAAACTTTTTTATTTTTTTGTTTATTTAATGTGTAAAACTTCTAATTTTTAGAATTGTAATTACAAAAGTTTTAAATTGCTTTTTACATGTTTTTAAAAAATTTGTGACAAATTTCCTGCACTCCTTCAGTAAGTAAGTTAAAAAAAATTTCTATGCTAAAAAATATAATTAAAAAATAATTAAAGGTTAAAGAAAAGTGCAAAAAACGCTTGACGGACGAGCCTGAATAAAACACAAAACTTTTACACACATAACATTAATTTACTTTTAAAACAGCGAGCAATCGTAATTTTTTCCGACCCTTCACGCACTCCGAAGTTTGAAATTACTTTTTTACTCAATTTATGAAGACTTATATTTAAACAAAAGTGCAAAAAACGCTTGTCGCTGTGCTGCTAAGAATGCTACAAAAATGTAAACACACAAATTTTTAGTTTTGAACGCAGATGTTTAAAATACAGACTGCGAAATACAAGTTTACAAGTTTTTTTTAGCTTTTTAATTTAATTTTTAATACACATAAACTATGGTACAATAAACATGATATGCAAAAATATATTGACAATAAGTTGAGTAGGTAAGTCGCTTGATTCCCACCAAAAGAGTACATAGAGAACGGACGGACAAGCCTGGACAAAACACAAAACATTTACACACATAACATTAATTCACTTTTAAAAGAGCGAGCAGACTTAGATCGAATAACGGGCTTAGGAAGATCATTCCATGGTCCTAATACAAAATTAGAAAAGAAGCAGCAAAATTTCTCTGACTTGCGGGTAGTTGGATAATGCGAATAAGAACTCGTGAAGGAGTGCGTGAGGACGTGGGCGAAGGAGCAAGCATGGTCATTGATACAAGACAGACAACAGTCGTAACTAGAGAATGGGATTCCACAGCGGGAAAAAATGGCTTTTACGAATTTACATTCGATAAGGAGAGAATTCTTAGCAGTTTGAGGAGACCATACAATGCAGGCATATTCGATGATCGGGCGATTGTAACAGGTGACGAGCTTCCAGCAAACTTCCAGCAAACTCGAACTGAGGTTGCGGTATTTGAAGACTCAAATTTAAGATAAAATCTGCTTAAAAATGTAGTTTTAATTCCAATAATATTTAAATTTTTTTGGTTTTTTGGAGATTTTGACCATTCTTTTAACTCAAAAATTCAATTCTGTTTGACAAAAATATTTTGTTGATTCTCACAATTAGACATTTTTAAACTGGCAGTTAATCCGTACGTTGTTAACAATTTATTAAAGAAGTTAAATGTTAATGATTTTAGCAATTTTTTAAACGTAAGGTGTTAAAAATGTCGCTTGAAGAGTCTGTCTTTTGTTTTGTTGAAATGCCTCTTTTATTTAATTTCAGTTTTTTATTTTTTTGAGGGGTTTTCCTTTCTTCCGTTTGAGAGGTACTCCTGCCGTAAAATGCATTTTTTTATTTACTTTTAATTTTTTTGCGTTGGGACTTTCTCCATGCATAAACTGTTTTTTGTCGCTACTGCAAACTGACCAGTGCGGCGTCAAAAACAGACCATTCATATTTATTAGGCTTATTTCATATTTGCTCATGACTCGCATTTCGCAAAGTTCTGAAATTGGCCTTATCACAAGTTATTTATCCAACAAAAAAACGGTCATTTTTTAAAGCCGTCGATTCGATTCGCTATTTTTGGGGAATCAAACATTCTCATTTTTCAAATTTGTAATTTTTATTTTTTTAATGTTTGAAAATAGATTGATTTTTGCCTTTTAGAAATCATAACGTAACGACAGCCAGATTCTTTCGTCTTGTCGGTGTCGACAACACAGCAGACTTCTATGTGGCTCCAGGGCAGATGTTTACAAAGACTTACGAGGTACCCTAATCCAAATATTCTGCTTTAAGCCAATTTCGTTTTTTAAGGTACGCCGAAAAGGTTACTGGACCCTTTTCGTAGAATTTCCCGAAGAGAAATACGCCAGATCCCCACGCAAAATAATCTCGAGAGACTCATTTTCACACTGGATTATGGAGGTAAATTCATGACCCTCTTCAAGCCTCATTTCCCTGTTCAGGTTTACTACTTCGAAGGCCCGGATCCAAAAGTCGGCTTCAGCGATTGGCATAAAATGCACGAAGATGTATAGTAGGTCTGTTCACAGCTCCTTTGGGACGCTATGCGTAACATAACGACTCTCAAAGGCCTCATAGACAATGATTTACTTGTGTGCTTTTTCAGATATTTACTTATTCCCATTCTGGGCTTTCAAAATAAACAGTGAGCTGCCCACCAAAAGCGACAAACACACTCCCGGTTGAGCGAAGATTTCTACGCTTTTAAACAGATAATCATGAGTGAACCTTTGTTTTATGTAGTCCAGATAATCTGATAGAATTAAGGTTGCAGATTGATCAAAGCGAATGTGCGATCATTATTCCGAATAAATTGAAAATTACAAAAATTTTTATGGCTTTTAAGGATAAGAAGGCGCTGTTTAAATGTAATAATGTGTTCTTGAGTGATCAGTCAGGACTCGGAGCTCGCTCGGCGGTTGTTAGATGAATACTGCTGATAACGGTCTTGGTCTTCAGATTGGTACCCGTCATGAGGCGGAATCAATTTACTAATTAACAAAACTTATGGTTAGCTTGTAACTCTACTTTTGTTTGCTGTAGGCATAAGTATTGACTTACCTTTCTGATGAGGCACGAAAATTGAGCAACTGTAAAAGGCCAGCCAATAAATGAACATTCGGGTTGGGCGACAGGGCTATGCATGAGTAAACACGTTGATTGTAGTACAGAACTTGGACCAGTTATATGTGACTAAGGTCATTTTTGCTGTTCTCCATGCGAAAGTCCAAAATCTTGTATTCACGGATGTTGTCGTTGCCTTGGTCGACGATTTCAAAGCGTCTTGTACATCTGACGTTGCTCATGTAATCCTTGCTCTCCCCCATTTCGACTGCTTTGCGGCCACAAAATCCGATTTCCTCAGCTCCATTCGTTTTCTTCCAGCGGTCCAGAAATGGCACATTCATTTCGTTTGTTGTTTTTGCGTGCGCTCTTACGATGCTTTGGCCATTTGGTCATAAGTGTGGAGCGGACATTCTCGATTGCCCCATACGGAAACACGGCTTTCTCTCCTTTAGGTTGTGTTTCCGTAGCTTGAAGCAAGTATTTTGTGCGCTTGGCAGCTAGTACAGCTCGCGAAATGACAGTAAAAAGGTTTCGATTTTTTACGTCAATAAAAATAGCGGCTTCTGGGTGGGATTTGAACCCTTGACCTCAAAACCGGCAGCTATATCGCTACCACTACACCACACATTCACTTGGTCATTGCACGGCTTAAGGGCCCGTAGTCTTGAATTGCTTTATATGGCAACACACAAGTTTCAAATTAATTTCAGTTGCTGTCGACTACAGCTCGATTCCTTCAAAACCCAAATCTTGACAACACAAAATTTATTTAAATTATGATACAACACAACATCTATTTTCTTAAATTAGACTTACAAAACACCTTATAAATACACATTTACACACGGGGAAGGGAAAAACGGTCATTTGGTATATTATCATTTTGTACATTATTTACGTAAATACACCGTTTGCTTTATGACCCGCATAAGCAATGGAAGGGGAGGATGGTTCCATAGCAGAGATGAGCAACAGAAAATTGAGATTTAAAGAGCTACAAGATCTGACTGTCGGAAAGAAGCTTCTGGCGGGCGGAATCGGGGGTTGAGTTGGGAAACTGCTCCGTGGACGCCTGGTCGAGGATGGGTTGACGTGAGCCAGGAGCTTGCTGGTCAAGGGTGGGCAGATTTTGGTGGTTAGAAGGGGAGGGTGGATTTGGGTTTTGATAGATGGACCGGGCGTTGTTTTGGGCTATCAGAGATTCTTCATCGTCTTGGAGAGATTCTTGACGGCCAAGAGGGGGCATGACGGAGGCGCCTGTAGCAGGAGAGAATGTAGGAAGCGTGCGGAGATCAGGGAGCTGGGGAAGCTGTTGAGTGAGGCGGTTTGCTTCGTGGCATTTGGATCTGTAGGGTTCACATATGTAGTTGACGCCATTTCCAGTCGTGGGCATTGCGTAGTTGATGGATTGGAACATGTCGCTATTGGTGGATCCGACCATCGTAGATACGGTAGCCTGGCTAGTGGCGCTTGAGGGGAGAGTAGAGTCGGCAGGTTCCAGAAAGGGATTGTGGGAGTCGTGGATTTTGACGGTTAGACCCAGTTTGTGGATGATCATGGGCACAGGACAGGCTTTGACGATCGGGTTCTGAAAATTGATTTCAGATTGGGATCAGATAAGACTACTTTTAAGAGACATTCCGTATGCTGCTTAAGACTTCACCTACCTCACACTCATCCTCCAGCCACGTAACAATCTCCTTAAAACCAGGTCGACAGCACTCATCCGTGTTCCAGCACTGCACCATCAAAGCGTAGATCTCTTCAGGCAATCCATTAGGAGAATCAAGGCGACCTCCGCTCATAATCATGTCCATTACTTCTTGATTTCCTCGGCCAGGATAAGGAATGAAGCCCAATGAGAAGATCTCCCATAAAAGGACTCCGTAGGACCAAACGTCGGTTTTTGAGGTAAAGAGACCATCTAAGAACGCTTCTGGAGGCATCCACTTGACAGGAAGAAGCGCCTTGCCCCCTTTGCGGTAGTAATCAGCTCTAAAAAAATATTTGTTAGTGTAAGAAATTATTGGAGTGGGAGAGGAATCGAACCCGTAACTTCTGGATTGGCAACCAAAGCTGTTAAGCACTGCACCACATTGGAAAATCTTTGTGTTGGTTAGAACTTACTTATAAATATCTCTAGCCATTCCAAAATCGGCAATTTTGACTTTACGTCCTGGCTCTCGATGAGTCAACAGACAGTTTCTAGCCGCCAAATCACGGTGAATAAACCTGTTTTCTTCTAAGAACAGACATCCTCTAGCCACGTCCAGGGCCATATCAAAGAGATCGATCAATTGAAGCTTAGTATCCATGGGGTTTGTCTTAATATTCTTGTTCAATCTTTCGTAAATAGGTTCTTCCCCTACTGATTTAGGCCTTGAGTCTCTCAAAAACGTTTTCAGGTCCCCGCCAGCAAGTAGCTCCAGCACAATAAACCTCGGAATCGCATCGAAGGAGACGCCAAAGAATTCGACGATATTTTCGTGGCGGAATTTGCTGAAATAAAGGAAGGTGATTGATTAGCTCCAATTAATCCTCGCCTCGCGCTGAATAATCGATTACAAATAACAGATTACACCGCCGTACCTCATTATTAGCGCCTCGGTCTCGAAGTCCTCGAAAGCTTGTTGCGTCGAGCTGACATGTAATGTTTTCACTGCGGCCGGGATCGCTGCCTCGCTGGTGCAGAACACGCCTTCGTACACTTCTCCAAAAGCCCCTTGGCCCAAGCGGCTGCAAAAAAAACGTTATAAAAAGTCATAAATTTTGACTAGAAGCTTTAAAAATAGTGGCCCGAGGTAGGACTCAAACGAGTGGCCTTTGGTATGGCGAGCTAACCACTCGGCTATGCGGTCTGCAGTTAAACAGACAACAACTTTGCAAAAGCCCTTACCACTTCAACGTGATGCAATTCCTAGGAATGTGATTAAGCTCCTGAAGCCGTCCAAGATCATAAATAGGGTTGTTCATGTCGTGCTCATCCATGAGCCCAGCCATTAATCCACGATTCATCCTTTCAATTCGCATCTGCTCGGCCTCTTGACTAATTTGCCACTTTTTGAGACGTCTTTGAGATAAGAAACCTGAAACTAAATTCTTAAAATAGCCATTAAGACTCTTTAGACTCACATCCAACGCAGCAAATCATGATCATGAGTGCTAAGAGGACAAAACAGAGAAAGACTACTCGCATGTCGAGATTCAGGTAGTCTTGGGTGAGAGGTTTTTCCTGGAATTCTGAAATTACAGATTACGGAGAGAATGAGGGAGTAATAGCTTACCATCAGGACAGACCCCACTTTCAGCCACCTCAGACCCTCCAGGACATACACAAGACATGGTGACTTTAGTGTCCTTAGCCGGGTCCTTAAACTGACAAGTAGCATTAACGGGACAGTTGAGTTTGCAGGGATAGATGAGGACAAAGCCGTCATTAGGATTCTCGCCAGCTTCGACCAAAAATCTAAGATCTTCATTGGCTACATAGCTGAATCCTCCACTTCCATGCGTCTTGCTGCCACCAAAGCCTCCAATGTAGCCTGCACCACCACCTCCACCAGGTCCACAGCTAGCTCCCCCGCCTCCGAAGCCTCCGACGTTGTTCCAGAGCAGATTGACTCCGTCACAAACGCCTCCGTAAGTCTTATTTCCGGACATATGGACGCATTGGGAGCAATTGAAAAACTGAGGCGGTCTGCCTTCGATGCTGGACCCGGTTCCTGACATCCAGTCAGTCGTGCTTCGTTGAGGCAAGGAGATGTTCCTCCTACGGTCGATCATAAGACCTCCGATGGGCATGACAGCTTCACTGGCTCCTGGGAACACTCCTCCACCTCCTCCGGCTATTAGAATTGTTTGGCCATTTTTTTGAACCCATGTAGCACCTCCTCCACCAGTTCCTGGGAGGTATACCAAGTCGATGGGGTCGATTTCCATGCTATTGTCGGGGTCGTTGTAGTCTTCACAGGTGTAGGAGTACGCGTGGCTGAGTTTTTCTGTGAGCTAAAAAGGGGAAAGCAATATAAAATCGATTAAGGACAAAAAGCTAAGAAAAATTAAAAATTATTGGACTGAGACGGGATTCGAAACCGTATTTGGTGTGGCAGCAAAACCCAATTTCTGGATTGACAGCAAAACGCGTTATCCACCACACCACAAAGTCCAATTTTTACAACTCACGTCAAGGCCCATATGAATCAAAAGCCTTCTTTTTAACGAATTTAGATGGTTTTTGAAATAACGCTTACCTGCATCTTTGGCGGTTTCTTATCACAAGGACTGACGCCCTTCTGACCCACTAGCACCTTGAGCTCAGAAGCCTGGGACAGCTTAGCGATGGTGACAAGACGACCTCCGTTGTTGTTAACCTTCTGATGAGGAATTTTGCCTCCGGAAGCTCCATAAAGCTCAATCCTGTACTCAGCCGTGATGGGAGCGATCCAGCTCTGGTATCCATGAGTCACGACATTCGTGTTAGTGTCACTTGCGGTCTTGTTGTAGTGATTTCCACAAACGGTTCCATTAGGCGGCGATCCTCCTGTGTGACCACAACTCGTAATATTGTAGACATAGGGGATTACGCGGTCTTTCCAGCTATCACCTGGAATTAGAGCTACAGTAACCTGGATTTGCAAAGTGAGGACTTACTTTCTAGGAAACAGTTAGGCGAGAGCGACAAATCGTCAACAGCAAAACTGGTGCTCGTGTGGAACAATTTGCTGACAGTGATTTTGAGGAAATATTGACCTTTCTGAGGCGGAATGTCAATTGACACCTTGTTCCACTCGCAGTAGTAGGTTCTCTCGTAGGGTTCTTTTGTCGGATTCCACAAGACCTTAGGTGTCTGACCGTCAGTTGACTGTAGAGTGACCATAAAAGACGGAGTCCCAGCTCCATAGCTACAGTAGAAGAACTGAAGTTTGCAAGTTCCATAAATGCTCGACGTAGGGTCATATAAGGCCGGGCTGGTAGGAGGGAACATGGGCGAGATCATATATGTGTACTTGTGCACAGTTTTGTCTTCCTTGAGAGGATAGCTGAAGAACAAGAAATGACCACTGGCGTTGTGTGTCCCGTAGGTGTGGTCCTTGATAGGAACAGCCTTGTCAATTTCGGTGAAATTGTGAGCGATGGTAGAGTTGATGTTGTGGAGCAGATGGGTGTCAGATTTGCCTTCATCTCGGATATAGCTAGTGAGAGACCATCCCCTGCATCCTATGGGGTTGTCTTCCGTCACAGGCTGCTCAAAGTTGCATCGCGCTCCTCTCGGGACTTGGGCTAAAATGGGAAAAAAGGGTTACGGTAAGAAATTTAAAAAATGAGGGTCTTACTGCAATTATGAAGCTCAGGATCCTCGTCTTCACCGCCTGCACAGTCGATCTGCATGTCACAAAGCTGATCTTGATTTATGCACTTACGACGGCCACTTTTGGTGCAGAGATATTTGGGAACACGCTGGCTTTCACAACTAGAGTCATCGTAGAGTTCCTCTAAAAAATTTTTGGCGTTCTTGGGGTTTGAAAGAGAGGCTTACCATCGCATTTTCCCATTGTGATATCGTCGATGTAGCATTCGACGCTCTGGAGATCCTTGTCCACACCTCGAGGTTCAGTTCTCTGATTTCCAGTGTGACATTCAATGCGGATCCGGGTAGGAAATGTTATGTGGCCAATGTGAATTGTCTCCGTTTTCCAGCTAAATTGATGTTTTTAGACCTTTTGTAAAAGAAGGGACCTTACGGAGCGCTGTAGCTACTCTGTGCCCGAATGGTCTTAAGAGAAGTGGGCGTAACCCAGTCCTCATTGGCTTCGTCCTGGTTAGGGTCAGAAGAAAGGTCGTCATAGGCGTAGTCTTGTTCTCGATGTTGAGTGGTAACCATTATAGCTGCGCCAGCGATTCCGAAGAGGCGGTAGGAAAAGGTCAACTCGCACTAAATTATGCTGTGTAAAATTGGAATTTTGAAAGCAACAGTTTGAAAAAAACTCTTGTATTTTTAGACCAGTAACGTATCCGATCTAATGTGCCCACACTTTAAAATTCGTTGTTCACACTGCATCAAATCAAACCGCTTAAACCTCAAAAACCAAGGGAAACAGGGTAGGGGAAACGTCGACAACTCGAAAATTTTCAGAATTTGGTACATTGTTAACCTTGTTTTTCTGGTTCTGTAACCATTCCAAGACAATTTGTGTGCCTTGCGGTAAATTGTGAGACCGAATGGAAAATTTTTGGCTGGGTTGTCGATTTGACATCACTATTAGGATAATCTTGGGTCAGTATTGGATTGACTAAGAGACCCCATCCCACACAAACTTTCCATTTTTGTCGACCCCTCTCTCAAACCCGAAGAGAATGCTACTTTTGGTTATTTTGAGATCTTTCCATTTGTAGTTTGGTCCTCTAGTCAAAAACGTCCTGCAACACTTCCTATTCAATATCAACATTCTCACTGTTTGCTTAGCCTCTCCGGACCCGTATCCTGGTTTGTTATTGAAAGCATCTCTCAGCCTAGCTAACATGCAGTGTAAAGCTATTTTGATTAACGATTGCACAACTTTAAACTTGAGTTATAAATGAGCGTCGCATTGTTCTTCCATCGTCACTGACAAACGCGTTTTGACCCGCGAGCGGTCGGCGGTGCGCTCGAGAGCAGCGGTCTTAAAAAAGCGCTCGACACGTCCATTACCCTCAGTGGACAGTTGTTCCTAAGCGCGTCTTGGTTGGTGAAGGCAAGGAAGAGAGGCTAAAAGGCGCTGAATCTGAGGCGCTGTAAAGTGAACAGCAATCGATCTGACTTGTCAGGCTTTAAGGGGAGATTAGTGTTCTTGCAGGCAAAAACAAACAGGTAAACATCTGGCGCTGTGCCAAAATTACTCGAAAATGGATGCAAAATGTCTGACTTACCGTCGGGCTGGCATACTGGTAGTAAGGACTGACGATGAGCGCCGCATAGTTGTGCTTATCGGTCGAGTTGTAATAGGCGAAATGCTCTGAAACGTTTCACATCAGATTCATCTAAAAAAATTAAGGTTTTACCGCTTTTAGGAGTCATCGTGTGACCGACAATGTCACCTTTCCTTGACCCGGAAATGAAAGTTCCTAAATCCATTAAAATTGAATGACTCAAAATGACGTTTTTGGCTACCTGCAGTGAGTTTGTCGCCGACGATGATTCGAAAGTTTTTCGACACATTTTTTTGATCCTGGCTGTCCGTGGTTTCAAACGACCAGTGACAAGTAGAATTTTCTTCAAAGTTGCAGACGGCACCTAAAACGACGCGTTTTACGACGCTGTAAAAATGAGAGAGGCTTGGGGAAAGAGTCAAAAAGCCTTGAAAAACAAGAAAAAAGTGTTCAATAGAATACCGAAAAAACAATATTGGTATCAAACTGGTGTCAAACTCAGAATTTTTTAAAATGTGACGTTATGACGTTAGACAAAATCTCTCAATCTCAAAAGCGCATCAAAAAACCAAAATTTAATTAATATTTTTTGGCTTAAAAAGTAAAATAAATCTTCGAGCAAACTATTTTTTAAAGTAGATTTTCGACTGCCAAACTGTAAAAACTGCCATTAAAAATATGCTCAATTAATCAAAGCTAAATTAAAATTGTTTTTTACACCTTGTTGTTACATAGTTTCACCAAAAAACCAACCGGATCTGAAGATGAACACCAATAAGACGAAAGAAAAATACTCATAGCTGAGCGTGCATCACTAGAGGACAGTGTTGTCCACACTCGCTCGCTGTTGGAAGAACGAGGTTGAGAACGCGTCTGCGAATTGGTCTCTCACTTGCTCGATCCGGAGAGGGCCAATGGCAAGCGATTGAGAGATGAGTCAAAAAAGTCAGCTGACGCGGAGTGCGGCGGCAGGGTTGCGGGGCAGGTGTCACAAAAGCGCCTCGGGCAGCGCTGCCGCTCTTTAGATTTAAGGGGCCCTCAACTTACCAAATCCACAGTTTGTGCGTCGGGCGAAGACTGATCCACTCTTACAAGTGACAAGGCATTTATCTAAAAAGTTGCAACAGGTCTCTTGAAATTGAGATCTTCGAGCCCACCTGTGTAATAGGCCAATCGCGCCATTCTCTTTTCCATTTCAGCCTTCGTGAACGGGACATGTTTTTTGGAGTGGTTTTGATGGCTGAAATGAAGAGTGCGCTCTGTGATAGTCGAAATGTCCGATCGGTTTATAACACATTACGATGACGATCTCAGCCGCACGGGAAAAATTGAGCACGAGATTTGTGATTAAACACGTTTAGATTATAACGCTCGAGACGTCTGAATAGTGCTGAGGAAAAATGCAGTATAAAAATTTTTTTAAAATTAGTTAAATAGCGATTTTTAAACCAATTCGAAACGCATTTCCTAATGGCATCTTTGACGCTTAGTTTCATGCTATCGAAACATGCTATTGAAACATTTGATCCTTTTTTAAATATAAATAAACATACTTCTCCTCAATTTTTTTTGTAAACAATTAAAACATAAAACACGTTTTTTTATAATTTTGATAAAAACGTTTTAGAATTTTTGCTTTAATTTCGAACTATTTTAATCGAAATTTTTAACAATTTAAAAATTGTTTTATAAAAATGAGAAGATTTTTTGGCCGTTCAGCAATTGATCCCAATGATTGATTACAGATTTTTAATTGTTCTACATGTTTTAGATATAAAATAAGGTTTTCCGACTGGCATCAAACCTTAGCTTTTAACATTTTTTTACTTAAATTTTAGTGAGTATTAGAAGCTCAAATTATTGAAAAACCCAAATTTCCACTATTTTAAATTTACATTTTTAGTCACCAAATCAAATAGTCAATTTTTTAACCAATTTTAATCGCTATCTAATTTTAGTGGCGCTTTTGACCTGTATTTTCGATGCGATTTTAAATTTTTAAGACGTTTAAACGTTTAAATTGATTTTTTAAAAATTTTTTGAATTAATTTAAGAACTTTTTAGTTTTTTTAATTTTATTTATAAACAGACTGAACAATTTTTTTGGGTGCTCAGCGAGTGTTCCCTACTTGAAATATTAAATTTTTTTTATATGGTGTTTCAATGTATTTTTTACTAAAAAAGATTAGCATGACTGACCCTAAAGCTCACTACTCAATAAATTTTTCAGTGATGATTAAATTATTAAAAACACCAAATTTTTGTTTTATTAAAGTTTTTAAATTGGACGATTTTTTGTTTCGCAATTTTCTTGCCATTTTTGACCAAAACCGGCTCATCCTGCCAGTCACCAAAGCTTATCTCTCTCTGCCATCCTTAACTAATGACACCCGTCCTCCAGTTTAAAACCACAATACTAATGACACCCTCCGCTAACTGCAGTTTTTTCGCTAACGATAATTGATGGTTTCGACTGAAGATCGCCTCGCCAAGTCTTTGCTTTTTTGTATTTCTCAATTTGTGTCCAGAAATTAATTAACGCTGTCTTACCTGCGGAGATGCGAAATGCCAGCTGGGGTGAGATGAACAAGTTCCTGATTGTAGCCGGCGTTGATGAAATACAAAAACAACGTACAATTTTCCTCGTCGGCATCGTCGATGCATCTTTGCAGCTTGCTTACGGTAAAGTTGGCCCAGTCAAAGGTTCCTTCGTTGCAGGGGTCGGCGTATTTGGCAAAATAGGCGATGGATGAGTTTAGAGAAGACTGAAAGCATTTTGAGATAAATCAGTCAAAAGTAAAATTTTAGGCGACAATATGGTCAAAACTAGAGTATTGCACATAGTGAAACGTTCCACAACCCTCCAATTAAACTTTCCAGACGTCTCGCTTGTGTTGTGAAACGTTTCCCAAACCTCAAATCCTATTGATCAAGGTGTCTCTTTATCTGAAACGTTTCTCAACCCGAATTTGAAAAGAAAACATTTTTTAGGCCTGAATCTTGTTAAAAAATGACCGAATGATCCCACTCACGTCATCTTCTCTGGAGTACATCATGTATCCATCGCTAGAGATTCGATTATATTCGAAGAAGATCTTGTTGGTATAGTCTTCAGCCCTGATCTTTCGGGCAGCGTAGCCATCAACCACAAAAATCGATAAGGCGACCACGCCAAAGAGCATAAAATTTGAGCTGTTCTTGAAGGACTTGAATAATTCCATATTTGTCACTCCTCAATCCTCATTTCCAACTGAGCTGTTTGTGACAAAAATCTGAAAATTAGAACTGAGAGGTTTTAACGCGTGTGTTTGCTGACATGAAAAGAAAACAAGGCGCCAAACGCGAACGCTATTGTGACCACCAATCCTGCGAATGCCGAGAACATAACGACACCTTGCTTTTCTTGTCACAGCTACCAATTTGTGCTTTGAGGAGAAAGGAGAGCGCGCGGGGGTAGCTACCAGCCCCGTGGTAATATCTGGAGGCTTGAGGGATGTGTGAAAAATACGAGCGAAGACGTGGAGGTCTTTAATCTCTAGTTAATCCAGACGCATATTAAAAATTGAGAACGCGCGCACGAGAGGGAGTTTGAAAAACAAGTGGACTACTCAGGAAGATGAGAATTTAACCAAAATTGAGAGATCAGGGTTGGTGGGTGAGGATGAGGGTACCGTTTTTTTATTTTGTTTGAAAGTATGTTGATTTTTTCAATAGGCATAGAGCAGACGTGTTTATTGAGCATCCTCCGCAATTGCATTTTTAGCGTTTTTAAGATTTTTTAATTTAAAACTTCGTTTTAATTCTTTATAAAGAAGAACGATCCAGACGTGTCGTCACAAAATTTACAGACGCGAGTTGCCTGACTGATTTTTTGTGTCATCCTGTCATCCGCTTGTTTTGGCGTCCTTTGTTTGTGATAAATTGACAAAAAGACGGCATTCCTTAAGGAATCGTGGACGACTGGACACTTGGGTCTGACAATATGATTCCTCCTAGACAACTCCCCTCTCAACCAGACACATGCTTCCTGTCTGTTCGCGCAGGGGGTATTTTTTGTGTCATCCTGTGTAACATTAATTTGCTTTAAAAAAAGCGAGCAGACTTAGAACGAATAACGGGCTCGAGAAGATCATTCCATATTCCTACTGCAAAATTAAAAAAAGAAGCTGCGAAATTTCTCTGACTTGCGGGTAGTTGGATGAATGCAAAAAATAATTTGTGAACGAGTACGTGAGGACGTGGGTGAAGGAGTGGAAAAGTGGAAAATTGTACCGAACAATTTGTTTTTTTGGGCGGGTGATTCAAAAAACCTAGACCAGACAAGGGGATGTCGGGAAATTGCGTAGCGGAGTCATTTCGAAGTCACTCTTCGTGAACGACCTTTCGATTTCACTAACAAATAGCGCGAAACCGACCGGTCGCTCGTCGCAAAATAGTTACCTTAAGTAAAAATTAGTTAATAAGGAGTAATTTTTCAATTAAACTTCAAAAAATCAAAAATAAAATTTAGAAATTTTAATGTTAAAAAAATTCACAAAAAAATTCAAAGCGATAAGTTGCCCACTGGTAACTACGACACATCACACCTCACACCTATGCACAATTAATTGCAAAAAAAATTTAAAAGGTTTTTCTGAATTAAAAATGGGATGCATAAAACTCTACTCCTATAATAAAATTGAATGTTGGTCGGATGTCCGCCGTTTTTTCATTTTGACCGAACGGCCATTGTGAGGACCGGTCGGAATGCGACCGCTTCGAGTTGGGTCTAAATGGGCGCTGTCAATCTAGACACTACAGGGTGGCCCAAAAAAACCTTGGCCAGACAGTGGGATGGAGGCATGTCTGAAAATCGCGCCGCGCAGTCATTTCAAGCTCACTCGCGGGGATTGATCGGTCGGTTCCGCTAACAAATAACGTGAAACCGAGCGGTCTAAAAGTCTGAAAAAAGCGCCATTCTACTGAAAATTTAAAAAATGAATTTGACCATTTTTTTGGTGTTCATAAATTCAACTTGAATCAGTTCAAAATTTTTTTTTGCATTTCCAGCTCATTTATAACTAGTTGTTTGTTCACTCTGTTTGAAAAAAAGCTTTTTTAATTAACGCGTACTCATTAAGTTAGTCTTAAGTAAGCATCTATTGGTTCATCTAATCAACTGGCCAAAAAATTCTCAGTTTTGCTTGCTATCATTTTTAATGTACGTCAGAGTACCATCATCCTCCACGGCACACGGATCTTAGCGAATTTCTATTTTCAACCATACTCTAACTACCACTTCAATCAACGTAATCAAAAACGTGTTCACCGATAAGTCAAAAGCTAAACTCCGAATCTAGCAAAGCCATCGGCAATCAACAATTTGTTGATGGAAATTTGGAAATCTTTCTAGGAATTTGAGATTTTGTACGCAACGACGGATTATCTAATCAAAACAGATATTTTGTGTTACCAGGAAAATTGAAGTATTGGCAGGAAAATAAGCCGACGTGGGATTAGGTAGCTATTTTAGAAGATACAAATTTCGGACGCTGGAAAATTTTTTTGTGCAGGCTTGCAAACGTTTTTTAATGAATTTAATGCAGGCTTCCAAACTTGTACTTGCGCTTTTTATGATTAAAGGACATTCGTCTAGACCACTCACGCTAGCTGCAAAGAAATCCCCTCTATAATAACGGAGAGCTGTTTCTGGTTCCGTCCGCTAAAATTTTAGAGTGAAAAGAACTAGTACACAAAACAAACCCCACCAATGAAACTCGAACCCGTGACCCTCGATAGTCCATGATACTAACCGCTACACCATATAGTTTGTAACTGTATTGCATAAGTTCGATATGCCACGACAAAGTTCAGCTTTTCGGTACCCGTTGGTATAAGATCGGCCACACAATGTAGCGAATGTCAAGTTTAACTGCGCGCGCAGAGTAACGGGCGAGAGCGTTCATTTTAAATAAAACTGAAAATGACTAACAAGTTTGACAATTGACGACATAGTCAAACTTCAAACGCTTAACACGTAAATGAAGTTCCGTTGTCCTCTGTGCGATCTCTCTGTTGTTTGCTTTTTAGCTGTTTTGAGCTACATTTTTTAAAATAAATTTACGTGAAGGTTTTCGATGGTCAAGAAAGACATTGGTCTAGACAGTCACGGAAACTGCAAATGCAAATAAATAAAAAAAATTAAAATAATTTTGAAAAATTTTACAATTGACATCACAGTCGAACCTTAAAGGCTCAACACGTAAAGTTCAAAGTAAGCATTCCGTTGTCCTCTGACTGCTCTCTCTATTGTTTGCTTTTAAGCTGCTTTGAGTCAATTGTTCCTGCGGTCAGGTCTATGCTCTGCACCTACATGGTTAAATACTACGCTGCTATTTTTATTGTTTGTGAGGTACTATAGGACTTTAACAGTGTCTGCTATGCATGGCATTTCCGTGTAGTCAAATGAAATGATCGTAAAGTCCACCTATGTATTGTAAACGTATCGTTGTCAAAATTGTAAAAATTGTTATGGAAAGGTTACTGTAACCTCTTAAAGGCATGAATTGATCAGTGAACTTATTCTTGAACAGTAGACCCCAAAGGCAGACCCGCAGACCTTAGAGGCTACCATACCCTACGTTGCCCATACCCAGCCCACGTAAACTGCTTCTATTCTTAGCAACCCCCAAGAGGCTGGCAGGATACTGAGCTCTGACTTTTCCTTTAGCCTTTTAAAGGTTACAGTACCTTTTTAAAGTGTCCTATAGCACTGCCCGTGCTAGTGTCCTTCTAGCAACCGCGAAAACTCACATACCTGTTAGGACGCTTATCGTGTTCTGAAGCGAGAGAACTCACTAGGAGTAAATGGGGAACTGCACACGGAGGAGCGAGCAACAAGCGTCAATCAAAAATTCCTACACGCAAGATGAACTCGTGTCTTCCTTATATACACCTTGGCACCTCCGCCTCTTTTGCAAGCACGGCACCCTCCGCCCCAAAAAGTGGGCGTCGATGGATTAAAAGTTGTAATTAAAAAATAGAGCGGTCTTAAAGGCATTAGTGAACAATGGCATAAATGAACAAAAAAATTGAATACAAAAAGGCCAAATGAATAGTACATACCGTAATCTCAGTCGACCGTAAAAAATCTGTTCACAGTAGAATCTGTTTTCTCACAAACATCAAATGGTTTGAATGCAATTCGTGTGTTTTAGCAAAGTGCCTGTTTTTCTAAGTTTTAGAAAAAGACTTTATCGGAACCCGTTAAATTATCTTCGCAGCTTTGAAGCTTTTCAACCGAAAAAAATTGATCTCAAAAATATATAATTTTTTGTACGCATTCCAGGAAGTGCTCCTGCAACTTTCTTAATTGGAACTTAACCGATTAAAATCAAATCTGCCAATATTCGCTTTACATGCTTTTTCGGTCCAAGCGTCATTTTTTCGCAAACAATTTGTTGATGAAAAATTGTATTTTTTGGCTATCAAATCCGGCGAAAGCCGATTCGGCTTCATAAATCAGATATCAAAGTCCGTATTTTTATAAGCTAAAAAACAGCATTTCCTTTTTGACTTTAAAAAACGTTATTACCAGAAAAAATCAGAAATCAGAATTTTTATGTTTTATCAACTATAATTTTTCATGTAAAGTTACCACTAATTTGGCTACGTTGATACCAACTCCTGAAATTCGTAATTTTGTAGCAGCAAGTACAAAAGTATCTGAGTTATTTTCAGTTGCGCACATGGTGTTTTGATTAAGTATCGTCTAAAGAATTCAGTTCCAATACGTTTTACAAAGTGAGCTTAAATTTGACCATATTTGACCAAAAAACCATGTTAATAATTGCGGCCCAAAAATACAAAAATGTAATTTTACATTGTGGAATTTTATTTAACAAACTACCTTTGAAATTTGAATTTGAGTTGGAAATTGAAGTTCTGAGAGAATGGAAAAATTGAAGCTTATCGATTTCTACGAAAAAAATATTTTTATTCTTAATTTAAAATTTGGTAAAACAACAAGTGCTTTTGACAAGACGTAAAATTCAATCGGGAGACGGGAGACAATTTCAATTATGACTATCAATTACTTAGATTAAAATTTTATGAATAACAATTTAATGATGTTTTTGCTTAAAACCAAAAACAGGTGAATGTTGCACGGTTAGTCGATTTGTTCGTTTTACACGTGATCTAAAGTTTTATCAAAACCTATACTGTTGAATAATGCTGATCAGCTGGTAAACCTAAAGAAGTCGTTTCTGTGTTTTCTGATCATGTGTGCCCAAAATGTGAATTTTTGGCTTTGCTCTTAAATAGATAAATCTCGTTATAACGTAAGCAAAAATGAAACTTAATTTTTTGGATTGTGTTGGTCTTTTCCGAACGATGCGATTTGCTTCCTTTCGGCCAACTGCACGTTGTCACTAATCTTCAACCCATGTCACATGAGGCGCTTTTAGCTGTTAGCTGCGCTATCCCGTGCCACGCTACTTAATCTCTTCGTTTTCTTCCTCTAGTTGTCGTCCTCGATCCTTTTCACATGAGGACCGAAATCATAATCCGGCTTTCGTGCTTTTGATCTCTACTTCGCAAACATGTTGATGATCTCTTGAACACGGCAATGGCCACTGCATGCTACAAACGCGTAGAATTGTAGCAAACAGTGATTAAATGCGCAAGCCGTATAGGGATAATTCAGCTTGTAAACCGAAATCGGAAGTAGGACATGAGGGTAGGAGTGGATAATTAAGCTAATGCTCAGTATTCAGATATAATCACGGAACACGTTGTAAACAAGGCTGACCCAAATATGTGCATGGGTGATTAAGGAATAAAATCGACAACTCTAAAAAATGGAAAAAATAGTTTTTAACAACTTGTTAGCTTGTGGAAGCACTAAAGCACTACTAGCACTTCAACACCGCCCTCCAAATGCCAACCAAAAATTTAATTCGATAGAACCTTGTAACGTGACAAACGAAAATTCAAAATGAATCAACTTACGTGACCAATTAATTCTAGCAAGATTATTTACTATTCTTAGCCAGAACTTGGTCCCTGCATACAAACAAGATTCCGCTAAATTCCAGCTGTTGCGTCATGAGAAAACTTGATTGAGTTTTGGGAAAACGCTAACAAACAAGCCAGTTGTTCAGAAATCATAAATTCGTACATTCACCTTTCTCACGTAAGCGGATACGGTAAAAATAAGTAGAACAAAAGTCCGTCATATGGCGCAACGCACAGAACAATTCCAATTTATTTAAGTCGCTGCTGTGAACTCTCCTCAACATTGTATTTAATTAAAATGTGGAACAGTGCGTAAACGATTTCCTTCGCAGCTTCCGCGAATTTCATTAGAAAATTAAAAGAACTTCCGCTAAGGGCATTACATAATGACGAAGAGTTCTCCGTGCCATCAGGTTGGATATTGATTGTGCACATTTACCTGTCGGGACTTCAGAGGACACTTAACGTAATTGCCATAATTCAAAAACAGGTCTTTAAATTTAAAAAAGTACTATGGAAAAAAATTGATCGGTATGCTGAAGATAGAAATTCGATTCTTTCTCCTTGAAAGGTGTTAAAAAGTTAGTTAACTTTAAGTAAAAAGTAGCTAATAAGTTTGAGTAATTTTTCAATTAAACTTCAAAAAATTAAAAATAAAATTTAGAACTTTAAAACTTTAAAGCGATAACTTGCCCACTGGTAACTACAAAACATTACACCTATGCACAATCAATTGCAAAAAAATTTAAAAGGTGTTTCTGAATTAAAAATGGGATGCATAAAACTCTACTCCTATAATAAAATTGAATGTTGGTCGGATGTCCGCCGTTTTTTTCATTTTGACCGAACGGCCATTGTGAGGACCGGTCGGAAAAATCGACCGCTTCGAGTTGGGTCTAAATGACGGGCGCTGTCAATCTAGACACTACAGGGTGGCCCAAAAAAACCTAGGCCAGACAGTGGGATGGAGGCATGTCTGGAAATCGCGCCGCGTAGTCATTTCAAGCTCACTCGCGGGGATTGACCGGTCGGTTCCGCTAACAAGTAACGTGAAACCGAGCGGTCTAAAAGTCTGAAAAAAGCGCCATTCTACTGAAAATTTAAAAAATGAATGTGACAATTTTTTTGGTGTTCATAAATTCAACTTCAATCAGTTCAAAATTTTTTTCTGCATTTCCAGCTCATTTATAACTAGTTGTTTGTTCACTCTGTTTGAAAAAAAGCTTTTTTAATTAACGCGTACTCACTGTTTAAGCTAGTCTTAAGTAAGCATCCATTGGAACTGTCGTTCCGCGATTTCCAGACATGCTTCCGCCCCACTGTCTGGTCTAGGTTTTTTTTGGGCCACCCTGTAGCACAGCACCAGACAAAAAAGTAGTTATTTTCAAATTTTCAACTTATCAAAAATATTGAGCGGTCGGATAAAATTCGCGTGAACTCAAAGAGCAGTCAGAAACTGGTGCTTAGGTTGTCAATTCCTAGGCTGCGAGACGTTTCGCAGCCGTCATCGCAACCACAAAACGTGTCCAAAATTCAGGTTTCCGCTGCGAAACGTTTTACAACCTCTTCTCGGCCAAAATTACAGTCGAAAACCCTTTATCCGGCTGATAAATCTATTAGAAATCCTGCCTCCGGTTGTGAGCTTTTTCAAATCCCAATTTAACCTCAAATTAAGTCACAAAACCTGTTTTTGCTCCTGAAACATGACGCAAATTGTCCTTCCGGTTAACAAAACCAAAAAAAAAATTGTGGGAAAAAAACTTCGAATGACTCCGCTCCGCAACTTCCAGACATGTCTCCGTCCCCCCTGTCTGGTACAGGTTCTTTTTAGTGTCACCCTACGTTTCCAACCGGTTAAAAGAATGTCGAGTATCAGCAAGCACAAACGTTTTGATTGTAAACTTTAGCGCAATTTACGCGCGAAGCAGTGTTTATTGAATTTAAGTTTACAAATCAAAACTCAAAACAAAAGTAATATAGAAAATTTTCGTTCAAACCAACTTCTAAATTTTAATGTGAGCAAAAACATTCAATTTTTATGGCAATCGTAAGAACACCTAAAAACAAACAAAATTGTAAGGAACAGACGATGATGACCACGGCCAAAATTTGTCATAATTTGTCATATTTGTCAAATTTTCAACAACTGAAATTCAAAATTTGACAAAGCCAGAGTGCACACCTCGAAAAGCCACAGGACATTCGTAAACACGCTTTCTTTCAAACCAACCGACCAATGATCCGTGTTTCTGAACACTCAAAGATAGGCAACAACTACAAATCAGACTAATGAACAACCCTGAAAATATGGCTTTTCTCCCAAGCCCTAATGTAGTTCCTTGTCACATGAAAGCTTGTTGACGGTTAAGCTGAAACGCGAAAATAGACCACGAATACAACAATTGAAGTCTTTTGCATGGCAACTGTAAACACACTAACGGATTGACGATAATTTTGCGTATCGATTCCACAGGATCTCTGTTAGGCATAACGACCCTTTCCTGTCGGTTATTCGCGGCCACAGACCATCGGAACGCATACATTAACATTTAACGCCCAACAATAATTATGAAAACAAGAACGTCCGGCGTCTGTTTTCCTTCATCCCAAAAATTAAAGGTTGTAAATAATTGTCCAATCAGTAACCGAAAATAAGAAATGTTTAAAAATCGCTGAGTCATTTGAAATCCAAAAAACCGATACGTAGCGATCCGTAGAACCCTCAACTTCAAATTGTATTAATTAAAAAACATCTTACAATAATTAGAAAAAAAGAACTTCGGTGGCTGTTTTTCTTCGGTTATAAAAACCTAAAAAATAATAAGTTGAAGAAAAAGTCAAATTGGAAATTGTACAGCTATCCAAGTATTCAAAAGATGATCAGGAGCCTGATCACGATGTCGCCGTTCAAAAAAAAACTGTTGAAATTAAAATTTATTGAGCGGCTTTTCATTGTCCTTTCAGGGACGTCCAAAAAATATTAAAGGTTGGTAATTTCAAGGAATATTCAATATTCGGTCGAAACATTTAAATTTATTTAACAAACGCTAAAATATGACAATTACTAAAGCGCTACAAAAGGCGCCTTGAGCAACTGGAAACTGAAAATTACATCTTTAAAGGAAACAGGCACCGTTTTTTCGCACCATCACGGATCGCGCTCGGGGAGGGCGGTTTCCAGGAGCCCTGAGCACGATGTCGGCATCCAAATGCAATTTAGCAAACTTCAAATGAAGGAAAAAGTAGATTAAGAGTTTTGCAGTGTTCCTGACGCGACAAATTGGGTATTCTTTTTTTGTGGTCAAAACAGTCGTTTTTCTCTGCGACTGGGGAGTTTCTTGCATAATTTTGAGTGGATTTCTGCTTCAGCACGTTTCCACAACGTGATAGACACAAAATTCCACAAAAGGCAGATTAATCCGTTTTTACCGTAAGTAAGCGTAATTTGTGCAGGGTTATCGCGTTTACTTTTCTTATCTTAATTTCGGTGCTTTGCGTACTCCTATTTTCGTAATTTTGGGTTTTGCTTGCAGAATCGTCTCCTCTGTCCCCGATTGCTCCTCTCCAGTAAAATTGAGCGAGATTTGAAAAATTGCTTTAAGGCATTTGAAAAACCGCTTCAATTCTACCAAGTCTTAAAAGTGTAAAAGTAAACAAAGAGTACAGAATTTCACTACAAAAATTTGTTATACTATCTGAAGATTCAAATAAAAAAATTCTGTCGCAACCCTTTAAAATTTTTTTAATAAATCGGGAAAACTACGTTGTAATTGTGCACATTTTGAATGGCAAGCAAACTCACAAAAAAACAGCTTGTTTAAAAAAAATTAAACATTTGAAAGCTATTTACTACACAAAATTTTGCTTAAAACTATTTACTATTTTTACGATAAAAAAGACTTACAGAAAATTTGGAAAAGTCACAGGTAGGTTTGCAAAAACGACAAGAACAGAAAAACATGCAAAATGATAAAAAATACACATTAAAATTGTTTTCAAATTGTTATAAATTGGTGAAAAATAAATCTGGAGGAAGATAAAAGCATCTTAAGAACCACAAAATCATAATTAACAGTAAGTATGCAAAAAAACACAGCGAAATATCCAGACACCTAACGCACAACTTCCTACTAATTGAACTTGACACCCCTTAAGCCACGCTTTCAAAATAATGACCACAACAACACTTTACTGCAGCGCTTTCCGTCTCCTTCCGCGAACGCTTAAAAAAACGTGTCTTCTTCTTTTCTCTAATTTTTTGCCTGACGGCCTTTGGCCACAAGGTATTTCCTACGAGCTTAAGGATCGATTCAGGCGGCGCCGACAAACTATCGAAGTCTGCGTCTGTCGCTCGACGGCGTCGTCGTCGCCTTCTCGTCGAAGACGACGTCAGCAGCATCGTGAACGTCGACGCTTCGTTTGGCGAAATTGTCGCGCTTTTGCGTTCGCGTCGTCTTTTCAGGAAGATATGCTCACCGCTGCCGCCTCGGCGGCTTCGTGAACGTATGGGAACGTCGCTGAGGCTCTGCGTGTGAGAGCTGCCCTGCTGGGAAAGGATGGAAAAATATATTAATTAATCGCGAAGCGATTGCAAAACACGCCCGACGACGTTTATTATGATGATGAAGTCTCTCTCGGCTCCCTCTTCAGAAACTGCCCGGTGGCTTGTAGAATACACGCAAGAGTTGCGCGGAAATTAGCGCCGCAACAGATTGTCGTCGTGAAAAATGGGGACGCAAAATTAAAGAATGTGAAGGAAGAGAGGATAAGTTGAAGTGGGTGGAATGAGTTGCTGCTGTTGCGAGGAGCAGGCTCACGCTCACTTTTAGCTCACTATAAGGACGTACGTGGAATAACACTCGGATAGTGCATCTGGAATTATTGCCAAGGCTTATAGGGGAGATGAGAAGAGTATCAAGGGTAATGAAAGATTGCGGAAAGGAGGATTGGTTGGACTTTAGATGTTAGGAGGAAAGGAGGTTAATTAAGAGAACGAAATTGGATAATTGGGTTAATTTAACTTCTTGGCTTGAGATCTCCTTGAGAGGAGACTTGCTCTTGAAAAAAGTTAGACTTCGAAGGGCCTGAAAATTTATTGAGCATTTTTAAGGAGGCGTATATTCACAACCCTGTAAAGATGCACAAAAATTTTTGTTTGATTAATTGGTCTGATTTGGTTATGAGAACTCTTAGGCGCAGTTTAGTAGTGATGAATTTTTTAACATTTTTTCTTAATTCGAAATTGAGTTAGTTTGATTTTTACGCTCATTCAATTTGAGCAAAACTGCACAAAAAGCATTCTTTTATATTAATTGTACTGTTCACTAATTGAGAAATTGTTGAACGGAATGTCAAAATAGCTCCCCACAACGTGAGATCTTCATTTTGTATGTAGACCTCGGCTCTACGCGCCTTGCTCAAGCGCTTTTGCGGCTAAAGTAACCTTAGCGCCTGCATATTTTTGAAATTTTAACAAAAATCGCGATTACTGTCTTAAAATTCTTCTGATCGCTCTTCCAGCTACGTCCAAACTTTCCACTTACAGCGTGGAAAGGTGGACATAGGCTTGATAATTTAAAAAGTCACATTTTTGGTGAAGATGCCTTCATTGTGGTATATTAGGCAAGTTGCACGTTATTTTAAATATTGTTATCATTAAAAGAATAAAATAGCACTGCACAAAAGGCCACAATTTCACTAGTTTGTTCAGAACGCATTAAGATTTTTCTATTTTAAGCTCTATTTGAGGGTTAACGAATAAAATTTAAAATGCGCAAAAGTTAAAATTTTGTTGAAGGTCAAAGTCGGCTTTTGATGTTCGCCTACAGTACGCTTACTTCACCAACAGACAGAGCACATTTAATCTTGCAAAAGACTAAATCCGCAGACGCTTCAAAACAATTAAAAATTTATGTTTTTTGTGGTAAGGACGAGCAGACCTTGCGAAGCGTCTTTTCGCAGCCACTGATTGGCGAGCTTTTAAAAAGATTGCCTAATTGGTCTAACTTAGTCACGCGAACTTTCAGGCGTGGACTAATAGTTTTGAATACTAAACCAAACAACGTGTGCTCGTGTGCTGAATAAAAAGATGAATTGCCGTAGAAAATTAAAATTGAACTTTCTAAAATTTCTTTTCGAATTTTTTCTTGACGTAAATTGAAAATAAAAAATCTTTAAATTAGGTTGAAATTTAAACGTGATTTTTGGTAAATCCGACATGTCGTTCTCCCCGATGTCGTCGCCGTTTCCGAAATCTGGATTCTTCGCTACTGTCTTCGGTCAGAATTCTTCGCTGAGCTGCGGTAATCCCGTTCAATCGATCGCCGATGTTTCTTCTTTGCCGTAGATTGATAACGACATTCCGACTGGCGGCTTCAACAGTGCAGCATCTTTTGACCTTTTCAGACAAAACTAACAAAACTCTGCATTGTATGTATTCGTTCCTTGTCTTCAACCACGTGTGACTTTAACTCATTTGTTGATGCATCGTTTCTGAATCGTTGTTGTGAATTGTCATCGCCATCCTAAATTGCCGCACTGTTTGTCAGCTTGGACACCTGACCTCACATTCTTTTTGTAGTCCTGAATAAGTGATTTTACGGACGGTCGCTTAATGTACAAATTATGTAATTTGCCCGCCATGTTTTCTCTTCTTTTGCATTTTCGTTTGTGACTAAGTGATGTTGTCTATATCAGATTGGGAACCGGAGATCATTGTCACAGTTGTTTTTATATGCATTTTTTCCGCTCTTTTTATGTGATTTTCTACGTGAAACCTTTGCGATTGTTACTAATGTACTAATGCTTTGTTAGAAAGTCAATTAAATAAAATTAAAGTTTCACATCAAAATTTTTTAAAGTATTTTTTGTTAATTTATTTAGAATATGTATTTAAAGAATTTAAGCACGAAAACTCAATAATTGAAAAAATCATTTTTTGGTGAAGATTCCTCCATTCTATTATATTTTAAACTTTGACTACACTTCAATTTTCAGAAATATATGTGTTTTGGAAAGATAGACATGAACGCAGTTTCCAGTATCTAGGTAATTGAAATTTGATCAAATTTTAAAAATGTATATTCGATTAATTAATTAGCGTGGTTTGTTTACTTAAACTTGAAAGAGCGGTTTCGAATGAAATTTCTTTTAACCCGTATTTTAATATTTTACTTCACTCCACGGCTCCCTAGTATAGTGCAGTCAACACAACCCTGTTCCTTTGGCGCCCTCTTCCCCGCTTGTGAATTTTTTTGCATTATTTTGCATCTTCTTTTAATGAAATAATGAAATTGTGCATTTTTGTCAGTAGCACAAGACTTTTTTAAAATTTAACGTTTAGTTACTTTTTTTTTGTAATCAAGTGAAAAACACTGCGCTTTGACTAGTTCACGTAATCTTCAAAATTTCAGAAAATTTTTTTTTTGGGCGAGGAAGACGAATCAGAACCTAGGTCTGATATTTGCAGTACGTCGAAGTAGTTGCAATGTGGTCTTGGAAAAAAGGTTCTGATTGGTATTTGAGAAAAATCCTATACGCAGATCCCAGTATCTAGGTAGTTGCAGTTCTTAAAATTTTACTTTCAAAATTTTTTTAATGAATTAATGAATTAATTAACGTAAATTTAATCCAGTCTTCAATTTCACTTTCTTCCTTGCTTGTGAATGTAAGACTTGCTTTATTTTGGGATCAATGGCATCATTTATGTTTTATTTTGAATCTCCCTTTGACGCAATTGCGCATGTTTGTTTGTTAGCAAAGATCAAAATTGGGAAGATGTGCATATGCTTGTTAATTTAAAAAATTATTTTTTTTAGCGAAGATGCCTCGGTTATGGTATATTTTGAGCAAGGGCAAGTTTCAGGTTAGTTTAACTTATATCGTTATCTTGAAATAAATGAATAATTTATTCCGAGAACGGGATTGGATAATTGGGTTAAGTTGACCTCTTATGCTCAGAACAATACTTTTAAATTAACGTGGGTAAGGTAGTAAAAATGTAAAGATTCCTCCATTTTGAACTAGTGCACGCTTCGAAATTTTAGAAACATATCTTTTACAAGAAAAGGAAGACGATGCATTCAAACAATTGCAATTTTATTCTATTTGATTTATGCATTCGCGTAAGCGGTCCACTTGAGCTTGATAGAGCGGTTTTAAAGATTCTTAGATTCTTTTCTTGGTTGTTTCCTAATTTAAAAAATAATTTTGACGTTTTTCTCAATTTATTTTCTAATCCATTTTGCTGCTTTTTCTTAAACTTATTTATTTATACAAATTTTTTGGCTTTTTTCTAAGCGGATGGGTGTTTTCTTTGTAGCAAATATCAATCAGAAAATTTTTTTTACTAAGGGTTTTATTTTATAAATCACATTTTTGTCCTTCATCAGACATAAGAAACATTCCATGAAATATATTTTTTGCGTAGGAACACAGGAAACCCCGTGCACAGTTTCCAGTATCTAGCTACATTTTTTAATTTCAGTATACTGTTTCAAAATTATGTTCAATTAATTAACGTGATTACTTTGTTCACTTATACTTAAAAAAGCTGTTTTTTCAAATAAGCTGTTTTATTAAATGTTTGTGAAATTTTTGAGCATGTTTTTGAGCAAGTTTGACCTTTTCCGCAAAGTATTGTTGAATGCTTTTTTTGCAAGCTTTCATTTTAATTAAATTTTTTGTGTGTTCGAATAGGCTTGGTTCATACCTTTTAGAAAAGTTTTTATTGAATTTTTTATTTTATAAATTACATTTTTGCGTATCCATTGTAGCTCAGTTTAAGTAGCCTTTAAATTAAATTTCTTTACTGTTTTTACCTCACAGTTAAGTGTTATACTTCACCAAAAATTGCATTTTTGGGGACGCTTGGTTCATGCAAACTTGGTTCTTCACCAAAAACGTAATTTTTGGTGAAGCCCATCCCTTTACCTTTGATGCCCTCTTCCCTGTGAATTGAAAACTTCTATTATATTTGGGACTTTTAGGATATCCTTTTATATATTTTTCTTTTGACGCAACTGAGCATTTTTAGCACAAGCCCTTTTGGTAAATTTAACGTTGAATTACTTTTTTCAGTTTCAAATGTAATCGATTTCAGCAACACTGCGCAAAAGTTAACTATTTTACTAGTTTGTTCAAAATGCAGTATGACCTTTCAACAGATCATTTTTCTATTTTGAGATCGGGATGGAGATGTGCTTGACAATTTCCTTAATTATATTTTTGGCGAAAATACTTCCATTCTGGTGTATTTTAAATCTTAATTAAGGGAAAGTTTTACGTTATTTAAATAGAATTGTTATCATGGAATAGGGTTGGAATAAATTGAGCTTAATTCAGAGAACGAGGTTGGATAATCGGGTTAAATTGAGCTCTTTAGTACATGCTCAAAAAATAGATTTTTGCGGAGGAAGACATGGTACTCGGTAAGGGTTCCAATTTTTTTACAGTTCTTTTATTGATTAAATAGCATTATTTGTTTATTTGTTTACTTCAAGTTGAAAAAGCGGTTTTTAAGGAGACGTTGTTTTATTAATTGTTGATTTAATAATGAGGATTTTTTGAAAAATCTGATTTTCTCCGCAAATTATCTTTAACTGCCTTTTCTCGCTTTTTCAAAGCTTTTCTTTAAATCAAATTTTTTGGTCTGTAAAGCCCTTCTCCGAAGCGAATTTATTTCAATTATTTTTTATTATTTTATTTGCTTTATAAACCACCTTTTTTGCTTTTTGGGCATCTTAACTTTTTGAAACTTTGTTCATCTTGAGTGTAATCTTAAATTAAATTTTTGTACTGTTCAAATTGATTTCTGTCTTTTACTGTTTTTCTTCACTCAACAGTTCAGTGTTACAGTGCAGTCAACCCATCCCTTTCCCACTGGCGCCCTCTTCCCCGCTTGTGAATTTGAAAATTGGCGGGAAAAATGCAGCGGTCGATTGTTTGCACACTAACGACGGTCAGTCCAGCCCACTTATCGCTTTGACGCTCATAGATATTCAAATCAATTTTGTGGTTGACGGGTGTTGCGAGCGGACCGATGGGAGAGCGACAGTGTCTTCAACCGTCTTGTGAGCAGTGGCTGTGCCATTTGGCGTCCCTATCGGCACTGTTTTTTGCGTCGTCTTGTCAGTAATTTATTATCGCTGCGATGGGAGTCGACGGTGTGGGGAGGTGTACTTTTGGGTAACTTTCGGCTGTTTTTAGATCGCAGTACAGTAAGAAGAAAATCTGTTTAGACTTTCTCCGTTTAGATCTGTTTAGACTCAGTTTTAAGCCGTATTTTATATCGTCATTTTTCTTTATTTTAACCGCTGCTCAAGACGATTTCAACATCCTTGTCGGCCTCATCTAGAGTGCTGAGACGTATTTGTTCGAATGGAACTTCGGAAATTTCGAAAGCGTTTTGTCGGCCGCTGCCTGAGTCACTGCTCAGTATTCAGCATTCTCTGTTTACATTGGTTTGTCCACTGTTATTATGACTACATTTCTCTGTCACCTTAAAGTTAGAAGTCGATTTTCATGGGTAACTATGAAAAATCTTTAAAGTTACCATGATAATCGATTTCTTGCTTTTTGGCTCATTTACTGCTTTGCTTGGTAAGTTTACAGTTCTTAATCAGTTTTTAAAATAAACAAAAATCTTTTTTAGAGTGCATAAATACTGTTCACACACAGAGTACGACTTGTCGCTCATTTACGGACCAAACATCAGTTTAATAGTTTGGTTGCACTGGTTGCACCAAGTACGAGATTAAAAGGATAGAAAGGTCTTCTGCAAAAGAAATGAGTTTTTGCAGACTTTTTCGTTAATTTCCTGATCTGTTGCGCAAGTTTCATCACGCAAAAAAGTGCAACTACGTGATTTTGTGATCCTTTAATAGGAAACAATATTTTTTACTGTATCTCAGCTGCGGGTGCTAGTGCTATTCGCACTTATCGTAAAATCTCTTGGCAAGAAATGCTAATGTTAAACAAGTTTATTTCGAAGCACTTCAATTTTCGGAAGCTTTTGTTGAGGTTGTTAACAAAATAGCTACCATCGACGTCTTAAAACGCGAAAAGAGAAAGCACCACTTAATGTCTCAAGACATTTTGTCAGCCGGTTTTGATATTACCTACAAAAGTGAGCTGTCTAAACTTTTTTTACGCTGATTTCATTCAACTCGTGTTGTTAAAATTGAATTTTCGCGTTGTATATAAAAATTTGTGGAATTTTTCGACCAACTTTGTAGGGACCATTGTAAGTTTTTTTTTTATTGCGGCAGACATTTATTTGCTTTCAGATAAAAAATGAGAAATGAGGTTAAAATTTTTTCCTGCGTTTCATTTAATCTGCTCCTATAATAAAATTGTAGCGTTGGTGTGTGTGTACAAGGTGGCCCAAAAAACTCCTTTCGTGAGGGGGAGAGGATAATTTTTTTTTGAGCCACCCTGTAAGATACTCTGTCCGCCGATTTTTTCATTTGACCTTACGCCTCCGAGGGGACCAGTCGGAATTTCAAAACCGACCGCTTCACTTTCGGTCAAAATAAAGCCAAATGTCTCACCAGACAAAGGCTCATTTCAAACATATACAGGGTGTTTCAGAAAAAAGAGGACCGACCAGACAGAGGGGCATGCCTGAAAATTGCGGAACGACCGGTCGGTTTCTCTAACAAATAACGCGAAACCGAACGGTCGTTCCGCGAGTTTCGGACATGCTTCTGCCTCCCTGTGTGGACCGGTCGGAGTTTGTGTCCCAACATTATGCCAACCATTTTTCCGACCTTGAATTCCGCCGAACTCTAGTTTTTTGTCTCTGAAACGTGACACAAATAGTCTGTTTGCATTTGGTCTTTCAATTTCAATAATTAAAATTTTCTGACTATACAATTTTTATTTTAGTGCTGGCCCATTTAATTTTCAAAAATTGAAAACAGCTAATTTTTTGTTTGTTTGTTGAAGCGTAATCAAAGTGGTAATTATTTTAAAGCTCTTGCAGCACGAAAAACAGCTTTTCCCATGTTAACCCGCAGTTGCCAGACAGATTTTCCCTCAATTCTATTAACTTCCTCTTAGTCTTCCACGCGCTCTCTGGTCCACTCTTGTAAATTAATCACTAATCCACTCAATAACACAGCATGAAAAAGACACATTTTCCCACACGCACTTACAACCAGACTTCCTTATTCCTGAAACGGGTCATCGGTCACCCAAATTAAGTCCCACTTTCACGTTGCCCTTGTCGCACTTTCTTGGACCTCGCCCGTCAAAACTGGCTCTCTGCTTGAACAAACGTCCTTTTAATATTTAATTAGGGCTTAATGAGCCCTCCACTTGACAATCAATTTATTCCGGCCGCGGCGGTCTTTCTGTCAGTTGTAATAACATTGCCAAGTTGAGAAGAGGCCCCAGAAAAAATGTCTCACATCCTTGTTCAAAGAACAATTCCAGTGAAAAGGGGAAACGAGGAGCTCCTCCCCTCCCAGGCGAGGAGCATAAAAGTGCACCCTTAGCAGAAGAAGCTTGTTTTAGGCGCTCCCAGAGTTGAAAGACGACGGTCTGATGTTCTGGGATCTATGGGATCCCAGAGTTCTGAGGACCACTGATGCCTTAAATATGTATGTATGCATGGTTGGACGTCTTGGAAGAATTCACTTTTTCTGTTCTTTTTAGCCGACCACGCGTGCTAATTCTATTTCCTCGCTAAACAAGGTATCCTTTATTGGGTTCCAGAAGTCTCTCCACTCAAGCAAACCAAACCAATTTCAAGACGATGCTTTTTAGGAATTCTGCAAATGTTCCGTAGTGGCCGGGGTGGTAGTTGGCATCCTGTCATAATGTGTTCTGAAGTCAATTAATGCGCCACGCACGTTTTCGTGAGGCGAAATTTGTTGTTTGTATGCCATGAATGCTGGCTGCGTGATGCTTGGAGAGGAGAAGGAGGAAGATGTCATGACAATAAACGCATGGCGATAAACGAAAGGTGCCGAATCACGTTGAAATACAAGATTGAGAGCTTGGCGTTGAAAGGGAATCGAATTTTTTGACGTTGTCAGAAAAATTATTAAATATTTTATTCTTTTTTATGATAAATAGGTCTTGGCTTTCATAACGCTTACTAGAGGTAGCCTTAGTTGCCGCTGCGGCAAGGCTCTAGATTAGCGTTTTTAAGGTCACAGTTTCGAATACCCTTTTTTCAATTTTTAATTTTTCAAATTTTTATGATTATTTTTTAATTAAAAAAATAAACAAATTAAATTTAATAGCAAAAAACGTAATTTGAGCTAAAAAGCTGCAGTGCTAATATTAAAACCAAAGCACTACATGTCTGTGCTGTTCTGGCAATCTGCAATTTAATCAAGGTCAAACTAAAATGTCTAAGCCTTAAATTGACAATTTATTACTTTTAGTTCAAGTCATGAAACTTTTTTTAAGAAGGTTTGTTCTATTTTTAATCGAGTATTATTGAGTGGTTATTGAGAGTCAATCAACAAACAAAATTTTAGTTATTTTATATTATTAACATGTCGCCGTTCACTTTTATGGTTTATGTCCCATTGCAGCTTTCCAACAATCCAAGACCAATCTTTTTCAATCTTTGTAACGCTAACAACTTTTGTGACAAATTGTTTTGTTTTTTGAGCTTTCCTCAGATAAATGGTTTTCTCTATTTTGACACATTTTGTCTAAAATGTTACATGCATTTGTCTAGACGCTGTCTGTCGGCCCTAAGATTCTCCTCTGAAAAAATTGGTTTTTAACCGATCACTACCTACGCTGATCACCAATCATACCTCGTGTTTATGAATATTGTTGTTAAGAAATCACCCTATGTAAATATGATCGTGTTCCTCCGCTCCGTCGAACTGATCGTCACGTTCCCGACCTAAACACGGACATGTAAACGTGAATATTTAAAGAACAGCAGCAGCACTCGTGAGCACATATGGCGCGAGGACGCGAATTCCCTGGACCCCGATTAAATCGACTTTTTAATGCCTCGCTTTTATATTCGCCAATGACGCGTCGAGAGCCTTGAGCAGTTGTCGTCCCGCGAGAGTTTTTCAGTTTACATATCCAAAGTGCTTTTCAACTCATTTTTTTGCTTTATGCGCTTTCTCTTTATTTTCATGAGGAAGTAATAAAAAAATTTTAAAAAGGGATATTTCAGATACCATGTACAACCCATCTTCAATGCCTGACGTGGTCACCTACATATCACCACTTTGCATAGTCCTGCTATTCCTTCTTTGCTTCTGCCGATTTGTTATGCGGAGCTGCTTTTCCAGCAACAACAGGAACCATTTAAGAGCCAGGGATATTGAGAGTCCGCATCGTTGTTATCGTGCGAGGAGATGTAAGGTTTTTTGGCATGTGGAACACAACCGGAAAACAGAAAACAGTGCTTTTTGGTCATTACTTAAGATCACTTTTAAACCTCAAAAAAACAAAACAAAAAATGCTGTTTTTAAATTTGATAATGTTTGATATTACCTGACATGCAAAACACAACAAAATACTGTTCTTCATTTAACTGTCATTCAAAAATTTTTAACTTGGAAATTGCTTGTTTTAAATTGTACCTGTAGTTTTTTTATCAATTAGTGTTTTCAATCCTTTAAAACCCTTAAAACAATATTTAAATGTCATTTTTATAAATTAAAAAATTACGTTTTTAATAAAATATTTTTTAATTAAAAAAATACTTTAATTTTTTGCAAACAAATCTTGTAAAATTTTTTGACAAAATTTTGTGTCTGAGCTAGAACCTCCATTCATTACGTGAAACACTCAAATTTGACATTCAGATGCATTTAGTAACTGACGTTCCGTCACACATCAGATGTCTTTGTTTATTTTTTTTTTGTTGAAAATGCCAGACTGTTTATTTTTAATTTTTATTTTTCAGCACATCGCCGCATTGATGGCCGACGCGCGCCGTCAATGCACGTCACGTCGACAAGCTCGTCGTCTCGAATTCAACCGGTTCTGATCCATGGGGGATACTATTGCGGAGGTAAACAACGCGATTTCGCACTTTAAAGAAGCACAATATTATGCTTAAAAGGAGCGAAATAGGGTTTTAAAAAAATGACGCAGACAAACAGCTATAAAAACAGGTCGAAATAAGATTTTTTTACCGGTTTACTAAAATTAGCTGCCTCTTAATTTGACAGAAAATTTTGATGTTTTTGAAAGTTGAAATTGGCGAAGTGCAGACTGATCTCACTTTGTAAACGTTTTTCACTCCCAAGCGCACTTCCTAAAAACAATTTTGGCGTCACAGAAACCAAACTGCGAACGTTTCCGTTTAAAAGGTCAAAATGCATAAATTAACATCATCCATTTTCTTGAAAGTTGACCTTTAAGGAAGTTTATTCCTTATGGCGCACTTTGCTCATATTGACATATACATACAACATAAGTTTTTTTGATCTACGCTATGTTCTTCGCCGATTGGTTAGTGCATTGAACTAATGCTTTGAAAGTCACGGGTTCGAAACCTTCCAATGACTTTTATTTTTTGATTTATTTTTTATCCGTTGTTAATTTTAGGAGTGTACCCAACGGCCGACTACCCCGAGCTGTTTTACACTGAACCGGCGTACGAAGGGTCCCTCCAACTTCCCAAATACGAGGATGCCATAAAACTCCAACCGTCCTCAGGCGTCCAACCTCCACCTGCCTATTCTCCCTTTTTTGAATCCTTAGAACAAAGCTGCGACTTCCAGAGCCCGCCAGCCTATTCTGTCACTACTGTCAGTGAGGTCGTGGAGGCTGAGATAACTCCTCATCGACCTCAGAGTTCTAACCCCAAAACAAGCCGCCAAAGTTGTGTCAGTGTGACCGTGGATAGGGATACCAGATTCCAAGATAGGCCCTCCTCATCACGGAGATCTATGAGCCAAATCGAGGTCGATGCTGTGGACAGAGCTAGTTTTGCATCTCTGCACAGACCTAAATAATTTTTGTGAATTTTTGCTGTATTTTTGAACACGGGTTTGCCCACATAATCACCATGTCTTTGAATTTTGAAGCCATTGCTCAATAAATGTTTCAGTTGTGTGCGCGCGAGCAGGCCCTGAAAGGGGCCCTGTGACATGTTTGCACAAATGTTTATTATTTTATGGACTTCTAACTTTAGAAAGCTATCGCTTTTTGCTTTTGACAACATCAAGTCGTGCCAGTCGTAAAGCGGACAGATTTGTTTGGCAACTTAGCGAAGGAGGAAGTGGAAAATATCTTTTAAAAATGACGTCAGGTGTAAATAAGATTTATTGAATCCCGAAATTATGATTTGGACGACGATACATCACAATCCACATAAGAGTGCACAAGACGTGGAGAAGATTAAAAATAGCCAAATGAATGTCGGTCCGTGGGCTTCATACACATTACTGAAATGAATTCTGTCTGTGAAAAAGAAGAGAGGAAGCGATTCTTACGATAGAATAATTGGACCCACGATATTGAGAATGTCTCCGGAGATGAGAAAGAGGCCTTGCAGAGTCCCCTGAAACGCGACACAGAAAGTTTACCGTCGCACTGATGACACTTAAAAATTGAAAGTCACCGGGGTTGAACCTGTGAACTCTGGATTGACAGCCAAACAGCGCTAAATAATCATTAAAATCAAATGGATGAGGGTGAATTCGAACCCATGACCTGCAGCATGACAGCTTAGCGTACGATCAGCCTGGTACAAAAGCAAATCAGTGGCCAATTTCAAAAAACCGTTCTCTTTTGTAAATCATCGGTCTTTCAGAAAAGACTCAAATCTATTTACCTGTTTCATATTTCCGAGCAGCTTAGAAAACAGAATATCCAAATTGATCATAAGAATAGGAAAGAACGCTCCCAAAAAACACCAAACTCGTCCAATAGACGTAAAAATTGATGGCTGGAGTTTTGGCACACCATTCAAACATGCACTCCATAGCTTTTTCAGTAACCAAGACGGGAGCCTTGTTCTCCACTGCGTTTGGGAGAGTTATGTTAAACTGTCGTTCGCTGAAAAAAATTGAACTCTATATTTTCAATTCTCAAGCTTACACAACACTTCCAGAAGGCTATCCGGCTTCAATTTATGGCTCAAAAATGGCCAAGGGTAGGTGACAAGGTAGAATAATGTAAAGAAGGCACAAGCCACGGTGCAGGCGAATCGTTCTGGGACCCTAAATCCCACCATTCAGCACGCATCTTAAAGACGATTTTCACCAATTGGTAATTTTAGTAAAAATGTAGACCGTGTGGACGACCAATTCCAAAAGCTCCTACTAGGCTTGTGATGAGTGAGTAGTAGTAAACTGTCTCAGCTGAGGTCATGTTGAAGGCTACCATCGTGTAAGGTGTCATAACCCTAAAAACTGGTCTTTTATAATTATGAAATGGCAAAATCGCTTACACTCTGGCGTTAATCAGAATGAGCCCAACAACGAGTTTGGTTACAAAGCAAGCACCTACAGCTAACCAGTCAACAGGGATTTTTTCTGATCCGGCTGTTGATGACACAGAAGCAGCATCAAACTCCTCCTTGTTGACAATTATATGGTTCGGCCTAATGCTCCCTCTAGATCTTGTATGTAGTCTTGTCTTTAAAATAGAATATGAGGAGTAATAGAGCCATAATGTTGCAGAGGAGAGCAAAAATCACAGGAGCAGTGTACATGTTGATGTGACCACCTGTGAAGACGGTCACTCCTGGGTAGCCGATTGGAGTGAATAAGAGTTGAATCACTAAATTCACAGAGTACAAGTTGGTTACTGGACTATTCTTGACCAGGATACATCTAGTTGCGTTGTTTGAAAATCAAGAATTAATCAGTGCCATCCTAATCCATCCCAGAGTCGGAAATATCAAATCCGAAGGCTAGTGGGGCGCTCCCAATATGGTTGTCTCTCTTCTTCGCTCCAGATAACGGATGAGTCAAGGGATTAGATTGAAATTCAAAAATAGTTCAAAGCAAACAAAATCAAATCACAGGAACGAGCAAGAACGACTATGTATTTTAGAACTATGTTTTGACGGTTTCACTGTTCGTCCTTCCCGTCCTTTCCGTTTCCGTCGTTTTCCGTCCTCTTTTAATAATTTTCAATTTGAGGTTTTTTACTTTGATTTAAAAAACGAATTTTCGGCTTTTTTCTCGTCTTCAAAATCTAAATTCTTAAATTTTTAAAGTTTGGATTCATTTACCTGGCCCAATAAGGATTCCTAGCGGTATTGACATGGTCGTAATTGCTACAGCTCTTGAACGGTCACTTTCAGTGCTTGCCATAGCTACATACGCTCTTAATATACCCACGGCACCTAAACTTAGCAAACTTTGAAAGTTCCGGGGTTTTGAAACATACCCATTGAGAGCCCAGAGAAGAACTCATAAGCGACGAAAGCAACTTTTTGAGCGTATGTGGTTTTGAAGTATTCTACCAGTAAATAGACTGTGCAAGACGTGATCGCACACATTTTTCCTGTGTCATGATAGGTATCCTGAAAAATCTCAGTTTCACAGTTTAGATTGAAGCTTGACTCACTTTGTCTGATTGATTTTATTGCTTACCCAACCAGCTGTCCCAGCAGCCATGACATTGGCTAAGCTCCAGACAGAGCTTAGATAACCATAAAAGGTAGGCACTTCGGGGTCCAGCTAAAAAAAAGACAATTTTAAGTTGGGTGAGACACGGTGAGAGAGATAAGATGAGACACGTACCATCCGCATGTATGGGAAGACCTGAGGTGGGACGACGCTTTGCTGAATGACACCCACGATGCTTACAACGGTGAGGATGTAGATGTTTTTCCATTGTGTTTTTAAGCTTCCTAAAACAAATTTTCATAAATTTCATTTTAAACGAGTTAAGACAGTTTGGTTAAGGCTGCAGATAACGGCAAAACAATATAGCTCAAGAGGCTGAAAATAGTGCAGTGGTAAAACATTAGCTTACCACCCCAAAGGTCACGGGTTCGAGGCGACTACATGGCTTAATATTGTTAACGCATGAAAAATCTTTTTTCAATCAATTTCCTTTATTCACAGCACTACTTACCTTCAGTCCACCTCATCGCGCTAAATCTAAAACCTAATGGCACTGGATAAACGGTTTTTAGTTTTCAATTAACGTTTATTTGACGCTAATCCCTCCCATGCCCTTTGAGTATGAAACACCTTTTTCCATTGAATGACGCAAATAGTTGGAAACGTGAAAGGTGATTTAATTAAATGTCTCACCTTGTCTTTGGACTTTAAGGCGTACTTAACTAATTAAACAAATCATAAATTTTTTTTATAAGGTTACAATAGTTGTAAGACAGACTTCACTCTAGGAAGTGAAAGAAGCTGTTTTTGTATTGTGAATGCGCGTTGATTGATCAATAACCTTTGAAATATCAAATAATTCTACGTTTGACTCACATGTTGGCCTATCCCTAATGGACTTTTGTGTGCGTAGAAGAACACATATAGTAAAGCTTCATAGTACAAAGTGCACACGTCGTTCTTAACAACAATTTTCTCATGTTTAATTACAATTCATAAATTTGAACTGTCAAGTTGCGGCATTTCAAACAATACACAAAGCGAACCGGGAATTGAAACCGTGACCATCAGTGCGGTAGTCCGTGAGGCTACCCACTACACCACACAGTAATCAGCAGATTGTTGCTTATGTTCGCTGTACCATGACTGAGTTCAGCCTTTCGGCACCCGTTGGTATACGATCGGTCACAATGTAGCATGTGTCAAGTTTAATTGCATGCGCAGAGTAACGGGCGAGAGCGTTAATTTTAATTAACACTGAAAATGGCCGAAAAGTTCGACATTTGACGACATACATAGTTAAACTTCAAACGCTTAAGTTCCGTTGTCCTCTCTGTGATTTCTCTGTTGTTTGCTCTTTAGCTGTTTTGAGCTACGTTTTTTAAAATAAATTTACGTGAAGGTTTTCGATGGTCAAGAAAGACATTGGTCTAGACAGTCACGCAAATTTAGTTAAGTCATACATTCCCTTATTAATCCTTATTCCGCTTATCCCCGACAACCTTTGAACGTGAGTCCAAAGTCACAAAAAAGTTTTTTAGCCTTTTTAGTCTTAACAAAATAAAACTTTGTTGTCCCGTCCGTCTATATTAAGATGGGACAATCTTGAGATATGCACCTTTCCCGATTACTGTTACAAAATTGATACCTTTAATGCTATGTTATTGATGGCTTTGTGCATAATAAATTGAGAAAAAAACCAAATTTCTCAAATTTAATTTAGTTTATAAACAAGAATTTGTTAATTTCAACTTACTTCTCAAATCCGTGAAGGCAATAGTCATATCCACACTCCTAGCTCTGCTTATTTTCTTGATCGCCTCCATTTTCCACTCAATAACTACAACCAAAAAAGAGCAGTAACCACCTCCACCTCATAAACAATCATATAGACAGTCCTTTATGGCGAATCGATGAGTAAATCTAGTTTTACTCCGGTAATGAGGCATCATGGAACACGTAAACATATACTACGTTAATACGCTATGGTGATGACTAATAAAAGTGCGGAAAAATGACGTTTATTTTTGTACAGCAAAGTATAATAAGTTATTGTAAGCTAGGACCCCTGTAAGGGACCATTCTCCTATACATCAGTATCCACATGAGCCCACACGCAGACGTGCAAATTATTAGGAACATCCAAATGTAGGTGGGACCTGACGTCTCATAGACTGTTGACAGAATGATGGGACCCACAATGTTGACGACGTCTCCAGAAATCATAAAGATTCCTTGCATCGTTCCCTGGAAAAATCACTTATAAATGGGCTTCAAATTTAAGAAAATTTTACCTGTTTAATATTTCCCAACAGCTTAGAAAAAAGGATATCTAAGTTGATCATCATAATAGGCATTCCCGTGCCCAGGATAATGTTGCTAACGTAGTAGACCCAAAAATTAATAGCTGGTGTGGTGTCACACCAAGAGTAGACGCATTCCATGGTTTTCTCAGTGAGTACTACAGGGTGCTTGTTTTCGGTTGAGTCCAGAAGGGTGATGTTGAAGTCTTGGTTGGCTAAAAGCCAAAAAAAGCGTATTTTGAGGCTATAAAGTAAATTTTTTAACTCACCCAGAATCTCCATAATCGAGTCCGATTTCAACTTTTCCGACAAAAATGGCCAAGGATACGTGATAAGGAAAAAGAGCATAAAGTAGAAACAGGTGGCAGTGCATGCCATCCTCTCTGAGATCCTAAAACCCAGAGATTTACTCTAAAACTATATTTCATCCCCTTACTTTTCAGCGACTTTGAAAAAAATGTAGATCAGATGGACCAAGATTCCGAAAACTCCTACAAGAGCCATAGATAGGGAATGATAGAACACTGTCTGAGATGAGGTCAAGCTGAAAGCCATCATGGTGTAAGGAGTGGCTACGACTCTGATGTTGATGAGAATGAGTCCCAAGACGAGCCTTGTGATAAGGCATGTGGAGATCGCTGACCAGTCAAGAGGGGTCTTCTCTTCGGTCGTTGTGGTTGTAGAGGTTACAGAGCATACTGTAGCTACTTCTGAAAAAGAATCTAAAAACTCAAAATCCACTTTTCAAAGAAAGAATTTACCATAATCATCCTTATTGACAATAATCTTACTAGGCCTGATGCTCCCCTTAGATCGAGTGGCGGTAGTCTTATCCTTGAAATAGACCACAAGAAGGCATAGACCGAAGCAATTGAGAATGAAGGCCGTGACGACAGGGGCTGTGAACATGTTGAAATGGCCACCGGTGGGAAGGGTTAGGCCTGGGTAGCTCAGTTTGGTGAAGATTAACTGAATAACTAAAAAATGGTCAAAAATCATATTCAATTTTT
Organism: Steinernema carpocapsae; assembly: GCA_000757645.3. Taxonomy (NCBI): domain Eukaryota; kingdom Metazoa; phylum Nematoda; class Chromadorea; order Rhabditida; family Steinernematidae; genus Steinernema; species Steinernema carpocapsae. The sequence goes on from AZBU02000007.1 coordinate 737,585, forward strand.
CGAGCTCAACTAACCGGGTCCAATAGCGATTCCCAGTGGCATGGCCATAGTAGTTATTGAGATGGCTTTGGATCTGTCCTCCTCAGTACTGGCCATAGCGACATAGGACCTTAAAATACCAACCATTCCTAAATAAGGAGTAATTTAGTCACGTTTTTAAGCTTCATGCCTACCTATCGACAACCCAGCAAAAATTTCATAGACGACAAATACAATTTTCTGCTCATAGGTGTTAGGAAAATACTCCACAGCTAGGTAAACAAGGCAAGAAATGATAGCAAAGACTTTTCCAGAGACGATTGGAGCTCTAAATACATTATTGTCTTTTAGATGGTGGTCATGAAAAGCTGGTTTTACTTGGTCTGATCAATTTTATTACTAATCCAGCCTGCCAAACCTGCAGAGACCACATGAGCGAGACTGGAAATTGAGCCTGCCGTAGAACGAAGGACTGGCGTCCGGGTCAAGCTAAGATAGAATATTGGAATTGGATGGGCGATATGGCTGCTTACGATTCGCATATAAGGAAAGACCTGAGGTGGGACAGTGCTCATCTGGATAACTCCGATAATGCTGACCACGGTGAGAATGTAGATCGACTTCCAGTGGGTCCGAAGAGTCCCTAAAACGGAAATTAAGGTTAATGTCGGGCAGTTTTGTTAAGGCTAAATATAGTAAATATAGGAGTGTAATTCTAAAACCAGATGGGGCATGAATGGTGCATAGGTAAGGCATTTGCCTGTCACACCGGATGTCGCGGGTTCAAATCCGTCTAGTGGCTTCACCTTTTTTACAGTCAAATTTATTAGTTTTTATCATAAATTTTTACTGCGATTACTTTTTAAAACCAGTACAGACCGTTGTTGCACTATAAGACATGAATTGTGGGGAGGTAAGACGTTAGCTTACCACACAGAGGCCACAGGTTCGAATCCGCCTAGTGGCTTAGCATTCCTCACAATTAAAGTTATCAAATTTTGTCGTTTTATAGTGTCATTTCTGTTCTTCTTTCATACGCTTTAAACTGAGGCTACACATAGCGCTAAAACATTAGAACCACAATTAGAGATAAGTGGTGCAGAGGTAAGACGTTAGATTATCACACGACGGGTCGCAGGTTAGAATCCGCCTGGTTCGAATCCACATTTTACAGTCAAATTTATTTATTTTAAGTTTTTTTAACAAAAATTTTTTAAATTTTTTTGTAATTTTTCTTTCAAACGAGTTTACGCTATTTTGCTTAAGGCAACATAACGTTAAAACAGTTTTACAGTTTGGCGTGAGAAATAAAGAGGTAAAGCGAGCCTGTATATCACAGCAGAGGTCCTATGTTCGAATCCGCTTGGTAGCTCAAAATTTTCTACAGTCGCAATTTTGAATTTTCGTTGTTTTCATCAAGCTCTACTTACCTCTTAAATCCGTAAACGCAATTGTCATGGTTTTATACGACGTTTTGTCCTCTCCACATAGTTCTACTGAAGACATCTCGACTCCTGAAACAGCAAGACTCAAAGCCCCATTTTCCGATGCTAACACGTCGCCTAACACGCGTCGATCACCCATAGAAACTATACCATTTTAAGAACAGTCCAAAAATACCTAAAAGTAACATTTTTCTAACAGTCAGAAAATTTTATAGACTACATCCTTCAGAAATCACCAAACGCCAGCGATTATAATTCTAGATTGAGCCATGCGCGGGTTTTCGTCATTAGGCACTGCACAGTCACAAATCCGATTACAGTGCCGCTGACTCACTCAGAGCAGAAAAAACTCGGTCGAGTTCGATTAATATCATGCCAGGCGGCCTGTAATTATGCAGAACATCCCATTCCAGAGTTGACACAACAATTAATATGGACGAATGGAAGTTTAGCGTGGAGGAGAGTAGGTGAGTCAACCTTCTCAAAGGAATTAACACCTGTCGTGGAGTAAATTTAAAAAATGGAGGTGTAAGTGAGGTCAATTCGAATCAGAGTAGAAATTGGTTATTAAGCTTTGATATCCTATCCTAATTGCAAAATAATATTAATGTCAAAAACGCTTAAAAATCGTTATTTATCGTTATCACAGATACCGCTTATTATCCCTTAAGGGAGTAACTGACTGACAAGTTAAGTCACAACGCAAAGGTTGGAATCAAGAAAATTCAAAAAATCTAAGAATTGCAAAAATGTGCGGTTGTATAGTAATACCTGAGTCTTAAGTAGCACCCGCTGTTTATTTGTGTTCTCTAGGTACATAGATCAGCACCGGAAACACTGAGATTATCATAACAAATGTGTGTTCCTAGAATAGTGCAGAATTTTTTCTGATCAACATCAATTAAACAGAAGATCAATTTTGAAAAATGACAAAACGACAGTTTAAAAAAAGAAAGGCGAAACGACAAATCCTCTCTAAACGAGGAAGAACCAAAGAACGACCGATTTAAGCCACCTGCCGAGCGCTTAACATCCCCTCATCAGACAAACAGTACGTAAAACGGGATTCGCTGTACTCCGCCTCTTGTTTATTGCAAGTAAGTGCGCACGTCCGACTTTTTTCGACCCTTCCCGCAGCGCAACGGGTAATTATGGCGGATTTTCGCTGAGTTGCTGTTTAACCAACTGCGTCGATTACGTGCGCCGATAGCCGAGTTGAGCGAACAGTGGGGGACGCTGCGCGTTAGGATTAAACTACAGAAAATGGTGCTGATCGGAGCGAGTTGAAAAAATGATGCGCGGTGAAGTTGGTCGGGGGAGCAGAGATCGACGTTACGATGTGATCTTAAGAGATTGGAAAAATGGAAAGAAAGGTCACAATCATTGAAATGTAAGAAATGCACTTTAAATTACAGTGTTAAACGTAGAGCATTTTTTCAATATTACATGTTTTGAAAAATCAAGAGTAAAAAAATAATGTCCTGTCCCGTTCAAAAACTTCAAATTAGTTTGAATCAATTTGTCAAATTAAATTGTTAAAAATTTAAACATTTTTTCGGTCGACATATTCTAAGGAAAGTGTGCAGGCATAGGAAATGCACAAATTTACTTTAAACCATTTAAAATCCTCTCTATTAAATAAAGGAAACCGATCCAGTCGTGTCTTTTAATTTAAAAAATTCTTTAAAACGTTAAAAAACATTTTTGAATTCGTAAAGTTAACGGCATTTAAGGTTTAAGATGACGTTACCATCAAACAAAAATTTTAATGAACCCACTTTACAGGATGATTCAAAAACACGGCTACGGCTGGCCAGACAACCTGGCTCGCCGCTCGCTGGTCAGACAGAAGAGCCCCATTCCGGGGGTGCGCGGGGCAGACGATCGGTCAGTTTCACGTTTTCACGGTCGTTCCTCGCGTCTGAGCTCGAAATGACTACGCTCCGTCTGGCCTGTGATCGACGAGACGAAGTTGAAAAAAACCGTTTTTCCAGACACCGCGCCGGCCACGCGCGCCAGATATATACAGGATGGTCCAAAAAAACCGTTTTTCCAGACACCGCGCCGGCCAGACACGCGCGCCAGATATATTGTCTGAAATCGGTCATTTGGGGCGATCCCGCGGTGAACGATCGGTCATTTGTTAGCGAAACGCGACGAATGAGCTTGAAATGACTCCGCTCTGCCTGGACGGTGTCTGGACGGCGCGGTGTCTGGAAAAAAGGGTTTTTTGGGACCACCCTGTAATAAAATGAGTTTGGATGTTCGCTTTTTTACCATTTTGAGCGGATTTGTTACAAAGGGTAACTCTGGAATGGGATGTTCTGCATAATTACAGGCCGCCTGGCATGATATTAATCGAACTCGACCGAGTTTTATCTGCTCTGAGTGAGTCAGCGGCACTGTAAGCGGATTTCGTCGTGTGACTGTGCAGTGCCTAATGACGAAAACCCGCGCATGGCTCAATCTAGAATTATAATCGCTGGCGTTTGGTGATTCTATATTTTTTTCACTGGTTGAAAAATGGTACTATTAGGGTCATTTGGACTTTGTTCTTAAATTCTAAGGGTTTCTATCGTGATAGACGCGTGTTAGCGACGTGTTAGCGTTGGAAAATGTGGCTTTGAGTCTTGATGTTTCAGGAGTCGAGATGTCTTCAGTAGAACTATGTGGAGAGGACAAAACGTCGTATAGGACCATGACAATTGCGTTTACGGATTTAAGAGGTAAGTAGAGCTTAATGAAAACAACGAAAATTTAAAATTGCGACTGTAGAAAATTTTGAGCTACCAGGCGGATTCGAACCCAGGACCTCTGGTGTGATAGGCTCACGCTTTACCTCTTTATTTCTCACGCCAAACTGTAAAACTGTTTTAACGTTATGTTGCCTTAAGCAAAATAGCGTGCTGATAAAACAAAGAAAATTTCTAAAAATGACAGTTAAAAGAACTACGCCATCAGGCGGATTTGTGTGGTAAGGTAGCATTTTACCTCAGCACCAATTAGGCAAACTCAAATTGGTTAAAATTATCCTAATCTCGTTGGAATTCAAATTTAAGTGAAAATTTTATTTTAGGAAGCTTAAAAACACAATGGAAAAACATCTACATCCTCACCGTTGTAAGCATCGTGGGTGTCATTCAACAATGGGTGCATTCACAAAACGTTGTCCCACCAGGTCTTCCCACATGCGGATGGTACGTGTCTCATCTTATCTCTCTCACCGTGTCTCACCCCTTAAAATTGTCTTTTTTTTAGCTGGACCCCGAAGTGACTCCTACCTTTTATGGTATCTAAGCTCTGTCTGGAGCTTAGCCAAGTCATGGCTGCTGGGACAGCTGGTTGGGTAAGCAATAAAATCAATCAGACAAAGTGAGTCAAGCTTCAATCTAAACTGTGAAACTGAGATTTTTCAGGATACCTCAGGAAAAATGTGTGCGATCACGTCTTGCACAGTCTATTTACTGGTAGAATACTTCAAAACCACATACGCTCAAAAAGTTGCTTTCGTCGCTTATGAGTTCTTCTCTGGGCTCTCAATGGGTATGTTTCAAAACCCCGGAACTTTGCAAAGTTTGCTAAGTTTAGGTGCCGTGGGTATATTAAGAGCGTATGTAGCTATGGCAAGCACTGAAAGTGACCGTTCAAGAGCTGTAGCAATTCGACCATGTCAATACCGCTAGGAATCCTTATTGGGCCAGGTAAATGAATCCAAACTTTAAAAATTTAAGAATTTGTAAATTTTGAAGACGAGAAAAAAGCCGAAAATTCGTTTTTTAAATCAAAGTAAAAAACCTCAAATTGAAAATTATTAAAAGAGGACGGAAAACGACGGAAACGGAAAGGACGGGAAGGACGAACAGTGAAACCGTCAAAACATAAAACAGTTCTAAAATACATAGTCGTTCTTGCTCGTTCCTGTGATTTGATTTTGTTTGCTTTTGAATTTCAATCTAATCCCTTGACTCATCCGTTATCTGGAGCGAAGAAGAGAGACAACCATATTGGGAGCGCCCCACTAGCCTTCGGATTTGATATTTCCGACTCTGGGATGGATTAGGATGGCACTGATTAATTCTTGATTTTCAAACAACGCAACTAGATGTATCCTGGTCAAGAATAGTCCAGTAACCAACTTGTACTCTGTGAATTTAGTGATTCAACTCTTATTCACTCCAATCGGCTACCCAGGAGTGACCGTCTTCACAGGTGGTCACATCAACATGTACACTGCTCCTGTGATTTTTGCTCTCCTCTGCAACATTATGGCTCTATTACTCCTCATATTCTATTTTAAAGACAAGACTACAGCTACAAGATCTAGAGGGAGCATTAGGCCGAACCATATAATTGTCAACAAGGAGGAGTTTGATGCTGCTTCTGTGTCACAACAGCCGGATCAGAAAAAATCCCTGTTGACTGGTTAGCTGTAGGTGCTTGCTTTGTAACCAAACTCGTTGTTGGGCTCATTCTGATTAACGCCAGAGTGTAAGCGATTTTGCCATTTCATAATTATAAAAGACCAGTTTTTAGGGTTATGACACCTTACACGATGGTAGCCTTCAACATGACCTCAGCTGAGACAGTTTACTACTACTCACTCATCACAAGCCTAGTAGGAGAATGTCGTCCACACGGTCTACATTTTTACTAAAATTACCAATTGGTGAAAATCGTCTTTAAGATGCGTGCTGAATGGTGGGATTTAGGGTCCCAGAACGATTCGCCTGCACCGTGGCTTGTGCCTTCTTTACATTATTCTACCTTGTCACCTACCCTTGGCCATTTTTGAGCCATAAATTGAAGCCGGATAGCCTTCTGGAAGTGTTGTGTAAGCTTGAGAATTGAAAATATAGAGTTCAATTTTTTTCAGCGAACGACGAGTTTAACATAACTCTCCCAAACGCAGTGGAGAACAAGGCTCCCGTCTTGGTTACTGAAAAAGCTAAAGAATGCATGTTTGACTGGTGTGCAAAAACTCCAGCCATCAATTTTTACGTCTATTGGACGAGTTTGGTGTTTTTGATGGGAGCGTTCTTTCCTATTCTTATTCAATTTGGATATTCTGTTTTCTAAGCTGCTCGGAAATATGAAACAGGTACACAATTTTAATAGATTTAAATGTATGTCATCTTTGATGTAACATTTACTTGTTTACTTGTTGGAAATATGAAAAAGTGTCAAAACGCTGTACTGAGTCGAGTTATAGCCAACTGCAAGGCCAAGGGTTTGAGACACAACGGAGCCTCTTTTGTCTGTTCTTTCTGATGGCTCAAAAATTTCAGCGGACAGAAAACTAACACACATTACATTCTATTGATATAGAAGGGATTATAATTTAAGTACTGTCGCCTACAGGCACTCCATTTTTAATGATAGAAAAATTACTTTAAAATCGTGAAAAAAGATGTCAACTTTGCTCTGCGAAAATTGCACTCAACCTCGCAGTTAAACGTTAACATTTTGGTGCACTAAAACACTAAAATTAACATTTTATAAATCTATCTAGACCGATATAAAGCCCAAAAATACGTACATTCCAGGGCACTATCCATGGCCTCTTTTTGATCTCCGGAGACATTCTCAATATCGTGGGTCCAATTATTCTATCGTAAGAATCGCTTCCTCTCTTCTTTTTCACAGATCATTTCAGTAATGTGTATGAAGCCCACGGACCGACATTCATTTGGCTATTTTTAATCTTCAACACGTCTTTGTGCACTCTTATGTGGATTGTGATGTATCGTCGAATGGTTCCAAATCATAATTTCGGGATTCAATAAACTTATTTACACCTGACGTCATTTTTAAAAGATATTTTCCACTTCCTCATGCCCAACAAAATCCAACGCGATCCAAAATCCAACAAAATCCAACGGCCAAAGAATTTTCAATTAAGTTGTATCCACGCAGCTTTTCTTCGCTATTTTTGAATTTTTATGAAGCCCAAAAAATTGTTTTTTCCATTTAGACCGTATCTATCCTGAATAGTGATCAAAAAGCACTGTTTTCCGGTCCTGCTCAACTTGCCAAAAAACTTTACATTTCCTTGCACGGTAACACCTATGCGGACTTTCAATATCCCTGGTTCTTCAATGGTTGCTGCTGTTGCTGATAAGCAGCTCCGCGTAACAAACCGGCAGACGCAAAGCAGGAATATTACATACGGAAGCAGCTTAACTTCCAAAAATAAGCTCCAACGGCACCAACAGCGGCTCATACTGCTTCTTAGAATTGTGACCAAAACCAAAACTTTCACTGTCATAATGTTAACAAGTTCAAAAAAAAATTTTCGTGAAGTTTAAAATGAAAATGAATAAATTAAATTTAATTGTCAATTTCTCCAACTTCTCGTTTGATTTACATGGTCGAAAAAAAACTTGCAATTATAGGAAATTAACAAAATTCACTTTAAACGTTAGATCGTTAAAGGTTAAACACACAATTTTTTTAGTTTTAAAAATTGTAAATTAAATTATGAACGTTTCAAGGTTCACGAGAACGTTTCATCAAAATACAAAAATTGAATCTTTACTTTAATAAAATTAAAACAAAAAATCGAAATTTTAAACGGTTTTTTGTCAAAATTACCTAAAAACAGTTTAAGGGTCCGTATCGCAAAAAAATACAGCACATGATTGAAAATCTCTGTCACAAAGGGAGATCATATTGTTCTGCCTCTCATCAGCTCAATTCTAAAATTTTATGTAAATATTGCTGTTCAAACAACAGTTAATTTAAAGAAATCTAATAGCATGTTTCAAAATAGGTCAAAAGCTTTTTTACATTTTGCCATAAAAATCAAATTTCAAAAAAAAATTCTCAAACTTCAGCAAAAGCAGAAATCTGAAAACAGTGCAAAGAATTTATCACTTTTCAAATGGCAGCCAACACATCTACGTTCATCGGCTGTAATACAAATGATGACGCCTTCAAAACATATTCAAAATTTGCTGATTCATTGCTCTTGTTTACATAACACGCTCTCTTTGAAGCTCTACAAGTCCGAAAAAAACCCTTTCTGGTTTTCGTTCTGGATCGTCAACCATAGAAAAGTTGTTCTTCATGCTTTCATTTTTTTCCATTGATTTTTAGGCGAGCTTTTCTAATCCTAAAATTTAAATTTATCAATTTAGTGTCACGAGACCAAAAAAACGGCTAATGTGGCTAAAAATCTTCTAACATCAACTATGCGGCTAAAAAATGCGGCTAATGCTCTTTAAAATTGCATCATTGACACTTCCTTTTTTGACAAGGGCCAATCTGTTGCTTATCTCCCCCATGTAAACTTGAAAATAGATATAAATGTTTCATTTCTTATCAGTACACAACCAGGACGCAATGGTCACACAAACGACTTTTTGTCTTTCACAATTCCATGGGAATATCATTCTTAACTTTGAAACGCGTAGCACAGGTGTCCCTTATGTTCGTGAAGACAAAACTGGCTACTCCTGGACACATACGTAAAGTCCTCTCGGCTACAAATCACATTAAATTGGCCTCCGAATTTCTCTTCCGCTGCTTTTTGGATTAGCCGTTTTGCGATGGAAAGATTCTCAACCATGTTCTGAAATCGGTTAATTTTTTGGCTATTTTTAGATTCACAAAGCTGACCTTCTTCAAAATTGCCCTGAGTTTGTCACTGCTGCATTTAGGATCACTCGCGGACGCAATTTCCTTGGAGCTTACGTGCTTAGCGTCGTAAGCCCGCGCATGACGATTACGGAATCTGCAAGGTGCTGCGCAACGTCCGCAGCAGTCGTTCGTGGGATAAGGACGAGGAGGAGGTTGAGGGTAGGGGAGAGGTTGAGGTTGAGGGTACGGTTGACGTGGAGGGTATGGCGGGGGAGGGTAGGGGTAACCGCCTGAAAACGTAAACAGAGTAATTGACCTTTAAGATGACTTTAAAGAGGTTTAGAGCCGTACCTGGCTGAGGCTGAGGAAGAGGAGGCTGAGGATAGATCGGCCTTCCAGGAGGATACGGAACTGGCCCACAAGGTGCAGGATAAGGCTGTTGAGGCAGAGGTTGCTGAGGAAATGGTTGAGGATAAGGCTGCTGAGGACCTAGCGGCAAAGGCTGTTGAGGGATAAGCGGGATCTCCCTAGGAGGTGGACCTTGAGGATACAAAGGCAGCTCAGGCCTATTTAAAATTTCAGCACTCTCTGTAGACTCTTCAAAAGGCCTTGTCGGAGGAGTCACGGAATACTCCTCTTCATTAGAATCTGTTGTAGGCTTCTTAATTACCGCTGTCTCCTTAATGACCAGGTTCCTAGGCTGATAATAGAGTCCACCGCCATAGAGAGAAGACTGAGAATAGGCTGGAAGTTGACCCTGTGGGTAGAACGGTTGTTGTATGGGAGAATAGGGCTGTTGAGGAAGAGCTGGAGGTAATCGTGGTGGAAGACCTCCACAAGGACCTCCAACTGGGCCACAAGGACCTCTAGGACCACATGGACCCCCTGGAGGAGGGCAAAAAGCCCAAGAAGAGGCTACAAGAAACCACACAAAGAGGAGGACAAACATTGTCTCCAGGTAGGAAAAAATAAACGACTCAGAACGTTGCGCGATCGCGCGTCGTCTTTATACGGTAATGAGGCTGCGGATTTGAGCGATTGTCGCACAATCCGGTTGGGAAGCGCACACACACACCGGTTTGCCTCCAAAGCGACGTTGTCGACGAGTCGACGTCCATTGGGAGGGAAATAATCTCGGCCGCTCAAGGTGACCAAGATGAGTAAGAAGCTGCTAAGGAAGCACACCTTAAAGTGCAGTCACGCTTTCAAAAGCCTCATAACTAGCGCATCAAGCATGTTGGGAACAATGGAGACAAGGCGAGGATTAGATCAGCTTCAAGGATGCATAAGTGAGACTCGATTTCATGGTCAGAAATAAGTAGGCGCGAACGATAATTGCCAGGATGGATAGGCGTAAAGGAATAAAGCGGAATGGACTATAAAGGGTGATGGGGATTTAACGTTTTTTTAAGCAAATTGTAAAGTTTTTTAATTTTTAAATTGCCGAAAAATTTTTTACCAATTTTTTTGGATTTGTTGATCTTCAGAATTCAACTTGAAAAGCTTAATTTTTAACTAAAATTCTTAAATCAAAAAGTTCATTTAGGCTAAATATAGCGGCGAAACGCAGAAAACAAAATTTGGCTTCAGTGGTGCAAAGGTTACACGTCATCCTACCACACCAGAAGTCAAGAGTTCAAATAAGTTGGTATTTTTTTAAGTGAACCAGTTTTAAATTATAGGCTTATTTGTTAAATTTTGTAGTGGATTTTTTGACAAATTGATTTATTGATTTAATGTATTTTTGTCTAAATGGTTTTAATTATTTTAAGTCGTTCAGACATAGTGGTTCCACACATTCTAACCAGGGCTGTGCAAATTTTGAGTTTTGACTTTCAAAAAAAGTTTGTAGTTCTGAGTTTTCGGCAAGACTCAGTTCAAAGCTCGGTCGTCCAGGTGACACTCTACGTTCACAGTCGCCTGCTGTGGACAAATGCGATGAGGAATTCTTCTTGCGTTCGCAGTAAATTTTTTTACTTTGCATTTGCTTTAGCTGTCAAATTTTTTATTGATTTCAGCTGCAGAATTTTGTTTTTTTCAGCATTTAGGTTCTTTTGTTCTTTTTAGCTGTATCAAAATTTAAATTAAGACGTTTTTTTCTAATTTTAAGTTTTTTGAAAAACGGAGGTTCCATACAGGCTGACAAAAAATATCCCCGAGGAAGCATGTGTCTGGTCGAGAGGGGGGCTTTGATTTTTTCTGTAATTTTTTTAAATTGTTTTTTTATTTTCTGAGATAAATATCATCCAAAAGCCAATCTGTGACACTCCTAATTATGCTTAATGCCGACAATCGCGTTCTTCTCGTCGAAAACGGATCTCCATATTCACAGTGCCGACGTCGAACCACTGCTCGACTTTACCCGTGTGATGATACTTTCGAGGCACTTCCCAGAGCACTTTGCGTTGACAAGGCTGAAACAGAGCCAGATGTTTAACGCCGTATCGATTAGCGAGTTTCATACCCGGTGTCCGTCGTTACAGTCATGATAGACTTTGATAACGGTGTCGATGTAATCTTCCTCTTTGGTCGCTCCGTTCAGCTCGAAACGGCCGTCTGCGTCGGTGTAGCCTTCGTCAAGCAGATCATCTGGATCCATGCCTACAATTTGAAAATTAAATATTAAAATGTCGCACAATTTTTGATAGGAAAATAGGAAAATTGTAAGAAAATAAATATTTGAGCGTTTCTTTAAATTTAAGCTAAATTAGCTTTCAATTTTTGAACAATTTTTAACATCAAAATTGAATTTAAATGACAAAAATAATTTTTTCAACCTGTCAAGCAGATTGACTGGATCCGTGAAACAATTTTTGAGCGTAAAAATGACATTAAATTTAATATTTTACTTAATTCAAATTCATGCTAAAAGCTTCAAACTAAAAGTTTTTAAATAATTTATTGAGCATTAAAATATTTTTTTATTCATCAAAACTAACAGTTTTAGTTAAGAAGAGACTTTACAAAAAATGAATTAGTTGTTTTTGATTAAAATTGAGACTCTGTAAACTACCTTTTCCACACTTGAAAACATCTTCAAGGCTAATTTTGGTTTATTTTAAGCTTAATTTTGATTCAAATCTTTTTTAACGACAAGGTAAAAACGTTTCTTCAGTTTTTGTAACTGCAGTCGCAAGTGAAAACTCAATAAATCTAAGCTTCTAACATTTAAAAACAATTCTGGTTTCAATGTTTTTCACTAAAAACATCCAAAGCCATTTTTCCTTTTTAATTTACTCCTCACCTGAATCAACATCAATAATCTTTACTTTAGCTCCAACCAACGGATCAGCCCCACACATCAATCGACCTTTGACCGCGACTCCTTGAAGCCAGGTCGGATGGGCGTCGGCCAGCGGTGCACGCCAAGAAAGCACATATAGAACCGTGATAAAGGCAAATAAGAAACATCTCATCTCTCGGCTCGAAGACTCTCAAAGGCTTCGCACAGAAGAGGTGCGCACAGGGAGCTGCTGACTGCGGGCAGTTGCGAAGAAAGCTGACGCGAGCCGAGTATAAATAGAGTCGAACGCGACGTCATTCGACCGTCCGCGATAAGCGATATTTCGTTGAAAGACGAGTCGAAGTCCGCGACTCTTCCGGTGCCCGCTTGGAAAAGAGCGCGGAATTCTGCGAGCACGATTTGCCTAAAGTGCCAGGAGGTGGGGGAAGTCGGAGACAATGTGACGTTTGAGATCGATTGCAAAGTCAGCTGGGTTGGAGTGAGTCGTGACTCATGAAATTTGAGTGGTGGGCGTAGAGAAAAACGAATATAAAGTGAAGAGCACAAAATACGGTGATAAGGGTTGTTTAAAGGGCACTTTCTGAGAGCACCCTTTGTCCTTTGAAGTAAATGGAAAATGTGAGAATTTCTTTGACAAAACGTGCACATTGGAACGTGCACATTGCCCTGACAGAGACTAGACACAAAAAAACTTCAAGTTACTGTAGAGTGATGTCATGTTCTGCCTACCGATTGGCAACTGAGAGAAAGTTTGCCTTGCAATTTAGCTCGCTTTTTGACAAATTGCTCACCACCGTATCAGCACCCTGGAGAATTTGCTCACCTTCTCCCGAGTATATAAGCAGCGCCACCGACCATTCGTCGTTCAGTCAGTCCTGTAATCATCTCCACTCCAGTCCAGTCACCATTCGGCCTTCGTCCAGTCCTCAGCTCCCACCTTCGACTCCACTCCGGCCGCATCCTATTCCGGCTCCGTCGGCCATCCTATGCCAACTCGTTCCTCCTGTATTTCCCTTGCTTATTGGGTTGTACTTAACGTCTAATAAAGTAATTAACCACCTAGTGGGAAATTTCCCCTTAGCACGAGCAAATTTCCAAGGCATCGCTTATTTTTGCACTGCTTCATTGCGATAATCGCTTCATCGCTTTAAATTTCCCGAATACACAAATTTCATTCTCAGAAAAAAGAGCAGAAATGAACAAAGTTCCTTACACTTTCTGCGAGTCCGTGTTTTCTGAGATAAAAGGAGAATTTCACCAGTTTTTCAGTGTTCCTGACGCTACTGCCCTGTACAATCGCGGTCGGCTACGAAGGGTTCAGATTTGCAATTTTTCGACGGTCAAAAATGTCGTTTTCTTGCGATTGTGAAGTTTCTTGTAGGACTTTGAGTGGATTTCAGATGAAGCACGTCCCCACAACGCGATGAACACAAAATTCAACCAAAAGCCACATTACTCCGTTTTCATCGAAGCCGATTGTGGTTTGTGCAGGGTAATCGCGTCGGGACCGCTCAACGACTTATGAAATTATTTTTTTGCCTTATCCGAACTTTGCCATATTGCGCAGTCCTTAAGCCGATTCTCGCCATTCTTAGGCCGGAATCGTGATCATCGCCTTTGAAAACCCCCCTGCCTTAAAAATGAGCGCGATCCGTGCACTCAAAAAACGACGAAAAATGCGATGTCTGTGTCCCTTTAACAATGGGCGTCGCACGCCGCAGCTTATGTGGTCACCCGCCGCATCGCACGCCGCAGGTGGCGCCGCAACCGCCGCCGCACCTAAGTTTTCCCTGAATTCTTGTTATGATCAACGCTAATACCGGGGATTGTGAAAGCGTGGAACCAAGGACAAATCAACCTTCAAAGCGGCTATCACCTGACATCGCTTTCATGATCTGAAAATATTGTCCGGTACCATATTGTCCGATCACCCATAATTTGAGATACACATAACAAACGACGATAGATTTTTCAGACAGGCAACCTTATTTTGTCGCAAATGGCTTTCCAAAGAAACTGTCAGAATTATGACCGTGGACTCTCAGATGAAGAGCAAACTCCTGCCAAAACCTGCACAAATTTTAAAATGCAACATGGGCGATTTATAGCCTGGTGCCAGCAGCCGCGGCAATTCCAGCTCTCGAGGTGTACTTAACATTGTTGCTGTTAAAAAGCTTGTTGTTGGTTCTTTACGTTGTAGTGTGGTTTGTTCTTTGAACGCTACTATGCTGTGATGCTCTTATTAGAAAGTCTATGACGTCCTTATGAATCTTATGAAGTCTCTTTGAGTCACAGTGCTTTTAAAGGTGAGAAAATTGCAATTCTAGAACTCTCCCGAGAGAAATTCTGTGTGGAGGCCATGATAAGCATGAGCGACAGGTCACTGTGTCCAGTCTTAGATGGTTTGTTCGAATCAGGGGTTGCACCTCGAACATGCACTGACTCCCCGTTCACCGACCTTGTTTACGTCTGGCTGTTGTTATTCCCATCGCTAATCTTAGAGCAAAGCATCACTCGCTTTACTTGAAGACTTGTATAAAAAAAGTGACCAACTCCAGAAACATCAATCGACGAAGTTCTGTCCGCCATGTACCGTCTCCTTCTTGCTCTCGTCTTCATCGCTAGCGCGTCTCCATGACCATGGTCGCTTCAAGGGACCTTGGCGGTAACGGCGCAAAAAATTTAAATGAATTTTTTAATTAAATTTTTAGCATGCGTTGAAAACGAGGTATATGATACTTATGGCTCTGGGTGTCTAACGACTTGTGATTATCGCCGCCATGTAATCAAAGATTGGGGAGCATCCTACACCCAAAAGTGCTTTCAAGGATGCTTCTATGAATCGTCCTTTTTCCTCTCCCTTAGCTCTGGAAAATGCATTAAGCCTTCCGAGTGTAAATGCAACTTAAGGCAGGATGTCCCAGTTACACACTTGTCTACAATTTTGCTCAGTATCAATATTTCAACTTACACTTCAACTTACGGCTTATATTTCAAGTTACAGAACCTTAAGACCTTACAGAGCATTACTAAATTAGGATGCAAATTGCAGTTTTCTGGCGTATCTTGTTCAGGAAACTGATTGTGCTCCGCAGAGTTATCTGATTTGTGGAGAGTTTGAATGAGTTGCTTTGAGTGCCAAAGCAACTGTGTGGAGCTCTTTAAGCGTTCTAGAATCAGCGATCGACACAATAAGAGCCAGACATCAACACTGTTGTCGAACAACAAGCCATTCCGTGAGCGAACAACCCATGATCGAAATCTCCAAAGCTGTTGAGGAAAGGTTCTCATAATTTTAGTCTACGACAACCGTAATAATTTGAAGACAGTCCTTCGTGTCGAAACTTTGAAGCATTCGACAGCCTTAATGGAAAAACCCTCTTTTCGCCTTAATTTTTGTCATGATCAGCGCTAATACTGTGTGACTACGTGGATTGTCAAATGCACAAATGACCAAAACCACAACCAGAGATTGAACAATTTAACCGAAACAGATATCAGATTTAACAAATCGACTCAAACGCATCAATCCTACGCCTCAACACCTTCGTCTTCTCCTGCAGATCCCTGTACCGCTGGCGCTCCTCCAGAAACTCGGTCGTCACCGTCGCGCTGGCTTCTACTCGAAAGCTCCTCTCCACGGCTTCACGGTTCATTGATCCAGTCGGCGAGATCTCCCAAATGGTCTTCAAAGCTTGGAACGTGCTCTGGATCGATTCCATCTTCTCGTGCAGCGTTTGCAGCTCTTTGCTCTCAGCCTGGAACCGAACTGATGGAAATGAAGCTGAGGAAAATGTACTTCTTACCTCGAGACGTTCCTTCGCGTCCTTCAGGCCTTGCTTGTTCTTGATAACGTGGACAACGTGGTCCCAATTGCGCGATGGCGGAGGATTCAGGAGCTCCTTGAAAGGGGTATTCGAACTCTTGGCTCGATACCCCAGCCCAGCAGGAGGCACAATCGCCCTCAACGGGATCGGTTCGGTCTTCCGAGTGGCCAGCTTTCGAGTGTTAATCTTCTGCTCCCTTAATGGCGCTTCTGGCGCCTTTTCAGGCATCTTCGGCTTCTCTGAAACCTTCTCGGCGGCTTCTCGGGAGTTTCGAAGGCTTCGCCTCGCGGCCACGGCTCTGAAGCCTGGAAATGACCAAAATTATGAATTTAGAGCAAAAAAGCTGGCACTTACTCTTCGGAATTGTTGGACTTGGTTTGCTTGACGGCTTCGGCGAGCCTAACGGACTTCCTGCGAACGTCCTGGAACGATCTGTCGGTCGCCTGCACCTGGAACTTCTTCTTGACCTCCGTGACACGGCATTTCTGCGAAATTCCGTCGATCGCCACGGCCGCAGAGCCGTCGACGTGTTGTGGCGTCAGCGAAAAGCGCAGAATCCCGTCGGTCTTCGTCCCGATGAAGATCGCAATCTCCTAAAATCGGTTTTCGTTATTTGAACGTCAAAAATAAGCTAAACTCACATCTCCACGACTGGAATACCTGATGGGGAGATTGCTTTCCATGGCCGCTTCCATGGCTTCTCGGCACTCATCCGTCAGCTTCAGCGACACGGTTTCTCCGTTCTTGGAATCCTCCAGGTGTTTGATGTCTTTCCGGACATTTTTCGTTGGGAGCCGCTTCATCTGGAAACCTAGATGCTCTGGAATAAAGTGAATGATTAGGAGAGGCCATAGGCGAGAAAAATGACCACGAAATCGACGCAAATAAATGGGGATTTAAGAAGCGATTCGGATGTCAAATAAGGAACGAAATGAACCCAAAATCGAGCGAATTTCGCTGTTTTTACTTCGCGAAAAAGCGCCGTTTCTGTGTTTAGATTTTCCAAAATAAGACCCTCAAAAAGGCCCTAAAAACACAGAAATTCAACGCGGAAATTCGATATTTTCAGCCTCATTTTGAGAAGTTAGCTCAAAGGGATCTAGAAGCGAGAAAGGCGCTGTTGAGCACAAACTTTGATGTCAAAAACGGGGCCTAAGTGCGGCCAAAGTTTAGCCGAACATGAGCACGGATAAAATCCTTGAAATTTCAACCCAAAAAGAACATTTTCAGCGATCATTCTTGTGAAAATCACACATAAATGGATCTCAAAAAGGCGGCATATATAAACCGAAGGCGATTGAGCCGCAATTCACCGCGAAATCAAAGTCCACTATCTCTTAAAGTCCTAAATTCACACATTTTTGGGACGAAATTCAGCTTCAAATGGATGCTTAAAGAATCCGAAATTCCCGTCAAAAATCGTTTTAGGAAACCCATAATTATTCTGCCCGAAATCGATCAATTTTCCTGAAAGCACATCAAATGAGCCCCTGATCGCCTAAAACTGCTCAGCAAAACCAGCGAACCTCTCGGGATCAATCACAGCCACAAATACCACGTCAAAATAACCCAAAACCAACGGAACAAGCAATCGCGAAGCATCGAAAATCTTTAATTTTGAGGGTATCGCGGTGCCAAAAAGCACAGACAACGCCTGGAAAGCTCCCAAGCATACATGAGCTTCTCAAAAAGCGCATTGGAAATGCACAAAACCGTGAATTCCCTCGGTTTTGCGAAAATCTCCCTTCCGGTAACAGTTCGCTTCAGGGTTTTCGTGTCGGGAGCCTCAATTCTTCCTTGGTAACGTTCCTGGCGTGTCCTGGCTACTTCCGGGTCCTCGTGTTTAAGCTGGCTTTCTTCGCCCAAAGTCCGTATTTGACCCAGCTGATGTGCCAAATTTTGGCCATTTTTGGCATCTTTTTAAGATTTTTAGCTCATTTTTAAACCTGCCTTGATCAACCCATTCGACAATCCTGCATCCATCTTCTTATCCTTTAATTTATGTCCCAATTTTTCCTTTTTTTTGGCCACCTACATCATTCCCAACTTCTTCGAATCCTCCAAGAAAGCAAATAATTAGTCTTGAGCGTCGGCGTGACAATTTCAGATTTTTGATACTATAGCGCGTTCAGAATGATGCTATGACCCCGAAGCAATTATGTCACACAAATAATTACCACTCCGCGGCCCTGCGATGACGAAAGATTCATTTTCTTTAGAAACCAATTAACAGCGAGAATTTTAATTATGTAGCGGGAACCGTTTCATTCATGGAAAAGTTGACGTCGTTGTGGCGTCAACCATTCATTACGTGTCCATGTCGCTGACTAACAGGTAGTACATAATCCTTAGAGATGCGCTGATGTCACTGGATAGTTGCCGATGTCCTAAAAGTGACAGAAGCTGATTGTAGAGATTAAAACGGGTTCGCGTAGGCTTCGGCTTCCTTATCTTGAGTCGTGTGAGCCCGTTTAATGGGGTTGCGCTCTCATTTGCTTCTCTGAGGCATGTGGGTGGAGGTAACTGATCCTTAGCTTAAATTATGGCTTCTATTTCAAGGAATATCGGCTGTTTAAATAGTGTTTGTCTTAATTGAAATTGCCGGACTTTATCACATAAATAACACGCGTGTTCCTCAATTTCGGCATTTTAAGTGTCACTAACCATAAGAATTTTAGGGACTTCTACGAAAACAAATCGTAGTACTTTCTCCGGGAGCTGTTTTCGAGATTCAAGTTCACGTCTCCGACCATTCAAGGACAAGTGCAATTAACTGAATTTCTTAGCAAGCAAATCTTAAATTTTAGTTTAACACAGAATTTCCGCGTAAGAAAGACAAGAAAAGACAGCGATAACCCGAGGGTCCGCCTCTAAAAAGCTTATTTGCACGATACAACAGCAGGCCAATCAAATTTCATAAATATGGCGCTAGGGCCACTGTATGAGTCAACGACGTTTTGTGCAGATTTCCCCCATTTATCATTTTGAATGTGTTTTACCCTTGGTTCGCCCTCTTTTAAGATATTAGGTTCCGCGCGGGAACCCTTAATACTTAGACATCAGGACGTTAAATGGACCAGCGAAAGCTGTTTTCATCCTTCTAATGGGTTCGTTCCATCCACGAAGGGTTAATTGATATTATTGACGTCGCGCGGATTGATCTCCTTGCCTTCCTTGAAGCGTCTTTCTCCCAGTGCTGTGCCTACCGTGATTGTATGTTTGCGAGATCGTGAGACTCTAATTTTGCTCCGAAGTCTAATTTTTCCTAATTCTGGTGTTCAGAGAAGACGCGCACGTCTCGAGTTTACCGATAACGTCCATTCTGTGAAGAAAATGATTTTTGTCCAGTTTTTCGGCTTCGTCTCAGTTCTGCTCGCATTCTTGGCGACTGTTTGCTGCGTGGAAGGTAAGTTTTCAGGCTTAAAAAGCCTGTTAGTTATGGAAGTACGGCAGAAAACGTGCAAAAACTGTTCTGAGTCTAAATTTGTCTGAGAAAGTTAGACAAATTTTCATGATTATTCCTTTGAAGCAAGCACTGACTGGTGGTCTAAACGGGTCTGAACCGTGTTTCAAATTTTCGAAATTGGTTTCAAAAGACGTCATTTAACAAAACAAAGCAAAACGAACCGGTTGTGTCTAGTCGAGACATTAATTGCCATTAAATGAAATACTTCCAAGTACTGTAGCAGACTAGTAGTACGAAAAGCTATAGTCCAAAGGTTACAGGTTCGAATCCACCCCCAGCCATTGAATTTTAAATTTTAATTAGCGCAGTGGTAAGCTATTTGACTGTCAAGCGAGAGGTCACAGGTTCGACTCCGGTGACCGTTTTTCTTTTTTAGCGCTTTTAGTGTAGTTGTAAACTGCTCTATTGGAACTAGTAGTTTTGGCTTCGAAGCCACCCCTAGCCACAAATTTTTTTAGCCCAATTCGCGTTGTTCCTTGTTTTTCCAAAACGTCTCCGATTTCCAATAAAACCAAATTCTTTTTTTCAGCCGTTCCCACGTACGAAATGCTAAAAAGAGCAGACAAGACCACTCCGCCACACTGGGAGGACCTCGGATGGGCTTGGGGAAAACGATCTTTGAGAGCGGTGAGTCTATTTGTTTTCTTCAGGTCATAAAAATAGCGTTTTCAGCCATATGGAGAATTCGTGTTCAAGCAGCAAGTGAAGAAAAACCCCGATTGGCACGATCTCGGCTGGGCTTGGGGTCGCAAGTAAGCATCTTAGGTCAAAAAATGCATGTGTGCTTGTAAGTTACGCGAACTATAGTTTCACTCTTGTCCCCACTTATTTCCGTTGTTCTCAATAATGTGCTACCGTAAGACTGTAAGAAGGAATGATAATAAATTCAACTTGTTAACAAACTCGAGGTTTCAAATGCTGTCCAGATTCAGATGTTTTCAGGTTTTTTCAACGACCCAGTTCCACATGTCCCATGAGGAAGCGCACTCATTTTCGGGAACAATTATCTTTCAGTCAGTTTGCTACAATTGGATTTGAGTCTGTTGGGTATACGGATACAAGTGGAAACAAAAAGTGGATTAATATTGGGTAAAGAGCAAAGCTCAAAAACGTGTTTTTTTGGTACAGCAAAGAGAGATCTTGAGGTAAAAAATTAGATGACGCCGGGCGGATTTGAATCTAAGACCATTGTAATGCAATTTTATCATTTTACCACTTTGCTCAAAATCCAAAATTCTAAAATCAAAAAACTTTTGGACAAAGAATTCTAAGCTAAAAAATTGGATGACGCCGGGTGAACCCGTATCATCTGAATTGGCAGTCAAACAGCTTAGCACTTTGTTATTTGCGCTTAAAAATAGAAAGACAATGACCCGAGTCGAACCGTTGACCTCTGGTAGTCAAACAGCTAACTAAAAAGCTAAAATTCTGAAAATCTGAAAATTCCTAAGATAAAAAATTTGATGCCGTCGAGCGGATTCGAACCTGTGACCTCAAGAGTGTTAATCTAACACCTTATCGCTGCGTTATAAATCCGAAATTCAGAAAATCTGGGTAAAGTCGGGCTAATCATCTTGTACAAATCGCTGTGTGCCTTTTTACATACATATGCTGAGTAACCAAAATTTACGTATGGAAAAATTTTAAGCTGCGAAACGTTTCACACAGTTAAGCATTTTACCACAGCGTTGAAAGCTCCTAAAGTCTATCTTCAACAATTCAAGTTGCATTTCCCAGAATCGCGTATTTACCAGACCTGCCAATTTCCTACGTCCCAATCTAAGCAAAACCTAAAAGTTCATTCTTCTATCAATTGCAGGTCTCGTCTGCACTTCATCGTTTCCGGAAACATTTCGAGAAAATTCCACTTTACGAAGGAAAGTGACGTAGATTGCAATTGCAATATGCACGTACGCGTTCGAAACAGGTTTTGACAGATCGGTCTTGCCATTAAGATCGCGAGAGGTTTCAGTGTTGTAGTTGGGAAATTTTAGGCTAAAAATGGTCATTGGAATGTAGATAAAGTCGTGGACAATAGCTGATGCAATAAAAGTTCAGGCTTATGTCAACCGCGCAAAATAATCAATCACAGAGAGGTCTGACAAGCGTGTATGCATGTCAAAACAAGAAATTCTGTTTGTGATCTATTGAGATCTAATGAGCACTCTGGGCAGCTGTTTACGCGTTTTTATGGAAATGTGTTGGAGAGACGCCTTAGGCTTGTCACTTAATATGTCACAAATTTACGAAATGTGCAGGCAACTCTGCAACGTTTTCTGTGTGCGATCATGTTAAGAACTGTTTCACATTTATCAACAATTTAAAAAATGTCAAGAAACGTTTTTTTGTGCTTTTAAGAGTTTTGAACAAGGATTCACAGAATTTTCTGTGCTTTCAAGAATTTTTTTAGACGTTTTCAAGTCATATTGAGTGAGATCAGCTCGCGTATGATCTTAAAAATGGGTTGTGAAACGTTTCAAGTGAAACTTCTTGCCGATCAACCTTGTGAAACGTCCACATTCATGGGCGCTTTTCATTCTTCGAACGTTAACTGTCCTTGTGAAATGTTTCACAATATTCCTACCCACTAAAAAATACTTGTTTCACCTATTTTTGCACCTTCAACATGGTGATCTACTAGAATCCCAAACTCGAGTTTCAGATCAGAACAACCTCATAACCTTCCCATTACACTAAAGACGTAAATCAGACATCCTAATTGCACCACGAAACCGGCCTTCATGTACACGATGCACTCAAGAAAGTGTTATGTACACTTTGCATCGCAAGATCAGACAGACCATGTCTCAAAATCGACCGCACTTGTCGGTTTTTCTTCTTCAAAAGGTCACGGAAGCTGAATTGAGACGAGACAAGTCTAGAAACAGGCTTAAATAGGCGTCCAAGAGTTCATTTCGACATCGCTTTCTGCAGGAATCGGTCGGCTTCACTCACTTCTCCGTAGGACGACTCTTCAGACGACAGGTTAGTCTTCTTTTCTTCTTCGTCTTCGCTTAATTCCTGCGGTTCACATTTCGTTGACAGTGGCCGCGCCTATGAAATGATTATTTACGGTGTGTCAGAGCATCAGCCGATTCGCCATACGTTCGCACGTGCAACTGACCGCCGACTGGTTTTTGCCACGCTCGAGACGCTCGCCTATGGTGAATGGAGCGGAAATTACAGCAAATGCGCTCTTTTGTGGTTTGCGCTCTGCGCTTCGCTTCTTCGTCGCGGTCTTAAGGGTGTTTGTAGTAGGGAGATTACGGTGGTGTTAGCTGGGCTTTTTTGGGATGCGGAGGAGCTGTTCTGGAGCCTTTTTAAGATTTTCTTGGGTTTAGAAAGCCGTGAAGGCTGTTTGAGTCGAAAGGGCTGCTTTTGAATCTAAAGTGGCTGCTTTTGAAGACTGTTTGGAACCCTCTTTTTGCTTCAGAAGGACGTGCAGGCTGCCTGAAGAGTTGGTTTTGCGTCCGGATAAGACGAGGCCTTTTTCCTGGCTAGAAAAGCACAGTTGATAGTCACATTTTGAGCAATATTTCGCGACCAAAAAAGCAGTTTTGGGGATCTAAATTTCTGCTTTTGGATCCTACAACGTGGGATTTTTTGAAGTTTCAAGAGGCACTACAGGCTGCCTTGGGTCACGCCTGGAAAAGGCGATTTTCATGGCTTAGAAAGAGTTGAAATGGTCAAAAAAGCTATTTTTGCATTTAAGAAGCCTAAAAGGGCAAGTTAGATGTCGCAAATTCAGACCATTTGCGAGCACAAAATCAGTGTTTTGGAATCAATTCTAGCCAAAAATTTCACTTTTTCTGCTTGGCTTTCTTGGGAATTGAAAGAGGTGTTATGAAGATTATTTGAAGCCTATGAAATGTGTTTTGTCGAGGTTTCAAGTGGCTGGGGCTGCCTTAAATCCTGGCAAAAAGGCATTTTTCAGGGCTTTGAAGAGAAAAAATTGTTCTGATTTTGGGCGCTATGGGCAAATTTAGAGCATTTTTGAAACGCAAAATTAGTCCGTTTCGGGACTATCTTGCGCCTGCACCTCACTTTTTTCTACTTGACATATGTAGCTCCTGCACCTACTATTTAATTATTGGCGCTGAGATTCTTGTGCCTAGGCAGACAAAATTCAAACTGAAAAGCAGCACAAAATGCGTTCCTAGCTACCAACAAAGGCTCATAATCATGACTAAAAATCGCCTAAAATTCGCATTCTGATCAAATAAAACCCGAATTGGTACAACGAATCACTTAAAAACGTTACCTTTTGGGGTTCTTTTAGGTTCCATCTCGTAACCTGAATTTATCGATGAAGAAATTCGTATTTTTCAGCAATTTTTGGACTTTCGAAATACTCGAAAGGTTATTTTAAACAGCTTGCCCTTGGTCTGCAGTTTTCCTGACCATTTTTGCTTATTTTGACTCTTCTGGACCATTAGGACCCCGTTAATCACCGACCACCAACAACTTCCGTCATTGGACAATCATCCAAGCACGTGGGTTTGACAATAACACGTGCAACACTCTCAAATTGATCGGTGGGCTGCGGGCAAGTTTCAACGATCAAATAATCAGTCGAATGCACCAACCACGCCTAATAACGCTGCTGCGCAGCTGCGCCCGTTCAATCACCACAATCACCCCAGAATCGACCTTCCCCACGTCAGATCAGCCCATTCTTCGTTGTCTGCGCTGTATTCGGATCCTGTTTCTCAGATTCTCTCTAGACTCATGCGCTGTTCTCCTCCGCAATTAAGCTGTCGTAGGCGTGTTGTAACAAAGTGCGTCGTCGCGCCGGTCAGGCTAAAAAGGCGAAAAAGGTGGTGCACTCCGTTTTTCTGCCGTTTTGGGGAGTTTAAGTGTTGCGATTTGCAGAGGTGGCTAGTGGCTACAGTAGTCTTTGATTTCAGAATGCGCAATTCAGCAGCCAAGACCGTTGGGCGTGCTCTTCAGGCGACACGAGGATATGCTACTCCAGTAAGAAACGTTTCTCAACTTAAAAAAACAGGGTTTCGAACCCGGATATTGTGTGTGAGGAGAGCGCACGTGATCTGACTCTAATCAGTCAGATCTCGTGACCTAAAAGAGCCGACGTAGTCGGCGATTCGGCTAGTCTCGTGACCTAAGGCTTTGGGATCCTAACAAGAACACTACCTATCCGGGTTCGAATCCCCACGCAGCCAATAATTTTTTGGCACGTTTTGTACGCTTCTTTTCCGTTTTTCAGTCCGATACCTTCTGCAAATTCGCCGCTTTGGCGCGCGACACCCAAGAGAAGCCACGAACGCTCATCACCGGCTCCCTAGGACAGCTAGGAAGAAGCCTTGGCAATGTAATGAAGTACATGTACGGCCGGGAATCCGTCGTAATGACCGACATCGTGAAGCCAACGCTTGAGATGGACGACGTAAACCCTTATTTCTACTTGAATATCCTCGACCAAGGAGCTATCGAAGAGGCCGTCGTGAATAACCGCATCGACACTATTGTCCACTTTTCGGCACTTTTGAGTGCTGTAGGAGAGAACAACGTGCCTCTCGCGCTTCAGGTCAACTGCCAGGGAGTTCAGAACATTCTGGAGGTTGCAAAGTAAGTCTTCATCTCTAAGAATTTGACCCAAAAACCGTTTTTTAGGAGTCAAAAGTGCAAAGTCTTCATCCCGAGCACTATTGGCGTCTTTGGTCCTACCACCCCTAGGGAGAACACCCCTGATTTGACCATTCAGAGACCTAAAACGATCTACGGAGTGTCTAAGGTGCACGCTGAGCTTCTTGGCGAGTACTACCATGACCGTTTTGGGGTCGATTTCAGGTCTCTCCGCTTCCCAGGCATTATCTCGGCCACGAAACCCGGCGGTGGAACTACCGACTACGCGATCCAAATCTTTTACGACGCGATCCTGCACGGCAAGCACAAGTGCTACCTGAAGCCTGACACTCGTCTGCCTATGATGTACGACACTGACTGCACGTCTTCCGTCGTTTTCGTAAGAAATTTGACCCTTTTATCGTATTTTAAAAAAACATTTTTTTTAGTTCCTGGCGGCCTCAAATGCTAAGCTGTCCCAGCGGACTTACAACGTGACCGGCTTCTCGTTCACGCCGGAAGAAATTGCGAACGCGATCCGCCGAGTGATGCCCGAGTTCCAAATCGAGTACGACGTGTGCCCAGTTCGTCAAAAGATTGGTAAGTGGTGCAGACTGAGAGTTACAGTAACTCTGAAACGTTATTAGCGGACTCTTGGCCAAAATCACTCGATGACAGCAACGCCAGGAAGGATTGGGGATGGAGAAACGACTATGGCATGGACGAGATGGTCGACGTGATGTTCTCCCTGCTGAACAACACGACCGCTGACGAGCCGAAGGTGGCCCATGCGTAGAAGAAGCAATTTAAGCAATTTATTCGGGTTAATAAACGATTTTTGCCTGACAAAAAAGCATTTTAAACACTTTGGGTTTTGAAGGGTATTTAACCTGCGGCACTACAGCAGCCCCCCCCCCCCTTTCCTCCCGGATGTTCCCCCATAGGCTGTCTACAGGGTGGCCCAAAAAAAGCCTTTAGTCAGACATCGCGCCAGGCAGCGGGGATAGT
Source organism: Steinernema carpocapsae (assembly GCA_000757645.3). NCBI lineage: Eukaryota > Metazoa > Nematoda > Chromadorea > Rhabditida > Steinernematidae > Steinernema > Steinernema carpocapsae. The sequence goes on from AZBU02000007.1 coordinate 763,715, forward strand.
AGGCTCGAGGCGGCCCGATCCTAGCAAATGTATGGAACACTCTAAAAGTGCAAATGGGCCACATGCACATTGATTCTGAAGCAACTGTCTGACCGAACCACGCAGATTGGGGTAGTCAAAATGAGGTGTCTCTCAAGACTCTGAGCGCTCTATACAGACAGTAGACAACTTATGGGGGACGTCCGGGAAGGGGGGGGGTACAGGGTGGCCCAAAAAACCTAGACCAAACAAGGGGATGGAGGCATGCCTGAAAATCGCGGAACGACCGGTCGGTTTCGCGTCATTTGTTAACGAAACCGACCGATCGTTCCAGGCGAGTGGGCTTGAAATGACTCCGCTCCTCGATTTCCAGACACGCCTCCATCCCCTTGTTTGGTCCAGGTTTTTTTTGGCCACCCTGTATTACCGAACCCGCATCGAGTGGTGCGAGAGATTAGAGCGTCACCACGCACTAATTTGAACTGAAAATGACACTAGAGGTTGCCTTTTGATGTCTCATATTGTGAAAACGTGTCCAGACATGCAGTGTCTAGACAGCAGCCTGTACAGGGCGTCTCCCAAAAAAAAGGTGTGGCCAGACACCCTCGGCCGACCGAACCGCTGTCCAGACTGAAGAGCCCCATTCCTAGGGAACGCAGGCGACCGGTCGGTTTCACGTTATTTGTTAGCGAAACTAACCATTCTTTCCTCGCGAATGAGCTTGAAATGACTCTGCTTTATCTGTCCAGTGAACGGCGAGTCGGAGCTGTCTGGCCAGACCTTTTTTTGAGACACCCTGTAAAAGCTCTCTCACTCTTATTTCAGCCGTGGGCACCACTTCGAGTTGGTCGGCCTTCGTGGATTCTTCTCGCGTTTGTCATCTGTGAGTTTCGTTACCTGCACGCATAATTTTGGTGAATTAAGGAGCGGTCTTGGAACGATTTGAAGCGCAAAAATTTATTCGATTGGATGCCTTTTTGCAGTGTTGGTGTTTTGTCGTTTTGTGAGGGGGAAATGGCTTCGAAAGAGGGCGTTTTGGAATCATTTTGGGCTTTAATTGGCGCTGATCTATGAAATTGCTTATGTTTGCTCGAAGATAGGGTTGCTGGAACTGAATTTGTGGTTATTTTTGAATTTGAGAAAACTGGCTTTAAAATTAAGTATTTTCGGATCCATTTTTGCTGAAAATTAGTACGATTGTTCATTGGAAACTGCACGAAATCCTGATGGAGCCGAGTTTTGCATCTTGTAGGTAAAGCGAAAATGTGCCAAAATTCGGATCAATTTTGTAGGATTTTACAGGTTTTTACACAAGTAAGTTGTCCTATTTTCGATGGTCTCAGTGCTTGATGGTTTTCATGATTTTGGAGCGATTTGAAGCGCAAAAATTTATTCAATTCAATGCCTTTTTGGCAGCGTTTTAATGAGAGTCGGTTTTTGCGCCCTATTGGTAAGTGAAAATGGCTGCGGAAGAGAGGAATTTTGGACTATTTTATGACCCAAATTTTCGAGATTTTGTTGCTAAATTTTGACCATTTTTCAGCGGCTTTTTGGCGTTCTTTCTGCAGACTTTGGGCTCAAAATTGGCATGATTCCTGACACGAAGACACTCTTTTCTGGGCAGTTTTGGGAGGTGAAAATGACTGCAGAACAGAAGAATTTCAGAGACCTCTTTGCGACCTCGACTTTTCGTCATTTTCAGCATGAATTTCGCGTTTTTGGAGTCATTTTGTCACCTAGAATTTTCGCCATCCTAGATGCCTTTTAGGCTTCAGTTTGAGGGGGAAAGTGAAATTTTGCAACTTCTAAAAATGGGTTTATTTTGGGTCTGACGGGAGCGCGAATTTTGCCAATTTTTTCATCCAAAATTGGACGCCTTTGGGAAGCGAAAATGGCCCAAAACCCAATTTTTGGACCCATTTTTGACCTCGAATTAGCAGCATTTCAAGACGAACTTTTGGCTATTTTGCAACGGCTTGTCGACCTCTATTGTGCTGATTTTCAGCAGAAAATCGGTGTATTTGCTGTCTTTTCAGGCTTGTATTTAAGAAACATGGAAATTTTGAACGCGACTGATTTTTGGACCCAATTATTGGATGCGTGTTTAACGCGTTTTTGGGCTTCTTTCACCCTGATTTCTCTCACCTCTTCCCATTTCCAGAACACCGAGCGCGTTCATCGTCGTCGCTTGATGACGCCCCCGCATCCGCGAAATGTCCCAAAGGACATCAAACACCTGGAGGATTCCAAGAACGGAGAAATCGCCGTGTCGCTGAAGCTGACGGATGAGTGCCGAGAAGCCATGGAAGCGGCCATGGAAAGCAATCTCCCCATCAGGTATCCAGTCGTGGAGATGTGAGTTTAGCTTATTTTGACGTTCAAATAACGAAAACCGATTTTAGGAGATTGCGATCTTCATCGGGACGAAGACCGACGGGATTCTGCGTTTTTCGCTGACGCCACAACACGTCGACGGCTCTGCGGCCGTAGCGATCGACGGAATTTCGCAGAAATGCCGCGTCACGGAGGTCAAGAAGAAGTTCCAGGTGCAGGCGACCGACAGATCGTTCCAGGACGTTCGCAGGAAGTCCGTCAGGCTCGCCGAAGCCGTCAAGCAAACCAAGTCCAACAATTCCGAAGAGTAAGTGCCAGCTTTTTTGCCCTAAATTCCTAATTTTGGTCATTTTCAGGCTTCAGAAAGCCGTGGCCGCGAGGCGAAGCCTTCGAAACTCCCGAGAAGCCGCCGAGAAGGTTTCAGAGAAGCCGAAGATGCCTGAAAAGGCGCCAGAAGCGCCATTAAGGGAGCAGAAGCTCTACACCTGCATTAACACTCGAAAGCTGGCCACTCGGAAGACCGAACCGATCCCGTTGAGGGCGATTGTGCCTCCTGCTGGGCTGGGCTATCGAGCCAAGAGCCCTGAGGTGTTTTTTGGGCCCAGAGTCAGCGCTGCTAGCAAGCCCCAGCCGCCTGAGCCTTCAAAAATTGGTAAGAATGGCTTGATTTAGCGTTTCCTAAGCTGTTTTTGATATTTAGAGCAACCTGATGTGGTCCACTCGGCGTTGATGATCAAAATGATCGAATACACGAAGGACACGAGCCGTCGAGGCCCTCCCAAAGCGCCTCTACTGCCGCTGCCGAGCTCAAGTGGCCTAGGAAACAATGTCAACACGCCTGTGAAGCCTAACGACGACATGAAGCGGAGGCGAGAGCTGGAAGACCGTTTGCCGCAGGCTTCTTCCAGGCGGGACCGACGACGAAGCCCTGAACGCGGACGTGGCGGTCGCTACGCTCAACCGACGTGGTCCTCTGGCAAAAACGACCATCGCGTAGAAATGTCGCCTCCGAGGAAACGTCGGAGGATGTGCAAATCTCCTCTGAGGTCGCGATCTCCTCTCCGTGACCATAGGAGATCGTCCCACGATCGTCCGTCAGCCGATCGATCCCACGTTTATGGCGCTCTGGAGGACGTGAAGAAGGATTTCAAGAGTGGCAACAGCTCCGTGGAACGCTGTTCTACGCTACGTAACTCGAAGCCACCTCGATCTCCGCGCCGCACGCGTTCGCCTCTGCGCTCTTCGCGAGGCCATGAAGAGGAGCCCAAGTTTTTGAAGAAGCTGATCAAACAGGAGCCGTCGTCGCCTATTAAAGCTCCCGCACGAAGCACGGAGGCTCCTGTGGCCAAGAAGGACCAGGCGAAGCCGCATCCAAGCATGAAGGCCGAAGATCTAGGATTGAGAGAAGACGGCGAGCTGTCCGGGTCTGAAACCCAATCGAGGACGTCGACGACGACGGCGGCTTCGACGGTGAATTGGGACGAGGAGATCGCGAAGCTGTCCGGGCCGGAAGTCATGGATGTGCTGGTCGGGTCCTGCCTGCCTCGTCTTATTAACGGATTCGAGTTTCGCGTCCAAGGGGAGGAGAAGTGGCAGCCTGCGGCGAATTTCCCAGCGGAGCGGAATAAGGGTGAGTGACTTTTGGGGGTGGTTTTGGTTCTGGAAATCTGGGTTTGCATGGGAGAGGTTTTGAGGCGAAAAATGAGTCAAATTGGTGAATTTTTGGGTGGAAAACAGTGGCTGTTGATTGAGCGCTTTTTCCTAAAAAAAACTTCATTTTAGCTGAGTTTTGGCTTTTGGCAACTTTTGGGTCAAAAACAGCTCTCATTTTTGCCACAATTTAGGCTTGAAATTTCTTAGGCAGCGTGTTTCTAGGTAGCGTAATTTCAGCCGCAACGAAACCCAAGAATGACGAAAAAGCACCCAAGCCGACGACCAAGGAGCCGCAACACGTAAGCCTAATTTCCGTTTCGACGCTATTTTCGTATGATTGACAGGTAGACCCGGACGAATACCAGAAACTGCGTGAGAAGATGGAGAAGCTGCAAAGGGAGTTCTTCGAATTGAAGTCGAAACTGGACCAAGTTCCGGGAAATGCGCCGCCACAGAGAGGAGCGCGATAATTAGGGTCTGTACATATTAATTCTTGTATCATCGGGGATATTTATTGAGCAAAAAACGAAGCATTTTTTAGTCGTGGATGTAGAAGCGGGCGTGGTTTTGGCCGTTTGAGGATTTTTGGGTTGATGCCTTTATGATGGGGGTCATGGTGATCGTGTCTGGGATTAGAGGCACCTCGGTGTCCTCTGGCATGGCTGCCTCGGTTCCTAGGATCTCTGGGATTTTGACAGCTTCAGGAATCGATCCTGACTGTTCTGAATGAAGTTCTACGGGTACAGGAGCTTTCTTCGGTGCATGCGCAGCCTCGGGAATCGATTCTGAGGCGGAGGGTTCTGGCTCAGGGGGGAGTTTTACTGAGTCAGGCGCTTCTTTCGGCGCAGGCAGTTCTACTGGTTCAGGCGCTTCCTTCGGTGCAGGCGTCTCAGCGGCCTCGACCGGTTTGAGGACCTTTTCGTCTGGCATTTTCTCCTCGTCAGTCTCGTCTGTGATTGCAGGTGACGATTCCACCCCGGCGGCAGACGACGGCCGCTCTTTAATGTCGTCAAAAGGAGACGCGACGGGTTTGGTCACTTCAGACGAGCCGCTAGACGACGCAGCCTTGTTGAGCTTGTCTAGTTCGGACGTAGCGGACATGAAGCTGTCGATTTCGGTGTCTAAAGTGGGAGAGGACAGGTGTGATGGAGCGTCTAGATACCCACACCAGACACGACAGACTGCGAGACACTTCAAGGCATTTTTAGACGTCAGAGGGTTACGGTAGTTTTGCGGCAGGAACAGACAGATTCAACATGTTCGTTTGTTAGTCAGGTCATTACTGCCAGGTCGCTTAACTAAAGGTTTGCGGTATGAACAACGTAGCAGTCTTTAAATTTTTGTTTACCAGTTTACCATAACATCAGCCTCACAATAGACTGTGAGACGCTTGAAGGTGTTTTAGTCGTTAGAATGTTACGGCAATCTCTTGGCAGGACTCGAGCGAGAAAACGTCAATTTGCTAGTTAGATCTTTCTTATGAGCTCGCTAAACGGAAGGCCAGAGGTCGATGCCTTCAGCACGTCATAGCACTCCCGTAAACACTCGTTTGTTAGGCAGATCACCCAGTCGCCACACATCACGGTTCGATATATCCCTGCTGCGGTATACATTTTTTCGTTACAATATTTTTGTTGTTTGTTTTTTAGGATTTTAGCTCGTCTTTCTGTCATACCACTTCAATCATGTCATGACACACCATAATTCTTACAACGTTTTAATCTGTACACAGCACTCAAATTAAAAGCCACATATTAGAAAGCGAGCAAAAATGTCACACAGCACACAAAAATCACGCTTTGTAGTTACCAGAAGGAAGCTCCGTCTCGGTTTTCTTCTCGATGGGGCCCTCGGGAGGATCCTCAGGAGGCATTTTGGGCTCTAAAACAGGCATAAAAACGCTTAAAAATAGGGTTAATAAAGCCAATTCACACCAGTAGGGGCAGATATGCTTTCAGAGGTCATTCCAGAAGTCATGCCTGATCGACTGCTACCGTATTTGCTGGGACCGTTTTTAAACACCGCTTGAATAGGTTGAGGGTTCCAGGCGCTGTATGCAGGCTCGTAGCCATTCACCGGGTCGCTCTAAAATGGATTTTACGAGTTGAACAAATACAGATTTTTTTAAAGGTTAAAACAGAAGAAATAACAGAATTTTAAGGGTTAGAAGAGGAGGCAGTTAGCGACGAATGTAATTGCTATCGTATACTTCGATGGGGTGCAAGATGTGGCTTGGACGGGCGACTGGGTAGGTACGGTAGACGGTCTGGCTAATTGTGCGACGGTAGCCGGGAGGTGGGCCCGGGTAGTGCAGGTCTGAAAAGAACGGTGTAAACCGTTTCAAAAAATTGAGTTTTGAAGGTGGGATCGAACCTGTAACCTTGCTTAATGCGATTCAAAAACCGCTATCTGACATTAAGTTGTCAGATCACTACAGGTTAGGTGTTAATTTCTGGGTGTTCCCCTTACATTTTTATTGTTTTTCAGGCGCTTTTCGACGATTTTTGTCTGAAAAACCGATCCTAAAAGGTCTAAAACAGCTCAAAACTTTGCGGTTTGAACGCGGGTTCGAACACGTAACCTTGCTTAATACGACTCAAAAAGCGAGTTCTAACAGAATGCTGCTAGATTTCACTTTCTGAGTCACCCACAGGTTCGATTCCCACGAAAGGCTTGACTTTTCGAATTTGTGATCCAAAGAGACCTACCAATAGGAGTCAGAGACTTCGTGTCCACATGTACAGGCACAGGCTTCTCGTACCAAATGACCCGCGACCCAGCTGGGAGCGATCCACCGGCAATTATCGGAGACTGAACTGGACTATAGACAGGTGCAGGATAGCTTGGGTAGGTCGGGTAGCCAGTAGGCCATAATAGCCATAGCCTCCGCCACAGCAAAAGGGCCAACTGTTCCAGAATAGAGCACTAGCGCACGGGAGGATTAGGGCCAAGAGGAGTAGACGCATGTCTGAAAACCGGCATAAAACTTGTGCAAAAAAATTGGAATTAACGACAATTTTTTTAGTCTTGGAAAATTGGAAAACTTCAAAATTCAGTTTACCAAATTTCGAAATTAAAAAAGTTCGAACATTTTTAAAAACTAATTTTTTGAAACATTTCAACGTTTTTTTTTGGGAAATTCCTAAAGCTAATTGTCAATTTTTTAAATGTAAAAATTAAAATTTTTTTGAAGTTTTAAAATAACTTAAAAATAATAAAAAATTAAACTTAATTTTTTATGAATTAAATTTTTTAGTTGATTAGAAAATTATGAAAATTGAGCAATTCCTTATGTTTTTCGACCCTTAAATTCTTCCCTTTTTATTAAATTCTTTTTTGGAGTAAAATTTTTTAGCGTTTTTGATTCAAGATTTTGAAGTACGCTAAATAAGCAAGCCTATGAGCGACCTTGCCCAAAGCCTAAATACCCCCCGAATGACGTCTCCTCCGAGAACGACAGATGAAAATGTTTATCGCGCCTGATTGGGGTATTAGCTAAGCACGGAAACTTGTTTGGCGGGTGTAACACACACCCCGTATAGCCCCGCAAGTTAACCTGTTCATCACCCCTAACTTAGAATATTAATCGCCTCCAGGTGACCGATTACCCTCGCCGCAAATCGCGTTCAACTGCACCAAATTCTTGTCAAAAAACCGGAAAAGATTTCATAAAAACAAATTTTTTGCACTGCCTAAAAAGGGGCGTTTCAAGGTTGGAGAGCAAAAACTGTGTGGTCCACGTTGACCCAAGGCAAAGTGACTCGTGCGGGTGTGTTCAGAAAAGCGGAGAATGGGTTTAAAAGGTCGTTTGCTGTCACATGCACAGCGCGTAGGCAAAAATTACGGTTCACGTAATCAGGCGAGCGCGCCGTTGACTTAAATTGATCGACGACGGGGAAAGGGTTCAAAACTGGCAAGTGCAGGCTAGGGAGAAAGTGAATTGTGTTACAAAAATGAGAATTTGAGAGGGGGTTGTTACGTAGTCACAATAGGAGGTGTAATGACGTTTAATGGGTGTTTCAAAGGAAGTGGGTTTTAGAAAACTTGAGTCTGGGGTTGTAAATAAGGATAGGAAGTTATTAAACTCATTTAAGTAATATTGGAGAAGGTTAGTCGAGTACAGCTTAATGATACAATGAATGATGACCCTAATTGATTCTGCGGCAAAATATGTCCACTAAGAATTCTCTGGAAATCATTGAGAAGCATACTAAGACTAAAACGTCGACCAACTAACAAGGAAACGGCAAGTTAGTTCCAAAAGTTGAGTAACGCTGTATAATCAGTTTTTGTCCTAATGCACTCTTATCCGAGAAAAACGCGTGTCTAGAACGCAATGTAGACAGAACCAAATCCGCCGTTTCAGACAACTGGTTTGACGGCTTGTTCCGTTTGTGACCAACAACCATAGTTTTGAGTTGGACGTTAAAAATAGGTTTTCCAGCCTTAGGAGATGATTCCGCGTCTATTAGTACCAATTTTGGCGAAAGCTGAAAACTGGTGAAAACTCCGGATGGATCAAAACTCCGGATCATCACCAATTAACGCGGAATCATTTCCTAAGACCAAAAAACCTATTTTCAACGTCCAACTCAAAAATTTCGTGCCTAAAATGCGTACTTTGTCATATCCCAAACACAACCGCTCACCGAAAGGCCGTTGAGCACAAATGGAATACGCTGTCGATCCAGTTGTTTGAAACGGCGGATTTGGTGTTTGACAGGCTGTCTACATTCTAGACTTTCTAGACACGCGTTTTTCTCGGATAAGAGTGCATTAGAGGAAAGACTAATTTGACAGCGTTGTTCAGCGCGAGCTTTCGATTGAGCCAATGACTACTATCAACTTTTGGAAAAGACTTTTGTACTTCCCTTCTTTGTTAAAAAAGCTAGTTGAAAAATTCAATTGTCCAGCTGCCTGGCCACGTATTTCACCTGGGTTTAAGCTTTAAAGCTATTTGTTATTTTTAGCTCAAATTTGCAGCCTGTTTCACCGTCAAAGTGTCAAATTTCGCACTTTCTCACCTCCATCCATCATCTTAACGACTCAACTGTTATTGTTTTTCAATAGCAGAAATTTTTATTACACATTATACGACGTTCTTATTTACAGTTACAAGTATATATGCAATTCTGACCCGATAAAGCTATTTTCGTTGTTCTTACGTTTGCAACCCTGAAATGTCAAATCTCCAATCTCAATCTTCCTCCTACACTTGAAATCCTTCGTTCGAATATCCACTGTTCTTTTGGTCCTCTCTGGGTGTTTCATTGATTGTCGAGAACCCAGTGAAGTCGAATTTCTTCCAGTCTGGTTTTGAATCGACTGGAGTTATCAGACATTGGTCTGAGGCTATGGAATTCGAGTGGTTGAGGGTGGAGACTCCGCTGTCTTGGCTGTATTGGGCTGATGCTTTGAAGGGCTTTTGAGGAATTTCTGGGTCGGGTGGTGGCATCAGTTGGTTCTGAAAACAGTAATTGTTGAAAATGCTTAAAAGTGATATTTTCAGGTTGTTATAAAGCTTAACCTTGAGCTCACAAGGTTTTTTAGCGCAAAGCCTGCGGTGAGAATATTAACTGTTTTTTGCTAAACCTACCGTATCCAACGCATCCCTAACATTGTAATAATCCTTCTGGGAGTCAAGCTTCAGATAAGAATACTCGTCAGTGATGTCCTCAAGCTGAGACGCCAATTTCTGCCTAATCGTTGAAAACTCAGGTCGTTTGCTAGGGTCAGCCTTCCAGCACTGCATCATAACGTTGTAGCTAAAAACAAGGAACTTAAAATTGCAAAAAAGCTATGAAATCTTACAAATTATCAGGACAGTTATCAGGCTGTTCCATACGTTGTCCAGACTCCAGATACGAGTGCATATCATCAGGCTGGATACAGGGATAAGGACATCCTCCCAAGGTGATAATCTCGAACATGAGAACTCCAAAAGACCACACATCAGATTTGCTAGTGAATTCGTAGTCTCGGATAGCTTCTGGAGACATCCACTTGATAGGGAGACGACCTCCCTGGCTGATGTAGTTAGCGCTGTCAGCGTAGATAAACCTGCACAGGCCGAAATCTCCAATTTTACAGTAGTTCTTGTCGTGGACAAGGACGTTGCGTGCGGCGACGTCTCTGTGGACGTATTTTTTCTGCGCGAGGTAGTCCAAACCGTAGCTGATTTGGACAGCGAACATGAGGAGCTGTTTGAGGGTGATCACCATGTCCAGCTCGTAGTTGGTTTCCTCTGGGTTTGTGTAGTCGACGCCCACTTTGTCGAGCTGGAAAAGGTGATATATAAGCTGCCAGAATGAAAAAGTTAATTTTAGCTAGCTTGAGGAAATAGTATGATTCTGACAACAGCGTCAAGTTCGGCTTTGTGGTTTAGTGCTAACGTCCTGAGCTATGACACAAAAGGTCACGGGTTCGAATCCGACGACCATCTTTTCAAAACTTTTTTTTTGTTTTAACAAGTTCTAAGAAAAAACCCACCCTGAGCATATATTCACACCTCTCCCTGAGATAGTGTAACAAGTCCCCATCGCTACAGTATTCCACAACCAGACAATAAGGCTCAGATTCGGTCACACAGGCCAGCATGTTGACCAGACGCTCGTGATAACCTAGATTCTTCATAAGCGCAATTTCACGTAGAAATTCGGATTTGGATAAGTCGTCGGCGTATTCTAAATATGCATGCTTAAAAAGACAACTTAGGATTACAGTACCTGGAAGCATCTTTACAGCAACATCGCAATTCTCTGTCCTCATAAGACTGACACCGAGAGCTGACTGAGCGTCTTTGTGAGCTTTAGCCTTGCCTATGAGTTTCCCAAGGAAAACTGAGCCAAAAGCGCCTGATCCGAGTTTCTTTTCTTCGTAGATAATGAGATTTCGACGCTCGATCTCCCATATGTCTTGCTTCTTAGGGAAGTCTGTATATCTATCCTCCTGTTCACGCTTCATAGTCTTTAAATGGAACTCCATTTGACGCTTTTCGCGTCGAGACCGGAATGTACAGTAGCTCAAGATGGCAATGAGGCCTATAAGAAGAAGCAGACCAGCTACTCCAAGACCCACATACAGGCCAACATTAGGCTTAATGTAGTCTGAAAATCATTCTTTGTACAGTTAAAAATTCAAGCTTTAAACTGACCCTTGGACAGGAACTCAAAGCCGTTAGACTTAGGACGGTTAGGCCTAGGCAAGCCTAAAACTACAGGCAAAGCTGTATTTTGAACGTCCACCACGCTACAGATGACGATTCCGTAGAGTTGATTTAAGCGGATTCCTTTGACAATAAAATACTCCGACGAATTCTGCAATTTTTGAGGTTCTTTCAAGCTTTAAAGGTTCAAGCTTACCTCACAAGTCCCATCCGGCCTCAAAGTAGAATGACAGCTGTTTACTTGTCCAATTGTGTTTGTCATATTGACTCCAAAAGCCGATGGCTGCAATAAAAACGTCTGTTAAGTCGTGGACATAGCTTGGGCAAAGGATAGATTTAGAGAGGAACTAAGATTTGATTTAAATTGGTATTGGTCGCCCGTTCAGGTGAGGCTGTTTTAAGGGGTCCTAAGGTGAATTTTGACTGAACGAACGACTCTTACCATTCGAATTAGGGCGAGAAGTGTTGTCAAGAGAGCCGTCTCTAGCTGGAACAATACGTTAGAAAAAACGTTTTTTTTCGGTTTAACAATTGAAAAAATGAAGATTTTTCAGTCGCGAAGAATTTTCCTTGAAAAGTTTAAAATCCCATGTATTGAATAAAGGAGAACGATCAAGACGTGTCCGTTCGTTCGTCCGTCACGAAATTCGAAATTTCCAGACGCGAGTTGCCTGATTGAGCGAATGCAGGTTACGGTAGCGGAGCTATTTGCGTTTGCGCGCGTTTCGTTGTCGCCGCGAACCGGTCGGTTTTGCAACCGCGTCGGCGCCTAAATTAGTGCCGCAAACGCCAAATTGGCCATAGTTGTGGGTATTTTTGGGCTTAATGCAAGAAGGCTCAATCAGGCAAGCCGCCCAAAAATACCCACAACTGTGGCCAATTTGGCGTTTGCGGCACGCGGTTGCAAAACCGACCGGTTCGCGGCAACAACGAAACGTCGTCGCCTCGACTTTCGTGGTTTCGCTCCATGTTGCGCGGCAGTGGAAGAGCAACGGTGAAAACTGTGAAGCATGAAATGCGTTTTTGGTGGAATTCGAAAAGGAGATGTCTTTTGGGCTAGGAATCGCTTAAACGGGACACGTAGCGCCGAGGCTGTGGCAAAACATAAATCTGTGAGGCGCAATGGGCCAAACAACGCTAATTTAAAGAATACTGTCGCGCAATAGCTCGGCCCCGTTAATAAAAAATAAGTCAGAAAGTTTTTTTAATTTGAAAATTAAATTGCAAGTTATGGAAACAACTTTGAATAGCCAAAAAACAAGTTTCCCTTTATTTTTGATGGTCAAAAACCTTAAAATTACGCTTAAAAACAAAATGTTGAATATTTAAAAATTCCTACCTGCGCTTCATTATCCCAACGCACAGCTTCTCCAAACACTCCCTTATAGTAAAGCGTCTTTTCATCGTGCCTTAAAGCGAAAGGCGACGGAACCCAAGAGATGTTGACGGTGAGATTCGAATTCAGATTGATATCCTTATCCAAAATGTCAAATTTGATTTTGTCCGCCATGTTTCCACATTGAGGAGCCTGATGAATCTTGGGAGGAATGCAGCCACTGTCCTTCACAGTCGTGCAGTCTAAAAAGTGCCACTTAAGAATTAGGCGTAACAAATTTAAGATCTTACTGATATTGAACTGCTGAAGAGCAGGGCTAGGAGGTGAGTAGTTAGGACTGTCTGTTCCACATCGCTTTGAGGACATTCCTCCCATGTAGTAAAGGATTCTGCAGTCTTGGTACATGCGCTTCGATCCTACCTTGGCGATGAGAGTGTTGCCTGGCCCCTTTTCAAAATCAGGGTTAGGATAAACTTGGCTTAGGTCAGCCTTGACGCACTGAACCTGGTGCCACATGGGTTCAAGGCTGATGTCGCTTTGTCCAAGAGGCCATTCTAAAAACGTTAATATTAGCTCATCTTCCTTTTTAAAATTTTTCAAGTTACATGAATTTTCCCATTTTGTGTAATAAATTAAGAATACGGTAAATGTTAAACTTACGTGCAGGCTCGTACTCGAAAGTGATGACCACAGTGCCATTAGACCCATCATCAGGAAACGGTTTATTCTAAAATTTCAGCCATTTTTAAGCCAATTTTTGGTCTAATCTTACGTAAAGAACAAGGCTCTTGAGTGACATCTTAGAATCGAAGATGACCTGAGGTGCAGGGAGCACATGGTCGGTAAAAGACCCAACAGCGTCAGCCTTAATGGGAGCTATTCTTATAGTTTTTTCAGCACAGAAATCAAGGTGCTTGGAGACGTTGTAGTTCTTGATAAACGTTTCAGTGACGACCAATTGATCCTTGACGTCCCAATGCCCATTATGAGTCTTCAGCTGAACCACGTAGATAACAGCGTCAGGGACTGTAGTCCAAGAGATATTGTAGTTTTGGTCAAAAGTTCGGTTTTCTAGGATATTCAGTTGACGCTTCTCCCAATTGATGTCTTCCTGTGCGAGGTCTTTGCAGTTCTTCCAACAGGTTTGGTCCTTGTCACACAGGTTTGGATTTTCGTAGAGCTTGCATTGCTGTGAGCAGTCAGAGATGGGCTTCTAAATTGGAAAAAATTAGTCCAAAATGGTAAAATTTAAAAAATGGCGTCAGCATCAATTCTGCCAAGGCTCGCAAATGCACTTTAAGGCGAGAAATTCGCATGTCTAGAATGATTTCAAGACATCCCTTCAGACAACAGAAGCGCCGTTTGAGACAGCTGGAATAGTTGAACGCTACATTCCTACTCGACAGCGGTCGTGGTTGCCATAATGGAAACCGCGCATTTGCAGCGCCACTCAAAATTAAGCGCTCAAACACGTTTTTTAGTCTTAGCAAGTAATTCCGAATCGATTTATACGCATTCCAACAACTGTTTAGAAAATCTTTTGTGTTTCAAAATTTGCTGAATGGGTAACATTTGAAGACAAATTGTTTGTTGAGGCTAGAAAAGTAATTTCAACATTTGATTCAAAGATTTAACGCTGAAAAATGCGCGTTTTAAGTAATGAAAATTTTAAAATATGAATTTGAAGTTTAAAAATTTACATGTTAAATATAATTTCAACCGAGCATCACCAAAAAAGCAATGAAAAAACAGCTTATAAAATTGTAAGTAAGCAAATTATAAAAGACTTCAAAAACGACAAACTAAAAAAACGTAACTTTAGCATTTTATTGAAAATATGACGCTTTCTTCAAAGATACAACGCTTAACGACAATTTTAAAAACTTAAAAAATTTACTTAAACAAAACTTTATAAAATTTAGATAAACTACGCACAAAGTTGAGTAAACATAAGAATAAATTGAATTTGAGAACGACACCCAGGAGGACATCCGATTTCTGCAAAAAAAAGGATTTAAACGCGAAAAAAATTATATAAAAAAATGGTTAGCTAATTCCAGACATGAAATCAAAAAACATTTTTAGAATTCGGTTTAGATAAAACATGCGCTTTTACTAAAATTCTATACTGAAAAGCGAGCCCGAAGGGGTACGCGTGCGTACGTACGTGCGTGTGACGTGTGCACCTCGCAGCATCGCAGCATTCGGAGGGAGCGGGTGAATTGGGGAGCGGTTGTGTCTCGGGAGCTGTCTGGAATATTCTGAGCGAGACTGGAGAGGGGAGCGGTCGTGTCTGGGGAGTTGTCTGAAGCTGAAACTCATTTTCAGACGCGAACGCTTCGTCAGTTCAGGTGGATCGTCGGTCGCGTGTGGTCGTGTCGTCGTCACCTTTAGCGTTCGCTTATTCAGAGTTCGGTATGCAGCGTGGTTCGTTTGGTGTTGAAAGTTTTGAAGTTTTGACGAGAAAGATCCTCATGGAGGAGGAGCAAGTCCTGCTTCGGCAGGCACCACAGAAATCCTGCTTCGGCAGGCGCCACAGAAAGTCCTGCTTCGGCAGGCGCCACAGAAAGTCCTGCTTCGGCAGGCGCCACAGAAAGTCCTGCTTCGGCAGGCGCCACAGAAAGTCCTGCTTCGGCAGGCATTAAAAATGAGGCTAAAACAAGTCCCGAATCTACTGCTCTAAAGGCGAACAATGTCAAGTTGTTCAGCAGTCTTTGAGCCTTGAATCAGGTTGTAATAATTCAAATCTAACTGCGACGTGCGTTGGAAACGAGAATTTAAATTTGGATACCGCTGGACCGTTGTTTCCACTACAGCTTCTTTCGTTACAAACAACCTGCGTTCCTCGCGAAACGATCGAAACGCTCGAAATCGTTTGAAGCGATTAAATGAGACTCCTGAGGAAGCGGAAGAAAGGAAGAAGAGACGACGAGAGAACGATCGTGCCCGTAAAGAAATTTAAGCACTCTGCCGCATAAAGCTCTAAAGCTCTAGCCGAAGAGCGGCCGATAGGCCATAGGCCGCGATGAGGCTAGTATTTAAAATTCAATAATTCGGGCATTTGGGTAACAGACAGTTGGGTAACAGACAGTTGGGTAACAGACAGTTGGGTAACAGACAGTTGGGTAACAGACAAACAGACATTTGGGTAACAGACAGACAGACAGTTGGGTAACAGACAGTTGGGTAACAGACAGTTGGGTAACAGACAGTTGGGTAACAGACAGTTGGGTAACCGACAGTTGGGTAACAGACAGTTGGGTAACAGACAGTTGGGCAACAGACAGTTGGGTAACAGACAGTTGGGTAACAGACAGTTGGGTAACAGACAGTTGGGTAACAGACAGTTGGGTAAGGGTAACAGACAGTTGGGTAACAGACAGTTGGGTAACAGGATTGCGCGAACATTGAACAATGAAGCCTGTCTACATAGTCAGTAATGCTTGCTGTCGCGCCTTCGGCGTTCCCCAAAAACCATAAAACCATAATAAAAATGTTCAAGTCTAAGCCTAAGATGCTCCAGGAGGTCAGCCCCAGCCTACTATTCTCACTGTTTGGAAGAGGCCGCTTTGGGCCTACTATACCCGCTGTCTGAAAAAATGGTCGCAATGTTCGCGCAATTCTGTTACTCAAATGTCGGTTACCCAAATATTTGTTACCCAAGAGTCTGGTCGCGAAATTAATAAGTACAAACAAAGAATGAACCAAACTTAGAAGAGCAGAGAAATTAGTTTGCGCAGAAAAAAAATTTTAACGTTGAAATTTTATATTAAAAAATGGTAAGCTGACAAAATCAAAGTCAGTAAAATCAGTAAGATTAGCAAAATCAAAAAATTTTCTTGAAATTTAATTAAATCTAAAAAGGCTTGGCTTAAAAAGAAGCAAACCAGTGCAAAAGATTTAAAAAGCAGTTTTCAGTTTCATTTAATATTTTTAATGTTAATTTTAATTTTCGAAATTGATTTTTAATATAAGATAAACTACGGTTAAAGTTGACCGCCCAGTTTGTGCAAAAAGAAAACACAATTTCACCGTTTTTTGACCATCACAGAACGCGCTCATTTCTGGAGCGGCCGCATCACTCCGTTTTCATTGTAGCCGAACGCGATTGCACAGGGCACTAGCGTCAGGAAGACTGGTAAATTTTTCCTTTTTTCCTTATCCGAACTTTGCCATATTGTGCAGCCCTGAAACCGTCTCTCGTCATTCTGACGTTAGAATCGTGATTAGCGCCTTTTAAATCCCCATGCCCCAGAAATCAGCGCGATCCGCGATCCGTGCACTCAAAAAACGACGAAAAATGCGATGTCTGTGTCCCTTGAGACAAAGCGAGCAAAAAACACAAAAAAGCAGTTTGAGCGTTGAAATGTTTAAAAAACAAATAGCTTGTCAAAACTCGTCATAAGATTTTTCATCATAAGATCAAAAAAGCAGTCTTTCAATTTTATTCAATATTTTTTATTCGTTAATTGACTTTCAAAATTTTAAATTTATTAGTGGGCCGTTCTAAAAATTATTTGTCTTTGGAGAGACACCTAAAACCAACAAAATCTTATCCTTCCCAAAAACCAGTTTTTCCTTGTTCCTCTACTCTCCGAAAAACGATGACTCACCGCTTCTCCCGCCACACAACCAGCCACACATCTGAGGAAGCACCGGTTTGTATCGCTAATTTGGTCTTCGGCTTTAGATTCCTGAGCGCTGGTCGCTCCTACCCACACAAGAGCGACTAATAAAAGTAGACTTCTCATAAATAAGATATTTTCTAGATCACCGCATGGGCGAACCAAATATGAATCTGAAAATTGACCTTAAATAAACATAGCTAAGAAGTTATAAACAAATGATTACACATGCGTACGGGGTCTGTAAATATGAAAAATGGACAAATCACAAGGTTTATGATGTTATGTTGACCCTTTGCGAAAACATAACTACGCGGGCGAGCGAAAGAGGGCTGAAAACCTGGGGATGACGGCGATCGATCGGATTGTGAAAAGAGATACGAGAGGTCTGCGCGAACGTCGCCAGCCGGTCTCTTAGACCCATTCGGTGAGAGGGAGGGGCATTTTAGGCATTTCAGGTATGCAACTGACAGGTTTGGGACAAAGAGCGATGGTTAAGTTACATTTTGTTTTCATCTTCAGGAAGATGTTTTATGTGACTTTAAACGGTGATCAGGGAGATGGAAGATGAGATAAGGGTGATCGACGATCAGTGGCAAAAAAAAAACAACAAATGAGTAAACTAGATTAAACTAGATCAAAAGTCTATGGTAAGAGGACATTTTTCTGATTTTTGTGCTTTGGTAGTACGGTAGAAGAGAAGACCTCAAAATGCTAAACTAAAAATAAAAAACACAGTTTAAAAATTTAACTGCAATAATTAAATATTTTCGGCTTTGAAAGGCATCACGTTTCTACAACCAACAATTACGTCAATGAATCGTGTGCCAAACGGGTTTTGTCCAAAAACCAAACAAAAAGTTGATTTTGAATAAAGTTGTAGTTTAGAAAAAACGGAGATTAAAATAATGGCACTTGTTAGACTTCATCGTTTTACACATCTCACGTTATAAAGTACGCCCTATCAAACACGGGAAACACAGACATCGAAGCTCTTCAAATTTAAAAATTTATCGGCGAAAAACAGCCAAATCTACATTACTGACGCCCTCAAAAAATTGCTGAAAAAAATTTTATTTTGCAGAAAATAATAGAAATTTAACACTTAAACAGTCTAAAAATGGAAACCAAAAATGACCAAAAAATGACTTAAAAATCTAAGATTTCACTATTTTGATTGACAACATTGAGTTATCTACACTCGATTCAAAATTTTGCGACCCATTCCGGCAAAAATTCACCGTTTTCAGTTTACCTTATACATCAGCGTGAATGAATTAATTAAGCTTGCACCACCAGTTGAAGTTCGCGTTCGCCATGCAAAGAAGAAGCTTAAGATATTCGACTCAATTTAATATATTTAATAAAATTAAATACGAAAATTATCTTTTTTAACATTATGTGAACACTTAATATTACTACAAGGTGACCCAAAAAATACCTTCTGCGGAACCAGACTCGAGGGACGTGCCCGGTTGAGAGAGGGGCTGTCTGGAAGAAATCATTTTGCGGCGCCGCGAGCCGTAGGTTGGTCGCAAATTCAAGAGGGAACGCGAGCAGGTGGTCAAATCGTGTTTTTTCACGCAAAATAGCACAAATGATTTAATTTTACAATTTACAATTTATCTAATCAATGATTTACGCCGAAAAATTGCGGAATCGCGAAAAAAGCGCACTTTTTGAGATTTTGAGAAGGCGTGGACTAATGGCCGACCAGTCGCACGGCCTCTGGTGCGTCAAAATAATCTTTCTCAAACAGCTCCCTCTTCAGCGAGACACATTCCTCCTGTCTGTCCGCAGGGGGTATTTTTTGTGTCACCCGGTATATTCACCCAACGTAGATCTTCCAAGAGAATGCGAACCCTTCACTGAGTTTGCCACGCTGTGCGTCAAGTGAACATTTATATTTAAAAAATTTAATTTTGGAAATAAGTCAACAAATTTTAATTTGCTGACCGCATTACAAGACCAAAAGTGAAAAGTCCGTTTAGTTGTTAAGGAAATGTTCTGCGTTGCAAAATCATGGATGTAGGTATCGCCCATTACCACTCGACCTACTTGGACAGTTTTACTTAATTTTACTAATGCGAATAAACGTGCGGCTCAGAGGCGCACGGAAAGCGATGTTTTAACCCCAAAGTACAGCATATAAGAGCCACAAAGTGTAAGAATCAACCACAACCAAAACCATTCAGCGTTCAAAGGATCCACGTTCTACCTACCAAAAATTATGTCAAAAATGTTTAATTTTGATTAGGAATTCAAAGAAAAAGCAAGTAGTTGTTCAATGTCAATGACCAAAAAAGCTGTAAACCATCATAATGTTCAATCTAAATAACGCAGAATTTCTGCCCTTCAATAAACAAAAATTTAGTTTCAATTCAAAATCAGAAAATTCGCTTTTGACGACAAAAAAGCATTGAAAATGCTATAATTCTCATTGCAAAAATTATTTCACTTTTAGTGAATAATTTTAGTCTTCAGTTGTAGCGTCCCTACGGTATTAGCTCCACGTTCAATGCACCAACATTTATTAATTTCAAACCAAGTGACAAAAGTGATTGGATAACCAAATTCACGTTATGAAATACACCCTATCAAACAGTGGAAACAGAAACATCGTTGCTCTGTTGCTCTTCCGTAAAAATTCATAAGAAATAGAATCTCATGAAAACTCCCTCTAAAACTCGGACGCAAAAAACCAAGTTTGCACAAGTGTTTTCGAAGAAATTGTCATTCAATTGACTTAACCAACAATTGAGAAACACGTTCAAGCATTTAAAAATAATTTTAAAAACTAGATTTTGACCTTGCAAATTGTAAAACGTTCAGCTTCTCATTGCCGATAGCCAAAAATTAAATAATGTTCAATGATTTATTGTATTAATTAAAGGAGAACGATCAAACGAGCAAAATAATTCCTAAAACTCAAAACCTTTCCTAGTAAAGTGATATTGTTTCTATCAGAAAACATAGAAAACAAAACATCATTGATTGCAGTTTGTTTCCCACACATATTAGCGAATTCGTAATATTAAAGGGACACAGACATCGCATTTTTCGTCGTTTTTTGAGTGCACGGATCGCGCTCATTTCTAGGGTAGGGGAATTTTCAAAGGCGTTGATCATGATTCTAGCTTTATAATGGCAAGAAACGGCTTCAGGACTGCGCAATATGGCAAAGTTCGGATAAGGTGAAAAAGATTAGCGGTCCCGACTCGATTACCCTGTTCAAACCACAATCGGTTTCAATGAAAACGGAGTAATGTGGTCTTTGGTTGAATTTTTTGCGTTCATCTCGTTGTGGGAACGCGTTCAATGAGAAATCCACTCAAAGTCCTACAAGAAACTCACAATCGCAAAAAACGACAATTTTGACCGTCGAAAAATTGCAAATCAAAAATAGGACCACGCGCGAGCATTTATTATTTATTAGATACAAACCTTAATTTATCATATGCAAATGCATAAAAAAAATTTAAAACGACGAAAAACGTTGAGGTCGTTAAAGTCACACAGGCGAAAAAATTCTAAAATCGATTCAACTTCAAATGAAAAAGTTCTACCTAAGAAGTTCCATTAATAGAATGATTTTAGCATTTGAAGGCTCCACGTTCTACCAACCAAAAATTTCGCAAATAAATGCAAGTAAGATCTGAATTGAAACATGCTGCAAACAACTTCAAGGTTCATCAAAAATTAAAAAATTCCTTACAAAAAATTAATTTTAAAACAAGTAATTTCCTTTATAAAGGAGAACGATCCAGGCATGTCTGCCCGTCCTTCCGTCACGAACTCATGTCGCTCTCTGATTGGTGAGGGGCGGTGTACGGTAGTTTCCCAATTGTTGTTTGTCGCACTTTCGGGCGCAGCGAGCGACGACGCGGTGGTTTGAGCGCCAGTGGATGAGTCACGCAGAGAATTTTTAGGCAGCAAATGCGGATTCACAAAAGCGCTTGAGCTAAATTGGCTCTGTAACCAAAAATTTGCGTTAGCGAGGCGCGTAGCGCCGAGTGTGTCGCCAAATGATTATTGTGACTCGTTTTAAATTAAGGAATGAATTGTCGCGCAACAGCGCGCACGGCCCCGTGTTGAGCGGCGATAGAATAGCCACGGTGAAAATTCTGAGGCATCAAATGCGTGTTTGGTGGAATTTGATGTGCCGAGATGTCCTTTAGCCGAGAATTTGCTCAAACGAGGCGCGTAACGCCAAGGCTGTTGCAAAATATAAATTTTTGAAGCGCAAAGCGCCGAACAATGCTAATTTAAAGAACTGTCGCGCAAAAGCGCACGCAACCCCGAATAATTTTAAAAAGAAGAAAATCAGGTCATCAGAATAATAACTTGTAAGGACGTCATTGAGCGTCTTAAAAAAAATTGTTTGAAGTAACTAAAAACGTACTAATAAAACTCATAATACAGGCCGGCGCTGTAGAAGAAAAGACCTTGCTAATCAACGTACAAATAAAGTTAAATAATGCAAAAAATCGTTGAATTTAATTTAAAATTAAGAATTTGAGTGCTTTGACATTTAAATGTCATTCGATAACTTGATGGGAAAATTGCGACTTTTCCGATGACTGTCACATAAGTGATGCCTTTAATGCTATGTTATTGATGGCAATTGTGCATAATAAATTCAAAAAACGTCAGAAAATAAAAAAATAAAAAATAGTGTACTGTGACCAGTCGCCAGAACTCCAAAAATAAGATCGATTTAGTAGTAGTCGAATGTTCAATAAATAGCAGTGCAGCAGTTGACAGCAAAATAGCTTTCAATTATTAATTAAGTTCTCTAACAAAGTCACAGATTAAATAACGTAATTGCAACAGTTTATTACATTTCAAATATGCGAGAATCCGATGCATTTTGAAGCTGTATGAAAAAGGAAAAGCGTGAAAAACTCTGTTTAATTTAAATTACATTATAGAGTGATTAAAAAAGCAGATGTTGCAACTCTACTTCTTGCCTTATTTTAATTTTGCTGAATTGCGCGTTTCGCGTTTTGCTTGATTCTGATTGTAGAATCGTCTCCATGATTGCCCTTTTTCAGTGAAAATGAGCGCGATCTAATAACTCAAAAATCGGCGAAAAACGTAATGTCCAAGTCCCTTTAAAATTCAAAGTCAAAAATTTGAAGTCCTTTTTTACAGCACACCGAAAATTTGTGTCTCTGGGAAGAATTTTCCCAGGGAGCGCATCCAAGCCATCAAAAATAATATTATTTTTAGGTTGGCATTGTTCCAAATATCAACTCTCATGGGAAACACAAACATCGTTGATCGTCCATAAATCTGGATATTTGCATCAACAAAAGAACTATTTTTTAAAGTCTGAAAATCATCCAATATTTAACCACCAAAAGAACTTATAAAACAGCCTAATATCGATCGCGCCAAACTGAAATTCGACAGTTCATCTCATTTAACGCAACTTTGCTCCCGTGCGGTGACAGAAGAGCTCAGAGAGTGATCGGAGCGTCACACGCTTAGGCACACGGACAAGAACGAGTTTCCGCCTTCCCTGTTCACGCGTTTGGGCGATCTCGAAATGACTTCCAACAGGAAATGAGGTGGCGCCTACGCAATTAACTTTCCACCAATTTCAGATCGATCTCCAAAAGCCTTAATCCCCAGCCCTAAACTACAAAGCCGAACCCCAGTTGGTCCTAGCGATTCCGTCGTAAATATTAATGAGCAGCACATGACACAACTGTGCGAGCGATGATTTTATCATGGAAACTGGTCAGGGCGACTGTAGCGCTCGAGGGTAAATACGGACATGGTTCTGTTATGACGTCACAAGGACGTACTTGAAATAAGCTCTTGACGGTCATGATCTGGGCGTAGGCTGTGACGTAGTTATGAGAACGGCAATATTTACGGAAAGCAAGTTGGAAAAAATTTGTTTTTCATTTATTTAATTTGAACGAATTGGAGAAATAACACGGCTAACACGGCGAAGCTTAAAATGAGACTGAGTTCTTCGATTAAAATTCAAACATTTTTTAAAACTATAAGACAACGGCGAATTCCACTGGGTAGGGCGACACTTCAAGCTTCAAAAAATGTGAAAAATTTTAATAAATCAATTTTTTTAAAGTCAAATAAAAATCTGGACTGGTCTATCGACTATTTATAAAACAACCGGCAACTCCAATCTTAAAGCTGAAACTGAACGATTAAAATTGAAAAGTAAAAATTACAACAGCGAAAAAAAATCGATGCTTCAAAAAAATTTTCAGCGTAGAGCTTATAAAGAGACTAACAAGGGAATGACGCAAAGTGCCCCTCTCCGATCGAGCTAAAATTTGGCGCAAATGTAACCCTATATGAGACTAGAAAAACCCCAAATATTAGCTGCCCTAACGCGAATAATGAAAAGTTACGGCCATTTGAAGTTGAGAATTTCTGGGCACTCAGGGTGTAGCCAAGGTCTACCGATATGTTCGTCTGGCGCATTCGGTAGTGGGTTGGACTGAGTGAGAGTCTTAAAGATTGAATGTTCGGAAACGTTTTTGCTTTTCTGTGCTTTCTGTATTTGGTAGTAAAAGTAATTTCAAAGCGCATGATTTCGTTTGTTTTTCTGTTTTTGGACGCTTCCGAAAGAATTTCGGCCGAGAAAATCCACCTTTTCGAAAACATAAAACGTTTAATTCATGGCGTGGATAAATCTAGGACTGGGGATAAAGGGTGAAGCGCTTGTTTTGGTGACAGAAGACAAGTGTGACTTGCAAGTGGTTCGATTAAACGATTAAAATTTAAAGAAGTTTTAAAGCTGAAAGACAGCGAGCTGTAACATTGGAAGCTGGAAGAGCTGAAAAAGCGGGAAGACTCCAATAAAAACCTTCATTTTTCAAGATTCAAAAATAGGTAGGGCGAAACCTCAAGCACCAAAAAATGGAAAAAATTAGTTTTTTAAACGTATAAAAAATGTTTTAAAAACTATGTAATTAAATGAAACTCTTGAAATGTAGACTGGTCTGTGGACAATTAATAAATAATTCAAATTGTCCACACCAAATAAAAAAGTCCACAAAAATGGGTTAAAATGACAAAAAAAGAAAAACAATCAAAAGTTCAAAACTTGTTTTAGTAGCAAATTTTGCAGGAAGATTTGAACGTCTTGTAAACGACAAAAAATTTCATTTTAATTAACACTAAAATAAGAATTTATTCAAAACTGAAATCAAAACTTAAAACAAAAATAAATTTAAAAAACTTGAATTTTTTGTAATTTTTGTAACAATTGCAAAACGTTTGTAATTTCCGATTTTTTGTTAAAGGGACACGGTCACCGTTTTTTCGCACCGTCACAGATCGCGCTCATTTCTGGGCAGGGATTTTTCGAAGGCGCTGATCACGATTCTGGCGTCGGAATGGCGAGAAACGGCTTCAGGACTGCGCAATATGGCAAAGTTAGGATAAGACAAAATAGAGAATTTTACCAGTCATTGAGCGGTCCCGACGCTACTGCCCTGTACAATCGCGGTCGGCTGCGATGGAATCGGGTTTGCAATTTTTCGACGGTCAAAATTGTCGTTTTTCTTTGCGATTGTGAAGTTTCTTGTAGGACCTCGATAGGATTTTGATTGAACACGTCGCCACAACGCGATGAACACAAAAAACTCGACTAAAGGCCAGATTACTGTTTTCACCGTAAGCGAGTACGTCTTGATCAGGATTGTCGCGTCGGGACCGCTCAATGACTGGTAAAATTCTCTATTTTGTCTTATCCTAACTTTGCCACTTTGCCATATTGCGCAGTCCTGAAGCCGTTTCTCGCCATTCTGACGCCAGAATCGTGATCAGCGCCTTCGAAAAACCCCCTGCCCCAGAAATGAGCGCGATCTGTGCACCCAAAAAACGACGAAAAATGCGATGTCTGTGTCCCTTTAACAGTTAAATAATGCGGAAACTCCGTTTTTTAGATTTCTGTTGGCATAGGCTTTTTGGCGTTGGCATTGTTGGCGTTGGCACCACGAAAAATCAAATAATTACAACTTATTGGTTCTTAATTTGTTTTTGGTAAAACGAGTACATAGATCTCGTGCTCCTAATCAGTTGCACTTTGAAAACATTTACAAATTTACGCTTGGCTCTTACCCAATACCTAAAGTTGGCTGTCACACCCTTATTGTACTGTCAACAACCCTACGTAAATGTCAAGTGAATTGTTCCTTTTTGGTCTGCTAAAAGGGAATTGCGGAACTGGGCTGGGGGACACATAGTCAAAGTTTTAACAGTCAAAGAAAAAACATTTTAAGCAAAAAGTCTTTAAAAGTGTCCTTTCAATTTGCGGAAAGGTAGCACTTTTTGGAGCTGACGCGTCACAATAGAAGTGCTTGAATTTGCAAATAGGTCAAGGACATCTGTAAAACTGCGAAATGTTTTCTCCTATTTCAAGTCATCTGAAAATACAAAATAGATAAAATATAACAAACCTGCGCAATATTTAATGTGATGTTATGGTTACATCATCAACCCAAAAAATAGTTTGAGTTGGGACCCAATACCAGTCCAAATTCACAAATGTTAAAAACGAAAAAAAGTCGGAGAACTTTCATTAAACTTTCAAAGCTTCAAAAATTTCATCTTTTTGAAATCAGTTCGAGGCGCAAAAGTCGTCATATCAAAAAAATGGAATTTCATTGGATTTAGGCTACGAAAGCCACCATCCAAAAACCATGAAAAATTTGATTAACAATTAAATCATCGCCAAAGTCAAACGCAAAGCTGATTTTTCTCAATTTTCTAATTTCCAAAGAATTCCACGTAATTTTCTGCTTTCAGCGAAATTGATTAAAAGACAAAATTAGATACAGCAAGTACAATCCAAAATTTTGTTGTACAAGTGCGAATTTAGGATTGTGGCGAAACTGGCTTTCTTCAAAACTGTTTAAAAACTGTATTTTACGACTTTATGTAGTGTTTTGAATGCAGGGTGGCCCGAAAAAAAACCCTAGACCAGGGCAGAGGTATGTCTGCCCTTCTGTTTGTCCCCTCCGAAAAAAAAAATAAATAAAAATACCCTTTTGAAAAAGCACCGTTTTCAAACGTTTTGATTCTTAAAACTAAAAGTCTTTTTTCCCAAACGTTCGGTTGTTCCAAGTTCCAATTCGGCGGTCTCTACAGGGTGGGCCAAAAAAACTCCTTTTTTCAGACACCTTGCCGGCCAGACACGCGCTTGATTTACTGTCTGAAATGGGTCATTCTGGTCGAATCTGCGTGTGAGAGCGGTCGGTTAAATCGCTGCAAATGGCCGATTTCACACAGCTGATCCGGCGCGCGTGTCTAGCCGACGCGGTGTCTGGAAAAGGGTTTTTTTGGTTCACCCTGTACTCAAATCTCAAAAAATAATTATTTAATTTTATTTTTTGACTTTATAGTCATTACATGACCACACAGTACCTCCTCATCCATCTCGTCAACACGCCCCCAATCGACAATAATTCTCATCAACACCTTCATCATCACGAACAACCTGAATTTCAAAATCCATTCTCACAATAATGGAAATAACGTTCATTTCCACCAACACGCACAATGCCACTCCACTCTATTTAATTAAGTCAAGCAAAACACAAAGTTTGACCAAAAAACTTCCAAACATTTAATTTTTAATGGCTTGGGTTATGGCTACGGCTTCTTGAAAACTCCTTTTTCATTTTACGTGCGTGTTTGAAATAAATAACTGCCGTATTTTAAAATTTGAAAAACTTTCGAAAAAGCAGAAATTCAGCTGTAAAATAGGATTTGAAAAATTTTATTATGACAGTCTGCTTGTTCCTTTTGTCAACACGATTCCAATTGACCCTAATCCTCATCAGCAGACCATCGTCACAATCAATCCAGATTCTATTTGGAAAACAGCAAGAACATTGAAAATATGGTTAAACTTGATTTATCTAATTTTAAGTTAATTTGAATTTACCTTGATTTATTTAGCTAATTTATCTTAAGGCTCAGTGAATTGCGGTCTCCAAAAAATATCAATAAAGTTTCAATCCAAAAATTTTTTCAAATAAAAAAAAATTTTTAATTAAATTTTTAAATTAAAAAAAATTGAAAATTTCGAAGTTTTCAACATTTTAAAATGTCTTGATAGCTTACCCATTGCTCTCGCCACAACCAAATCACACCCAATCGACCCTGACCCTAATCCTCATCAACATATTAAAAAAGATAATTTCAAAATTCCATAGAGTTTTCAACTTCTTCTGCTCACTTCATTACATAACCTTACAGTATCTTCTTATTGACAACACGACCCCAATCGACCCTAATCCTCATCAGCAGACCATCATCACAAGCAATCCGGAATCCGTCTAAAAAACACCAAAATAACATTCATTCCCCACACAACACGCCTCATCACCCCTCAAAAGAGGCCCTTCCTTCATTTCGAAAAAAAGACTTTTTGAAAAATGTACTTGAATCAAATTGATCTGATATTTATTCTTACAGCTTGCAGCAACACTATCTTCAAAACCTCAAAATTTCGCCTCTCATATTTAGCCGTCATAAGTGTTACTTTCAATATTGATTTAAAACATTTTAAGCAAACTTAAAATTTGTCAATTTAAAGCTTTGTCTTCCTCTTGTCAACACGATCCCAATCGACCCTAATCCTCATCACAAACAATCCAGAATCTCAAAATCCAGTCATAAAAAACACGTGAAAATAATGTTCGATTCCAATTTTTGTACCTCATATTTAGCCATAATTTTTAATCTTGCAGCACCTCAATTTAGGACACTAAAGTCGTCACCTCAAAAAATAAGGACAGTTCTAACGTACTTTGTTTCTCTTAAAATTCATCAAAAATTTGAAAAAGTTGAATTTAATTTTGAAGTCAAACATTTAAGTAACGTTTTTCGAAGCTATGCGAAGTCCTCGACCGTCAACCTCAAAAAAATACGAAAAGAACATTCATTCTCACCAACACACACAATACCGCTCAACCAAAAATCACGCCTCAAGCCTCAAAAGAGGCCTTCTTTCTTTCCTCTCACCATTTCGATCGATTTCTCGATCTCCCGATCGCGCATTGTCCTCGACAAACAGACCTCGAAACCTCCCCCTCTGGTGCCATCGGGAGGCCTAAGGAGACCCTCCGAGCCGAGCACAGACCCAGAGCACTGAGCGTCCTCAGAGGCCCGACCGGTCGCCTGCACCGCTTTCGCTGAAAGTAAACAAATCGCGTCACTCGAAAGTCTAGATTTTCCAGGTTCAAATTAGACAACGTTTCGAACCAGACCTTTCCGTCTCATTGTTCGGCTGAATCACCAGCCTGCATCTTTGTTCCTCGCCTGCACCATTCCTCGAATTCTTATTTTAACAAAGAATCTGTTTTACCTGCCGCACGTAAACAAACAAAATCATCAAAGGGGTCACAATAATAATTTAAGTCAAAAAATTATTAACAAACATTCGAATTTAGCTCATAAATATGAGGAAAAAAACTGGGGGGGTAAATCCTGGAGAAGCAACCATGAAGAACGGGGGCTGAGCAATACAGGGAACAGTCGTGTGTGGGTGTGAGTCATCAATTAGTCGCGATCTCTCTACTTTATATCGTTGAAGCTGGAGGAATACATTATAAGATCTTGCTCGAGAAGCACGAGACCACTAGCCTTGCACGACGGAGCCCGTGTCATCGCGGCCGCGCATCTTCGGCTTGCCCCACGTGAACGGGAGGTACTTGATCATGTGCTAAAAATAGGCATTAATAATCAGAGAGCGGTAGGGAAGCGATAGATTCACCCATAAGCCCTTAGGAAGCTCAAATGATTGATTTGAACCATAGCTATTCCAAAAAGGCCCATTTGAGCCTCCAGGCACGAAAAATGCTCGCAAAGCTTAAAATAGACCAAAAGACCACGTCGGAATTTGAAAATAACTCATTTAAGCATACTGTAGCCTTAGACAGCTCTTATGGTAGCCCTAACAGTCGAAAACGTCTGATTTGAGCGCTTGAGTGGCCATAGAACACGCAAAGATGATCGGAAGTCCCCAATACACAGAAAGAAGCCATTTTTAGCAATCGTATAAGGCGTTCCATTCCAAAAATGGACTAGTTAAGCCAAAAATCGCTTCTAAATGGCCTTAAGCGAGCGCGGGTTTCATAGAATGGTAATAAATGAATTTTATGCTTCGAAATTGACAATTTCTTTAAAAGCTTCTGCTTCGTTTAACTGATCCGTAATATCCCTATTTTGAGCTTCGCAACATTGAGATGAGCGTTCATCTCCCGCTTTCGACCCAAAAAAGCATTGAAACGTGCCCAAGAGCGTTAATAAGCTCTTCTCAAGCTGGCCCACCCCAGAAGCCCTAAACCGATTCGACGGCCGATTTGAAGCTTCAGGAAAAGCTACTGCTCGCTCAGCACTGATCGGCTGCT
Organism: Steinernema carpocapsae; assembly: GCA_000757645.3. Lineage (NCBI taxonomy): Eukaryota > Metazoa > Nematoda > Chromadorea > Rhabditida > Steinernematidae > Steinernema > Steinernema carpocapsae. Next base: position 793,211 of record AZBU02000007.1, read on the forward strand.
GCGAGAGCCATTTTGACACTAAAATTTATGAGTGGCAAACGCTTCATTGATTCTCAGGTTCACCGAATAGACCAACGCAAACGCTTTACCACGTTCATCTTGCCAAAACGGCCCGATTTCCAACCTCGACATAAGCGTTTATCTCCTGATTTCGACCCCACGACCGCTTCTAAGCTGTTGCTAAGCTAGTTTAAGTCGGCTTCAATGCCTAAAGCCCGAAAATCAGGAATTTGGGTAGCCAAATCTTCATTTATCCTTCGGCTTACCAAAAAGACGCAAGCTAAACTTTGACACGTTCTACTAACCCAAAATACCCAATGTGACGCCTACCAACCTCTAAATAACCGTTTGTCAACCCTAGGACCACTTCTGAGCTATTCCCAAACTAGCTGCAGCCCGAAACCCACGTCTCCCCTTCAGCTTACCATAATCTGTCGCTTCAAGGTGAGGAAGGTGAGCATGAAGAAGTAGATGACAAGAATCGGCCAGAAGACAGGAACGTCAAAGACCTCGAAGAACGTGCAGGTGAAGGCGATCATCGTCGACTTCATCGTCGAAACCCAGAACTTGAACTCGGGCAAACGGCGCATAAATGGTCGGAACTCTTCGTTGTTGCTCTTGGGCAGAACTGGGCCTTCTTCATCTAAAACAGCACACCTCTAAGCATAAATGAAGCCTGAAATCTCGCTACTCACCTTCACTGTCAAAGTCGAGCGCTGGATCCACACGAGGTGTCAGAAACGCGAGGAACATGTTCAAATAATAGATGAAAAGCGCATAGGTGACAATGTAGAAGCCTTGGATGAAGAAGATGCGCAAGCAGAAGGCGATAATGCTCGCGATGGCGATCACCCATCGGACGGTCGTGTAAGGCGTCAGGCAATCTCCAGGTAGTACTGGTACTTCACGCCCAAGCTGGTGAAGAAGCGGGAGACCACGCTGGGCGAGTCGCGGATCGAGTCCGAATCGTCCATACCGCTTCGATCTGGAAAACGACGCCTTAGAAACACAAAAGAACTCTTGTAAGACGAAAGAAACGGGAACCCAATGTTCGATTAACGCCACGTTCATCTCACTGTGATACCATTTTCCTAAGACTCAAAAATGGGCAATTTTAGCCACAAAATCGGCCTTTTTAGGCATAAACAGCTCATGCTTGATGACGACAAGGCCACAAGAACAGAATAAACCTGCACAAGTGCGCATAACGCTCCCAGAGACGGTTGTATCATAGCAACGTTCGCTGCCATTTGGGCAACGAATCGATAAACGCGCGTCAGTGGAAATCACAAAGTGAACAAATCGCAATTTCGGGCGTCATGACGGTGGTGCTGAGAACCAGATACAAACGAAAACGAAATCAGTGACGTGACCACGACGCGTTCTAATCATTCATGTCGTCGCAGGAGTTGGAATCGGTTTTAAAGAGCGCTTTTTGGAGACAGGAACCAGTTTAAAATTTGGCTTTTGACAGCGCTTTGGGACAGAGAAGCCTTTTTGCCCAGCAAACTCGGCTTGTACGCAAGAATAAGGAGGCAACAATGTTTAGACACGTTCGCGCTAGGTCATCGGACACCATATGCGCGATTGGACTTAGGTTCGCGTCGCTTTCGTCGATTTGACGCGTGGCCGGCAGCGCTTAAAGACACGAGGGTACTCGAGAGTGTAGATGGGCGCATTGGGAATGGTGATCTGACCATTTGAAACTTCTTGGAAAACATGCGCATTGTAGAACTGAAAATGGCAAAACTGACACCCATCAAAGTGATTCCATTGAGAATTTCATTGAATCGATAATTTTCCCGCAAATTTGGCACCAAAAAGAGCCCGAAATTCGACAAAATTTAAGAGGTGACCTAAAAGGCCCACGAGATACCCACAAACGTGCTTTTCGGTGCGAATTTTTACAGTTAAATAAGGGAAACACGTGCCACGCTTTGAAGAGAACCGACAAAAAGTTGAGTCCCAAAAGCCCAACATTGGTCAAATCCTTGAATTAAAATCCCATCCAATCCGAAAAGGGCTGAAACGATCGTCAAACGTCAAACAAAACAGACCTCAATTATGCCAAAGAATGCGCTTTCCTAGCGTATCTGAAAAACGTTGATTTTCACAAGCAACCCTAAACTAGTCAGATTTCTGACCAAATATCTCTGGCTTTCGGTAGCACTATTCGCCAAAAGATACACGCATTACGTACCACCAAAATAGCCCAGAAAATCGTCATAAACCTTACCTCGTGTATAATGCAGCTGACTATAGTAGTACTGACCATTATTGTCCGCAAGAAGCATGGCGACTTCTCGGACTTACCTGAAATGAGGGTGATCATTAGGAGAGAGCTTGAGGGCCGACCGCTTCAAGGCACGCCACGGGTAGAAACCGCTTCACGAAAAGCTCGAGGTCAAAAACGCACGGAATCGTTAGGAAAACGCACGTCTGGTCTCGAGCAGTAGTGGCTCAAAAAACCCATTTTCAGGACGCAGAGCGATCGGTCGGTTTCTGGCTCGAAATCGACCGTTTTCAGCCTGTTCAAATCGGATCAGACAAATAAATTCACAAACCACACCAAAAATCACCCCGAAATTCGTCTCAAAAGCCGAAAAAACCATCTCTAGAATGAGCAGCTGCGCGACCGGTCGGTTTACGGCTCAAAATCGAGTTCCTTTCAGAAGTCAAGCCAGAACCACACAAATTCACCCGGACCAGACCGAAAATGACCCCGACATTCGTCTGAAACCTTAAAATTCCGTCTTCAAAATAATCGTTTTCAGCGCGAGCAGCAGCGCGACAGGTCGGTTTTTGACGCAAAATCAACCGCTTTTTGGACGCCAACCAGACCAAAACACATCCCCAAAATTCGTCTCAAAACCTCAAAACCCGTTCTCATTGTCAAAAACAAACAGCGAAGTGGGTCCCGCAGCGATTCACCTTCGTCATGACAGCATAGCCACAGTTTTCACCGTTTTACGAAACGCCACTCAAGCAGCGCGTCTTTCCTTAAATTCAGAATTTCGCTCACTGCGTGATGTAAACACGACCACTCCGTAGGCTCCAAAACCTCAAAAATGCGTGTTGCCTTCACGTTTGTCTGCAAAACTCTGAAACGCCTGTCTGCAAGCCGCGTCTGCGAAACACGACATCGGTTTTTGGTCCCGTCGCGATTTGCCTTCATTTTGCGATCATCGATACTGTATCGCTTAGATTTAATCGAAATTCACCCGATTTTCCTTCTTTCAGCGGCGTTTTTCTCCAAAAATGGCCGTCGTCAAGAAGGACAAAGTGAAGGCGAAACAACTGTCGAAGACCCGAAAGCAGCTGCGTCGTCAACAGAAACGTGGGAAGCTCAAGCGGCACGTAATCGACGATTTGGCCGAAATCGAGTACAAGCGCAAGACCCCTGGGATCAACAAGGCCAGAAATGTGAGTTTTTTTAAATGTTTTTGTAGTTTTAGGACCTGTTTTAGGCCGAAGAGGATTGGATCGACGACCGTGAGCACAAGTTTGCTGAAGAAGATGACGAGGACAACCTTCTTCCGCTGGATATGCTCGATGCGGACATCGATTGGGAGAATTCCGCGTTCGCCGGGAAGCACAGAAGGATGCTGAAGAAGCGGAAAGAGGAAGAGCAGGAAGGTTAGGATTTCGAGAGGGTTTTGGGATGGGATTTGAGCTGGATTCGGGCATAAAGGGAAGCTAGATGGAATGCTGAGCTGCCAGGATCCAAAAACTGAGGATTTTAGGGCTCTTTTGGTTGTTAGGAACAGGAAATGAGGCTGGATCTAGTGGCCGAGATTGAGGTTAAACGTACGGCTAGGTTTGGTCACAAATTAACCTAAAAACATGATTTGACCTTTGTTCTAGTGGATACTTGGCTTAAATGGCCGCTAGTAGTATTGCAGTGCTTTCTGAGGATATTAAGGCATTTCTGGTCTTTAGGAAAATAGAGTAAAATTTAGTGTCTTCATTAGCCTCTAAAGTACTGAATCGGATCCAGCTTTGATTCGGAAGTGACCTAAAATGACATAGAATCAAGCTTGAAGAGAAAGCTGTGATGATAGAGTGCTTTTTGGGATTCATAGGAAGCCTTTGCATTTCGAACCCTCCGCTCTTCCAGATAACGACGAAATGCGCCAATTCCCGACGGTCAAGAAGGACGAAGGCCTGAAGGACATGCTCCCGATTAAAACCAGCGATGGCCGCGTGATCGCACGCAAAGGTGAAGTAGAAATCTTCTCGGACGACGAAAAGGACGCCGACGAAGGAATGGAAACCGACATTGCCTCAGCTGAAGCGAAGCCCGAGAAGCAGGATGAATTCGCGGGCCTCAGCGCCATCGAAATGATCGCCAAACGTAAGCAGATCCTCGAGAGCACAAAGCAGGAGATCTCCAATGCCTCCCTGAAGCTCCTTTCCAACCCTCAGGAGCATATCTACCGTCTCAGGGACCTGTTCAATCTCTCTTCGGGTCAAGATCAGCATCAGGTCGTCAAGGACAACGTGATGAGGCTCGCTACAGTATCCCTGACCCAAGTCTTTATTGATGTAATCCCTGGATACCATATCCGTCCACCCACAGAGGAGGAAATGAATCAGAAGATGAAGAAAGACACCAAGAAGCTTCTGGAATTCGAGCAAACGCTTCTTAGGTATTATCTCAAGTTCCTGCAGCATCTGGAGAAGCACGCTTTGAGTAAGTACCACTGATTAAGCCCTATCCAACCTTATTTTGACTTTTTAGAGCTGATAGCCAAGGATAGGAAGCAGTTCGACGAGAAGAGCATCGACGTGAAAATGTCCTCGCTCTCCGTTAAGTGCTTAGGACGCCTCCTAAACGGCGCTTCTCACTTCAACTACGCTACGAACATCGTAGAATGCCTCGTTAGGATTTGCGTTAGCAGCTTCACACCCGTAAGAGCCTTATTTTTAAGGTTTTTTTGCTAAATTTGAGAATTTTAGGCAGTGGAGGATAGCTGTATCGCTTTAAAGCAGATGTTCCAGGAGGATTACATCTTTAAGATGTCCCTGCATGGCGCTAAGACCATTGCCAAGACCGTGAACGAGAAAACGAGCTCTGTTTCTCCTCTGCTGATTAAGACTCTTCTATCGCTTAATATCAAGGTAGGGAGGCTTCTTGGGTGAAGTCAAGTTTAAGCTGCATTTGGGTCGTTTAAGGCTTCTAAGGACTTCTTATAAGCAATTTCCAATTCCAGGAAGTCCAAAAGAACGACGAGAAGAGCAAAATCCCAGATTTGAACAAGAAACGCTTTGCTTTGGCCAAGGAACGCAAATCCAAATCGGCCAACAAGTACAAGAAGCAGCTGCAGAAGCTTGAAAACGACTTGAAGGAGGCAGAAGCGTCAGAATCGATGTCCACGAAGCTGAAATACGCCACGGACACGATGAACCACGTGTTCATGACCTATTTCCGTGTCCTAAAGCGGATGCCGACGGCATCTCTGCTAGATCCTGTCCTTGAAGGCCTCTCGAAATTCGCGCATCTCCTCAACGTGGAATTCTTCACGGATATCGTCGTTTGTTTGGAGGACTTAATCGACCAGAAGCACCTCAGGGTCACAGATTCGATCCACTGTGTCCATACGGTCTTCGTAATCCTGTCCGGAGAGGGTCAAGCGCTCAATATCGACCCGTTCCGGTTCTACCAAACGATGTATCGGCTTCTTTGTACCCTCCCGTTCCAGAAGAAGGGTACGTTTAGGTATATTAACTGTTATTTCTGAGATTTCTGAGTTCAGAAGACCAAGATAGGCAGACAGAGCTGGTCATCAAGACACTAGATCGGATGCTCAACTTCCGGAGGAAGCAAATTTCGCTTCTTCGAGTGGCGGCCTTCGTGAAGCGTATCCTAGCTGTGGGATTCATGCTGAACGCTCGCTGTCATCTGGCGCTTCTGGCCGCGATTAGGACCTATTTCGTGGCACATCCTCGCTTGAGCTCGCTAATCGATGACGAAAGCGAAGTGATCACGAACGGAATCTTCAGGCCGGAGATGGAGGACCCCGATTGTAGCAACGCACTCAGTACGACGATTATTCCGGAGCTGAAGAGGCTGCAGAAGCATCCGGAGAAGCTGATCGGGCAGTTTGCGCTGAATATTTTGAAGAATCTTCCGAGTACCGGGCATGGTCAGCTGAATGGACAGTACACCTCGATGTGAGTCTTTTGGGATGAGGGCTTAGGGAGGCAGGGTGGGCTGGGGAGGTGTAGACAGGGATGACCAGGGGAATTGACCCTCATTTGGATAGGTGGTCAAGCGGCGTGCGGTCGAAAACGGGTGAGTGAGGTCGGATAAACAGAGAGCGGTCTAGACAAGCTGATGGGCTTTGAGGGGAACCGTCATTCGACCGAATTTTGGATAGTTTAGGGGTCGGAATGGGGCCAGGACATGACTAGACAGGGAGGGCTGTCTGGAGAGGTCTAGGCAAGCTTTGGTTTACGATCGGAGCCGTTATTCAATCGGGTTTGGAGAGTTGAGCGGTTGGAAACCTGATATTGGCTTCAGACGGGGTCCGCCAAGGCAAGGCTCTAAAGTCATTGATGAAGCTGGATGTTGCTGGAAGCCAAATTGCTCATGTCTAGACACGTGCTCGCTGGTTTAGACGTCTTCAAGGGAGTTTCGGGATGGATATGGTAGAAAATCGGTCTAGACAAGGTGGAAAAGGAGTGATGTCTAGACCTACAGGGTGGGCCAAAAAAAAAAATCTTTTTGCTAGACACCCCCGGCTAGCCGCTCACTGACCAAACGGAGCGGAGTCATTTTTAGCTCGCTCGTCGCGAACGACCAGCCAGTTCCGCTAACAAATGACGCGAAACCGACCGGTCGTTCGCCGCGGGATCGCCTCAAATGACCGGTTTCAGACAGTGGATCAGGCGCACGGCATGGTGCCTGGCGAAAGGATTTTTTTTGGCCCGCCCTGTAGCTTAGGACAGACGTCTAGACAGATCAACTGGCTGTCTAGATAGGGTTTCTGAAGTAGGAACTGGTCTAGACATGGCTCTGGAGGTATTGCTGTCATGTCTAGATGTCCTTAACGGAGAGACCTAGGTTAGGACAGACGTTTAGACAGATTAGTTGACTGTTTAGCTTGTGTTTGGGATGGATCATAAATAGTTCTGGACATGACTCTGCTTTTAGCAAACTTATCCAGGGGAGCCATGTCTTGATCCGAGAATTGGTTCAGACCAGAGGTGGCGGATCGGATCTAAGTTGGATCTGATCCGGATCCGGTGCGTTGGATCCGATCCGATATCCGAAAAATCCGATCCGATTTGCCACCTCTGGTTCAGACGTCCTGAGCAGAGCTGACTGGCTTGGGATAGACGTATAATCAGGTCATCTTGCTGTCTAGACGTGACGGCGTCTGTCTAGCCTGTTTTCATGGGCCTGGTGAGTGAGCACCTGCCTGGTAGCCAGGTTGAACGGCAATCCAGACCTGAATTGAGTCTCAACGGGGTTTGTCTAGACGTCCCTCTTCTAGACAATCTTCCAGACGTCTAGAACGTAACCTAACCATGTCTGTTTTCAGCCGACCCTGGAACTGGTTCGACGAGGAGAGACAAACGTGGGTCCAGAAACCGGACGTCGTCCACTTCGAAAAGGAGATCAACGCGTTCGTCGGAAGGGTGAGTCCTTGGACTTAGACCGTCTGGTCGTATTAAAGTGTCTGTTTCAGAAGAAGGAGCTGAATTCGAACACCTACCAAGGCGTCATCCAGAAGTGGATCAGTTCGGCGCTGTAGACAGCGTCGTTGTTGTTATTGTTTTTGTTGTTTTGTTGAGTTCTTGTTATTGTTACGTTGGAAATGAAGCTGTTATCTGTGACATTAGAGTGTTTTGCGTAAGGTCTGGCCTAATTTGGTCCAAGTGAAAACCTGAAATCATAAAAACGCTTCCCAATCGACTCAAATTTCAGGGAAAATGAGCATAAAATTTGTAAGACATTTTTTGCATTGCTGGTTAAGAGTCTACTCTGAATTTGTCACTTTTCACGGATTTTATTTTTTGATCACACTTTATACCTGTTAGGTTTATATATTGACCATTTCTCAGTGTCAAAGTGTCCGTAGAGTGTTTTGCATGAGATTCGGGTTGATTTGTAGGTCAGAGTTAAGCCTTTTGGGCAGAAATAATAAGCGCAAAATTAAAGAATTTATTTTGAGTAAAATTCGTTTGAATATAAATCGCTGACGACGGTTGTCAGCGGCCTGTGCTTCTCGGTAGCCCACAAAGTAGTCGCGGCACGGGCATGGTGATGAGGTTTTGATTTTGTGATTTTCGTTCAAGATCAGGTAGTGCCAAGGACACGTGAAGGTCGATGGCTCAAGTAGCTGAGCAGTGGTGGATTATCGTTCAAGTTAGAAGTCTAAAATGACTCGCACATTTTAAGAGTGACGCGGTGGTGGATGACGCGCTCGTGAGTCACTGTAAAATTTACTTGTTTAGAATTTTCTTTTTTAACCTTTTAAAAAGCTGCTTTTTTAAATGGCTTTTAGATTTTAGAGTTCAGTGGCGTAAGTGTTAGAAGAATTGATTGAATACGGGGCGGGTCATCAAATTGATTTTGCGATATCAGTTTTGCTTGCATTGACAGACACAACCTATACTATTTTTCGGAATCAGCGCAATCAAGATCTCAAACTGCTCACCAATTTCCAGCTTGATTCGTGATTCACACTTGAGAATGTTTTTTTGTTAGTGCACGTTTAAACAGGATTTAAAGGCAAATAGACAAAAGCCAAGGAGAGAGTTTCGTAGCTACAGGCGACTCCAAATTCCCTTGTGCTAGATGATGAAATACAAACAGAAAACCTTAAAAAACCATTTTTTGAGACGCTTTTGTAGAGATTCGGAGTCGCTGAAGGCTCTCATCAGTGAAAACGTGGTTACTTCTAGAGAGAGGCTGATTCTAGACAGAGAAAGGTGTAAGCAGCGCTTTGTAAAGTTCCATCGTCTTAGCATTGTGTTTAATGCATATAATCCTTTCCCTCTTTTTATCACATTATCCCTCCCCTAAATAATGAACTCCGTCCCTGCCGCTTTTGTCCAAGACGTTGTCCGCAGATCGAGTAAACAAGACAGTGCTGCTCTAAGCAGTTTTAAGGAGGACACGCTCTGGAAGTCGCTTTCAGCGCGCTTGAAGCATTACGAAGTCGGAGTATCCATAGACGAAAATGGCGAGCTGAGGTGCATTGTTTATCCTGTTCCATCAATAAATTCTAAATCTCTAAGTTTGGATAGCTTCAAAGCTACCAATCCCGAAACTCACGTTATTGAAAGTTTCAATATTTGTAGGCCCTTTTGGGTTTCCGATAAATGGGCACGTTTGCCAATGGACCAAATGGAAGCATTTTACAAGTTTGACCTGGATCGAATGTCAGTTCAAAGCACTGCAGGCCTCTACGATTCCAGAGTCGGTTCCCATAACACAGCTTTGTTTGAAAAGTTCTACCAAATTTTCCCGAGCAATTTCCCGTTTGCTAATCTCTCCTTAAACTACGCAGGGGTCCAAAGCGAGGAGTTCTTGAATCTTGAAAAACCAAACAACCCATAACAGGTTTTTAGAAAACGTTGAGCTGAGCGGTCCCTGGCCTCAAACAACAGAAATCCAAGTGGTGAAGCTTTTGTTTCTTTCCAAATTAAAGAAGTTGGTTGCTAAGGACAGCGTTCGCGTTTCGTTTAAAGTCATAGAAGAATTTATTGAACATTGGAGATCGTCCGATGCTCCGAAGCGTGTGTGTATCGTAGTTTCTGTGAAGGAATGTGAATGAAGACAAGTCCAGTCACAACCGATGCTCAATTTTGCACAAAAACGGAATTTTTAGGCCTTATCTATCGCTAGCCATTTATGACTATGACTCTATTCATAGGAATGGAACAGTTGTATTGAATTATCATGCTTAATGTTAACTTTGTTTGTACTTTTTGTTGCTTGTAAACCTGTTCCGTTTTTGAAAAATATGAATGATTTATTGCAACGTTTTCTTAGTTTTCATAATGGATAGAATCGCCACTAAATGAAACACACAAACGTCAAAATCTGCGGCAAATTATTCTGTCAAGCCTGGCTGTCTCACAGCCTACACACCTTGCTTTTTGTGGATCTGTCGGCTGCGCCGCAAGAACCACATTGAAAAATGAACAAAATGTCCACTTCAAGGCATCCCAAGTGGGATCTCTCTTAATGGGACTTTGTTGACATTTGGCTTAAAAAGTCCAAGATAGAAAATGGTCTGGTAGAGAGTCACAAGCTGAGCGTGACCATTTCGTGCGGCTAAGAACGAAAGATTTTTTATTTCTCCGCTTCAGATCTGCGCGACAGCACGGCCTCAGAAGCCTCGGACTCACTCGGGACGACCATATTCATGTTCGGACGGCTGGCGGCCTCCGAGGCTTCAGAATCTATTGCCTTCTGACGCTCCTTGGCATTCTTGCAGGTCCCCTCCATCTGCACGTCGATGAGGACGTCCTTGCCCGCCATGTCTGTGGCCGCCTTAAAATGGTCGATGTCCACAGCGGTCGGCTCTTGTGTGCGATCTTCCATCTCGTCCTTGGCGGCCCTAGCAGCTCTGAAATGCGGATTTTAAGGGGTCATAAGAGTCAGTGAGGCTTACTGCGCCTTACGCTCGAAATCTCTGGGATACTCGGCCGTGACAGCGCTCATTGCCAGCGGGAGATTCTCCCAATCGTAGGGCAGGCCAAAGTCCAGCTGAAGCTCGTTCTTAGCGTCCTGCAGGCACTGCATGAGGAAGGGATAATCCGGCGTTTCCTCGAATTTCATCTTTTTCAGGTAGAGCATGATGTCCTTGTACCGTTCCGAGGTACGTTTGAACATGTTCGGGTCTGAAAATCATGACTCTAGGAATGTTTTAGATGAGAAAGACTACCTACACTCGCCAGTGAAGAAACGCTCCTTCCTGAGAAGTACGCTCGGACGGAATTTGGTCGCCACGCCACGGGAGGATGTTTAAGTAGAAGAATTCCATGCTGAGATACAGCCACGACTCGAGGTCGTCACGTCGAGAGAGCTCCCGGCTGTGGTGGCTGTTCCTGGACGTGTAGCGGATCGCTCCCATCATCTTCACACGGCTCCTGGGAGGCCTCACGCTGCTCTCGCCCTCTTCTTTGAACTGCCAGGCCAGGGAAAAATCGCACATGTGGATGATGCGGAGATTCGACCCAAGGCCTACGGCAAACGTGTGCGGCTTCAGGAAGCGATGGACGTAGCCGAGGCCGTGAAGATCCATCAAGGCGCGGAGCATCTGGATGGACACGCGGAGCGCTGTGGATGGCCTGGAAACGTTTTTTAGGAAAGCATTTCTGAGATAATAGCTCACGTAAAGGCCCTGTTAAGGTAGATTCGGGTGATAGTGTAGAGGTTCTCGCCAAGGAGAGTGATCACCATGAACTTGAAAGCAGAAGTGCAGCCAAAGTCGACAAGCTGACAGAAGTGCTGACGCTTGATCGGGTTGATGATCTTGTCCATCGCTTGATATAGGACGAGCTCGGTCTGGAAGGAGAAGGAAAAGAGATAAAATCAGGTTCACTTTAGCCCGAAAAATTAGGTCGAAATAGTCCCAAAAGTGGGTCCAAGATGGTATCTCTTTCCGGGTTTAAATTTACAGCTTCATTGGACGGCATCCACAAAATGAGGGATGTTTGGCCTCACTTTATGTCCTATTTCGGTGCTGCACAAAGACATAAATATAGGTAGCGCGCCTGAAATTACTGAAATTGAACCACAGGAAGCTGATCTAAATCCCCCCAATCAAAAGACCATCTTTTAACCCTGAACGCAAAAAGGCCTTTTTTTGAGCCTAAAATGATTCAAAAACACGCCAAAACGAGTCTAAAAGTCCAATCAAAATTGGCTTCAAATTGCCGCTTTAAACATTCTGAAATCCCCCCCCAATTCGAGCTCCAAATGCACTTGAAAACCCACTAGAATTCGTCCATGGATGCGCTTCAGCTTGACTTCAGCTTCAGCCGGACGCCTAAGCTCCTGAAACGGCCACAAAAAGGCCTTCTCTTAAGCCTAGCATGCTCACAAAAACCTGGCCCCCAAATTGGCTTCAATTTGCACCACAAAACCTTCTGCGATGCCCACAATTTCAAGCTCCAAATGAACCTCAATGTCAGCCAATACTCACTATAGAATAAGCGCCATACGACCCGACCCGTAAACCCTCCGAATCCTACCTTGAGCGTCTTAAACCGTTTCATGCTCTCCTCGTCCGTCATCGGCTCCGTCTTCAGCGCGTATTCGTTCTTTGTGGTCACATGCTGGACCTTGTAGGTGAAGCCAAAAGCGCCGTCGAGGATCTTCCGCACTATCTTGTATCTAAGCAGCCTCATGAGCCTCCTAAAAGCCAATCTATTAACTCACTTGTGCTTCAACGTTTCCAGGAGGCTCCCTTCGTCCAGATGCGCCACTTTCGCCGCAAACTGTTTGGCTTTGTCCACGCGTTCCGCCGGATTCACCTTATCGGAGCTTCGAAGAGCGCGGGTCCTCATCTTCGGATCCCGCTCACCGGAGTCGATCACCGTGCCGTGGGTCTTGTCATTCATCGCTTGGATGTCTGAAAGTAGGAGAATCAGAATACAGTGTCATAAAGGAGAGGAACATACCATCGTGGACGGGATCTCGTCGCGACATATCGCCGGTTTCGTCCAGATAGTGAGACGACGAACAGATTGAGGTTACGACGACCGGCCGCTTTTGATCGACTGTGACGACACAAAAGGTGGTAGGCGAAGGCTGGGTGGATTCTTGTGTCTAGACGGCTTTTGTCTGAAAAGCCGTGGAGGGCGTAGAACGAGACGAAAGTCTGAAAAGAACGCTTTGTTCGTCGCTTCATTCGCGTGTGTGTGCGCGAGGTGGGAGCGGTCGGTTTCTAAAGGCATTTCAATCCAGGAAACAGAAAAAGACCGCAAATGCGTGCTTACATAAGCCAAGGAACGGGAAAGAACGCGGCTTGGAACTAGAGCGCAAAGAAAGAAAACGACGGAACACGAAAACGCGGAAATTTAGCAGGCGACACCCAAACACGGAATTTCGAATTTCGGAATTTTTGGTCTCCCGAAGACTTTCTAAAGGCTTAACTGGGCCTAAAAAACGATCCGAAACCCGGTCACAAGTGTCCTCCGAACGAGCAGCTCAAAACGCATTGCATTTTCAAAACGTCATGGCGATGATCTTCTCAGCTTCAAAGCCTTCGTGGTACTTCTTGATTCTTTGCAAGACGATGTAAGGCGCTTCAGCTCTCGGCGCTGCTGGTCTTAAATCCGAGCCTCAACCCCATTGCTTAGGAGTCGAAAACATACCTTACGGGTTTCTGTGGCCAAATCAGGCCTCTTCTGCAGCAGCCTCTCCTCGAAAGAGCCCACTTCGATTGCTTAGGGGTCCCTCGGTCCCTCAATGGCTTCACTTGGCTCTGGCTCTCTAAGACGAATCCATGGAGCAAAGGACGCTATTGTCTTCGGATTTTGGGAGATCCGGGAGAGTCTCGGAAGAGTTCCGGAAGAGTTTCCAAGTATTCATGCTAACCTGAACCTGTTGAAAAAAAGATTTTTTAAGTCGATGTTAAACACGTAGCTCACCATCGAACCTAAAACAATGCGGGAAGTGTCTCGTGAGTTTAGCAAATTTACAGCCCGATCTGAATGTGTCACCTTTGACACTTCCCTTGTTAGCGAAGAATTCTGACCGAAGACAGAAGCGAAGAATCTAGATTCCGGAAACTGAAATTAACGGCATGTCGGAATATGCAGCGAAGAGACCAGAAAAGGTCACGGTGGCGAATAAACTCAGACGAAGAAGCTGGCGTTAAATACGGTTTTCCGACGGTTCTCCTCTGTTTCAACAAGGCGGAGAGAGCGAACGGAGACCTACCGTCCAACAAGAGCACACGAGAAGAAGTGAATAATATATTTCTTTGTTTTGTATTATTGTTAAATTACTCTGTTACAACCTTTTAGCACATTATGCCTCAAGGCTTCACAATTCTGCAGCGGGGTAAATGGAATAGGGCGACACTTGCTCTTGCTGCAAGCGCGAACTCCAGCTTTCCCTTGCCCAACGGTCCTTATCTCTTCGTTCAGTCGCCGTCAGCCACGTCCGTAAAGCATGCTATTAAAGTTCGCAGCCGCGCGGCAGAAATCAGTTCACAATAAAGATGTGATGGCTGCTTCTTCGTGACACTGCGGTGGCTTAGGCTTGGACATTTTTCATTATGGTTTTTTGGGAGCGCCGAAGGCGCGACAGTTGGCAGCACCGGCTTTGCAGATAGACTTCGCTCTTCTGACAGGTGTGCGATTAGGAGTAATTTAAAGGAGGTTCCCGTAAGACTTTTACTGGAAATGTCTGTTAGCTGAGAAGTTTCAGCTGAAATGTCCGGTATTCTGATTAAGTTTTTCAAATGTGCCAAATTTTGCGCATTTTATTGTCACTCTTAGAACATTTTTGTTCATGCATCTGATTCCTGGTCAATGTATCCTGTCACTACGTTGCCATGCGGTGGGAGCTCGTCTCCTTTTTGCTCTTCCTCTGTGGTCATCTCATCCTGGGTTCAAATGTTACCCAAAATACGATTCTTTGCGGTAAAATACTCAAGGACTTCTACGAAGACGAGACGTATGCTGCTTATTGGTCCAATAAAACATCGACCTACGTAAAAATCAATCATAGTCACGAAGATTGTGGTTCCCGAAACCTAGCACAACTCTGTCAAGCGTTCCCAGACGTCACCACAACAACCCTGCTGAAAGGTCAAACTTGGGCAGTTGACTATACAGACCGTAAATAGGATTTCAGGGAAGGTGCCATTGTAGGTATCACCACGCTGTAATCTGTAAATTTTAAATGGGAGGATGTGTTTCCATAACACTTCGGAAGCAAACTGTAGAAGAGAGTCGCGGCTTATGCACCGTCTATAACCCTAACTGCATCAGTCAGACGTTCCGAGGCGGAGAAGATCGATCTAACCGTCTTCTGGAACGTAGACCTCTTAAAAAAGGAATAAAGTACAAAGCACACAAAAGTATCGCTTACCATTGCATTTGTATTTTTGAAGCTTCACAGTTTTCTTAATTGGGTTTTTTTGTGCGTTTGCCCCACCATTTCCCATTCCAAGTATATTCAAAGCCTTCGTACTGGACATCATGAGTTTAACCTTTTAAAACCGACTGCATAACCTTCTGGAAGTAACGGCTACAGAGTCGATCAGCAGTGTAAGCGTTACAATCTCACCAACTATTGCAGTACTTCAGGAAGTAATGGTTGTATTCTAGGAATACGCCTTTTCATTAGACCAATACGCGGCATAGCCTTCATCTTCTCCGCGCCGCACGTGCTGGTCGTATTCCGGCCACAAATATTTATGAAATTATCATTTCCAAAGCTTAAGTGGGCATAAAGAAGACAAAGAAGAAGGGGAGGAACGTCTGCATGGTGGATTACACGCAAAACAACAGTGGCATCGTGTTTGACTTGACAAAACCCAATCCGGTTTTGCTCCATTCATTACATTGTATATCCAAAAATTGAATTTAGTCGTTTTGCTGTAGATACGTTTACATACCGCTGTTGTGTGAGCATTGCTCAAATACAACGTAAAATCTGTTGACGTTTCTTTGGTGGAACATATATCGGATTGCTATCACACATAAGCTTTTCCAATTTTTGTCCTTTTGATGCGAATTGAAATCAATTCTTCGCGCAGATGTTTTGAAAATCGTGAGAAAATCAAAGCTAAAAATTAAGATAAATCAACAAAATAAATAGAAAAACATAACTTACATTGTATCAAAGAAAAATCTCTATCGTTGTTGACTTTTTAAGCAAGCGTTCTTGAAAACCGGAAAATAAAGTTAATTTTTAACACGTGAAAAACAACTCGTTGTTGCACACGCGTTCTGATAACCGGCAAGAAGCCCATAAGCCATGAACAATTTTCCTACACATCGATCTGAAACAACCGCAGATCGATGTGTGATGCTAATGTAAAAAATGTCGTTGTGGCAATCGATTTTTCAAACGCGGGTCGGAAACAGTCTTATTATAACTACTTTTCACGTAGCAGAAGCAGCATAGCGGTCTTCATCTTCTCCGCGCATTGACAGAAAAGTTATCGTTTCATTGACAGAAAAGGCAATGTTTGGGAAAGCCTGAGCATAAGAAAAGCGATGAAAGTTTGGACTCTTCTGAGGTTCAAACCAGAGCTGTGCCATCGTATCGTTCTATCGTTATCGCCATATCGTCCCATTTTGACGGTAGAATTATGGATATATATGGACGATATTTCGGTCGCAGAGTGATGGACTTGCGACTTCAAATGAATACTGTAATGAAAGTTTTTCGCGATGTTTGCGAGGCTTTCGTGTTGGTTTTCTAAAAAATCGTCGCGTGCCGCCATGAAACCGTCTGTATACGCGAGTTTTTCACTTTTTACATGGCAAACAGGACGTTCCGTAAAAAATGACAACACTTCAGGGCTTCGGGACCACTTTAAGGGTCATCACGACACGTTATCGTATCGCGGATATCGTATCGTCGTTATTATATAGCATATATCGCGTTATGGGAGTTATCGTTATCGGACTTGATATATCGTATATCGTGCGACCGTGGTTCGAACCCATGACCTCTAGGAACATTAGCGCATTGCCTATTCTCGTATTTGCGCAAACACATTAATAACCATTGGAATTTAAAAATCTGTGTTTCGAGTTTTTCGCGCTTCGCAGAGTCATGTCAGGCTAAGAGCACCCGTTAATAGTTCGCAGTTGCTGCTATGGCTGATTGGATAATTTTTTAACTATGGTGTTCGACCTTGCGGCTTCCACTCCTTCTTGAAGCCAACATTTTTTCGTGTGTAAATTTTAAATCTTTAAAAAAGTTGAGTAATCGGCCAATCTAGCACTGTTGTGTATCCATTCTCTTAGTCGAGTAATCGGCCAATCTAGCACTGTTGTGTATCCACTCTCTTATTGATATTTCAGTTGTTTATATGGCCGACTGGTTATGTTGTTAACTAAGGTGTCCGACCTCGCAAGTTCGACTTCTCTTGAGAGCTGTTTTTGGTTTTCATTCAATAAATTAGATTTTTACACAGTGACAAATCTTCTTCAGCGTCCTATCGGTGACGCAGTAAGACGTATTCCCGTATCTAAAAATAGCTTTTTTATTACCAACTTCCTAAATCCTCAAACTCACTTATTATTCCTTTCCAGCTCTCCCGTAACCATCAATTCACCCGTATCGAGATCTTTAATCACAACGGCTTCTATAACTGCATTGCTAGGAGGTTTCGCCTGTAGTACAATTCTGTAATTCAACCTTAAACCTGTAGAAGTGTGTCCATCCACTTGGGGATCCTTGATAAGCTTTTGAGGAGGAATCTGGACTGAAGCGTCATTGACGCTATCCAGGGCTAAGGTAGAGCACGAGAAGCCTTCTAGAGTTGAATTCTTTTGGAACATAATCTTATTTGCGTAGTTAAGAATAGCCTCAGCGGCTTCAAAACCTTCTTGAGGTTGGATGTTGAGCTCTTTGAAGCAAGGACAGTAGTCTTCAGGCACATGGACTTCATTGCAAGTTCTGGGCTTAGAAATGGGGTTAAAGAGACTATAGGCTTGCTTTGCCTCGTCTACAGAATAGTCAAAGTCAAATTTAGCCTAAAAATATCGCTTTTAATAATTAGATTGCGTCTACAATAGACTCACCTCAACGATATGCTCCAGAGTCCTATGAAGATCAAACTGAGTCGTCATCTTCTTAGAATTGGCCATTAGATTCTTCTTTAAATGAGAGTATTTTTTGTCCAGTGCAGGCGGAATTCTAATTGACAGATACGGTAGCCTGGATTCAAGTCTCCCCACAGCTGTCTCTCGAATACTGTCATATCTGTGGCCATGGTCACTGAAGAAAATCACGATTGAATCATTGAATTTGGCCTCATTTCGGAGGAAAAAGTCTTCAATGTCAACATCTGCCACGCCGATGAGGTTCAGATAGTCATGACTCATGTCCTGTGACCAGTGAAACGCGAATTTTCGGTAGTTTTCGTATTTATCAATAAACCTTAAAAATTTTGGCTTGAAAAATCCTGTTAGAAATATGGGACTCACTCCTGGAGATAACGCATCTGAATCAGATGTTGAGACTCTTGTTGATAGCAATGCTCAGAGCTACGTCGAAAGCCTAAGGTCCAAAAGCAGGAGACCCAAAAGGGGCGGAAATAGTGGTGTGTGGGAGCATTCTTAAAGCCTAACAGCTTTCCAAAATAATTGAAAGTCCCTATATCAGGTCGATCTTCGGCAAAGTAGGTCGCATAGCCTTGATTTGAGTAGTTCTTCCATATTAGAGGAAAGTCGTCAAAGAAGATGTCCCAGCCTTCGTTCAGCTCTGCTTTGAATTCCTAAAAGAGCAAAATGATATAATTTAAGACTTACATAATAAAAAAGGTTTGCTCGAGGGCGGAGTCGAACCCGTGACCTCTGACGTGTTAGGCTAAAGCATTAACCACTGTACTAAAAAAGCACCTAACACGGGCTGTTTCAAGGCCTATACATCCGAGATCAAGGCAAGGCCATTGAGCTTTTTTCAGTGTAAACTTGTAAAATATTTTTTAAATATAGAAAAAATGTTTGTTTGAAAGTGGAATCGCTATCTTCACATGTCCATCCATATCCACAAATCCCATTTTCTGTAGAGCCTTATGAGTCCTAGGCAGCTGTCTCAACACGTTGCTTTTAGACATCGAATCTAGCCCAAACATGATCACACTCGGTCTGTCGACTGACGACTTTTCCTTATTCCTGAAAACCAATTTTAGCATATTACCAGACTTTAGACTGACTCAAAATTAGACACAACTTGATGATGATGGTACTTGTAAAAGCTAGCCAGAGAAAAAGACTTTCTGACGCATTCCACTTCCACAAATTCAGCTGTAATTTTGGCGCCATTTTTGTTGTCAAGTGTGGAATAATCAGAATACAGCAATTCAGTGTCGGAGACCCCGTCATAGTGGGCGAACGTTCGATATTTGCAGTCGACGGTGTCGATGAAGTCTTTGTTGACCTAAACGGGCGTTTCGTAGAGAGCAATTTTTAAAGCCGTTCTTTAAACGTGGAAAGGCAAATATTGATACAAGAATCAGTTTCAGATCAATATAGTCTGTCCTCGAATTGTTAAAAAACTTGATTAAGGCTTGTCAGAGTAGGAGAACTGAAAAATTGAGAACTTACAGTTAAAACTCCATTCACCAAGGACGTCACATTGGGCTGAAGAGCCTTGCAATTAAGCGTTCCTTGCTGCTTGTAATACTTCAGAATGGTCGGGTCCCATGGGTTCAGCTTGGGAACGTTGCACTCGCCGTTGTCACTTGATCGTTGTTCTAAGAGGGCCTAAAACAAAACTGACTTAGGCGAAAAATCTTCTTGGGCTTAACATAAGCTTAAAGTAAGATAAAGCAAGCCTAAAGCAACTAGACACCGAAAAAGCTCGAGCCTCTTCGAAAAATCTTTTCTTAAGAACATCTTAGCTTAGTCAAGCACTTTAAAAAACCCACCTGATACCTCTGCATCTCCTTGGGCACAGAAGCCTCTTCAAAGACCCATAAGTACAAGCCAAAAATTAGCAACGCACATGCAATAAAGTTCAACGTCCGCTTTTTCAGGCGAAAGTGAAAAGGAATCGATGGGCAAACCATGATCGGGGGTGGTTCCCGCATGCAAAGTGAAAGTTCTGCCTCCTTATCTGAGTGGAGAATTCCGTATGCGCGCTGATAGCAATGAAACATCAAGCAACGGATAGTTGTGATTCACGTGTGTTCGGAGTGTAGTGAAACAGAGGGCGGCTGCGGCTGAAATGGAACGTGATTCATTGCTTGCGAAAAATGGAACAAAAAACTGAAAATCGATATAAGGGAGTTGGGCATAAAGGCGAGGGGATCGGATTGTGGGTAAGGAGATAAGAATTTGACATTAGCCTACAATAGAGTCATCTAGCTATGAGACAAAATTTATTTACAGCACATTTTAAAATTTTAAAGCTTTCAAAAATGGCTAAAATTAATTTAAAAATACCGGGTTGAGGGCGCAATTAAACCCGTGACTAATCGCGCGCTAGACTAAAGCCTTAACCACTACACCATGCAAACACACAAAGCGTTCTCCTTAGAATCCTATCTGTGGCAGGCCTTCATTCAATTTTAAGCTAATGAATAGCAGAATTAAACACAGCTTAAATCCAAAAATCCGTTTTACTGAATATAAGCCACATTTCGCTCTCCCAAACAAGAAAGCCGTCTTATAGTAAGCTCTTAGCAACCGTGCACAATCGCCCGGTCAATAACACATTCACCACGCAAGCGTATCAAGCACTTCTCCCTTCTCCGCGGACGAATCTTTAAGAATTCAACAGAAAATGACGGCTTTTTTGCTCGCATGACAAATCGGTTTGTATTCGCACTTTACAGATGGAGACGCTGACTTCAAAATTTATGTGCAGGTGAAAATTGCAGGAATTGGAAGGAATTGAGGAGTGCGGCACAAATCTATTTTGGGGTAAAAGGAATAATAATTTTTTTTCACATGGTTACGTTTTTGGTTACTTAAGCCGTGAGCTTACAGGTGAGTTTATTTACAAAATTCTATTTTTACGTTTTTTTACAATGCGCGGTCAGCTCTCCGATGAGCCTTCTAGCAGCCCTTAGACTCAATGTTAGGCCTAACTAAGCTTTTTCGGATTGAGTGGAAAATCTTGGAATTTCGGTTCCGGTTTAGGCTTTCAAAGCTGCACTTAAAATTGACTTGAAATTTAAAAAGTTTTCATAACAATTTTTTGTTAAATAGCACCACTTAACAATGTGTTCATCCGAAAGTCGAACTAAAAGAGCGGATTTCATTTACCGAAACCATATAAATGACTCATTGAGTGTGTTATTTGATAAGCTACAAATTAAGCTCTTCCGACGCATTCCACTCGTGATTTTCACACTAATCAGGCGATCGTTCTCGCACTGAACCTCGCAGCATGGAATGTCTTTGAAAAACCTGAGGAACATTGTGTCCACATGCACAACAATCACCTTGTCACTGCATTCTACCTCTTCTTGAAATTCCATCCACGTTTTTACCAGGCTTCGGGTAAATTTGTAATATCCTACATTGCTTAGATAAAGCTCACGAGCGGGAGCTTGTAAAAAATTGTTAATGAGGAAACAATAGTCAGAACTCAACCATTCGGCTTCATAATACTGCACTCGGATGCTACGTAGATTGCAATCAAAAAGCGAAGATTTCCAAAACTGTGAGATATTCAGATCTCTGCCTAGGTCAGTAATCGCATTAGGCGACCTTAATCCAAGCGCTTTGAGACGCTTCCAAACTGGAAATCCATTTTCGTGTAGCTTTAGGCGAATTAAAGGACATTGGTTGCATACATCCACGATTTTTCTTATATCCAAGTCATTCCAAGATCGATTACAGCTATGAAAGATTCCCTGAATGTCTATTTTGCAAGTAGTAAGGTAATTTGAAGCTCTAAATGCTTTTAGAGACACTTTTTCAGCGCCGCCTATTTTCCTAGCGGTGGCATTATAGTCAACACGTTCTATGTTGTTTTCGGTCCAAATCGAAACGTTCAGAAGAACACGATTTTCCCTAAAGCGTTTTGCGACTTGGTCAAATGGCGATTTTAGATTTATCCACAAATCCGTCTCTAGAAACCGGTAGACACGTTCATAAAAATCTAGAGGAGTGGAATGCATGGCCGGAAAAACTGTCGAAAAATCGAAAATTTGCATAGATACGCAAAAAAATGGGGAAGGCATTGCTTTTAATGTGATGCAACACTGAGCTCACACTTGAATCAAACGATCAAGCTATAGTCGAGCGCCGGGCGAAATGGACGGATTGCGGCAAAAGCGATGCGGCCGCCGGATCGGTATTTTTGGAGTGCGTAAAGCCTGAAAAATGTTGATTTCTCTGCCGTGTTGGCGTGTTTCTAGGAACTTTTCAGCTCGACATGAAATGTGGGAACTCATTCCGCGTCGAATGCGCACAAGGTTCTGTGACCTGTGTGTCGCCAGAATCTGTGACCTGTGCGCAAAGTTTGTCGCGTGGCGCTGGTTGGGTATGGGTACCCATTCTGAAAGAATCAGATTTTTCCGTTTTTCTTGCTAAACATCAATTGAAATCAAAATCTGGTTTTCATTCCTGGTGGGAAATCATCAAAAATCAATCAATCGAAGTAAGTCATGTTTTTATTAGGCTGTTCAGCCATAAGGTAATACGACACTGGCGATAGCGCAAATTATACATCATTCGGTTCCACACTTTGTGTATATTCAAGGCTTATCTTAGCTTTGCATGTAAATTCCCAACCGTCTGTCCAATATCTGAAATTGAAGCTGAAGCACAGCTTGAAATCAACTTTGGGCTTAACCTATGAAGGATTTATTGGAAATCTTGTTGTATTTAGAAACGCCATCAAAGCACCGAATTTCGGCTTAGGGTGTTAAGTTAGATCGTTTCTTTGACTCCGTGTGTCCATTATAAACAATCCAAAAATATTGCAATAAATAATGTTTATATGTATATTGCATACACTTCAGGTGTTTTGGACCCAATTCACAGAATTTTAGCTGTCACATATTGACCCCAACGCAGCTAGTGAATCAGATGCAAAAAAGCAAAGTATTAGAGAACACTTGCGATTTCCGTTTTTGCGCAAAATGCGACAATAGTGCTTGGTGTGCTGATAGTGACTGGGCATGACTTGAGGAACATCCGTCACACGGACGTAGATTTTCGGCACCCGTTGTGCACATTCGAAAGATCTCAAACTTTCAATCAATTCTTCTAAAACCTTGAAAGAAAGACGCATTCGGTCACAACTCCAAGCATCCAATTTTTTCAATCTGGGAACACGCAGAAGACTCATCACCTGATGTTCTGTAGATTGAGGCCATGGGCCGCTCAGCTGGACTTTTTCTAAAAACCTGTTATGAGCTGCTTGGTCCTCCAAGAACTGCTCGCTTTGGATTCCTATGTGGCTTAAGTACAGGTTAGCGAACGGAAAATCGCTTGGAAAGATTTCATAGAATTTCTCTAACAAAATTTGATAAGATGAATTGCCTGTCAAGCTGTACAAGCTTGTGACAGTGCTTTGAAATGATAGTCGTCCCATAACAAACCTGTAAAAAGCTTCTATTTGGTTTGTGGACAAACGTGTCCAGTCATCAAGAACGAGACCGGAAGGAAAAAAGTTAAAACGCTTAATTAAATGCGTTTTGGAAACGGTTGCTTGGAAGGTAGCCATGCTGATAGGTGGAAAATTAAAGGGGTCAACAGGCATAGGATAGAAAGCGCACCTCAGCTGACCATTTTCGTCTATGGCTACCCTGACTTCGTAACACTTCAAGCGTTCTGAAAGCGACTTCCAAAGCGTGTGCTCTTTAAATCTGCTCAGAGCACTGCAGTCATCGTGGCTCGATATAAGGAGGACGTCTTGGACAAAAGCGGCTGGAACGGAATCCATGGTTTTTGGGGAGGGTGTTGTACTTGAATATGAGCAAGAAGATGGTTTATATGAACTGAAAACAATGCTTAAACAGCAAAACGCAATGCTGACCACAACGTCTCGAAGCGATGCCTGCAGCTGGGTTTTCAAGACGTCTTTCTATGACTCTCAAATCAGCCTAAAACTACTTGAACATCACCAAGCATCCCAATAGTGTTCTGCTTTAAAATTATATGGATGTGGCCTAAAATGACACTGTACACGCAGATAGCACCTTCATAATAAAAACGGCTCCTATTTTTTCTATTTAACTTCAAATGCAATGACACATTTTCTTAAGCGATCGATCTGAGACGCAGTGAGACGTGTTCCCGTATCTAAAAATCTCCAAATTACCATCTTCAACAAATTTATATGAACTCACTTATTATTCCTTTCAATTTCACCCGTAACTTTCCATTCACCCGTTTCGAGATCTTTCACTACAGTCCCCTCAAGAACCGCATTACTAGGTGGCTGAGCTTGAAGAGAGATGTGGTAGCTGATAGTGAGACCTGCAGACACAACTCCATCAACATGTCTGTCTTTGATAAGCTGATCCGGAGGGAGCTCCACAGTTGAAGCTGTAATACTGTTCAAGGATAATTGTAGGCACTTGAAGTTCAGCAAGGTTTCGGCTCTGGACAGTCGGTTGTTGATGAAGGAGAGTAGGTGATGGGCTGGCTCCACAGCATCCTCAGCTTTCAGTTCAAGCTCATTGTAGCATGGGCAGTAGTCTTTGGGAATACGAGCTTCTTGACAGGTACGCTTGGCAGGGTGGGGTTGGAAAAAAGAGTAAGCTCTTTGAGGAGTAGATGGGAGAGAAGCTTCGGTGAAGTTACCCTAAAATGAACATAAAACATAATTATTTTGGCTATTAAGCTAAATTTGAGGTAAACGCTCTAACCTAACATACACAAAGCTTGGTTATTCGTATAAGCTTGGCATACCGTAGCTATCTGTGCCAAGGTGGCATGCGTATCATAATGAGTCGTGAACCTTTCCGCATTCTTCATCAAATTCTCTTGCAAATGAGGGTACTTCTCCTTAAGCTTGGGTGGAATCCTTATCGACAAATACGGTAGTCTCGACTCCAGCCTTCCAACAAG
Source organism: Steinernema carpocapsae (assembly GCA_000757645.3). Classification (NCBI taxonomy): domain Eukaryota; kingdom Metazoa; phylum Nematoda; class Chromadorea; order Rhabditida; family Steinernematidae; genus Steinernema; species Steinernema carpocapsae. The sequence goes on from AZBU02000007.1 coordinate 817,904, forward strand.
GGTCTCACGGATCTTGTCATAACGTTGGCCATGGTCGCTAAAGAATATCACAATTGTGTCGTCCCATTTGGCTTCGTTAGCCTTGAAAAAGGCTTTATAGTCCATGTCAGCAGACCCAATGAGGTTTAGGTAGTCATGACTCATGTCTTGGCTCCACTGTAAGGCGAAAGTCCGTTTTCCTTGGTACTTGTCTATGAATCTAAATCTCAGACTTTTCTAAAGCTCAAAAATAAGGCTTACTCTTGAAGATACCGTAGCTGGGTCATATGCTTAGGCTCCGCGTTATAGCAAAAGGGAGAGCTCCTAGAAGACACCATAGTCCAATAGCTGGCCATCCAGAACGGCCGAAAATAGTGATCCGTAGGCCGAAATTTGAAGCCACAGCATCCTTCATAGTTGAAAGTGCCCATGTCAGGTCTGTCCTCAGCAAAGAACGTCGCATAGCCAGCGTCAGAGAAATTGCTCCAAATCATGGGAAAATCGTCGTAGAACATGTGGAGATCGTCAGGAAGCTCGTTGGCGAAATCCTAAAAATTTGTTTGTTGAACTCAAAGAGAGAAAAGATAGACCTACAGTCATTTTCGTTCCCTGTTTGCCAGTCAGGATAGCGACCCAGTTTGGGTAAGTGTTGTCAGCAACCTTCACATGACCGTTGAAGTCTACAAAACCCATTTTTTGCATTAGAGTATGGGTGAGAGGCAACTGGCGGATCATGTTGCTGTGGGAGAGGCCGTCAAGACCGAACATGAGAACGCTCGGGTGGTCGACGGAGCTGGCTTCAATCGATCTGAAAACAATTTCAGCTTGTTTAACAATTTACTTGAATTAACGGAGCCCCGCACAAGAATTCGTACTTTGAATTAGAACTTTTTGGCGGTACGCGCTTCAAAATACTCATTTTGCAGTTGTCTCGGCACTGCGCGCCTCGATGACGCCATTTTTCGGCTAAAAGAACACTCGTCGCGTTTTGATCTCAAAAAAATGCCAAAATTGCGTTTGATGCCTGAAAATTATCTCCGTTGCTCATCCATCGGCGCTCAAAATACCGCTCTGTCGCTCATCGCACGCGAAAGTGCGACAAACCACAATTGCAAAACTACCGTACACCTGCCCTCACCATTCAGAGAGCGGAAATACGGACGGACATGTCTGGATCGTTCTCATTTATATAGATTTTAAATTTTTAGGACTAACTTCTTGACAGGGACAATCTGATGGAAGTGGTACTTGTAAAACGTGACAGGAATCAACCCTTTTCTCGTACACTCCACTTCCATAAACTCGTCCTTTTCCACTTTTCTCCCAGCTTTTGGATCGATTTCAGTCCAATTCCCATAGAAAAGATCAGAATCTGACACTCCTGAGTAGTGACGGAAAGATCGATATTGGCATGTGGCCGAAAACTTGTAGTCTTCTGAAATCTGAAAATCGAAATATCCAATGTTTTGAGAAAAATTAATACCTTTAAAACGCCATTTTCAAGCCTGACGACTTCTGGCTGAACTTCTTTGCATTTCAGAGGGCCAGGCTCACTATAGTATTTAAGAATAGAAGGATCCCATGGGTCAAGTCGAGGCACGTTGCAGGTGTTATCTTTCGTTGAAAACTCTTTTAGAAGATTCTAAAAATTTGGGCTAGAGAACTCCTAAACAATTTGAAGAACTACCTGATAGTGAATAAGCTCTAATGGCACAGTCCTGACAGCAATAAATAGATAGTAAAAAGCAAATATAGAGGCAAGTGTAGCTATAAGAAATCCAAGTCTGAGCTTAGATGAGCACCCAAAATAGGAAAAGTTCCGTGACATGACATTTGAGGCAGTTGGTAGGTTTAAATCCTGAAATTCGACAGTCAAAACATGTCAACAACTCAACCCATCACGAGAATACCTGTTTACCGCGTCACTCCACATGTGAGTCAGTACCAGAAAACAACGTGAATAGCCCATGCAAACACAGTTGTTTACCAGACAGATAACGATTTTACTATCGTTAACTTTCACTTTTCTAACAAAATTTGTGGTTCACAAAATGTTCACGTCAATTTTTGCGTTTGTCCTATCAGCTTCCATATGTGATGTGTGATAAGGGCACGGTCGATCGAATACAAAAAAGTGATCATCGGTCCCGATCAGCATGCAATTGAATAGGCATGCAATTAAGCGTTTATCAGCGTCAAAAAATGTTTTTCATAAAATGAAATTTTTTTAAGCACTATTTTTGAATCATTTAAACAGATTTTTTAAGAATTACAAATTTTTTAATTAGTTAAAAAGCCATAATTTTCAAATGGATTTTTTACAATTAAATTTAGTGTTTTTCATTTCAAAGATGAATCATACAGGGTAGTCTGAAAAAAGGGCACTCAGACTGTAGAAAACTTCATTTTCAGCCTTTCGAATCATGCAGACCGGTCGGAAAAACATTCATTTGTGTGGAACCGATCATTTGGAATTCATGTGAACTGAAGACGGGTGTCTGAAACAAACTGTCTGGGTGCCTGTTTTTCTGGGCCACCCTGCATAAAACTAAACAAACTTTTTTATACGTCGGATTCACCGCTAATTGACAATTATTCTATTCATAAGCGCAAAAATATTTCGCTTCAAGCGCATGAACACAAAGACACAAAGCACGGCCAGCGGTGACTCTGTGAAGCACTGCGCTCTTCACTTCTTATCTCAATATACTAGCAATTTTATCTTAGCACTGTTTCATTTCCCTTTCGAAGCAAGAAGGACACTATGAACGTGAACGAGAAAGCGTTTATGACCGGCGTGCAATGTTGGAATCGAATTTCACCGTTTTATTTTGTTATTTTTTGTTAATTTAACTAGTTTATTTGTTTTACATTTGGAAATGTCCAAAACAGTTTTTTAACTGCCTTATTTTTGTTAAAGGTCAGCAATATTATCAAATTTTATCACAATTTTTACATAGGTTTTTTGCTGTTAGAAGTTCTGGACCACCAAAAAAAGAGTTGGTTCAAAATAAAAAGGTTTAATTATCGGGCTTTTAATGATTATCTAATAGGTATATCAAAATACAGTGCTTTGAGACTAAAAACGCGAAAAGCGACACAACGCACAATGAAAAACTCGCCGACTGCAGTCAGAGTGCTCATCGTCATGCCTCCAACTGCTTCCCAATGCAATGAATAAAGGCGTCCTATCGTCCGCAAAGCGGGCGCATAGCAGCGCAGCCCGCAAATTGAAGACGCGCCTTTCGCGACCAGACGACGCGTCATCTCGCTTTTTTTCCTTTTTGCGTAGAATCGATTACAACAAGCCCGTAAACAGTCAGCGATCACTGACGCTAAGACGCGAAAATCGGCTGGAAGAAACGATTGCAGAATTGCAAACAGATGAGTTTCGTGGGGTGTTTGCAGAGGAGACGGATTAGAGACACTATAAATAAAAGTGGGAAGAGAAGGAATTGACCGACGGGTGGAGGGTGGCAGTGGGGAGGAGAAAGAAGTGCGACCTTCAAGCGTTGTGCAGCGTGGTGCATACTCACTCCTCGCCTGCATGGCTGCCAAGTGATGGAAAAGGAGAGTGACTAATTGATCAGAAGGATGACAATTGCAGCGGGGATTTCAAGACCCTTTCTGAATGTAAATTTTGAATTTCTTGAATCTTAAAAAAATTTTGAGTGTCATTTTTGATTGGCTTGAATTGCTATATCTGCTTAAAGTTTGTGTTTTAGAATTTATAACTCCTGCTTGCAATGTTTTAAGCTTAACTGCTCTATTAAATAGCCCTTTTAATTTTTTTTGATTTTTAAACGTGACATTTCAAAAATAAGCATACTTATTTATCAATAACAGGTTTTATAGTTTTTTCATTGTTGTGAAACTTTCACAGTTAATCATTAATGTACATAAAGGAAATATAAGAGTTCTGAAACGTTTCAAGTTTTTTTAAATGGTCAAGTATTATATGGTTCAAAGAAGCTTCATAAAACGTAGTTTCGGCCTGCTAATTTTTTATAAGTCTTTGCATTGATAAAAAATTTTGAAAAGTGGACCGTTTTTTAAATTTTTCATTTTTAGCAGTTCTGTTCATAAACATTTTTCAAATTTAAGGTTTAAGGAGAGTTTCAATTCCTGCTTGGATTTGTTTTTTTGCTGTTAGAAGTTCTGAACCAGCACAAAAAGGCTCTGTTCTACATTTTTTGATTAGATCAATTTTTAAGATGAAATTCATTTATTTCTAAGCAGCAGTTGACATAGAACCATGAGTTCTTGTTGGGTCTATTCGTGTAACAAGCATTGTTGTAGGCTTTGTCAAAGCGAAGAAACGTCCTTGCTTCTTAATCAGGTATCCGCAAAATAGCTGTTGTTTGAAAGCACGTCTGTATTCTGAGCTTCTCCAAAAATAGACGTAGTAGTCAAAAGAGAAGCTAGCCAGACCTGAACTTTGAATTTGTAAAATTCGTTTTTTAATGAACAGGTTACCTGGTATGACAGCATAAGTCTCTGCCTCTGCAATAAAGCTTCCACTGATTTTTGTGCTACGCATGATAAATATGAAAAAAGCACACAAAACGGAAGAAGTAGACACACACGTTGACGGTCAGAGTTTTAACAATGATTTTTTGAATTTTGATTTGGGCAAGCACAGTTATGTCGGTCGTCTTGCGTGGGGCTGGAAACATGGTCAGTAAAAGTAGTAAAGCCAATTTTCACCCACCAATTTTGAACAGCATTATGTAGGTGACTACATAACTACACACCGTAGTGCAGCACACAACAATGGCGGCCCGATTCCAAATTTCAGAAATTACTGCAGGATAAGCCAGAGGCGGGTTGCACACAGGGACATCTGGGTTGTCAAGAAACATTGCTCCAAGCGTCTAAAAGAGTAAACGATTGAATAAAAAAATTTCTGAGTTAAACTCTTGTGTTTCAATTTCTTTGTAGAAACTGCTCTCCTGATTCCTGATTGCACTTACCACAACAGTTGAAGCATAAAGCAATCCTGGTGTTACTATTACAAGTACATATATCCTTGTGGGCCACAACATATACCTAAAAAAATTTTAGAGCTTCTCAGAAATGTTTTGTTTGTCCTGGACATACTTTATAGGGAAGCAAATCGCAAATAAACGATCGAACCCCACACAACAGAGCATGTACGACTGCATGTTTTCCGTAAACAAGTATGGACTTATGGACCAAAAGCACTTTTCTCTGGGCATTTTCGCCGTGTTGGAGATTAGACGAATTGCTGAGAGAAGCTCGAATGAGAGGCAGATGAGATTGTTAAAAGCAAGGAAGGCTAGCAGTAAACCTAAAATTACTTTTCCATTTACTAATATAAACATTGGTGACTTACCACACTTAGACCTGAGCGATTTATGAAGATAAGTCGCCAGAATAATATTAGAATTTCCAAACGACCCAAAAATTCCGAAGAAGATAAGGGCGCATTTCACGACTGACATGCAAACTTCGCTGATCTCAGTATTGGCCATACCCTTGTACAAGAACCACTTTGAACCTTCTGAAAGTCAAAAGTCATGTCAAGCAGTTCACACGTATGGTCAGGTACACGTAAAAATTCTATAACCGTGTGATAGTACACGAGAAATTCAGAAAATGTTGAGGATGAAGGAAAACAAGGCACTGGACACGAACTAACAAGGAAACACGTTTTGGTGTTACCAGCGGATTTTGGCTAAATTTCGGCACACAGTTAGAGCTTTGGGAGAGTGGTAGTTCTGTAAAATTATGGAGAATGGTGATTCTGTATTTTGCTCATAGAAGCAGGTGATCAAACCCTATATTTGCTAGAAAACCAGTAAAAATGTAAAATTACATGCTTAAAAAGGCATGAAGAAGAGGAAAAGGTAAATACGAAGCATTGGTTCAGGTGGAAATCGAACCCGTGGGGTAGAGTTTGCCGGTCATAGCACCACAATGAGTGAAACACACCCAAAATTCAATTTTCGATTAATTCGATTGAAATGAAGAAGGCTCTTTTTCACGTTTTTTGGTCAAATTAAGTGTTAAGAGAAAATTCATTTATTTGTAAGCAGCAATTGATATAGGCCCGTGAATTCTTGTTGGCTCAATTTGTGTAACTAGCATTGTTGTAGCGTTTGTCAAAGCGAAGAAACGTCCTTGCTTCCACATCAGGCATCCACAGAAGAGTTGTTGTTTGAAAGCACGTCTGTATTCTGAGCTTCTCCAAAAATAGACGTAGTAGTCAAAAGAGAAGCTAGCCAGACCAACTTTGAATTTGTAAAATTCGTTTTTTAATGAACAGGTTACCTGGTATGACAGCAGTCTCTGCCTCTGCAATAAAGCTTCCACTGATTTTTGTGCTACGCATGATAAATATGAAAAAAGCACACAAAACGGCTGAGAAGAAGTAGACACACACGTTGACGGTCAGAGTTTTTACAATGATTTTTTGAATTTTGATTTGGGCAAGCACAGTTATGTCGGTCGTCTTGCGTGGGGCTGGAAACATGGTCATTAAAAGAAGTAAAGCCAATTTTTACCCACCAATTTTGAACAGCATTATGTAGGTGACTACATAACTACACACCGTAGTGCAGCACACAACAATAGTAGCCAAATTCCAAAGTTTAGAAATTACTGCAGGATAAGCCAGAGGCGGGTTGCACACAGGGACATCTGGGTTGTCAAGAAACGTTGCTCCAAGCGTCTAAAAACGTAAACGATTGATAAACGGACAAAATTTTAAAAATTAGACAAAACAAATTTTTTAAATGGAAAGCACTGTAGAAGCTGCTTTCTGATCCTTTCTGATTGCACTTACCACAACAGTTGACGCATAAAAAACCCCTGGCGTTACCATCGCAAGCACATATAACCTCGTGGGCCACAACATATACCTAAAAAAATTTGAGAGCTTTTCAGAAATGTTTTTTTGTCCTGGACATACTTTATAGGGAAGCAAATTGCAATTAAGCGGTCAAATCCCACACAGCAGATCATATACGAATGCATGTTTTCAATAAACAGATATGGACTTATAGACCAAAAGCACTTTTCTCTGGGCATTTTCGCCGTGTTGGAGATGAGACGGACTGCTGAGAGAAGCTCGAATATGAGGCAGATAAGGTTGTTAAAAGCGAGAAAGGCAAAAAGCAGGCCTAAAATTGCTCATTAATCAAAAAATGTGAGCATAGTGACTTACCACACTTAGACCTGAGCGATTTATGAAGATACGTCGCCAGAATAATGTTAGAATTTCCATAGGACCCAAAAATTCCAAAAAAGATAAGGGCGCATTTTACGACGGACATGCAAGTTTCGCTGATCTCAGGATCGGCCATACCCTCGCACAAGGACCACTTGGAACCTTCTAAAAGTCAAAAATGATAGAAAAGCAGTTCACATGTATGGTCAGGTACACGTAAAAATTCTATGACCGTGGGATAGAATACGAGAAAATCAGAAATTGTTGAGGATGAAGGAAAACAAGGCACTGGACAGGAACTAAGTAATATTCTTGTATGAACGCTTGGTGGATCATAACATGTTTTGTTCGGATAAGGGAAAACAGTGCTTACAACATGGCCAGCAAAGCGTGGGTTTGGATTTGCACTAATTATAACTACAAAAAGAAAGCAAGAAGAAAACCAAAAACATGCTTTGTTACTCAGCATTCAAGACATCAAATCAAAAGCTGACACTATGACACCTTTGACATAACATTCCTTAATATAAAGTAGGCTAGCAGACATTCAACTGCTTACATAGGTCCAGCAGGTCAAACAAAGTTCGCTTAACAGAAATCACGTATTTTTCTCGAGTATTATATAGCGTCTATTGATAAGCTAAATTGGGTCGGTTGAGCAACTCTTTGTAGCTGTATAGTTTAAAGCATGAGCATGAAACGACCAGAATTCAATTGTTCTGCTTTTTGACAATAAATGAGAATGCGCCCATGTTTGCCTTTCTGTTTGGAGTCTGAAAACAGTCCTAAAACTTAACTTAAAGAAAACTCTAGCTTCAACGACAAACCAATCAAATTTGAAACCCGGAATCCCATAACGTCGGCAGTAGAGGCTCGAGACAAAACAATTGTAGGTTGACCCGGAATACGTATCAGTTCTTCAAAACAACTGCAAAACGATAAAATTTAGAAATTCTCAAAACTCGAAAAGTTGAAGTCAAGAAGTTTTTTTTCTACTTGAAAACCAGGCCAATTTTGCCAGTTCTTAAAACAAGTTGTAAGGAAAAGTTAGAAGTCATAACGACAAAACATAAATTAGCAAAAAAAGACGTTTAAAAATCTTGAGAGCTTCGAAATGGCCAAAAATGATCGCTTGCTATGGACCATTTTTTACTTTAAAGGTTGACCAAAATTTTCAGGTCAAACGTTAGCATTTGATTCTGTTCTGACGTTGTTAATGCAAAATATGCTGCACTTCCAGGTCGACTTGACAGCACTAACATCCGTTTGTTCTATAATATCCGTTTTCACGCGTGACCGTATTTTCTCCCCAGCATGTACGTGGGTAGAAGCTTAGGACAAAACAATTCTAGGTTGGCGGTACAGTCCAAATTACACGCTCCCATAAGCCTTACCAATTCTACGGTGGTGAAGCTTGTTATCAGAAAACCTCGTAAATCAATACTTAGCTGGGACAAGTGCAATAACCTGGCTTTAATGAAATAAACTCAATTTTCCCGACGACCTTCAAGCAAAGAAAATTTAGTTAAACTAAAAAGCAACTTAATTTTAAGCTTTGAATTTAGTGATTGGCACGTGCAAGCTATCTTGAGGCATGCTTTGTGCGGGTATTGGCACCTTGGCTTAAGTTAGTTAGATGGTCTTTGTCGGTCCACTGTTTCTAAAACCAACGTCAAAGAAATTTAGCTAAAGAGTTATCAAACAGCTGAAACTTATATATCAGTCAATTCGTTTTTAAAATTAACGGGCCATGCCGATTGCGCGAGAATTCATTCCTTAATTCAAAACGCGCCTCACAATAATTATTTGGCGACACACTCGGCGCTGCGCGCCTTGCTGACGCAATTTTTTGGTTGCAGAGCTTTTATAGCTCAAGCGCTTCCGTGCAACCGCTAAACCCAAAGTTCGTTTGCTGGGACCGACACGATTCCGTGACTGACTAATGGACGGGCACATCTAGATGGTTCTCCTTCATTTACTAAAGAATTACGTTAAGTTTTAATTTAGTTTTGGTTCCAAAACGGCATATTTTGTTGGTTAAGCCGTCCACGTCTCATAAATAGTTGTTACTATGGTAACTTAACATAGGGACTAAAGATACATAATGGTCATTCTAGTGATTTGTACATTGTCAAACAAAACAAGTAATAAGCTAATATGACAGATATGATAGATCTGAAAGTTGTACCCAAATGTATTTGGTCACTCAAAAAAGTGTTTGTGAAAGATTAGCAAACAATGGTCAGTTCTTTATAGTTAGAAATGTACTTCCACAACCAGTCGCGTTCAACCTTAATTTTGCTTACATTCGAAGGACGCCGTTAATCACATTCACAACATCAAATTTTAGCATAGGTTTACAACGAAACAGGCTTTTCAACACAAATGCGAGTTTTCTACGTAAGTAAAATAGAATTTTTTTGAAAGAAGGAAATTTAAACGTTAAAACTACGATGAACTTGTAGATAAAAATTCAAGCTTACGCTCAATTAACCGTTTCACACTTCAAAGCATGACGTGGATGTAAATTGTCACTGTACTTTTTGTATGGACTTGTCCATTGTCGTCATATTGTTAGCGCCGATTTTTAAGCGCCGATTCATTCAGCGCCAATTTTTATCTTTCAAACACTGGGCTGTCCTTTTGATCCTGAAGCAAGGCTTAAGCTTAGACAAAATGAATTGACGTTATTATGGGTTCTGCGCTGAAGGCGCCTGGAAACGGAGTGTGTACGCTGGGATCGACAGTTTCTCTGCGATTTTTAAAAACTTTGGTCACTTCAAATGACGGTCATTTTTGAATGGTAAAAGGGCGCTAAATGAATTGACGCTAATGTCGCGAAATCCGTCAGATATCGAATTAGTCACAAACAATGGTTAACTAAATTGACACAACCTACAAAATTTCGTTGTTCGAAATTTGTATTTTTAGACCTGTTTTGCCAATTTGTCAACAGTAACAACAGTAAGACAGTAAACAGATAAGATATGCCAAAAACCTAGTTATAGACGGAAGTAGTAAAGGCCGACCATTGATCGAAACTCGAAACCGAACGACGAAACCGAAACTTGCCAACTTGAGACTGGCCGTTATTTAACCAAACTGGAAAATTCAAAAAATCACTCTGAAGATTTTACGCAACCACCCACTGCTGTCTTAAATAGCAGCAACCAGGTTGTTCAACTCAATCCTTTTTTGGCAATTACAAGATTAACTATAAGAGTACGACGCGTTTAGGGCGTCCAAAACCATGCCAACATTTCTAAGTGGTCAGACAGTGTGATTCAACAAGTCTCATTTCAATTAGTCTCGAATCACAATTTGACTATAGATGGTCTTCGAAAAAGATGAATTGGCCACAAAGGTGTGAGAAGCACATAGTAAGTAAGTACCCTTAATCTGACTGAATTGTGTTAAGATCGACTAAAAAACATTGTAAAAAATGCTGTTTTTTATTTCTTATCTTGCACAGAGCTGTTCTGCAAGTAAAAATTGACGGTTTTGATAACAATTGGATTTTTACGTCTGCAGCACATTATCTGTCGAATAAACGCTTTTCTGTATTCTTTGCTCTTTGCTTCTCCAAAACAGTATATAATAGTTAAGAGCGTAGCTGAGCAGACCTAAACCAATCATCAACAAATTAATATCACTTGTTTAGCTAACCTGGTATGACGGCATAAGTATCAGCCTCATTCATCACCTCTTACTTGTTCCCACAAGACGCATTACAAAAATAATCACTGCCGATAGAATTGAAGAGCAAAAGAAGACCACAACATTCACGGACAACGAGTTTTTTCTGCTTTTTTAACTGGATTTTGGTCATAGCACCACTTGTGTAGTTAGGGGCAACCTTGTAAAGCATTAGGTAGGTCACCGCGTAGAAAATCACCACAAGCAGACAAGATCCCATAACAGCGTAGTTCAGCCAGGTGCTTACCTCGTAAGGGTAGGCTAAAGGAGGGTTACAGACTGGTATAACAGGGTTGTCGAGGTTGATTACACCTAGGGCCTATAAGAAACATCTACGGAGGGTTAAAGAGACATGAGACCCACAAAAATGACCAGCGTGAAGATCATGCCAGGTATCACCATTAGCGTAATGTAGACACGCTTGTTTAAATGTGAATATCTAAAAAACCTACTTAGAAAAGCACTCACAAACCTGACTGGACAAGACACAGCAAATAGTCTATCTAGTCCAACAGCAACCCACATATAAATTTCGACATTCACCACAATCAAATAAAAACTGATTGTCCAAAAACACTTTTTCCTGGTCATTTCGGCGTTATGAGTTAATAGCCTTACTGCCGAAATCGTCTCAAATGCTAGGCACCAGAAGTCACATAAAGCAAGAATTGCAATTAGGATTCCTGACTAATGTTGCCGACAGCGTAACGAAGCCTACCACTGTTAGTTTGTAACGATTTTTGGACGTAGGTTGCCCACATAATGCTGAAATTACCAAACATGAAACGCCAAAGAATAGCAAGGAGACTTCTACAATAAGGATACAGAGATCACTGACTTCATCATCTTTAGGCTCATAAAGAGGACGGGTCGAGTTGGGCATGCCCTGAAATTATTAATTATCAGATTTAAGCGTTCTCTATGATGTTTTTCAACTCTTCAGTAACCGGCTAGACTATAAAGAATGTTAATCTAAATAACGGCATAACTGAAAAAATGATTTTGAACTACGTCGGAAAACGACGCTGAAGCAAGGGGAAGACTCTTTTCAAACTGTTCAAAACAAAAGCATTTTCCGAGTAAGTCTTGACGTTAAAAACAACTATGGAAAATTCTTTTCTATGTCGGCTTTTGTTTTCCTACCTATTCTGATCATTTGCACCTAAAAATTCTCAAATTAAAAAATTGTAATCAATTAAGTAACACAAACAAAGAACTTTTACGCGCTTTTGAATGATAACACTTACACAAACACACTTACTAAAAACACCCTTCACACAAAAAATTCACTTTTCACAAATTTTCGTTTTTCTAACGCTTTTGAGCAAAATTTCCTTCCAACCCATTTTCTTTGATGCATTATAAAACTTGACTTTTAAGCATGTTATTCTGAAAAATAGAGATTTCCCTTTTTCAATTTTTCAATTAATGGTGTAATTTAGAGGTAACACTTAGAGGTAAAGCTAAAAAAGGAGTTCACTCCAGACCTTGATCAGTAGACTACAAAGAAGTTTGTCTTTGAAAAGCGTTTACACTAAACTGAAATTTGAAAATCAGATTTAAACAGTTGGACGTTCTTGATAAGCATCAGACGCTCTACAGGCGCAATGCCTTTGATTCTTGTTTATGTGCTATTGTATTGTATCTGAGTATAAAATATAGAAGGCTCCAAAACGTGTTTTAGCCTTTTCGTAGCCGGTTCAACTATGACTAATGTTATTCTATAAACATGGTTGACTACAAATGGGTTGTGTGGGCGTCTTCAGGTTTAAAACAACGGCGTCTTCAGGTTCAAAACAGTCGTAGGCAATGTTGAACTTTAAGTCCTCAAAAAGAGGGTTGGTTTTAATTGTAAAATATCAAACCAGCTCTTTTGGCTCTGGTCCGGGTTCGCGGTAGCACTCCATCGTGTTACTTCATTAACACGATGGAGAGCCCGCGCGCGATACTTGTCGGAATTCTAAAATATTTAGTTTTTTGCTTTTTAATTAGTAATAGGACAAGGACGTGGAAGAACACTTAAGAGGCGCCCTATAAACATGACTTCTTTAATAAAAATTTTATGTGCTTTAATACGACTGCTTTAACTGTAAAGTGTACACGACTCCTGAGCGTTTTTTGACTGTTTGGTAGCTGGGTAGAGCTTATGCTGTGAAAAGCCCTTACTACACATTTTGGCAAACGCACCGAACGGCGAACGGACCGAGAAACACACCGGCAAACGCACCAATTTTGGCAAACATAGGCTTAAATTACTTGGCAGAGTCGCCAGAACAGTATATTGGGTATGGTAAAACCACCATCTCCAAAAAGAGGGAAAACCGTTGAAGCAGTGTCACCATAGTCCGAAAATGGAAATCCTCGTACTAAGTCGGGCGATCAACCGAACGTGAAACTTTCACACCGCGCTTTGCATGGCTTCGCAAATTTTTCAATCGCACGTTGCCATTATATGGATAAGTATCCAGTAATTTGTCTATAGTGTAACAAAAAACTAATTAGCGGATATGAAAGTTGTATCCGACAGTATGCGATCATTTAAAATATTGTATGTCTAAGACTGACAAGCAAGGCAAACAAGTCTCCAACAAAAATAGGTGCGAAACAAATTGGCGAAAACTACCTGACTTACCTGTACCCTTAATCTGATTGGATTAAATTGTGATCGCGCGAAATGCATTGTTTAAAATGATGTCTTATTCATTTCTTATTCTGCACAGAGTTGTTTTGTAAGTACAAATTAACGGTTTCGATAACATTTTTATGATGGCAACTAACTGTCGGCTAAACGCTTTACTGTGTTTTCCTGAACCAATCATCAACAAATTAATATCACTTGTTTAGCTAACCTGGTAGTATCAGCCTCATTCATCACACTCTTACTCGCTCCCACATGACGCATTACAAAAATAATCACATAATCACTGCCGATAGAATTGAAGAGCAAAAGAAGACCACAACATTCACGGACAACGAGTTTATGACGTTTTTCTGTCTGTTTAACTGAATTTTGGTTATAGCACCACTTGTGTAGTTAGGGGCAACCTTGTAAAGCATTACATAGGTCAAGGCGTAGAGAATAACGACAAAGACACAAGATACCATTGTAGCGTAGTTCCACCAGTTGCTCACCTCGTAAGGATAGGCTAGCGGAAGATTACAGACTGGTATGACAGGGTTGTCCAGTTGGCTACACCGAGAATCTATAAGAAACATCTACAGAGAATGACCAGCGTGAAGATAATCTCAGGTGTTAAATATCATCCTCTGTAATTGAAAGTTTTCAAACAGTTAGGCGTTCTTGATAAGCATTATACGTCCAAGACTGACGTTTTCAATTTGCCACGCCTGCAGTTATGAAACACGACTCCGTAACATTTTTCAACTTTTTATTAGCAGGTTGGACTATGAGGAACGTAAACGTAAAAAACAGGAAACTGAAAAAAATGATTTTGAACTACGTCAGAAACGCTTAAACAAGGGGAAGACTCTTTTCACGTTGTGCCAAAACAAAAGGATCTTCCAAGTAAGTCTTAACGTTGACAACAACTGCTGGAACTTCTTTTCTATTCAAAACCCCAAACTTGACCGTTTTGACCTAAAAATTCTCTCAATGAGCTTTTTACGCGCTTTCAAATGATTACACTCCCACAAACACACTTACTCTGGGGGAAGCGTTTAGTATAAATTGTTTGTGTCCCAATTAACCTGCATAGCTGAAGGCTCTTCGATATGCAAAAAAACAAGTCTGATATTAATAATTTGAAGCCAAGACAATATAACAGTTTGACCTTGTAGACCATGTCCCTCCAAAACAGCACATAGTTGTTTAGACTGTAGCTGAGCAAACCTGGGCTGGGACTCTTAACTGAAGACCCACCACAAAAATAGTCATTGCAGATAAGATAGCAAAACAAAAGTAAGCCGCAACATTCACGATGGTTGCTTGTCTGTTTAACTGGATTTTGGTCAACCCACCACTTTTGTAGTTGGGAGCGATCTTGTAAAGCATGACATAAGTTAAGACGTAGACATTAACCACACCATGGTAGCGTAGTTCCACCACTTGCTTACCTCGTCAGGATAGGCTAGCGGAGGGTTACACACTGGCATGGTAGGATTGTCAAGGTTGACTACTCCAAGAACCTGAAATGACAGAGCTGCGGAGGCTCACGAGGAACACGAGGAACAAAAAAAGACGAGACCTACAAAAATAAAAAGCGTGAAGATCATTCCAGGTATCACCGTTAGCGTCATGTAGGATATACGCTTGTTCAAATGTGAATATCTAAAAGACGCTTTGTAAAAGCATCTTTGATGGCTCTTACAAAGTTGACTGGCAAATAAACTGCAACTAGCCTATCCAGACCAACGGAGACATCCATATAAGTTTCGACGTGTCCAAAAAAACTTTTTCGTTGTCGTTTCTGCGGTATTTGTTAGTATTTTAACGACAGACAACACTTCAAAAGCGCAGCACCAAAAATCGCACAAGCGAGTTTAGCCATTTCAGGTTCTTGGTACCACACCAGTCTGTAACCCTCCGATAGCCTATCCTGACAAGGTAAGCAACTGGTGGAACTACGCTACCATGGATTTTTGTCTGTTTGTGGTTAATGTCTACGTCTTAACTTATGTCATGCTTTACTCGCTCCCAACTACAAAAGTGGTGGGTTGACCAGAATCTAGTTAAACAGACAAGCAACCATCATAAACTCGTTGTCACTGAACGTTGCGGCTTACTTTTGTTCTGCTATCTTATCTGCAATGATTATCTTTGTGATGGGTCTTATGGGAGTAAGTCAGGCTGTGATTAACGCAGTTGATACTTAAGCTGTGTAAGCCGTTGGGTTTTTTCAAATTTAGGGTTTGGAATAGATAGAAAAACAAAAGCCAACTTAAAAAAAATCTTTTGCAGTTGTTGTTAACGTCATGACTTACGTGAAACCTTTTGTTTTGGAACAGAGTGTGAAAAGAATCTTTCCCTTGCTTAAGCGTTTCCGACGTAGTTCAAAACATCCTTTTAATTTTCCTGTTTTCTAGATTCAGTCAACCATGGTTTAGAATCACATTCCTTATAGCTCAACCGGATACTAAAGGGTTTAAAAACGCTATTGAGTCGTGTATATTTCATAGCTAGAGTCGTGTAAAAGTACATTAGAATTGAATCTAGGAAATCATATCTACGGAGCGTGTTGGCGCATCGAGAACGTTTAACTGTTTAAATCTGATTTTCATAATTTCAGGGCATGTCTAACTTCACCCGACCTCCTTATGAGCCTAAGGATGACCAAGTCAGTGATCTCTGTATCCTTATTGTAGAAGTCTCCCTACTATTCTTTGGCTTTTTTGGCATGTTTGGTAATTTCAGCATTATGTGGGCAACCTACGTCCAAAAATCGTTACAAACTAACAGTGGTAGGCTTCATTACGCTGTCTGCAACATTAATTTCTTTTGATGTCAGGAATCCTAATTGCAATTCTTGCTTTATGTGACTTCTGGTGCCTAGCATTTGAGACGATTTCGGCAGTAAGGCTATTAACTCATAACGCCGAAATGACCAGGAAAAAGTGTTTTTGGACAATCAGTTTTTATTTGATTGTGGTGAATGTCGAAATTTATATGTGGGTTGCTGTTGGACTAGATAGACTATTTGCTGTGTCTTGTCCAGTCAGGTTTGTGAGTGCTTTTAAACATGCTTCTAAGTAGGTTTTTTAGATATTCACATTTAAACAAGCGTGTCTACATTACGCTAATGGTGATACCTGGCATGATCTCACGCTGGTCATTTTTGTGGGTCTCATGTCTCTTTAACCCTCCGTAGATGTTTCTTATAGGCCCTAGGTGTAATCAACCTCGACAACCCTGTTATACCAGTCTGTAACCCTCCTTTAGCCTACCCTTACGAGGTAAGCACCTGGCTGAACTACGCTGTTATGGGATCTTGTCTGCTTGTGGTGATTTTCTACGCGGTGACCTACCTAATGCTTTACAAGGTTGCCCCTAACTACACAAGTGGTGCTATGACCAAAATCCAGTTAAAAAAGCAGAAAAACGTCAAACGTCATAAACTCGTTGTCCGTGAATGTTGTGGTCTTCTTTTGCTCTTCAATTCTATCGGCAGTGATTTAATGCGTCATGTGGGAGCGAGTAAGAGTGTGATGAATGAGGCTGATACTTATGCCGTCATACCAGGTTAGCTAAACCAGTGATATTAATTTGTTGATCATTGGTTCAGGTTTGCTCAGCTACTCGCTCAACTACTATGTGCTATTTTGGAAAGAAGCCTAGAATACAGAAGAGCGTTTAGCCGACAACTCAGGATACAACTGTTCAGGATAAAAATTAAATATGGACCGCGCCTCAATTAAAATTTTGGTTATTTCATTTGTGCTTCTTGCAAGCGTTCCCTTGTGACTGAAATGTTTTTAACCTTTTTTAAGGTCACAAGATCTCAAACCGTTAGGGATCACACACCAAAGTCAACTTCGAGACCGTTTGAAATTTGTTTTCGTAAAATTATAGAATTGGTTTGTTTTAACAAAATGACAAATGAGAAGTAATTTTTGATGCACTAATCGCGTCGTACAGCAAACAACCGTAGAGCACTCTTATAGTTGCCAGAAACGGAGTGAATTTTACATCCTTGTTTATTGGTTTCTGCTTTACAAAAGTGAGTGGGTGGTTGCGTCAAAACTCCAGAGTGGTGTTTGAAATTTTCCAGTTCGCTCTAAGAACGGTAGGTTCTAAGTTGCAGGCTTCGGTTTCGGGTTTCGATCAGAGGTCGGCTTTTCGTACTTCCATTTTTAAATAGGCTTTTAGCAGGTCTTACGTAGTTTTTCAACTATTAGCTGCCTGTTATTTGACAATTTGCAATTTGGTAAAACAGGTTTAAAAATTCAATTTCAAACAACTAAATTTTGTAGGTTGCTAGATATCAGACTAACAAGTCTATACAAAAAGTACATTGGCACGTTAACTTTAAAAGTGGTCAAGCGCATGTGATGTCATGTTATAATTATGACCAATTCCTACCCCCCCCCCCCCTCCCCCCCCTTCACCTCGCCGCCAAAATAGTAACTGCCCGTGTATGGTTGAAGCTAACGTGCCATGAAACAACAACATATGCGGAACACAGTTGACGTCTTCACAACGCTCAGGTATCTTAGACTAGGCGTACTCTTCAAAAGATTGTTTTTGTCTAATTAGCTAACATTGGATGACAGCTAACGCCAAGCTTCCTCAAAAGTTTGCTGTTTTTTCTGTGTTGTTTTTGATGTAAGCAGTCCTTAATTTTTACTTTTGAGCCGTAACTAGCCATACGTTCTCATGTCTGTAAGTTCAGTTACACTTTAGTTCCACCTGTATGACTGTGTTGAATCTTATCTTGTATCAAGCACTACATAAAGTTTGAGTATGCAAAAGAGTTATGAGTTCAAGAACTATTTTGTAGCCTGACTAAATTAACTTTAGACCACGTAATTCAATCAAAAACATACGCCATCTAGGCTGCTTTCTGTATATTTTTCTGTAGGTATTCAGTGTGTATAAAACCTTTTTGTCTAAAAACATACAAAAGAAGAACAAGGCTGAGTCTTGTTACTTTAATTCGTTACCCTAATTCTTACTTGTTACTAATTCAATCTTCAAATTTACCCTTAGTAATTCAGTTAAATAGGCTGTGTGACTAAATTATCTTTAATGAAATCATGGATCAGTGCAAATTTACTCTTAAGTTGTTTTCTGTTTTGCTGTTTTTTAGCTGCACAGTGTTTCAAATATCTGTCCGAGAATCCTCAAAGCCAGAACTGACGTAATTCTTTTATTCCTGATTTGTAAGGCAGGACTGCAATAAATTTACATGAACAAGGTCTTCAAATTGTTGATCAAAATTGATATAATTCGAAAAATACTTAAATTTTGGTTTTAAAGACAAAATAATTCAACATTCAACAAAATTAGAAATTTTAATTACCGTGGATGATTAGCAGTTGTGTTACAACTTTCGAACTACAGGGTGGCCCAGAAAAAAGTGCGCGTGCTCCGAATGCGTTGCTTCAGACACTCCGGCACCTGCTTGGTCCAAACCGTTTGTTTTGGCCTACCCTGTACAGGGAAAAAAAGGAGCTAGACCAGACAGCTACGGAGCGGAGCCATTTCAAGCTCACTTGTCGCGAACGACCGCTCGGTTTTGCTAACAAATAACGCGAAACCGAGCGGTCGTTCGCGACAAGTGAGCTTGAAATGGCTCCGCTCCGGAGCTGTCTGGTCTACAGGGTGGCCCAAAAAAAAATCCTTTTGCCAGACACTTCACTGGCCAGACAGAAGAGTCCCTCCCGCGGGTGCGCGCGGCAGACGACCGGTCGGTTTCACGTTATTTGTTAGCGAAACCGACCGGCCGTTCCTCGCGAATGAACTTGAAATGACTCCGCTCTGTGTTGCCAGTGAGCGGCGAGCCGGAGGTGTCTGGCAAAAGGATTTTTTTTTTGGGGCCATCCTGTAGCTCCTTCCTTTTTTGGCCCACCCTTTATGCAGAACGGCCGGAAAACTGTTCATTTTATGTGAGAAAGCGACCGGTCGGGATTTGCTCGAAATGAAAACTGTTGTCTGTTTTTTTGCTCCACCCTGCACAATGTGGTAAATGTTTGCTGGACAAGTATTTACCTGGTTTTGCTGAAACCAAAGTTTTCTTAAAGTCCAGTTTACGTATATATGGTGTTCCTAAAAAAGTACTCTTTATTTTGAAATAAAGTTTTTTGTTCGTCGACAATCCGTCCTGACGTTCATGTTGGCAACATGACCTTTTTGATAACACTGGGTATAGTTTGTGTTTGAGAAATATAAGACGTCTTTGAAAATGTGCTTTAGTACTGTTGAGCAGCTATCTGTAGATGTTGTATTTTTAGAATAACGGGACCGTGCGCGCTCTTGATTTTCTGCAATACAAGACAAGGCAATAAATCAGGTTGCAAACTAGTTTGTTGACCACATCAGTCAATTTCCCGTTTTGTGGTTGTTGTTTAACCCTGAAAAAAACGGGAGAATCGCCATTCTAAACTAATGGTATGAACGAAATGTCGGAGCAGAAATCATTAAATTTTGAATAGAAACATGAAGATTGGTCTTTTACTGGTGTTTGATCTCATTAGAGAATCCAGTGTTAAAAGACAGCTTCCCACACTTGAATGCGTGTTTTCATGTTTCTTTACGTATGCGTCGTGAGAAGATCACTCACAACATTGGCTCATGTAGATTTGTCAGTGACATGGACTTTGTTACAAATGCTCACAGCGCAAACCTTTTTTAGTTAAAAGCTTTGTTTTCAACGTATCCACAAAGATTCACAATGTGCTTTTCAGCTTCTTCTTTTGTTTTGAAGCCGTATTTTCGATGTTAGGTTAATGAATTGGATTTGCGGTGCCGGGCGCTAGTAATACTCAACAGCTGTCAGATGCGAACAATTGGATGATACAGTTCAACGCGGGATGGAACAGTTCAACGCACGCGCTTCACTCGTTTTTTGAGTGGACTAAACCGTTTGAAGGACCCTGTTTTTGGCCTATGTATTTTGATCGATATCTTGGCCGAAAGTGAAAATCTTGAAAATTCCTTTACAGGATTGAAAGTGAAAATCTTGAAAATTCCTTTACAGGATTTGAAGATCTGCTCTCTGTGCTTTGAATGAACTTTAAATTAGGCAAATCTATGCTATTCTTATGCAGGATAATTAGGAAATAGGAAATCCAATGTACTTTAATCACAAAAGCTTAACTTCTTGTATGTCATAAGGAAAAAGCAGGAACTTATTGAAAAACATCCTACTGGGTTGTCAAGGATCGACGTCAAGGAAAGGACGTCGTAGAACATTCGTTACTTCTGTAGGTCGTCTGAAGCCTGTATATATGTATTTAAGTTGAGTCATACAACAGGCTCTAAACCCAAGAAATCCACATGGGCTGATAGGTGTGACCCGCATTTATAATGAAGTACAATAAGAGCATGTTTTTATGCTCACTGTTGTGTTTTCGGCTATTGCTCCAATTATATTTATGTCCTTCGTTACTTCTTTGTTCCAGGAATGACTGATTTTTGATGGCTACTCCCATCTCAGGTGGCTCCAGCGACGGAGAAGTCAGTGAACTTTGCTTGACATAGTTAAAGCATCACTGCTATTTTTTGGCTTTTTTGGCGTTTTCGGAAATGCCAATATCATTATATCATTGTGGCCACTTATCTCAGAAAATCGTTGAAATCTAAGTGTGGTAAGGCCTCAAAAGTCAAGCTGAAATTGACTACAACAAATTTCAGGCCTGCTCGTAGCGATCCTTGCCTTCTGTGACATGTGGTGCCTTCTCTTCGAACTCCTATCTGCTGTGAGATTGCTCACAAACACAGCTGAAATGTCAAGAATCAAGTGTTTCTGGTCTATCAGTTTTACCTGATTATAGAAAATGTGGAAGCTTATGCGATCTTTGCTGTTGGCTTTGATAGGCTTATCGCTATTTGCCTCCCTTTCAAGTGAGAAAAAACTTAGCTAAAAACGGATTTTGGATTTTTAGGTATCGAGTGCTTAGGACCAGATATTACCTCCCTCTTCTTATACTGCCTGGCGTCGTATTTTCAATGGTCCTATTTGTAAGCGTCTTTTGAGCCATTTTTTGCTATGATTACACATTTCAGGTCCTAGGAATACTTAACATGGACAAAGCCATAGTCCCGGTCTGTAACCCGCCCCTAGCTTTTCCTCCTGAGATCAGCGAGATATGGAAATCACTACACTATGGGCACTTGTGGTTTTACCGTAGTCACTTATATTGGCACCTACATCATGCTCTACAAAATCGCTCCCAGAAATGCTAATACCAACACCATGATCCAAATTGAGATCATGATTAAGACTTTAACATTCAACGTAGTTGCCTATGCATTTTCCTCAATTCTGTCAGCTCTGCTAATTCTAGTCATGAGGTCCTTAGGAGTTCATAAAAACGCTGTTGCCGATGCTGAACCTATGCTCCTATGCTGTTATACCAGGTAAAGTGAGACGCAGATAAACTGTAGTGAAAACTGAGTTTAGGATTGCTAAGTTACTCGATGAACTATTATATGTACTTTTGGAGAAGTAGCGAGTACAGAGACGCGTTTAAAACGCAGCTTTAGCCTACAAGCAGGGTCGCTTGGTTAAGGTTACAAGGCATCAATCGTGTATAAATCCGTCTCAGATCAATTCGTCTGCATTTGGAAATGCGAAATTTTGATTAGAATAAAATATTTCTTAGAACATCGAAAAATGTGTTTGACGGAAATCAACAGACTACGAATTTTAGCGCGTCACAGGTGTTTAAATGTTTAATCTGTTGAGAAGAAAGGTGCATCTGTCATTTTAAGTGTTATCGACAACACACAGTCTGTAAGCAAACTAAAGTGAATATACTAACACAGAGAAATGCTTCCGTGTGAGGGGAATCGAACACCTGTCGATTGCTTGGAAGGTTACTATGCTGACCATTACACCACAGACGCGCTGTTCAGACATGTTCGGAACGATTCATCCGTCGATACAAGACAGGTCTGATCTGATGTTATCAGCCGCAAGCCGAGATCGAGTCTGACATGTAAATGTGGGGTATAGGTATAGCTCAGGGGTAGAGCGCTCGCTTAGCATGCGAGAGGGCTGGGGTTCGATTCCCCATACCTCCAGAAACTTTTTTTTAGTTTACGCATTTAGCTTAATGCTTTGTCAATGTTTTCCGTTCAACAATCCGTTTTACCTGGTTTAGCTGGAACGAAAGCAATTAGAATCATAGATACTGTGTTGCTTAATAGTGCATATTGTTTTCAAATATTGTCTTGGGCTTGTCAGCAGTCCGTTATGACGTTCATGTGATCAGCAAGACCTTTTTGAGAAAACTTGACAGCATTTTTTTGCTCAAGAATTTTTCAAATGGTTGGTTTGTACTCTTTAGAACAGCAGATTTTCTTTGCATTTTTATCAACTGGTTTTAACCTTCTCATGAAAGTCGGTGACACAAAACATGTTTTCGAAGAGTCCTTTCTTAACTACCTTTGCTAAATTCATAGGAAACGCTTGTTTTACCGAGTTCAATTATTATGACCACAGTTGTTATTATAACAACATCGCGTGATTTTAATTTGCTTCATTAAAAAGCGTTTTACACATTAAAATGCCTTTTTTACTGTCTCTTGAAAAAGAATTTACGAATTTATAATGTGAACTCAACATATTACACGTTGTCACACCCCCTATTACACCATGTCGAATGGGTTTCTCGTCGTCTCATCGTGCGCTTCTTTGCCAGTTCTTGAAGCAGAGTTTCTTGGTGAATTCGTGATCCACCTTGTCGCGGGCCTTCCTTGGGGTCGAGTTGTTGGTGGCCGCCATTCATCAATGCGTGTGTGCCACTTGTCGGCGCTGGCGTTGGTCATCTTCCACGCAAAGGACCATTTTCGTCTTGTTGCCGCCTCGGTTACGTGCTTGATCTTCGTGACGCCTCGGAGCCATGCGTTGCTGCGCTTGTCGTTCAACCGGACGCTTGTTATTCTTCTCTCCATCCGGCGTTGGGCGACGGCGAGCTTCTTCCTCGCGGCTTGAGTCAAGGATTCGCATCGGTACAGCAGCGCCGGCAGTCGCCGCTTCCATTGCATCTGGACGCTTCTGGAGGTCAGGAACGGGCCATACTTCCTGAATGCGTTCCATCCGCTGCTGATCCGGCGACCGATTTTTGTTTATTACAACAACATCGCGTGATTTTATTTTGTTTCGTTCAAAAGCGTTTTACTCATTAAATCTTCTTTACTGTCTTTTGAAAAGGACTCTTCGAAAAATGTTATAACCATGTTTTGTAGAGTGCCAAAGTTCACCAAAAGTTTGGTTCTAAACGTCATACTGTTGACTGAACTGATCAGCGATCACTCTTTTTTCTTACGCATATGAGAACCTAAGCGAACATAGTTTCTAAGTGACTCTCACACGTACGAAACAGTTTTTTGCATTGCGTGTAAAATTTAGATAAACGGGTTCCTGGTTAGTTTGGAAAAGGATTGGCTGTAAGGATTGGTCGTTACGAGGTTCGAAACGAAGCTGGACGATTCTCCTAAATCTGCGTGCTGCCTCGGTGGTGCGTGTGTTTTGACCAGTGATTGCTTAGCAAACGTGAATTTGGTTCTAATTAGTGTCCGGGACGTATTGTTCTAAAAATAGATGCTCCGGGTCGGGTTTTCGGATTGGGTTTCCGGGTTCGGATTTTTTATCTGATTGGGTTTGGGATCGGGTTCCACGAAATTTCCGTGTTCGGGTTCGCGTTAAAGGTTTTGAATCGAACCGGCTTATGCTTACATTTTCGACCTATTTCGAAGGTTTTGTTTCAAGTTTTCCAAGTAATATCTTTTTCAGATCGGTGACTGGGTGCGTGTCGGGTTTGGATCCGGGTAACCTATAGTTACGGGTTCGGCTAGAGGATCCGGATAGGGTAACCCGGGGATTTATCCGCGTTTACATCTCTGGTTTTTAGCATTCTTTTTTGGTCTTATAGTTTTCGTAGACAATAAATCAGGTTGCAAACTAGTTTGTTGACCACATCAGTCAATTTCCCGTTTTGTAGTTGTTGTTCAATCCTGAAAAAACGGGAGAATCGCCATTCTAAACTAATGATATGAACGAAATGTCGAAGCAGAAATCATTAAATTTTGAATAGAAACATGAAGATTGGTCTTTTACTGGTGTTTGATCTCATTAGAGAATCCAGTGTTAAAAGACAGATTCCCACACTTGAATGCGTGTTTTCATGTTTCTGTACGTATGCGTCGTAAGAAGATCACTCACAACATTGGCTCATGTAGATTTGTCCGTGACATGGACTTTGCTACAATTGCTCAAAGCGCAAACCTTTTTGTCCAATGATTCACAAAGTGCTTTTCAGCTTCCAAATTTATTTATATGCTTGGTATTTCATGTACATATGGTTAATATGAATATGATACGATCTAAGGTGCAAGGCGCATTTCATATGCTCCTTTGGTTTTGCTTTTGGGACTGTCTAGCAAAATATCCGCTGCTCCCTTCTACAGATTAATTTTGGAATTGGTTTGCTTGACTGTCAGTTTTTAAGACCACTGAATTTGTGCTTCAATTGAAGAGTAGAGATAGCCTGCTGTTTGAACTTTCAAACTCGTTTTACGTTATGTTCAAACTCTTAATGTGTTTTTTTCGCTGTTCATTTCATTTTTTAATGTGAAAATGTTATTTTCAAGCTCTCCAAGAGAGAGAAACAAGCAATTATGGGTTTTCGTAAAACGAGCAATTATGACGCGAACTTGCGGCTGAAAACTGTCTGTGGCTGGCGGCTGTCACAGAATCCTCTGGCTTATCTTATTATAATAAAAACGAGCAGGTGTGTTGCCAACAGATTACTAACACCAAAACAGTCATATTTTCATGTTTTCTTACATTGCAAGCAAACGTCTCATAAACAGCAATTGTGAAATTGGGAATATAAAATTGGGAACCTATTAATTTGGCTTGGCTTTTAATTTATTGGATCTAGTCTCGATTCTGTGCGTGAACCAAATCACCGAAATACCGAAATTTGGTTTACCGGCGAAGCTGTGCATTCTTAGTAGAACGCAGTTATAAGACGCTGCTCATAGCGCGACATTTGTTCGATGTTTTCAAGTGGCTCTTTATTAATTCTAATGGTGATACATAATATGTTTCTGCCGTTTTCCGTTTCCGACACGACTCAAGGTTTCCGCCAAATCTTATCTGCTCGAGAAAACTGTTCAAACAAAGGGGATAGTACTTTAGGCTGCCAGGTTTAAACAGGCTTGGGCTTAAACATTTTTCAATTTGGTTTTGCGTCGAAGTTGCCTGGAAGCGGGAATAGTAGGCTTGAGGCGACCTCTTTCAAACAGTGGGGATAGTAGGCTTGGCCTGGCCTTTTCGAGCATCTTAGGCTTACGCTCGGACATTTTTATTATGGTTTTTTGAGAACTCCGAAGGCGCGCCATACAGCGGGACCCACTTAGCAGACAGTCCTCGCACTTCTCACCAGCGTAAAATTTATCCTCTTTCCTATGTTTTCAATAGTCAAACCCAGCAAAGTCTAAATGAAAAAGGTTGCGTTGTTATTTTGTGCCTACCAAGCTGGTGCCACCAACTGTCCCGTGTTCGGCGCTCCCAAAAAACCAAGATATGAGATAATAAAGAAACTTCAAAACTCCGGGCAAATGTCGCACAATCGACGCTGTTACGTAAACCAACTATTAAAAATGCCGCCTTTAGGCTCATCAGAAAACGGTGGCTATCGCCCAGCGAGACATACGGGCCGGGCACGATTCAAGCGAGCACGAAACCTTGGCAGAGTCGACCTCAACCTGGATATGGAACTGAACGACAAATAATACCTTTCAAGTATGGAGAAGCACAGTCTACAGAACAGAAATCAGACAGTAACGGCGGTCCAATCGAGTTGAGCAATTGTTAAATAGGAAATCTCAAAGATGGCTTCGTGATGAAACAAGGAAAGAACACAAACCGCTCACCTCAAGCTGGCGAGTTGCTCTTCTAGATTGAAAAAGACCTCCCGCGAAACTCATAGGTGATGGAGAAGATCAAAGCTGTTCTGCACGGAAAGAATGGCCAGATCAGAACGGTCGCATTGTGACTGCCGAGCGGCAACTGAGTGGACAGACCGATCAACAAGATCGCTCCTCTAGAGATCAGCAAAGACAGTCCGGCACAGTTGACTGAACCCACATCAAACACTGACGTGACACCGCAGTCCAAGGTGGCGCGCGGGGTAGTCTCGGCGCAAGAACCTTGAGAAAATCTTCGAAGGTTACTGTACATAGAATTTGTTTTTGTTTGGACTAACCCAATTGATTAACCCCGTTTTTGATATTTCGCATGATTTGGACTCACTTGACGTTGCAATCATGACGGAGACTACTGGACGACTTGTACTGAAGAAACTGAAGAAGCTTCTGTGCGTTGTTGAAGCTTCCCGGGAACGTTTCAACGATTATCAACGCAGTCAGAAAACCGAAGAAGGGTTAGTCCCTTATCTGGAAGCGGCCGTACGAAGCACGGCTTAGGCTCACGAGATTGGAGAGGAGATGTGCCGATGGAGTGGCCTCGTTGGACAGTTCCGTACTCTGCGGGACATCTTTGTGGAACTCGTAAGAAGCTCCGAGCCCGCTGTTCGCCGAATCCTTTAGCGGAAACTCGACGACTTTTTCGCGACCCGTCCTCAACTGCCGCGGACCCTCCGAGCCATCCAAGAATCCATGGAACGCGAGCAGGGCTCTCCCAAGGCAAGGCCCGTGAAAGGAACCCAAATGAAAGCCACAGAAGTGGAGACCAGCCGGACTCGTCTATAAACCGATCCCGCCAGCAGACGCGTGACCACCCTTTCCGCAAGCGGTCCCATCAGAAAGGAGAGCTGGGCTCTCCCAACCAAACGAGGAGCCGAGAGCAGATGGCGTTCATTGCCCCTTCTGCGATGGGCGACACGAACCGGCAAAGTGACTTCGAGTCTCAGTGCAAGACCGGAACCTAATTCGAGTGCGGTCGCTGTAAAAGGTCGGACCAATAAAGCAGTCTGCTCCCAGAAAGAGCCAGGCACCCAAGCGGCGGCGGGCAGTATCGCCCAGCGAGATAAACGGGCCGGGTCCGATTCTCGCGAGCACGAAACCTCGGCATAGCCGGACTCCGAGCGACCGCACAGTTCCTAACGGCGATGGCGCTGATTCAAAGACGCGACAGTCGCGTCATGATCACGCTGATGTGGGATACGCAGCGGGCGCATCGTCGCCCAAAATTGTTGTAATTTGTGTGTGCGCGTCGGTGCGACGTTTGTTGTTATTAACGCGAATAAACCACTCGTTTTTCGTGTGTCGTCGTTTGGAGTTCAACACCACATGGCCAGATACTACGTTGGCGAGCAGCCCAGTGAAGCATCTCTTTTATTGGCGCTCCCAAAAAAAAAACAGGATATGAGATAAACAAGAAAATTCAAAACTCCGGGCAAGTGTCGCACAATCGACGCTGTAACGTAAACCAACTATTAAAAATGCCGCTTTTAGGCTCATCAAGAATTGGTGCACACAATTTCAATCTAAAGCTCAACTCTCAAAGCGACCAAGTCTAGAAGTGACGTCTGACTTTTACGTCTTAACCTAGGCCTTTATAAAGCAGATGCACCGTTTTAAAAATGGTTTATAGTTCAATTGTAGGCTTAAACGGTTTTGAAACAATATAAACGATTGATGAAACCCAGAAGTTGATTCAAAGCTCCAAAAGCAATTCAATCTTGCAGAAAAAATGTGTTGCCATCGTTCAGGTCTTTTGTTTTTTGAAGAAAGTTCGTTTGATGAGTTCTGGTACGTTTTCGTTGATTGCTGGCTGTGTCTGACGCGTACGTGTCTAACTAATCAGTTTTCAATATTACTTCATTTCATTGATATTCTGCACTTTGCATAGTTTTGAGTGCATTTCCTTGTAAGTTTGCTTCTATATGAAAATTGTCCTAGTTCGAATGTAATTTGCTTCAAATGCCTTGTTTTCAATAAGTGCAAAATTATCCGTAATGTCTTTTTAAACTGCTAATAATTTTTTTTAAGCTGTATGTTCGATGTGGGATTAGTTATAATGTGGTCTAGAGGCAGAGGACAGTAGTAGGACAGTAGAGAAGGTCTACTTTAATTTAAGGCATTTCTCACTATTCTTTTGATTTTTTTAGTTATAGTTTCACTTAAACAGGTTATAGTTAAAGCTTTTGCTTTCACGTTAGTTCAAAAACGGTAACATTTTTAAAAAGATTTTTAGTCTTTTTAAGCATGGCAACGACGTCAAGAATCGACGTCAAGGACATGACAAGAACGTCGCAGAGTATATTGACTGTAGGTCGTCTGAAGCCTGTATATAGTTAAGTTGAGTAAGTTGAAGTGCAGGGTTCATAAGCGTAACCCGCATTTATAACAAGGTCTTCTAAGCTGTATTTCCGCTGTCGTGTTTTCGGCTATTGCTCCAATTATATTTATGTCCTTCGTTACTTCTTTGTTCCAGGAATGACTGATTTTTGATGGTGACCACTACTACTCCCATCTCAGGTGACTCCAGCGACGGAGAAGTCAGTGAACTTTGCTTGACCATAGTTAAAGCATCACTGCTATTTTTTGGCTTTTTTGGCGGTTTTCGGAAATGCCAATATCATTGTGGCCACTTATCTCAGAAAATCGTTAAATCTAAGTGTGGTAAGGCCTCAAAAGTCAAGCTGAAATTGCCTACAACAAATTTCAGGCCTGCTCCTAGCGATCCTTGCCTTCTGTGACATGTGGTGCCTTCTGTTCGAACTCCTATCTGCTGTGAGATTGCTCACAAACACAGCTGAAATGTCAAGAATCAAGTGTTTCTGGTCTATCAGTTTACCTGATTATAGAAAATGTGGAAGCTTATGCGATCTTTGCTGTTGGCTTTGATAGGCTTATCGCTATTTGCCTCCCTTTCAAGTGAGAAAAAACTTTCAATGTTAGCTAAAAACGGATTTTTAGGTATCGAGTGCTTAGGACCAGATATTACCTCCCTCTTCTTATACTGCCTGGCGTCGTATTTTCAATAATCCTATTTGTAAGCGTCTTTTGAGCCATTTTTTGCTATGATTACACATTTCAGGTTCTAGGAATGCTTAACATGGACAAAGCCATACCCGGTCTGTAACCCGCCCCTAGCTTTTCCTCCTGAGATCAGCGAGATATGGAATCACTACACTATGGGCACTTGTGGTTTTACCGTAGTCACTTATATTGGCACCTACATCATGCTCTACAAAATCGCTCCCAGAAATGCTAATACCAACACCATGATCCAAATTGAGATCAAAAGGTCATGATTAAGACTTTAACATTCAACGTAGTTGCCTATGCATTTTCCTCAATTCTGTCAGCTCTGCTAATTCTAGTCATGAGGTCCTTAGGAGTTCATAAAAACGCTGTTGCCGATGCTGAGACCTATGCTGTTATACCAGGTAAAGTGAGACGCAGATAAACTGTAGTGAAAACTGAGTTTAGGATTGCTAAGTTACTCGATGAACTATTATATGTACTTTTGGAGAAGTAGCGAGTACAGAGACGCGTTTAAAACGCAGCTTTTCTGTAGATTAGCCTACAAGCAGGGTCGCTTGGTTAAGGTTACAAGGCATCAATCGTGTATAAATCCGTCTCAGATCAATTCGTCTGCATTTGGAAATGCGAAATTTTGATTAGAATAAAATATTTCTTAGAACATCGAAAAATGTGTTTGAAGGAAATCAACAGACTACGAATTTTAGCGCGTCACAGGTGTTTAAATGTTTATCTGTTGAGAAGAAAAGTGCATCTGTCATTTTAAGTGTTATCGACAACACGTACGTAGTCTGTAAAGCAAAAAATTCTTTAAATATGTGATCATATACCATAACAACAGATGAAATGCTTCCGTGTGAGGGGAATCGAACACCTGTCGATTGCTTGGAAGGTTACTATGCTGACCATTACACCACAGACGCGCTGTTTCAGACATGTTCGGAACGAGTTCATCCGTCGATACAAGACAGGTCTGATCTGATGTTATCAGCCGCAAGCCGAGGATGTTATCAGCCGCAAGCCGAGATCGAGTCTGACATGTAAATATGGGGGTATAGCTCAGGGGTAGAGCGCTCGCTTAGCATGCGAGAGGGCTGGGGTTCGATTCCCCATACCTCCAAAAACTTTTTTTGAGTTTACACATTTTTAGCTTAATGCTTTGTCAATGTTTTCCGTTCATTAATCTTTCTTTCGACTTGTTAAGTAAGATTGGAAAGCCTAAATTATGGCATAAGCAAAACGCATAGCATGAGACTTTCTGCTTCTTCTTAAAAAAAGCATCCACAAAACAATTGCTTCTTAAAAGCCGCTTGGTACTCGCCACTCCTCCAAAAGTACACATAGTAGTTCATCGAGTAATTCAATAGCCCTGAACTTGACCATAACCTCTAACAAGATCTGTCTACCCCACTTGGAATGACAGCATAAGTCTCAGCATCGGCGACAACATGTCTATTATCGTCGGAACCAAATCGAATCCCCCCGCTTGGAAAAGTCGCACGTTCGCATTCGACGACGCGCGCCGGCGGCGGAACGCCGATTTAGTATGGAAAACGGTGAAAATGACCGTGGTGTCGTCAAAATCGGCGTCGTTCTCGGGCGTCTCGCTGCCAATCGAAAATTTGACGCGCCGAATTGTGGAAGTGAATTGCCGAAATCCTTCACGTTTTGCGCTCAAGTTTGCCGGGATCGGTGGCGTGTGGGCGCAGTTGATAGCGTTGGCAGCGTGACTGACCGTTGCCGCTTCGAGTCGCGCTCGTTTTGCACGGTTTTAGCCTGTTTTGGCTCGTTTTTTGCGCTTTTTTTCGCTAAAATCGGGAGTTTTTGCGTGAATAGAGCGTGAAGCTTTGATTTGAGCGCATTGTTTTGTTGAAATATTGCCAAAATATGTGAATATTGTCAGTTTATGGTTACATGTTAGTATTTTCGTGTGTGTATCATAATAAATGTCCGCGTTTGATCTTAAATTTAGTACGAATTTGTTACAGAGTATGCCTCCATTAAGTAAGCGACAGAAGGCCTAAAGGACATCCGCTGAAAATCGCTCGAATCAAAGCTTCACGCTCTATTCACGCAAAGACTCCCGATTTTAGCGAAAAAAGCGCAAAAAACGAGCCAAAACAGGCTAAAACCGTGCAAAACGAGGCGACTCGAAGCGGCAACGGTCAGTCACGCTGCCAACGCTATCAACTGAGCCCACACGCCACCGATCCCGGCAAACTTGGGCACAAAACGTGAAGGACGACCTCCTCCACAATTCGGCGCGTCAAATTTTCAATTGGCAGCGAGACGCCCGAGAACGACGCCGATTTTGACGACACCACGGTCATTTTCACCGTTTTCCATACTAAATCACTAAATCGGCGTTCCGCCGCCGGCGCGCGTCGTCGAATGCGAACGTGCGACTTTTCCAAGCGGGGGGATCCGACGATAAATCCCAACTTGTTTATAGCAAAGATTATTAGCGCTGATAGAAATGATGAAAACGCATAGGCAGCCACGTCTACAGAGTGCGTAATAAGTTCTGTGACATGAAAAAACGGTCATATCTCGAGCCCCACGAAACCAAATTCCACGTGTTTATGCTTAAAATACTCGTACAATACTGCCGTACAATAGTATTACAAACATTGTTGGTACATTGCAGACTGAGACAATAGCTTCATCTAGGTGTACAGCTGCTAAACCCTAGAACTGGGCAATTTAAAAGAACACAACGCTTGGCAAGAGCATTAAAGTTAGATAGTGTCTTTTGTTAATCACATGTTACCTGAATCAAGTTTTTTGCTTACTTTGACCACAATTTGGGCTTACTTCAGTGGAAAGCAGATAGCCAGAAGCCTATCAAAACCCACAGCAAACAGCATTTGAGTCTCAATGTTCTCCACAAACAGATAAATGCTAATCGACCAAAAACAGCGTTTTCGGGTCATGACGGCAGTATTAGTAATAAGTCTGACTGCAGATAGTAGCTCAAATGAGAGGCACCAAAGGTAAACCTATACAATTCAGCCAGTTTTTTAAATTGCGGCGACGAACACTTACCACATTTGGACCTTAAAGACTTGTGTAAAGGGGTGGCTAACATTATATGAAAATTGCCAAAAAACGCCAAGAATACCACGAACAAGAAGTGAAGCTTTGACGATGTTGGCACAAAACTGGCCTACGTCGCCTTCTGTAGGTGAAGGTGCAGTGCTGTTAGGCATTACCTGAAAAAGCATGAAATGTCTTATATAAAAATGTGATAAGCGTTGAAATGAGTCTTAATGCAGTTTTAAGAACAGGTGCTTAGGGAACCTTTATCAAATTAGTACAGACCACAGGGCTAACTACGGAAGCAACACAACCATCAATCTGTTGTGCTCTTATAGCGCTGGTAACTTCTATGTAAAGTTTCCAAAAGAGCAAAAACGTGCTCTCCCTGAGTTGTCCTATGCCCCCTTGTTCTGACCTCCGGACAGGTGTTATTCATTTATTCTATCAGACACGCGATTTCTAAAAAACATGAAGCAAAAAATGACAAAAACAACAATGTCATGTTTTTGCTTCACAAAGCCCAAAAGCCAAAAAACTAACCCAATTCGAATGACAGCGGTGAGCTGCAACATTTTAATTAGAAATCAATGGGGTTCTCAAAACCAACAGTTATGAAGTCAGATCTTTTGACTCAAACATTAAATCAAACAAAGACATTTTAATTTTACAAGCAAAAAAAATGAAAAAATAGAATTCTAATCTTATAGCAAATAAAGGAGAACGATCCGGACGTGTCCGTTCGTCCATCCGTTGGTCATAAAATTTCTAAATGCGAGTTGCCTGAGCTGTCAAGGGTGGCATACGGTACGTCTGCGATTGTGGTTTGTTTCATTTTTGCGCGATGCGACCGCTTGAGACTGTTTTTGACGTCGTTGGAAGAGCAACAGCGAGAATTTTAAGGCAGTAAACGCAATTTTGGTCAAAATTGGGAAAATATGCACTCACTGAAAATACTTCATCCGAAAAGCGACCGAGGTCTACATCAGGGCTGCGCAAGAATCGAATTTCAGAGTGTCCATGGTCAGGGAACAGTGTAATGAACGGGTTGCTTTGTTAGTTCTGTGTGAAGTTATAATTGTTTTTTCAACTATCAGTCTTTCGGAATTTTCTGAATTCTCACAGCAACCCAGTCAAGACGCGACACTCTCTAAAAACTAAGCACTCAAAACAACATAGCGTTTTGACAAGCCGCAGGGCCTAAGAGATAGAATGACGTACAAAAAGTATTTACAACATCACATGTAAAAAATTAATCTACAAACTTTCGCTATTCTTATGGCTTTGTTGTTGTCAGTGAGAAGTGCTTCATCCTCTGCACCTTGGGCACCTTCGACGCCATCATAAACAATAAATTCTGCTTTTTCTTAAAAAAGCATCCACAAAAAAGTTGTTTATTAAAAGCCGCTCGGTACTCGCTGCTTCTCCAAAAGTAGACGTAGTAATTTGATGAATAGCTCCACAACGCTTAACACCTTGTTACAATTTTGATCCAAAATTTTGCCTCTTACCTGGAATCACCGCATACGTCTCTGAATCAGCCACCACACTGGCACTAAATCCCATTCGCCTTATAGCAAAAATTATAGCCGCTGATAACAGCGACGAGACCGCATAGGAAGCTACGTTTAAAGCCAATGTGTTGACCAAGACTTTCTGGATTTTGATCTGAGCCAAGGCAGCAGAATCTGCCGTTTTCGGGGCAAATTTGTAGAGCATCAGGTAGGTAGGTTAAGAAGTAGACAAGCAGGGTCATCACACAGCTGACCATGGTTAGCGTGTTCCAAAGATAAGACATGTCTTCTGGGTAGGCTAGAGGTAGATTACAGACTGGTATCATATCGTTATTCATTTTTATGGCTGAGAGAATCTAAAAAACCGCATCAAAAGAAAAAATGAATTAACTACGCTTACAAACAAGCTACAACTGTAAATGACGCCTGGAGCAATAAGCGCTGCAATGTAGCGTTCAGTTGGGATCACCCGGTACCTAAAAAAGCCAATTTGAAGCGCTTCCACGGTTTGAAAACTGACTTGAACGGAAAGCAAATAGCCATGAGCCTATCAAAGCCTACAACAAGGAGCATACAAGTTTCCCCATTTTCTATTACAACGTAAGGACTAATAGACCAAAAACAGCGACTTCTGGTCATAGTAGAAGTGTGTGTAAGAAGCCTAACAGCAGAGAACAGTTCAAAGGCGAGGCACCATAAGTCGCAAAAAGCTAAAATTGCTAAAAGCAGACCTAAAATTAATTTTAGTAAAACGACTTAAAAATGACTTCGGCCCACCACATTTTGATCTTAAGGACTTGTGCAGATAGGTAGCCAGAACTATGTGAAAATTGCCAAAAACGCAGACGCCAAAGAAAATTTGTGAAGCTTTGACGATTGTCATGCAGGTTCCGCTGACCTCTCCGTCGGCCTTATGAGTAGGAGTCGTCATAACCTGAAAAAGGTGAATAAGAAAATAACTTTAAAAAGACCACCCTTAGCAGGTCCGTTCAAAAAATAAATTCTTGTTGTAAGTATCATAATTCAAACATAATTCCAACGTTGAGAAGGTAATTGCATTAAACAATCAAAACTTGAACAAAAGGCTAACACATTGAAATAAAAATGTTAAAGGTTCAGTTTGGTTGGAAATTTGGTGTTAGATGTGGGCACGAATTAGGTGTTAGATGTGGGACAGAGTGCCTAGGATTAAAAGCAATCATCTATATCCGACAAAACATCTTAATTCAATTCATCAGGACGTTTCCGTCCGTGTGTCATGAAATTTCTTGATTAAGCAAATACGGGTTACGGTAGCGGCGCTATTTGCGTTTGCACGCGTTTTGCCATTGCCGCGGGCTGGGGTCGGTTTTGCAATCGCGAAGGCGCTTAAATTTGTGCCAAATTGGCAACGTTGCCGGAGTTTTTTATCTCAATCAACTCTGCACAAAATCCCGAAGCAAAAATTATGCGATTTTAACTATGTAATTAAAGAAACTTTACAAAACAGCAAAAACGGCGTCTGCGCTCAAGAAGACTGATTCAGGCCGACCAAGCTCCTTCGTGGCGCAAAGCGCCGAGTTGAAACATATTCTAAAACAGGAACCTCACGCAATAGCGCGCACAGCTCCGTTGATGGCTTCCATAGAGTATAAACAGGTTTTTATAAGAACTGTAATAAAGGTCGAAGTGCATGTGACTTTATAGTATGGGAGAAAATGATGTAGGCATCTACACTTCCGGCAAAAACATTTCGCAGACACAAATTTACGTAAAGTGGCTTTGACCACATAAGCAACGGTAACAAAATTCAACAGTCACTCAAAAATTTCGAAAACCTATTTGATCTTTTTGTGCTTTTCTACTGTTATTTTACACGCTCTGCTACGTGTTTACTTTTACGTAACACCCAATGTACGTGAAAATCTGCTTGTGAAATGTTTGTGCCGGAAACGTAAGTACCTACATCATTGTTTCCCATAATATACATTCACATGCACTTTGACCTTTATTTCTTCCTTATTTTTTTGAACCTTATTTCTTTAAATCAATCTCAATCTTCAATCTTAAAGTGTCCCAACTAGGATTGCAATAAGTCGAGTTAATTTAAAAAACACTGAACGAACCACCGAAATTAGTCCAAATTCAATGCTTTATTCAAGAATATTCCCAGTGATCCCCCTTTTTATCCTTCAGTGACTCATCTTCGAAACTTGTTTCTGAAAGAAGAAATCAAGGCGCATCGATTGTGTCGCAATTTCGTGCAACAAGTATAGAGTTAGTAAACAACTTTTAAAGGTATTAAAGTTGAAATCTTTACTTCGTTAATGTGCAGGGTGGCCCAAAAAAAACCCCGGCCAGACAAGGGGAACGGAGGTATGTCTGAAAATTGCGCCGCGCAGTCATTTCAAGCTTACTCGCGAGGATCGGCCGGTCGGTTTCGCTAACGCTAACAAATAACGCGAAACCGACCGGTCGTTCCGCGATTTCCAGACATGCCCCTGTCTGGTCTAGATTTTTTGGGCCACCCTGTACACTGTGTTCGAGCGTAGACAGAAAAAGTTTTCCGTCGATTATTTTTCACTATTGGGTCGGATCTTAGCAACTTTAGGTTTTTTCTGAATCAGGAGAACGGTGAAATTTTAATAGCACCAAGATATACTTTTAAGAAAAACCGATCGGTAAAGGCCAAATAAGAGGCTAAAAATGAAGAATTCGCAACACTTTCACGTCTCGAACGTTTAAACCAGACACGCACAAGGGCGACACAGTCCATATTCGGTGTTGAATGTTTCTGCGAACCTGTTCTGCTTTGAAACTTTCCTTGTGCTGTTTTCAGACTCGCACTTGCTCAAAAATATCGAAAATCAGGGTGAACACGTAGCTTGTACTAAGAACTTTCCGATGGTAAGAAATTTTGTTGGAAATTTTTTGGCAGACGCTTCACAAAACCCAGACAATTTGGTGCCATTAAAATTGTACCGTTCTCCTGATTCAGAAAAACATATGTTTGCTAAGATACGACCCAATAGTGAAAAATAATCGGCGGGAAACTTCTTCTGTCTACGTTCCGACACCCTCTAGTGTTGAAGCCTCACATGCATTAATGCAAATTTGTTAAGCTTAAGCTGTTAAGCTGTTGAACACATTGTTAAATTTGACAATCAGACTTGCTGCTTAATTCGATTATTGATGTACAGACTTGTTAATACAAAAAAACGTAAAAAAATATTCAAAAGTTTAATTTTAAAAGACATTTTTAGTTTTTCCTTGTAGGGACTGCGGGGTTTGATCTCATATAGCTGTTCTCTGTTTCCAGTTTTGCAGTAACCTGTTCTATGACCTCAACAGAGAAAAGCATTTAAACGTTTGTCCAAGCATACAACTTCTTGAAATTAGGAAGGCGCAAAAGCTATTGCTGTAGATTGTGTCCTAGGTCCCTGAAGGTCGACATTTTCTAAGAACTTGTTATGAGTTGTCTGTTTCGCCAAGAATGTCTCACTTTGGAGTTTCGTATGCATCAGTGACAGATCAGCAAACGAACACATACCCAGAGCGATTTCGTAGAAAATTTCTAGGAAAACATTGTCACACGGATTGTTTATCCAATCGTATGGGCTAAACAGACTGCTTTGAAATGACATTAGCTGAAGGAGCAGATATGACTTTGGCTGACAAAGCTGATAGACTTAGAATCGGGTTAAAAAGGCTTAAGATTGAGCATCTTAGCTTGTTATTTTGTCCATGGCAATCAAAAACAATTATTTTGGTTCTTGAAAATGCGATTTCCGTTTTTTGACTATTTTCTTTGAAGCTACATTTTTGTTTTTATCATCTGTAGTTAAGGAACAAATTTGCAGCAGCACGTAGTAACGCTTCTTCCAAACTCGTGGACGACAGCGACACGCGTTTGTACAGTTCCAATTAAACTTGGCCAACGACAGCGACGGCGACAAGGCAACATTTAAGTTTGAACACCCCTTGGCGACACCGTGAGCGAAACAATCCAAAATGACCAAGCATAGCCCCTGTCCTGAGCGTGTCGCCGAGGTTGTCGCCGAACTTTTCAAATCGTTTTGAAAAGTTTGGCGACAGCCTTCTCCATACAAATGGTGTCGCCGGCGACAGTCGCCCCATTTGTCGCCAGAGGGTGTTCAAAATTGTCGCTGTCGCCCGGCGACAGGCTGTCGACAACCTCGGCGACAGCAACACGAGTTTGAACACTCGCACAAGAGTTTGAATCTAGTGTAAGACAAAACCAACTTTTATTGAGCAGTCATAGGAATTTAATAATAAAAGACCGACTCTGGCTGACATCCTATGTTTTGGTTGTCGTCGATGAGACGTGCTTCATCCTCTGCATCTTCACCTTCGACGCCACCATAAACAATGAATTCTGCTTCTTCTTAGATAAACACCCAAAAAAGAGTTGTTTTTTGAAAGCGGCTTGATACTCGCTACTCCTCCAAAAGTACACGTAGTAGTTGGATGCGTAGCTCAACAAACCTCAAAATCTCATTATAATTTAAATCTAAAAGTTTGCTTCCTACCTGGAATGACCGCATACGTCTCTGCATCAGCCACCACACTAGCATCAAATCTCATTTGCTTTATAGCAAAAATTATAGCCGCGGATAACAGCGACGAGACCGCATAGGAAGCTACGTTTAAAGCCAATGTGTTGACCAGAACTTTCTGGATTTTGATCTGAGCCAAGGCAGCAGAATCTGCCGTTTTCGGGGCAAATTTGTAGAGCATCAGGTAGGTTAAGAAGTAGACAAGCAGGGTCATCACACAGCTGACCATGGTTAGCGTGTTCCAAAGATAAGACATGTCTTCTGGGTAGGCTAGAGGTAGATTACAGACTGGTATCATATCGTTATTCATTTTTATGGCTGAGAGAATCTAAAAAACCGCATCAAAAGAAAAAATGAATTAACTACGCTTACAAACAAGCTACAACTGTAAATGACGCCTGGAGCAATAAGCGCTGCAAGTAGCGTTCAGTTGGGATCACCCGGTACCTAAAAAGCCAATTTGAAGCGCTTCCACGGTTTGAAAACTGACTTGAACGGAAAGCAAATAGCCATGAGCCTATCAAAGCCTACAACAAGGAGCATACAAGTTTCCCCATTTTCTATTACAACGTAAGGACTAATAGACCAAAACAGCGACTTCTGGTCATAGTAGAAGTGTGTGTAAGAAGCCTAACAGCAGAGAACAGTTCAAAGGCGAGGCACCATAAGTCGCAAAAAGCTAAAATTGCTAAAAGCAGACCTAAAATTAATTTTAGTAAAACGACTTAAAAATTTCGGCCCACCACATTTTGATCTTAAGGACTTGTGCAGATAGGTAGCCAGAACTATGTGAAAATTGCCAAAAACGCCTAAGACGCCAAAGACAATCAGTGAGGTTTTGACGATTGCCATGCAGGTTCCGCTGACCTTTCCGTCGGCATTAGGAGTAGGAGTCCTCATAGCTTTAAAAAGAAGAATAAGAAAGTGACAAAAGTAAAAAAAGCAGTCTTAGGAGTATCAGCCAGATTTGAAAAAGAGGTTCACGTTAAAAAGCAATAAACAGTCAAAATACATGTCAAATAGGTAGTTGCATTTAACCGTTCATAGCCAACAAAATTTCCTAATTCACTCCGCAATTCAATCGGTAACAGTTGCGGGTATTTTCGGTATCAATCAGCTCTGCACAAAATTTCGAACCAAATAATTTGTGATTTTAGCCATTTAGAGAAAATTGCGACACAGCGAAAACGACGTCCGTGCTCATAAAGACTGAGCGGCGAGTCAGGCCAACCACGCTCCTTTGAGGCGTAAAGTGCCAACTTGAAACATACTTTAAAAGTGAAATCACGCGCAATAGCGCTCAAAGCCTCGTTGATGGTTTCAATAAAGTAGAAACTGGTTTTTATTCGAACTGAAAATAAGGTCAAGTGCATGTGAACACTGGGAAATGAACACTATGGGAAAAACTGATCTCACATTTTCGGCAAAAACATTACGCAGGCCGTTTTTTCGACGTAAAGTGAATCTATCACGTTAGAGAGCGTATAACTAACGGTAGAAAACATACAAAAAGCTGGAAAGAATCTAAAAACGATGCTTCACTGGGTTGCTCGTCAACGTCGTATCTCCTACACAGATATGACGGCCACGCGGTGTTGAATCCCAAACGACGACAAAAGAAACGAGTGGTTTATTTGCGTTAATAACAAAAACGTCACACCGACGCTCAACAACAACAACAAGTGATTTGCGCAGCTTTCTTCGGGGACCGTCGCCTAATTCGCCTGGTCTCGACGCGACCATCGCGACCTATTTGAATCTTCGCTGCCGCTGCAGCTCTCGGAGTCCGACTCCGTGCGTTCGCTCCAGCCGATAGACGAACTGGACGAGCTAGAAGACGAACTGGACGACAAATTGTCTTTCCGTGCGTCCGGCTCGATGAACGATAGAATGATAGATTTTCAGAAAATTCCAGGGCGATTTTTAAAAAATGGCTTTGCCAACTGACTTCTTTGTTATAAAGATGTAAGTGGTCACTTTCTATTTGTTTCTAAGTGTTATTACAAGCATTAAACAATGATTTCTAACACAAAAAACGAGTTTAATGCGCAAATCTGACTTCGAACTTGCTTTTTGTGGATTACAAAAGAGGGAGGCAGCACAAAAGGGAGCACAAAGAGACGCAACAGGAAGCCAGTCAAGAACAAACCTTAGCGAGAACGGCCGTTTTATTCGTCTTGTGTAGCAATATCATTCTTGTTCGTGTTGTATCTACATATATATATCGGGTCTTATCGTGTCAAAAGATAAATACGTTCAAGTACACAAGTGTGAGGTGGGGAGTTCTTTATCCTGGTTTCAACGCGAGGTTTCAGCTCCGGGGAATCCTCCAACGCGTACCGACCAAAATGTTGTTCTGATAGTTTTCAACGTCGTATTTTCCGATGTCCACCTTGATCACTTTTACGGCAAGATCTTAACCTTCAAATAAAAAATGAACCCAAAAGCCACAAGCCCAACCAAGCCCACAACCGTTACCAGAAGATAGGACCAGTTAAGCGAGGTTCCCTTGTCAATCTCAAGGTACTGCTTGTCGACGTGTTTTTGATAAAAGATCTCAACGAAATATGACAACAGCCTACAATGGGCGCCGGTCTCGTTCAGGAAACCAAGATGTTCCCGATGGAATCCCAGGGTGTGCTTCTTGATGTAGTCAACGTGGTAGGCTCCTCCATTCTCCATATCTTCACATTGTCATTCACTTGACTACGATTTGAGCCGCTTCCCGGAAAAAGGCTACGGAACGCTGGAACGCGGTGTTCTCAACAGCAGCTTTCGCTCTTTCAAAGACGTTTTCACGGGATTGATACGGCTTATCGTTAAATGACGCCTGAACATTTACCATAAGATTCGAAATAAGATTCGATCTTTTACATGCCTAAAGATGACAGTGAAATAGAGGTAACTGCCTCAAGAGCTCAATGCGAAGCGTCATTATATCGTCACACACTAATAATTTTCAAAAGCCTGTTGTAGGCGTCAAACTCACTCCAAAGCAAGATTGAAAATGAAATTTGCAAAGCACTAAATTCGTAATAGACATGACCGATCGACTGCTCTGAAACGTTTCACAGACCGTTTTCCTTTCTGTTAAACGCACCGCATGCCCTTTTGCTTGTATGCAACGTGAACTCAACTCAAATTTTACTTTCACAATTACAATCACTTCATTCCACAAAAGTG
This sequence comes from Steinernema carpocapsae, assembly GCA_000757645.3. Lineage (NCBI taxonomy): Eukaryota > Metazoa > Nematoda > Chromadorea > Rhabditida > Steinernematidae > Steinernema > Steinernema carpocapsae. The sequence goes on from AZBU02000007.1 coordinate 859,700, forward strand.
AGACTTTTCAAATACAAGCTAGATACCAACAAAGACAGGATTGTCGACATTTTCCATGAGCAGCGGGCGATCCTTGCCATCACCGCACTTATAGATCACCCGACCAGGGCCTTTGGAGGAATTATTAGCCTTGAAGTAGAACCCAAGAGTTACAAATCCAACTAGACAGACGACCGTGACCAGAAAATAGATCCAGATGAGCGAGATTCCCTTGCCAGAATCGAGGTACTGCTGGTCGATGAGTCCAGGACTAAAGATATCCTCGTAGAACATTAGCAGCTTCTCGTGGGCGCCAGTTTCGTTCAAGAATCCTAAATGTTCACGGTGGAATCCAAGGGTGTGGTTCTTGATGAAGTCGAGATAGTAGGCTTCAACTGAAGATTTCAGCTCTGGGAAGTACTTGAGCGCTTCTGAAAATGGCATATTTTCCTCAGAAAGCTTAGCCACGTCGTATTGTCCAATTTCAGCTTTTCTGTGCCAGTTTTCAAGGCTGAAAGCTTCGCTTCTGTTGGAGATCAATCTAGCAGCTCTTAGGAAAAGGTCGATGGAGCGGTCAACTCCAGTTTGCTCCACCCAAGCCTTCACTCTTTGAAAGACCTTTTCACGAGATCGGTATATGGTTTCATGGACGTGTTGCATCTAAAAATGGATGCTAAAATAGATAAATTAGTTAGAGGACTCACATTGGTTGACACTTCAGCAATTTTTGCAAACTCATGTGCATGGCGGACCATAGCTCTAGCGTGGTAGATGTACCCATTTAGGGTTGTCGTGAGCTTTGCGATCTGCTTTGTGTCGTTTTTTATCATGGTCATTTCGAGCTCCTTGGCAGCACTTGCGTACATCTCTAAGATCTGGAATTGAGGTTTATGGTAGAACGCCGCTTTGTCCTCTAGGCCAATAGGGTGGTCGATCTTGAATATCGAGTCGTTCTTAGGAAGGTCGCAGACGAATTCCATTTCCAGGTATCTTGAAGGAGTGAAAGTACCGCATTTTCCTCCCAGAGAGTGGCTTGAAGGCTTCTTTCCGCATTCTTCGGTCGCAATTTCCAGGAATTCGTCTTCTGTCATCATTTTTCCCTGGTAAACGCCAACGGTGACAAGCTTGTCAGACCAAGAGCCGGCTGAAACATTAAGCGCTTCTGCTGAGACGTAGGCTAAAATCAGAAGCTTAAGAATGTTTTAATTTTGTTAACTCACGTTGGCAGAGGTAGTTCTGCATAGTGACAGCCACTGTGTCGTTCTGGTTCTCTCTGACGTAGTAGAACGGAAGCGTGTGGTTTAGCACGTACGTTTTCGGGATCTCGACTCCATAAGACGTCCTAGTGAACGCGTTCTGACAAATCCGGGCTATTCCTTCGAAATCACACTTGAAGTCGTAGATGTAGGCTCTCGTCATGGACTCCTTCGACCATTTTTCAGTAAGAAAATGGACTTCATCGCCAATGGAATACGAGCCGCAGGAGATAATCTTCTTGTCGTCGTCAACAGCTTCAGGAGGAGAGTGAGGCGAACGATGAAGCCGGTGATAGATCTGAGCGGTGCAGGCAGATGCGCAGAAGATGAGCAGGAAGAGGGAGCGGAGAGAACCCATGGTAGTGGGATCCGCTGAAAAATGAGGGGGATGAGGTCTAACAGAGGCGCACCGTATTTATAAAGTGTGGTTAATGTGCGAAAGTACGCGATGCGCTGATTTCCCATGCAGGGTTACGGTAGGGCAGGGTCCTCGTGAGAAAATTGATCCATAAGCCACTCGCGCATTTGAAAAAATGATAAATCGGATGGTCACGTATGAAACTGCGGTCAGTCTCACCATGATGATTTTAAGCTTTCGACCTTTCTGTTTCTCTTTTTTCGGTAGTATCGACCGTATTCCAATGAACCGTTACTTTTTTGTGCTCTTTCCAGCCGCACTGAAATTCTACCAAAAATCGTGAAAATCTAAAAGTGGAAAGTTCAAAATGAGATTATCGCGTTGCTTTTCACATTTATTCAAATGTGTGGTTGATGATTGATGTATCCAGAAAGATCAGAAAAAGTCATACTGCACCGGAAAAGCGTCTTGGCCGACATGGTCCCCGACCTTTGTCCCCCGAATTTTTTCCTGTCGGGTTATCTCAAAATCTCGACTCGCGACCTTAAGCATCTGAAGACCCGAGTCCGAGACCTTTTAGCCAACATCCCCGACAAAATGATCCAGAGATCAATTGTGTCCTACGAGAAGCGTCTGCGATACTGCTTGGCACAGGAAGTACAATCCGCTAAAATCGGTCCATTTTCATCGTAATTCGTGTTGTTGCTAATAAACGGTGTTTGAAGCAAGATTTGGAAAACTCTGCGGGAAGATACAAGCAAAGAATGACGTGCTTTCAGACAACCGCTTGTCTTTCGTCTAATTCTAGACACAAAAGTGCTTAAAACCAGACCCAACCAGACTGTTTCTCAAGCTCGTCGAAGGGCGGACAAACTCATACACCTAAAGAAAGACTTAACCTCAGAGTGTCCAAAAAAAGGTCTGGCTAGACACCCTTGACCGACCAAACCGCTGACCAGACAGAAACGACTCATTTTTTTGGTCGGATCCATATAGCCTCCCGGTCCTCAACGAGAGCCTCCTAGGAGTCTTCCAGTCGTTTTCCGCCGGGAGGTCGTATCCACGTATAAACGGGAGGTCCTTCCCAGTCGTCGTGGTGGCTGTCCCGGGAGTCTCCGTGTGTGACCTACAACATTTACATTCGTTTCTGACTTTGAGGATATATACTCCTATCAGGTATGTTGTGCAATCGTTTCTTATGCATAAATTGCCATTTCAAGTCGTAACCGAGCATGATGAAGGGTCTCGCCAGCTCTGGTGCTCTTTTATGTGTTCACCAAACTGATCATCAACCGCATCTCCGCATTCCGGAACCGAGAGGTTTAATCTGACAGACCAAATTACAATTACGGTAACCTGTAATCCAGTTAACTCGAAGACTTCATAGAACTCAAACCGTTCATCGTCTTTCCTCGCGTGGGGACAGCGTTTTTCGGTTTTCAAGTCAAGCAAATAATAGTCCAAACTATAAAAAGCCGTCTGCTAAAATTGGAGTTGCACTCCATCTCTTCCAGTCACATTGCTGCTATTTTCGTGTCAGCCCGGAAGATTTGTCTATTCTGGACACAAAAATGACTTGTGTTGTAGTAGGCTTTTGGTTTTTAGCAGCAAAGGGTTTCCTTTATGCGTATTTTATATAACGAGGTCTTAGGACTGTTTGCAGAAAATTAAACAGTCGTAGATCTATTTGTATCTGTGAGGAATAAGATAAAAACAGCTATCCGCATAAATGCGTTTAAGCCTCCTACCCGAAACATCAGATATTCCACTCCTAACCGACTTATCACCCCTTTTGCAAAGATAACCTTTTTAGAACGATCGAATCGGGGAACTAATATTTAATGTCGAGATCCTAGCGCTAATTTAGTTATCCTGAGCGCTATTCACCTTGTGTTCTGTTCCATCCTAGCTCTAATTGGCCTCTCAATGTGATTAAATCCGGAAGCATTTCGAGGAGATTATCTCGCAGTCAATGTGAGATCAGTAAACAAAATACGCTTTTTACGGTGTTTCACATTTGAATTTTTGTTTTCCTTTCATCCCATTCTTAACTCTGCAACAAGGTCATCAAAGTACTTCATCACTATTACATTTTTACTCTTAACCTTATTTTCTGCCGTATGACTCATATAGCCTTTTTATGTAAGTCTGCCCTAGAACAAAACTTAACCCAACGCAACTCTGTTTTCTGTTCCCGCCCCACTTCTGACCCCAAAAAGATCGCAACACAAAGTCTCTTTTACCCAAAATACGCACTTCCGGCTTCTCCTCTTCCGCTCCTTGTCGTACGGTCCTCCGTTCAACGTCAAGCACTTCTGGATCGCACCTCAAAATTCAATTTACCAATTTGGTCGTCGTCTGAGTCGCAGTAACGCTCGAAACTCGATTTGCGTGTCACTACAAACGCCGTTTCAGGAACTCATTAATTGCTTTTTTGGGCTCTTTGAAGCATGTTTCCCTGGACTTGGGAATCAGTGTGCAGGCGACGACCATGGCAGGTATGTGGACTTGTTAAGCTCTCTTAGGAAACTCACTTCTTAGTTTTAGAATCTACCGGAGACGATTTCATAGTCCCAGCTACCGTAACCGTCCTGCCTAGCTACATGCGAAACGCCATCGTCAACATTGTTTCCATCCTCCCTTCCCTGATTCCTAACATCTTAATCCTCATCGTAGGCCTTAAAAGCAGTTCTATCAAGGACAAGTTTAGAGTGAACCACATGTTTTAAGGGTTTGAAGCTCTAAAAAGTGAAGTTTCCAGGACTCGATAATCACGATGACCTGTGGGAACCTCTTCAGCGGTGTCACTTCACTTCTGTTCCACTGTTTTTACGTTCTGGCTCATCTCACGGCCATGGATGTGGACTTCTTTCTCTGCTCGTTTTTAAGAAGGCTCGTTGTGGCTGTGTATAGCCCGATGCTTTATGGATGTGTGGTACGTTCAGGGGAATAGGATTCCTAGGCGTTTAAGCTCAAATTGAAGCAGGCTTAGGTCGAGTTTGAGCTTAAATTCAACCTTAGAATTAGGTCAGTTTTAGGCTTGAATTAAGACTTAGGTCGAAGCTCCCGCTCTATCAAATCGGATTCCTATGGAATCACTTGTACTTAACCACCCACTTCAACGAAAGGGAATAAAAAGTCGTATTCAAGCAAACAGCGACTAAGAAAAAGCCACTCTTAATAAGTTTACCCCTTTCTCAATAGGCACAAATCGAGTTTACGGCCGTGAAAAACGTGTCCACGCACGCAAGAGGAGAATTGGACTAAAAGGACAACTAAAAAGGACTTTTTCAGCTCGTCGCAACCGATCGCTTTTTTACCGTATGTTGGAATTGCCACTTCTCTCGATCCAACATCTTTGTTCTGAACCTGATTCTCCTCTTCTTTCCGGTAACGTTCAATCCATAGTTATATTTCTGAGACCTCATTTTAGCTTTTCATCTTCATCAGCCAAATGAGTTCCTCCAGAATCCTTAAAGAAGACATTTGTGGCCCTACAAAAGCCGCCTTCGCCTCCTGGGTAGGAACTGTCAACACGTGGTTACTGATAGCTTATCCTATCGTCGCTCTGTTCCTTAACCTGTACATATTGAGCTATGTGAACAAGAATGCAAAGAGGCTTAGGACGAACGGGGTAAAAATCAACACGAGGGAGACCTACTCGGAACGCAGCGTGCTCTACGGGATGCTCCTCCAGTCGCTCCTGCCTCTCATCACTCAGGTGCCGATGATGATAGCTATTCAGCTGTACTACCATTCGGTCCCGATTCCTTCCATTGTTTGGCAGTTCTGTAACGCCATCTACCACCTGAATCTTACGCTAAACCCTATATTTACCGTAATCTTCGTTAGGCAGTTCCGCCTGGATGTGCTGAGGCTTCTCAAAATGGACGCCACGTCGACGGTTTTCATATTTAAGCAACAATCTTGTAATGTAACCAATTCTACCAACAAATGATGTTGTTTTCAATTATCAATGTCCACGAAACCATATTCTATAAAATCTTAGATTCGAAGTTATCTTACGTTATCCTGAAATTCAAAAAATCAACAGGTCAATAAAGACAGCAGGAACTGCTCTATTGAATCGGGCTAGTGGTAGCCTATTGCAGTTTAACGATGAAGAGCCCGCGCTACGCCGCTGTCGCATTTTTCAGATCAAGGTGTAGGACTCATTGCTTTAGGAGCAACAAATTACGTTCTTTTTGCTGTACACATAAATGAAAGTGATGGAAATGAAAGCGTAGGAAAAGTTTTTTTAGTAGACAGAAGATCACCTATTGACGGTTTTTATCTTTAGGCAGTCGTATAATCTAACGAATTCTACCAATAAATTACGTTTTCCTTGTCGTCCATGCACTTCTGACATCTTTATCCTGTGAGGTTCATCAACCCCATTTGTGCTTCAATGGGATTTCAGAATGAGATCAAATCCATCTCTGTTCTAGAATTCACTTGTAACAGCTTTACAGTCCCCTGCCGGGATACATGCCAAATACCATTGTCAACATAAACTCTATCCTCCCTTCACTCGTTCCTAACATTTTCATCCTTTTAGTCGGCCTCGAGCTGTTTTATCGTGGATAAATTCAGGGTAGTTCTAGGACTCAATAATCATGACTTGTGGGAACTTGATAAGTGGTATGTTGGGTATCTCATTCATGCCCTGGTTCATTTCACAGCCAACTTTTATCTCTGCTCTTTTATAAGAAGGCGGATAACAGCTTCCTACAGTCCAATGTTGTATGAATGCGTGGTAGATTAACGTTTCCGAACAGCTTTTCCATCCCGGGCCGTTTAGAAGCTTTGGATAGGACGCGCTAACACGTGGCTTCTTATGGGATATCCAGTCATCGCGCTCTTCCTCAATATCTACATAATGTTCTACATAAACAAGAACACCATAAAGCTGAAAAGATTACCATAAGAGAGGCCAAAATAGAGCGCAGTCCTCTACGGAATAATCGCTGTGTTCTATAATCTCTCAAGTTCCCATGATGGTCGCTATCCTGTATTACTTCAACGGTATACGTGGTTCTGAAACGCCTTAGGAATTCCCACTTCAGAAGTCCCCGTACCATCGATCGCTTGGCAGGTGTGCAATGCCATCTACCACTTGAACTTGACCATAAACCCAATAGTTACTGTAATCTTTGTGAAGCAGTTCCGCATGGCCGTGAAGAGGCTCCTAAAAATGGAAGCGTCAGCTGAAGTTATCATTGTTCTGCAATCCTGTAAGCCAACGAATTCAGCGCAAAAATAAGATTCACTGCCCCCATTCATGCTTAAATGGAATCTCAAATTGTGAACACATATAAGACAGCCAAGAGAACACATAATTCTGCGAATTCTTCGCGAAAGCCATCAACGTAGGCGTTTCGCACGCGTGGCACTGGAAGAGGCAATTTCCAGTGGCCGGGTGTTCGCTTAGGGATGTGCTCATCCCGTTCTTGACTGCAGCGTTCCAGTTGAATGCGGCGCAATCCACGGTCTTCTCGAGGTCTTGGATGGAGAGGTATCTGCCGCTATCTGGAAAGGAACGCTTAAAATCCAGATGAGGACTAAAGACGCTTACCTCGCTCTTTAAACGCAAACCAGAAAATCGGAACTCTGTAATTCTCAGAGTAGGTCACCGATATATAGCGCTCCAGAGCTTGTCCCGACTTCGTTCCTTCCACAATGGCTTCGTTCTTCATGTGTGTCACTCCGTGCCTCTGAAATCGAGCTTTTGACACCTGAACCAATAGCTACTCTCACCTTTTCCACAATCCAATGCTCATCAGCATCGAAGGACCGACAGGTCTTCTTGCTGAACTGTTTTATGTTCTCTAAGAACTCTTCCTTTCCAAGCTGTTTTGGCTGTAGAACCGAGGTGGAAGGAGGGGAGGACTCGTCATCCGAGTCATCGTGCATTTCTACGCCGTCAAATTCCATTTTTGAGTGGTTCTAGGCGCTAATGAGGTTTTAAGGAGAGGCTGATACGAGGTGTAAACGGTAGGAAAGCGATGCGTTCACCATACATTTTGGATCGCCAATGTGATAAAAAAGTCCCAAATTTATCCCAACTGTTATCAGCCTTCCAGACCCAAGAAACCCTAGGAAAACCCCACGTTTTGAGCACAAATCCCTTGCCGAAAATTCTCAGAAAATGGTCCAAATTTGGAGCTCAAAACTGGCCGCTTTCAGGATCTCAAAATGGATGCCGCCAAGCCAAAAATACCCCAAATTGCACCGCAAAACCCACAAAACCTATGAATAATCAAGAAACCCACTGAAAACTTGCGTTTTAGAGCAAAATTCCTGTCAAAAAGCCTAAAAAAGACGCCTCAAAGTCAAAAACATGCCCAAATACCTTCCCAACCCGTTTAGTCTCCGGAAACCAATAAAAACCTAGGAAAAATCCGCATTGGCAATTTTGAATTTCCTTCTAGCTCTAGGCCCGCATTTTGAGCTCAAATTCTTTGCCAAAAAACCTCAACAAATGTGAAGTTTCAAACTAAACCGCTTTCAGGACATCAAGGCAGACGTGTTAGCGTCAAAAATACCTAAAAAATCCCAAATCAACACCTGTAAATAATCAAAAACTCGTTAAAAACCTAAAAGACCCCGCGTTTTGCAGCGAAAACCATCACGAAATGTCACAAAAGACGCCTCAAAAACAGAAACAGCCCTTCCCAACCTGTTGAAGCCTCCAAAAACCTCGGAATACCTCACGTTTTCACGAAAGATCCGGAAATCCCCTGTCAAAACCGAACTTCCGAAGTTTCTTGCAAATGTGCTGACGCCCCCTCGCTGCTGATCGCCGACCAGTTTCGTTTCCTCCTCCGCTCTCATTCAAAAACGTCGCCCGTCAAGGTCACCCAAGAAGCGGAACAACATTTCCGCGGCGGCTGCGATAAGAGCGTCGGCGTCCTCCTTCGTGAGTCACTCGTTCGCGCGGTTCCGCATTTGAACTTTTTCGCGGTGAGACCAACGCTCCGCGGGAAGCGGCGACGGACGAACGACCGACCGACTTTCGCTCGCGAGGTTTTCAAATGACGCGCCCCCTCCGAATTTCGAATTTTGCGCATTTTTGTGTCTGGTCTGGTGATGAAATTCGTCTGTCAGACAGATCAGATATTTTCTGGTTGCTCTCGCGAGCGCGAATTTGCCTTATGTGCGCTTTTTGTCTGGCCGCATCCAATTTAGTCTGTTTTGCACGTCACCGACCGCCCGGTCGCCGCTTCCGAAAAATCCGAAAATAATGTTTTGATGAGACGGCCAAAGTCTAAAACCGATTTTGCGAGCGAAATTTTCATTTCTGAAAATCAGTTGTTCTCGAATCGGGCGTCTTCACGTCAGTTGATCAGAACATCAGAGCAATGTGGTGTTTTGCAGGTTTTATGTAAGTTTTGCACGCATTGAAACACGAATTTTCGCCCAAATGTTGCGTTGCCAAAGTGCAAATCGGGATAAGCAACCGTCGCCACTAATCGCCGATTTTTTCACTGCTTAACGTGTGCAGATGACGGGTTTTTACGTCGCGGCGTTTATCTTATCATCTGCCCTTTCGCTTGTACACAAGGTGCAAAACATCGCGCCAAAGTTGTTGATTCAAAACAAACGCTTAAATCGCATTCCAAATTCCAGGATTCCAATGGAGGACGAAGACTGCTTCGACAGCAGCACTCTAGAAATCCTGGACAAGATGCGCAAGCGCCAGCAGCAGATGAAGCAGCAGCACGAGAACGAAAACGCGAAGCCCGACGACCACGAGAAGGAAAACCAGAAGGTCGTCGTGAGCGAAGAAAAGAAGGAGAGCGAAACGCCGGCCAAGGAGGCGTGGAACCCGGCCGCGGGCGACGTGGAATCTCCGGCCGCGTCTTCGACCCCCACGATGCCGATCCAGATGAAGTCAAGGCTTGCCGAACTCTCCCACAACGTGGACGACTTCGAGTTCGAGCATCGTCGGTCGCCCAAGAAGGAAGCCTACCTGCATGGACCCCAGAAGCGTGTGAGCGTGGGAGGAGAGGTAAGCCTGATATCTCATCTCCTGAACCTCTAATTCAACCTAATTAAGACTCGCGCCGATGTCCTCTTCTGCCCTGGGTCGTCGATGGACAAGGTCAAGAAGGAGGTCACCTTCGCGCATCCCATGACCTACAACGCATTCAACGACGAATCCTGCTGTCAATCTGGGGTAAGGAAATGCATCTTCTGTGCCTTTGGACGGTCAAGATTTCAGTCCGACTTTCGTTCGAGCGGCTCTGACGCCAACGAAACACACCACGGACCTCTGGAATCGACGTGCATTGACGGATCGACCGGATCTCGGCAGTATGCGCAGGTCCACTTCTCGTCTAAGGTACGTGTTCTTGTCGTTCCCTCGCTTTTGCTTATGCTTGTTCCCTCTTTAGAGCTCTACCCACACGGAGTCAGTTACGTCTATGAAAGTATGTTTCTTCCCTTTGTATTATAGATATAGATTCTTCCTTATGTGATTCTTCCTTTGTTTGTATTGCATTCCTATTTTGCCCTTTTAGATTTCGCCAATAGCATCCGACAAACCGTTGTACGGTGGAGAGCCTTCGCCTATTGTGCATCAGGTCCCGATAGATCGCGACGATGATGATGACGAGGTGTTCGATGACAAGACTATCGAGAAGGTGAGCTTAGAGTCTTTAAAGTGTGTATTCTAATTGCCGATTTTTAGAGCGAGGTGACCCTCGTCGAAACGGCGAACAGCGCTTCGAAGGCCAAATCGATCGTCCAGCAGTACGAAGAGCGTCAGCGCCAGGTGGCCTCAAGCTCGACGGGTCCGACGCTTCGCAAGCCCACGAAGTTTCCAACGACGCCGATGACGCCACGGCTTCCTCCTGGACTCCCGATGGCTCCTCGTCCCGTCGACCACAACCCGAACGTTGAGGAGAAGCCGGTCGGTAGCGTGAAGTCGCTGCTCTCGCGCTGGGAGGTCAGCTCGGCAACCGGGAAGCTTCTCCACCCGGACATGTCGGCTCAAGATCTTTTGCCCGACGCCGTGAACATGGCGCGCCCTGTGAAGACGAGGACTTGGAAGCCGAAGACGCCTTCGCAGATTGACGGCGAGGACAACGACGAGCTTCTGCAGACCGCGGAGGTTATTGCGCGCACCGTCAACCGACCGCCTAAGTTTCAAGCCCCGGCGAAGCAAGCATTTCCATCGCAAGCAAGCCTCTACCCAACTCTAGATGCTCCTAGCAACGATGTTTCCGTGGTCGTAGCCAGCGGCATCCCACCAACGAAGCATGCAGAACTCGACGGAGCCGAGGATCCCATCAGCAAGTCTCCTCGACTGGACATCAGTCACACGTCCGTCCACGATTCGTCGTCGGCCGCTTCCCAGCCAGAATGCGTGCTCGAAGAGGACGATCTTATCGAGGATGTCGACTCGGATTCGGAAACCGAAACCGCGCTTCTTCCCAAGGAGCTCGACGAGGACAGTTACATCGACAAGGCCTTCGATTTCATCGATGGATCTGGCTACAAGAGCTCCCGCACGGCTCCTCTCGCCGAACCCGAAGCGTTCAACACTCCGAAGCCGCTTTGCTCCCAACAGCAGGACGACGAGAGCCTGCTGGAGGCAATCAACACCGAAGTCGGCAAGCTGGCCACCCCTGCGAAGTCAGCCAGCGACGCGTCCACCAGCTCCCAGGTCACCCCGTCGCTTGCGCACTCCATCAGCTTTTACCGCAAGCGTCGGGCCGAGGTCGTCCGCCACACGCCCACGCTGACCGTAGGAAACGCACCCAAGGCGTCGTTGGAACCTCTGCACGAGAGGGAGCCTTCTCCGGAGCGCCGAGAACTGGATCGAGGACGGCTGCACGAGATGCTGAAGGACTATGACGCTCGGATCGCCGTGGAGGAGGAGCACATCAAGCAGGCGACCCGCGCCTTCGCCCACTGCCGCGAAACGCCCGAATTCCGCGGAAGCCGAGAAGAGGTCGACGCGCAGCGAGCGCTCCTCATTTCCCAGGAACGCCGCAAGACCCTGATTGCCGCTCGCGAACGTCTCCAGCGGGATCCCAGCGAGAAGCGGTCCAATGGTCCTCTGGGATCCGTCACCATCACCGAGATGTCCTTCCGACTCACACGCGACTTTGTGAATGCCCATATCAACGCTAGCAATGGTAAGCCCTATTCTTGTTTCTCCTATCCTAATATTCTATTTCTAGATGGCATGCTGTTCTACTTCATCGTGTTGATCAAGCACGGCGACGTCGTGGAGCACACGTCGATGGTGACCAGCGACGACGCTCTGAGGACCGGCCACGGCCTCATAAACTTCTCACACTACCTGCACATCAAGGAACTCCGACCGGACTTCAAGATTCGCGTAGAAGTCCATGGCTTGGTAGGTGTAATCGTTTCTTAACTTTCCTAACCCTCGCTTCAATTCCAGAAGACGCAGCGGGAGCTGATCTCGCACCAGGAGAAGTACCGATCACGGAAAGGATCGCAGTCCAAGGGAACTTCGAAGCACTTCAGCAAATCGTTCGGCGCTTCGCATTCTTCGAGCATCTGTATGTCGTTGAGTAGGTCCACGTAACAACTATCAAACCTTCCCTCAGCTTTGAATTGTTGCGTGTTCTTACCCTCCATTTTACCCTTAGAGATCTCATTCTTCAATTTTCTAGCTGGATTCATCACCTCTCCAGGAGCGCCTCCCTCGGTAATCGACGCCGCATTCCAAAAACTCGGTGAGATGCACTTGGACATCAACTTGGTGAAGCAGCAGAAATTTGCGCTGGGCGACGCCCATTACCCTCTGGATGGGTCTGCCACCATCCGCTCCTCCGTTCGGCCCATGCAGGCTGACCACGCAAATCGAGCCGCCGCTCACCGAGGATTCGTGAGCCTCTACGAAACTATCCAGGGCATGGGATCGTGGAACCGACTCTGGTGCTCGATCTCCGACGGCAAGCTTCGGTTCTGGCGTTATCCCGAAGACGAAGACAACAAGGTGAGTCGATAGATGCACGCTAGTATCTGAAATTAAGGATTCAGGAAACTTACTGCGAATTTGACATGTGTTGGTGCATCAATGAAGTGGTGCCAACACCCGAAGACGTCAAATCGTTCCAGCACTCAATGCAGATGGACATGGCTGTGCCAACGAACCAAAATTCTACTCCTCAGAAAATCCGGTATGTTGATTTGCATCAGTGATTGGGAAGCTAACGAGACGTCTGAAAACGCCGAGCTGTCGTGATACGCTGATTTGAACCGATGATTCGAGGAGCCTAGACAAGGATGAGCCCGCATCGAAAGCTCATTGTTGATGTGACGCCTGCTGGTGAGCGGTCGGGTCATTCTTTGTCAATTGCCACGTGCTGAGCGGTTTTGTCCAACTCCTAACCTCCCTCCATTTCAGAGTCCTGCTGGCCGCCGACACCAAGGAATCGATGGCTGCATGGGTGAACGCCTTTAATAAATCGATCAGAAATCTTCTCCTATGGACGACAACCGCCACGAGATAACCGCCGCGCGCCGGAACAGCGCCCGTTTCCAAGACCAATTGTGTGATACTCAATAATTTCTGATGATGCGAAACGATGGTGGTAATTATTCAGTTTATAAACATTTTAGCGTCGAAGTGTTCCTGTTCCTACGTGTTTATTCCAACGCCGTTAATTGGCCTCTGAACGTCGATAGTGTCAAAATCCGGGCGGTGGTTACGGATAGATGGCGATTATCGCACGTAGATGTGATATCACGAACCTGTTCCGGCGTTAGGTTGTACCTGAGTGGAGGTGAGAAGAGGATATCCTTCATTTACTTCCACTCTAAGCTGCGTGCAGATGAACAACTAGAAATCGGAAGTTGGTCGTTAATCACCGTCTTATCACCATCACTACTTAAGCGGAGGCAGCTGACACTTGTCAGTCCTTTCCTGGCTGTTATAGGCTGCTATAGCACTTTTTGTTTGTTACTTGTTGACTTCGATAAATGTTGTTGTTGAATATTATCTGTGCTGTCAATTCAAACTCAAACTTCTACTCTAATGAGCCAGAACCTACAAAGTGCCCTACTCAAAGATCAAAAGACGCATTGAACAGCCTGAAAACATCAACTGTATTACGCTGAATCTGATCTTAAGAAGCGCAAAGACGAAAGACGGCGAAAAAAACTCCGCGAAGAGCTCTGTGCCAGAAATCTGAATCTGGCAGCGGTTTTTGACGTCGACAGGAGTGAGCTGACGAATAGGATTTCAGTTCCAGCCGAAGGATGTCATTTGACGCGCGAGGTCCAAGCCGCCTTCCATCAACTTTCAATCGACTCATGGTTTTGGAGTATTTGCGTTTAAATTTGCGATTGGTAGAATAGACTGTTTACAGCGGCGTTCTGCTTAAAATATTAAAGGATAAGGGCAGCATTCAATAACCAATTAACGAGTCAGATCATCGTTTTATTCAAGGGTAGATATCACTCCATTCCGAGCAGCTTTCTTGGGCGGTGAAGCTGCCGCTAGACATCGTTTTCTCCGTCAGCTGGGCTTCTGACGCTTCTCTCGTGGATTTCTTCGACTTTCGACTAGACATCGGTCTTTCGGTATCCATCGATTCGACCTTCCTCTTGGGATTCTTCTTCTTTTTTGCTCCTCGCATGCGACTCGACCGCGACTGGCTGGACAGCTTACGAGGCGTCACACTCTTCTCGGATTGTTGAGTCGGGATGCTTCGGCTTGGGAACTTCTTCGTGATCCAACTGGAACTCGACTTCAATTCGGTCGTTTCGGAACACGCCTTCATGGTCGATTTGTCGCAGCGCATCTCCATATCTTGGTAGTCCTGCATGTGAGCATCCCAATCAGCGTCACAGCAACAGCTACCACCGATGTCCGTAAAATCTCTTTTAAACGGCTTCCGCGGTTGTTCTGCGATTCCTCCTTGGAATGGCACTTCTGCATCGATCCACGGTTGTTCTTGGGTCGATTCCACCGATTTCGGGGCTTCGATGTCGCAGTGGGGATTCCTCTTCGGGCTTCCACGGCAGCATTCCCCGCAATTGGTTTCTTTCATGGAGTACCAGATGAAGACGCCTAGGGTAAGGACAGCGACAACAATGACAGCCACGATGAGGGCTATGGCGATACCGTTGAGTGGCTCTTTGTTGCGGCGCGTCTCTGCTTCTTGATAGTCCTGATCCGGACGCTCGTAAGCGTAGAGACCCTCTCAAATCCATGATTAGAACCGGTTTCACACATATTCACTCACTCTTCTTGCGGTCGAAACAATCCGAGTCCCTTAGAAGCTTCTGCAATTCTTGATTATCTTCCTCGGACCAAACTGAAATACGAAATGAGCTAGTACGAGATGGAAAAAAGCGAAAACTCACATTTGTTAATTTCCTCCTCGAGCAGTTTGATTCCCAGTGCGCACCAGTCGAAAGTTTGGCTTTGGAGCTTCAATTTCGCTTCTTCAAACGCCTTGTAAGTCCGAAAAGAGCCTCGGACCTTGATGTCGTACGTTTGCTCCTTGGAATGGTCGTGGATGTTGTATTCAAGAACTTCTGAAAGGGGGTTTCGAGTCAGAAAAGGAGGAGAAGAGGAGCGCTTACCATTTGAGAGGTCGGAATCCGTGTCCGCGCGGCTAATGGAGAACTGTAAGAGGAGAAGAATGGTTACAAAAGACGTGAAGAGAGAGCGAAAGGTGGTTTGGAGCACCGACTGCATCAGAGAGGAGGCGGACGGAGAAATGGACGAGATAAGAGGCTGTCTTAAAAGGGAGAGCCGTCTTGAAATGGAAGTGAATGTCTAGACTGGCCGGGAACCGACCGGTCTATAACCTACAGGGTGGCCAACAAAAGCCGTTTTCAGACACGCGCGCCTGATCCACTGTCTGAAACCGGTCATTTGGGACGATCCCGCGGCGAACGACCGGTCGGTTTCACGTCACTTGTTAGCAAAACCGACCGGTCGTTCCCTGCGAGTGAGCTTGAAATGACTCCGCTCCGTCTGGCCACTGAGAAGGAGCCGGGGGTGTCTGGCCGAAGGATTTTTTTGTTCCACCCTGTACAGGTTGTGACCCAAAAAAAGGTCTGACCAGACAGCTGGAGCACCACCTGTCTGGAAACCGAGTTGCATGTCTGCAAAAGTCATTCGCTGCTGATTTGTGTGTGAGAACCGGTCGGTTGATTCTTCCATAACCATGCCTCGCTTCTCCCGTGATGAACTCATCCAAATTCGGACGCTCATGGATCTTGGCTACACAGCGACAGAGATCTGGGAACAACGCGGCGATCGGAATCCGGATCGCCTGGGAAGAACTACCGGACAGCCTCGTCGCACGATTGGTCGCCCTTCCTCGCGTCCGCGCTGTTTTCACACATGAAGGCAGCCGAATTTAGCAGTACTTCAATCTCTGTCAAATTGTGCACAATTCAACGAATCGACCGGCTCGTCGCGAATGACTTTTCCAGACATGCAACTCGGTTTCCAGACGGGTGGTGCCCCAGCTGGTCAGACCTCTTTTCTGAGACACCCTGTAGTTCCGAAATTCGAAAGCTCCATTCTATGCGCTTCCACAAGCTGTAGTCGCTGGGAACACGTTGACATTTTCGCGACTTCTGTGACCGTGCGAGGGAGCTTGTATTAGTTAGCGAGGCAAATCTTCTCGATCCTTGTGAGTTCCGCTTTTGGATTCGCTGGTAAGTTTCATGGCACATGAAAAATTTTCAAACGGTCACTTTTAGAAACAAGAAATTCATCAAATTCACACCCACATGCGAGGAAATTGGTCCTTAAACGTGTTTATCTGCCTGTTTCACGACACAACCTATCTAAAATTCTAATCCAAATTGCTAATATCAGGATCGGCGTAGTAGCAGTCGGTTTCAATTCCCATGTTGTAGTCGTTGCCTTGACCGTTTAGGTACTTCGACGTCACAATGCGGAACCAGCCGCGCTCTCCCTAAAAGGCGAAGGCTTAAATGAGGATTTGGCGGGACAGATAACTTACCCAGGCCTCTCCCCAGCTGTTGCGGACGATCCAGAACTCGGTGTTGGTCTCCTTATCCATGCCCCAGCCAGAGACGGACACGATGTGGTTGCTGGTGAGGTTCGACTTCTCCTGGTAGACGCCGCCAGTGTAGTTCATGTCGAATTTGGGCGTGGCTCCAATTGCGCAGGCAATAGGTCCCCGGTGGTGGATCTCGGCCATCATGTTCTCGCGTCCAGAGACCTGTCCCCAGTCCTTTATACGGAAGCGGGTGTAGTTCTGGATGGAGAAGCAGTTTCCGGGCCAGCAGGAGCCGCAGCGGGTGTAAGCGGTGCATTCTGAAATTCTGAGGGTTAGAACGGTTACGCTTACGGTATCTTACGCTCATCAACAGCCTTGTAGTTGTTGCAGCCCTCCTCGACGAGGCCCTCCTTCTTCGCGTGCTCGTAAACATCAGCCACGTCACCACCCTTGCAGGTTCCCTTGCCATTACAGGCGATGATTTCCTGCGGCGAGACCATAATTTGAGGCCATCGGTTCTTACGCGCCACGTTGAAACGGTCGTTCAACGCGCCAGTGGATCCAAAAACCCAGCAAGAGCCGCAGTAGACCGGGATGTGCTGGTTACGGTTGGGACTACAATAGTTGACTCCGCTGACGTTGCGCCAGTCCCATTCAGCTGGAATTGAAGCCTCAAAACCGGCGTGTTCCCATGGGCGAGGGTAGGTCTTGACGAAGTTGTAGCGGCGGTTTTTGCGCTTGATGAGACAGGGGCGACGGAGCTTGCGGAGCCTGTAGCTGGGCTCTTCGTCCTCCTGGTTTTCCTCGTCCGATTCGTCGCTGTTCTTCTCTCTTTCCAGCTCCATAGCACGTCGGCGGGTGTAAGTGGGCTGGCGGATGTTGTCATCTTCGTCAGAGTCCGATTTGCCGAAGACTTGGCTAACGAAGATGTTAAGGAGACTGTTGGGGAGGCGCGCTTGGGTGCGGCGAGCCTAAAAACACGCAATTTAAACGTAATATTTGCGAAAACAGGCTGCACAAGCCTTGAGATGTCTGGAAACACGTATCAGATGGCACGTAGACATCATTTAAAGATGCAAAAACGCTTGAGCAGTCAGTCAGAAACCCACAGTTCACCCTGAAATATCTTTTCTCAAATGAAGCCTACGTGAGACTTCTTGTGTCTGAAGATACCGTGCCTGAGGCTGGCAGATGGCACCTAGGCATTATTCAGACCGTTCAGCACACTAGAGCGCTCGGTCAGATGTCACCGACAGCTCGCTCAACCGCCTAATATTGTCTCAAATGAAGCCTCCTAAAGCATCCTGTCTAAACAGACTGCCTCTCATGCCATGTTGGCATTATTTTAATCGTTCAGCACTGTTCCAGAATCCTGCATGTGCCGTTCTAAATCTAGACAGGCACATATGTCTAGACCGGCAAGGGTAAGTCTAGACCGGCACGTAGAGCTTTAAGCATACTTGTGCGGTCAATCACTTGACATATCCTGTCTCAAATGAAGCCTACGTGACCAAATCATGCTTGAGGCTAGCTGATGGTTTAAGAATCTCAAAATCACGCTTACCTCTGAAGCAAAAAGGACGACGACGAGCAGCAGCGCGAAAAGCGCCCACCTTGCGTTCATTGTCAGCAGCAGCAAAGCGAACTGACTTTGATAAGCCCATCCATCCCTTATCTCGCCTTTTTGTACACGTCTACAGGGGCCAGCGCCTCTACAAACCCTCTCATATTATCTTTGAGCATCACGCGATGATAAAAACACAGCCCAGCGAGCTGTGGTGTAGCGCAGCCTGAAGTGTTTCAACGAAGGACTCCTCCGTTGCAGCGATAAACCCAGCGACTTTGTTTTCTCGCTCGCTAGTTAACGCGCTATCGCGCTGATAACGCTTCGCTCGGGGGCTGAAGTGGTAGGCGAGGCACGTTTTATCATTCGATCGAGAGTCGCCATGCACCTCCGCTCGGCGCTTTTTGCGCTCTTCTCCGTTTTCGCCGTTTCTCAGGTACCTTTTTCATGCAATCTCGTTTTTCAGCGAGATTTTTACGCTTTTAGGCCCGTTTTCACATTCCCCACAGGTTGATTGAAGCCGCTGTTAGCACTTTCTACGACCTTGACCATCTTCCCCCACCAGCCGAGTACAATTATGACAAAGAAGAGCCTAAGGAGGTTCTTCCTCTCCTTCCTAAGGACTCGGAAGAACCCGAAGAATCTGCCGAATACGAGTCCGACCTCCTCCCCGAGGAAGAAATGACACCTGTGAGGGTCCAACTCGAGCAGGATATTGAGCACCCTGTGGCTGAATACGAAGAAGACCTCTCGCGTAAGTTCCTTCGCAAGCCGTGCCTTGTGAAGCGTAAGAATCGCGTCTACAACTTTGTCAAGTCTTACCCTCGCGCTTGGGAACACCCCGGATTTGAGGCTTCTCTCCCTAAGGAATGGGACTGGCGTAACGTGAGCGGAGTCAACTACTGTAGTCCCAACCGTAACCAGCACATTCCGGTCTACTGTGGCTCGTGCTGGGTGTTTGGATCCACTGGCGCGTTGAACGACCGTTTCAACGTGGCGCGTAAGAACCGCTGGCCCATGACGATGGTCTCCCCGCAGGAGATTATCGACTGTAACGGCCATGGAACGTGTCAGGGAGGCGAGGCCGCCGACGTTTTCGAGCACGCGAAGACTCAGGGCCTCGTTGAGGAGGGCTGCAACAACTACAAGGCTGTCAATGAGAGTAAGCTACCGTAAATCCGCCACTCCGTTCAACCGCTGCGGCTCGTGCTGGCCTGACAACTGCTTCGCCATCCAAAATTACACCCGCTACTACATCAAAGATTGGGGTAAGGTCTCTGGACGCGAGAACATGATGGCCGAAATCCAGCGTGGCGGTCCCATCGCCTGCACCATTGGCGCTACCCCTAAATTCGAGCTTAACTATACCAGCGGAGTTTACTCTGAGAAGTCGAACCTCGCTTTCAACCACATTGTGTCAGTTTCTGGCTGGGGAATCGAAAAGGAGACCAACACTGAGTATTGGATCGTCCGTAACAGCTGGGGAGAGGCCTGGGTAAGTCATGCAGCACCGATTTTGCCCTAAATCTCATTTTAGGGAGAGCGCGGTTGGTATCGCGTGGTCACCTCGCTCTTCGAGAACGGCACAGGCAACGACTACAACATGGCCATCGAAAAGGAGTGCTACTATGCCGATCCTGATGTCAGCAACCTCGATTAGACCTCAGTTTTGTTCTTAGAATAAACGTTTTTACATGAGTTATACCTATACCTGTTCAGGGTCGTGCTTCCTCTTCTTGCGCTTCTTTTTCTTCTCCTTATCATCTTTGAAAAGCGATGAGAAAGCGATAATCATATTTTGACCGTCGGATTTCGACCGTCGGCACCTCTCCTCAGACCATTTTCTCCAACTCGTACTCCGCGTGTATGTCGACTTCAGTTTTATCATTGATTGAAGGAGAGAGTCTAAGTAGCTGGTGGCGTTTATCTGGAGCATCCCGTTAAACGCCACATTGAAGTGGTGCAGGTCTTAGCGGATGGCGGGATCAGACTTTACGTAAAGCCATTGTACGGGCAGCATTTTTACCACGCTCGATTAGCGACCAATTTCTCTGGCCAGTACAACAAAATTGACCTCATTTTGGTCTTTAAGTGAGTCCTCCTGCTGATTTCCTGAAATATTTTTAAGCAGTCATCAGCAGAAGCCGGGAATTTCCATGGCAGAGCTTAAAAACACATCAAATTTAACGCAAATTGTGTTCTGACATTGGGCCATTTACGAAGGCAACATTGGCGCCATTTTGGCCTCAAGAGCAATCCTTCTGTAAGGCTCTGAATTCCCCGAAACTGGGTTTACATGAAGCAATTTTGTGGGCGGCTCAAGGCCATATTTACCCCAAAAGCGGGCACTCTACAAAGTACCAATATCGATAAAGATTCCGACCTTAAAGTTACCGTGGTTGAGTAGCCTAATGAGCAGATAAAATTCAGCTGAAAATCGTGCTATTTCGTGCAATTTTGTTGGCGTCATTTTGATCCTCAAATTTGCCCTTTTGGTGTTACTTAAAAACTCTTCGATATAAGGTTTACCAGAAGCACACTTTTTGTGATCGCAATGTGATTTTGATAAAATTGGAGGCACGTGAATTCCTCAAACACGACGTAAATATAGCAAAAATGGTACTCTGACACAAGTCCAAAATCAGCCAAATTAAGAGCAAGTTCGCCTGTCGCCATTCCACAAAATTGACATCATTTTCAACTTTATGAGCAGCTTGGAAAAGGGCCTCAACTTAACATATCCGGCACTTAAAAAGCGGCCTAAATTGTGAAATTGTACATTGGAACCCAATTCGGCTCCTTTTTGAGCAATTGCGCAGCTCAAAATAGGCAAGAACTAAAGACGATTTTGCACTTGCGGTCGGGCTTCGATTTTATAGGCAATCTTATGTTGTGGCACTTCAAAAAGCTATAAAATTAAGGTTCACTTCCACATATGTACATAAACAATTACCGGAAAAACAGATTAGCCTTGATAACAGACAAAATTTCGATAATCACAACAAAGCCATTCTGGTTCTTGTGCTTCACGAAGATGAAGGATTTCGTGGATTTCGCGCCTTTGGCCGAAGAGTACTTTCCATATCCGGTCAGGAAATTTTCGAACATGGGCGGGAGACGCAGCTTCACTTCCTTGCCCTGAAGACTCTCTGGACAGTCGTCCCAAAAGTTCATAATTCTCACAAAAGCGTTGTCGTTGTCAGAGCCATCAATGATTTTTATGACTTGAGGTTGGACCATCAGCTCAAAAGTGAAATCCATCTGGACAGCGGAGTCCTCGACGATGAGGTTTGTAACATTTCCTGAGTTGATCCAGTTCTGTAGACCAATTTCCAGAGCGTTCATGTAGTGCTGCACCTTGAGAATGGCGATTTCTGTAAAGCTTCGATTGTGGATCACGGTTTCCAGGATCTGATTTGTGTCGTTGTGGACCACGCCAATTTTGGAGATTTCCAGGGAGCAGGCAAAGTCGCTCTCACGCGCCAGAATTTCGCAAAATTTATTGCACAATTCTGAGCTCCAGGAGGCCTTCACGGAGTCATCTACGATAGTCCTATCACTGCCCAGGATTCGGATCATTCCTAGCGCGTGGTTATCGTTTAAAAGTTCTGGATCGTTGAGATCGGCGTCATAGGTTCTGCCGGTTTGGAGGTCAATTCTCTTAAGGCTGTAACGGAACAGGGACGACCAGGAGGAGGGAACGGCGATGGCCAGGTCGATACGGTAGTCAGGCATGGCGGTGGAGTTGTGTTTGTGTGTTTGGTTGCAGGAATGCTCGACGACGGCGCAGTCTTTGTGGAAGAAGGAGGAGAGATAGCCCATAAGGTTTGAAGAGGATCAGCCTAAAGCCATCAGCGGGATGGGGGAACGCTGAAATTGGAGAAAATCAGTTTGAAAATTAAGGAAAAAATTCGAGTTTAACAAAAACACGGAAATAGAATACAGCAGCATTGACGTATTCAAGAAACCTCAAATTTAGTAATATGTACCAGGTATCTGAGTACCCTAATCAAGCTTGTTAAAAGCAGGAGAGAAGAAACCGATTTGATGTTTTGGATCTGTTCATATGGGCTTTCAAAAGCTGCAATGGCATCGTTTTATGGCTTAGCAATACGTAAGCGAAATTTTTTAGCAATGCCAAGAAAAGCTCTTTTTAAACTTTTCGAACGCATTTAAACTGAAAAATAAGAATTTTACTCAAAATTTTTTAATGCTTTTTGTTGTTTTCGAGCTTCCCGCTAAATGCTAACACAAAAAGCCAACTTTTTTAAAATTCAAAAACCAAAAAAATACTTTTAGTTGAGAACCGTGCAAACACCACGTCACGCTGACTGAATACACGTAAAACTGTTTTTACAGGTCCGACGGTGCTAGGCGCCGCGAGACCAAAGTGGAACCAATTGTACGTTTTGATTACAACACGGGTAAAACTAATGGGGCTGATCTCTGATTGGATCCTTTTTGAGTGCAATAGATTCACTTCACCCAAAAAAACCTTTTAAAAATTGCTTTTTTAAATTTTGAAGCTATTCTAAATCGACCAAGACTGCCTTTTTGATCTATTCACAAAAAGCGTCCAATGATTGCTCAATACACTCACAACGTACAGAATTCTCAACATAACTCGAAATTTCCAGTTTTACAATTCCGATTAGGATGGCGAAAACAAGTAGGTGCGGCAGAGAGGCCGTAAATAAGGCGCAATCAAGTACGCGAGCACTTGTCAGATTCACAGGTGAAAACGAGCTTTTAAAAATTGCTTAAAATTTCATTAGAATTTTCGTAAAGTAGAGAAAGATTGCATGTCGAGATGAGCGGTTAGGAGCAGCTTCACAGGTCAAAAATTGCATACAACATTGCTCTGTTTAAACAAATCTGCTTGGCGGCGTTTCAAAGTTTTTTAGCGCTCAGGCTTTGAGCTTTACCCTAAGCAAAACAGCCATTTGAAAAATTCAAGCCTCAAGCTTAAACTTTTTAGAATTAGCTCCAATGTTGTCCTAACTTTAATTTAACCTGTGAGTCTAAGCAACCCATAGCGACCCAGACATTGCACGCTACGATCCAAATAACAGCAAGAGCAAATACTAGCAGCCAAAGTCAAGTGACAGCCAAAGGAACGCAACAGAACTGTCTCTATTGACTTCGAACAGACCAGAGCTCAGTTTTCCCGCCTCGTTTTCGAAACCCACCGACCACAAACCGCTGTTTACTCTTGACTCTTCAAAATTGACAAAACAAAAATTTGATGACTTTTCACGCTCAATTCAGATGAGTTTCATGTGATAGAAAGCGTGGTGCAGGCAGGGTATCTTAAGACGAAAGCGAGATATTCAGAAATTGTTTAAAAACAAAGTCAAAAACTTGGCGAAAACGCATTCGAGAGACGAAAATCGATCGTCGCAACATGCACAGCAGTCCACGTGTGTTGTCTGACCCACTCTCGCTCGATCGCAGCCCTGTGCAGTGATCAATGGTCATGGAAAACCGTTACTTATCTCAAAAGCCCGCCTACCTACACACCACAACACGTGCGTCCTAAATTAAACCTAAAGACCGACCTTATCTCCCATTAATCATCCGGTTACACACGTGTGCAGTTTTGTTTTGACCAAGAATCTGTAGATAAAAGTACACTTTTCACAACATCATTTTGAATCTTAGCAACGTGTGATCCGGAAGAATGGTTTTGTTGAAAACGACGCGTAGCTAAAAAACAGCTGTTATCTATTTATTGTTGGCTACTTGGCGACGTGGCAGAGTGCTAGGGAACAGAAGCACACATCAGTGATCGGAGAAAATCAAAGAGCCTATAATTTGAGGCAAAATAAAAGGTGAAAATAGAGGAAGGAGGAAGGAAGAGGCAGGGTTAAGTGGGTCCAGATGAGCGTTTGTCGAATGGGTCTGGCAAGTGCTTAAAAATGGAGTAAACTAGTTTTATGAGCCGTGAAGCATTTGAAAGCATTTTAAAACTGAAAAAATAGTTCAAAAATTAACGAAATTTTTCACAGTGCCATTTGTCCATCCTTTATAAAATAAAGGAGAACGATCCAGACATGTCCGTCTATCGGTCCGTCCGTTACAAAATTTCTAGACGCGAATTGCTTGATTGAGCGAACGCGGGTTACGATAGCGGCGCCATTTGCGTTCGCGTGCATTTCGCCGTCGCCGCCGCGATTTTCGGTTTCGCGCGCCGTGTCGAGCGGCGGTCGAAGAGCAACGGTAAAAATTTAAGGTTTCAAGCGCGCTTTTGGTAGAATTCGAAGCGTCAGGGTCGCTTTTAGTCAAGAACTCGTTCAAACGATATAGCGCGCGGCCCCGTTAATTTATAAAAAAATAACAATACAAAAAATTTTCTGGTTTTGAGACGGTTTTTGTAAATCAATTAAAAGCCAGCTTTAGCCAATTTTATCTTTAAATTGGCCAAAAGGCAAAATACAAAAAAGTCAAAACCAAGGGTCAAAAAGCCCCATCCTACAAACTCCGCTGCAAGCGGAACTGTCGCCTCCAGCCTACTATTCCTGCTTCCAGGCGGCTTCGCTACAAAAACTACATTGAAAAATGTGCAAGCCTAAAAGCCGAAAACGCTCCAGAAGGTCAGCCCCAGCCTAGTATCCCCACTGTTTGAAAGATGCCGCCTCGAGCCTACTATCCCCGCTCTACGAAACAAGCAAAGCCGTCAACTATTTAATCCATTTCATGCACACTGTTGGCTAAAAAACATTGCGTGCATTAAACTGTCATAGAGCCAAAAATTGTTGTTAAAATGCTAAGTACTAAATGCTAAAGTTTCATAACACCAACAGCTAATTTAAAGAAACGAAGCTAATAAAGCCTTCAAGCCACCCTTTACCATAACTTTCCTTGAGCACCAATCGATAGTAAAATTAAGCCCCATAGCTTTGCAACCGATGTACCACGGCAAAGAAACGCTGATAAGAACATCATTTGACCAACCACTCGAGCGCCTGATTCACAAACATCATCATTGTTGAGAGAACGACGTGAGATGAGATCAATGGCTCACCGCTCTATCACAATCATAAATATAGCCAAAAAATGCAATCACGTCGATGTGCGGGTGTTCTATGAACTAACGAAAGTTGCGATAAAGGCAGAGAGAGAAGCGAGCGAGAGGTGCGGAAGGACAAAGACCGCCGCCATGGTCGTCGCTCGATCGCCCCTCGCGAAACTGAAAAGAGGCGACGTTAGGATGAAACAGCAGCAGCACGGAAGATACGCATAGATCACGAGTTTTTGTTTGCAAATGGCGGCGATTGGAAAAAGGGTAAAAGTGGAGAGAGGTGAGGTGCAGTTGGAGAACAGTTGGCCGTGCTGCGTTGAATATACGGAGAAAAGGAACACAATGGGTGGTGGGAAAAGAGTCGCGTGGCAGCATAACTGAAGGGTTCAAAGTCCGGCGTATCGAGAGTTGCGAGTTTCGGGGGTTTCTGGGCGTTTGAACAGTCATTTAGGAGATTGATCAAGAATACGAACTACAAGGTCCATTTGTGGATACTTCAAGAAGATGCAAATTATGTGGCAGCAATTTTTAAAGTTTAAAAAACATTTTAAAATTAAAATTTAAAATTTTTAATTTAAACGTTGCAAAACTTCTCAAGTTTTCTATGTATTATAGGCAGTTGGGTAACAGACATTTGGGTAACAGACATTTGGGCAACAGACATTTGGGTAACAGACATTTGAGTAACAGACAGTTGGGTAACAGACATTTGGCGAACATTGAACAATGAAGCCTGTCTGCATAGTCAGTAATGCTTGCTTCGCACCTTCGGCGCTATCCAAAAACCATAATAAAAATGTCCAAGCCTAAGCCTAAGATGCTCCAGAAGGCCAGCCTCAGCCCCTACTATCCCCGCTGTTTGAAAGAGGCCGCTTTGGGCTTACTATTCCGCTGTTTAAAAAAAATGGGCGCATTCGCGCAATTCTGTTAAATACACAAATGTCTGTTACCCAACTGTCTTAAATTAAAACAAGCATCAATAATTGATAAACTGAAAAACACTGCTAAACAATTTGAAAACGCATTCATCCTTCGCAGAAATTCACAAAACTTCACAGAAATTCACTTTTTTACGCACTAATTTTTGCTAATTAAAAAAGTTTTTTAAGATTTAAGAGAAAAATTTAATTGAATAAATAGGTAAAATATGTTTTAATGTTTAGAAGCATTAGAAACATTAGACGTTAAAATTTTGTTAAATTCGGCATTTCTCTAAATTTAAAATTGCAAAAAAATTTTGAAAAATGTTTTTAGGTTTTTAATTTTAATTAAAAAAGTAGATTTAAAAATATCATTAATCTGAAAAATTCCAAGAGCGAAATTACAAAAATGCTCTACTTATGGTGTGTTAATTTGTTAAAACTCTTAAATAAACGTTAAAATTTAATTTACAAAATACAAAGTGTGTCCTTGTGAACTGTGAAGCCTTTTAACATAGTTAAATAACCTTGAAAAAAATGCTTTAAAAAGTTAAATTAAAAAACAATATAAACAAACGGCGCTTTGGCGCGCGCATGCGTTTAAATTCAAAAAGTATTAGTTTAACTTTTTTACATTAAAAATAAAAATAAAAAAATTTTTTTAATATTAAGAAACATTTTTAATTTAAAAAAGAGGTTTTAATAAATTTAACAAGTTGTTTACATTCAAATCCGGGTTCGGAGACGTGGAATCAGGCTCCTGAAAAATACCAAAGCCCGCAACAACCATAGAAAATATGCCATAGAACGTTTTACATCTGGAGCCGTCACTTGGAAATTTACAGGTTGAAGCAATCAAGAGCACGCGGTTAATTCCGACCGCTCCACAGCTTAGGAAAAGTTTAAAATGATGGTTGTGGGAGTGAGCACCAACTGTCTTATTAGGCAACTTACTTCATTTTGACCATATTAGGAGCGGTCGGTCTCGAAATTCCAACCGGTCCCCTCGGTGGCCATCGGTCAAAATGAAAAAACGGCGGACATCCGGAGACACACACAGACCAACATTCGTTTTTATTGTAAGAGTGAATCTAAAAAATTCTGTTTTTAAGTGTGTTTTTGAACTTTGAAGCCTTTAAACACAGTTAAATAACCTTGAAAAAAACGCTTTTAAAAAATATTTGAAGCTCACATATACTGCTAATCGAACCGGCAAGGCCACTTCCACAACGACGGCATTGTCTTAAGGGACCTCTTCCAGTGAATGGTGCCATAAGAAAACGAATAAAAGCGGCCAGCCGCCTGCACCACCACTCAGACGCAATTTAACAAACAAGTGACGCAAAAACAGGTGACTCAGGTCAAACACAACGTGTTTGATGTCGGTAATTTTAAAGGTTTATGGTGTCTTAAAGGTACAGTTGAGCAGCAAGATACCAAAAGCCAGAAATTTAGATTGAACATGCCAAACCTGCACACCCAAAACGCGGTACATCACACCACCATGTTAAACCCAAACTGCTGGTTTCCCACACAGCTCGCTGAACGCTCTGATAAGGTGGACTCTCGTCGCCGCGTGGTAAATTTGATCAAAAACCAATGACAACTCATCTAAACCGATGAACGCTTCTGCAAACTGATACAAAAAACGGCAAACCGGTACACCGAAAAATGTTAGTTTAGGTGACGCTCTTGTTAGGGATGATTTATATCGCCGAAAATCGGTGAAAAGGCTTGAAGGCCGTTTGAGCGTGGCGTGGTTTGCATGTTAAGAGGACGCCGATTGGAGACTATAAACCATAGAGGAAGGGATTTCAGGCTAAGTGTCGTTTATGATAGAAAATGGGAGTCAGATCAAAAACCGTGGGCACAGAACGGTACAGATTTGGATACATGACTGAAGAATGTAAACGATTCATTGAAGCCAACCTGCCGACCAACAAAGCAAAGCCAACTTTAGATCAAACTATTTTTGAACGTGAGGAATGAGTGAATACTTAGCCATCCAAGAAATCGATTGGTGCGAGTTAGTTCTTACGGATCCATTCCGTCAACCGTCGCCTTAGTGTATCAGTTCTTTCCTTCTGCCGAGTGTTGCATTGTGCATCTACTTGATTACCTCGTCTTTCTCAAAAATGACAAAGTTTAAGGAAATGAAAAATAGAACAGAATGGAATGTGTGACACTCATTCTTTTGGGCTACAACGTACGAAAAATCGCTTTGCGTATTCTTTGGAGGGTTTAGGATCAACATGCCGGTATCAGTTGGTAACAAGCTGCTATCAGATGATAAGACGACAGTGCGTGTAGAGGGTCCTAAATGGGCAGCATACGCCACTGCTTTGTTAAGTGAGTGTTGCAATCCAATAGACAAACGTATTAATTCATTTTGTTTAATTTTCTAAGCCTTTAATTTGTGTTTAGTTAAGATGACAAACTCTAAGGACCCTCCGAATCCGGAGGCCATCATGCTTATGGAGCGGCATCCCTTGCAAACGGAATCAGCTCTATTTGGAGAAGAATTTCTGCACATGGAGGGCAAGGTGACCCTTGAAAAACTTGAAACATCCCTTAGATAGATATTTTTAGACGGAAGAAAACGCGATCGCTTCGTTCTTTCAGAAGTTGAAGTTGAAAAAGTGCGTGTTTCCAATCTGCTGGTTTGTTGTCTTGTGCTTGACGGGGGGAACACATGTCAAGCAGGAAGAAGTCAGAAACACTACAAGTGTGAACGCTTCGTGCAAATACGAAGAGCTTTGCTTTTGGGGCCGGAACAACACCGAGTATTACTGGATATATCCGAATGTCTTTTACATTTTTATTCACTCGAGGTCTCTTAAAATTAAACCTAATTTTGAAAGAGAACATTTTTTTAGCGCTGCCCATTTCTACATCAACATTGTTCCTATTAGGAATTCCCTTTGAATTGCTTCACGGTCACGTTAAATTTCTTTGCGTTACTATTTTTTCGGCTATTGGAGGTACGTGACTGACTTTGTAAAATATCATTAATTCGTTTTATTCAGGTTCTTTGGTCGCTCTAACAGTGAAACCTAAAGGGCCTATTTATGGCTTTTTGTCAACTTTGGCTTTGTAGCCTTCTTTGTAGTTGACTGTTGCTATGCTCTATGGAAATGCTGGAAACGAAAGGTACTAATTTCAATTAGCTTTTTAAGACTTTTGTGTTTTTAGGAGTCGCTTTGTTCTAAGAAAATGTTGGTTCGATACATTTTTGCGTTTATCAGTGTCCTCTTTATTATATTACCTGTATATTCGCTTGCAACGCAAACGATTCAGGAAATCTGTAATGACGGTGTAGCTCATAGCGCTCATCTTGGTGGAACTTTATTTGCAGTTCCTTTTGTGTTTCTCACCTTTGAAAGCCTACAAGTACGGACAAATTTTGAAGCTAAATTAGAACTAACAATTCTAGCCGACACGTATGGAAGCTGGCATTACTACATGTTTAGGCGCATTGATTTTTACCTTGGTGGTTTTTATCAATTTTCCGATTTTAAGCAAAATTTGCGAACAGCGTAAGGACTCAACTGGTTAGTATGTCACACAAAAGCGGTTTAAAAAGTATGATTTTAGCCATTGCCGACGATCCGCAAAACGCTGGCCTTTTTGGAGACGAGGTTGCCCACACTGGAGAGTTTCGAAACGCGCAGATGTGCTCTAAAAAACGCCACTGAAACGGTTCAAGACAGTCACGAATTGTTAATTGTTTAATTATGCTCAGTCTCAAAGTAAAGAATTTTTAAGCCCCAGTTGTTTGCCCGCATTTGTAACTTTATCAAAAAACAATTTGTTTGGACACCTGTGCTTACCGCGCTGCTGGCGCCCGTGCCAAGAAGGGGCTGCGATCTGCTTATCAGTAGCCCTTGACAGCCACAATTCTCATCACCGCCGTGAAGACCGTCCATAGCGAGAGAGAGAGAGAGAGAATTGTTGCGTAATCGGACGTCATGAAAAGCCGAATTTCAGCGTATTTTGATTGGAATTCCAGCGATGTAAGTGTAGAATTTAGTTAATATTCAACATTGACAAGGATTAAATTTTAGCTCCACGCTGAGGACGTTGAGACAGCCAGGATAACGGACTATCAGGTGAATCTAGAGATTTTACTTAAGTTGATGTGTTTGTTATTTTAACGACTCTGTAGCAGTTTTGTTTAGCCGGTTGGAGCACTTTTCCCATTTTCAAAAATAGGGCGAACGTTAGTGGCCTCATTTCTTTGAGGCACGTAATCAAATAATTTAAAAACTCAAGCTTTTTTACTTTTACCTTTTTTTACAGTTTGTTACTATATGTTAATGCTAATACTATATGCAGCGTTCAGTTTTTAAATTCAAACTACTAGGTAACCTTTGAAGTTATGCTGTGAAGGCATAAGTCCAAATTCCATGTTCCATAATGAGCCTCCCTTCCAAACCTTATCGAAATTTAAGCTGTCGGCCTTGCAACAACCGGTGGCGCCACAGTTTATCAGTGGCGCGGCGACGATGAAAAGCATGGAATTTCGAAATTGTCGTTTTTTCGTTCAAAGTACATTGTTTTTCGAAACTGTTGCGGCCTCTTCTGCGTATGGTGGCTGTTAGACGTATGGTGGTTTGTTAAACACCCAGAAGGGCAAATTTGTCTTTTATGAGTTAAATTGACTAAGACCCTGAGTCATGGAGTAAACAAACATTGACATTGGGCGACCGTTTGGCGTCGGTTTGCGTCGATAGTTTAAAGGGGTCAGCAACAGTGATGTGGACGGAATGTTGAAAACGGAAAAATGAGGTTAGACACATCAATTTGACCTGATAGTAAAAAAAATTGAGAATGATAGTAAGGAGTTATTTCACGGAGACACAACCAGAAACCATGAGTTTGTTTAGAAAGTCTTGTATGCAAAGGGCTCAACTGAAAACGTTGAAGCTGGTCCAGAAGAAGGCCAACATTTGGAGGCTCAAGAATCTGACTACTTCACTCCCAGTTTTCTTAACTTGATAAAGGCAAGTCTATAAAAATGTCTCAAAAGTGAGACTTTGTTTTTAGACCAAAGCGAAGAAGAATGAACGTAATCTTCATTTGTACTTTTCCAATTTCCCATATTGCTGGCTCTCAATCCTCCTCTTGGTTCTTGGGACCTACACCGTTCAGGTGCTTTCAACTGCGACTCAGGGAGTTCCTGACCTAGAAAACAGTTCTATGAACTCTTCTATGATGGAATCTCTGAACGTCAATTTTTGGGTTCACAACAACACGGAATATTACTGGATTTACCCACATTTCTGTTATATATTGTTTCACAACGAGTGGGTCACACTCATCAAATGTGATTTTAAGGCATTTTTAGCGAGGAACACTTTATGCAAAACTTGGCGGTTTTTGTCGTCTTTGGCTTAGTTCTTGAGCTTCTCTACGACCACACCGTTTTTCTATTGGTTACGTGCAGCTCAGCACTTGGAGGTAAGCAATTTCCAACTTGATCCCTACAGTGTTTTATTCTAGGGTCTTTGGTTTATCTGGTTTTCAACCCTGACGTTGCTCTCTATGGTCTATCCTCAGTCATATATGGCTACTGTGGTTTTTTCATTGGAAGCGCTTTCATCACTCAATGCCAAAAATCCAAAGTAAGCCTCATTTTATCGCAGTTGAGATCATTTTTGTTCAGGACCAAGCTTGCAGTCTCAGAGAATGGGTCGAAATCACGTTTGCCGTTCTTGTTGGCATTGCTCTCCTCTTACAGTTGATCCCGCTCTATAAGGTCACATTAAAGGACATTTGTGGACATGAAATAGCACACTCGTCTCATTTTGGTGGGGCTTTGTTTGGGCTGCCATGCCTTCTGTGGAGTGTCAAGGTGAGCCTGTCCCATGAAAAATATTTTCAATCGATCATTTTCAGGACGCTGGCAAGAAGAAAAAGTGGATCGGAGCCACGTTTCTTGTTGTTATGACAGTGATCTCCGTCGTGTTTATCAATTGGAGAGTGCTGAAAATCTGCTAGTTTGATCCGCTATCTGAACCAAAACTCCCTGAGTGTGCAGGTAGGTTGAATTCTGATTAGCAAAAGTAATAATTTACGTTCAGGCTATTCTTTCGTTGTAACTACCTTCAACAGGACAGCGCTTTTAACCGAGAAATTGTTTGGACGAGGCGCGTAGCGCCGAGGCTGTTCCAAATTTGAATCTGTGAGGCGCTAAGCGCCGAACAATGCTGTTTTAAGGAAAATGCTGTTGCGCAAGAGCTTCGTTAATCAAAAATCAATCAATCTGAAGCATCAAAAATTTTGAACAATTGGAATTTACAATAAAAATGTGTAAGGTCACCTTCCCCTTCCTCATCATGGCTCATGTACGGCAATGAACGCTGCCACATAAATTTTTTGTACTTTTTCTGAAGCTTTTTACGTATGATTCTTTGAAACTGGAAAGCTTCGTGCAAAGCGGCCTGACTGAAATTAGTGTAGTGCTCACGACCCACTTAAAACCCATTATAAGTGCTATTACTAACATTTTTACGTCACAACGCAAAATAAGCTTGCGTGCAAGATCCGTTTTTAAAAGCGACAATTATGGAATTTCTGAGAATGGCATTTAATTTGTATGATGTGACATCCGCTGGAGTATGATGCTTCAACTCACGTAGCAACAGGAAGTTGTGATTCTGAAGACACTTAAAGGGACACAGACATCGCTTTTTTCGTCGTTTTATGAGTGCACCGTCGGAATGGCGAGAAACTGCTTCGGGACTGCACAATATGGGAAAGTTTGAATGAAGCAAAAAAGAGAATTTTAGAAGTCGTTGAGCGGTCCCGACGCGGTTACCCAGTACAAACCACAATCGGCTACGATGAACACGGAGTAATGTGGCCTTTGGTTGAATTTTTTGTGTTTATCGCGTTGTGGGGACGTGCTTCATCTGAAATCCACTCAAAGTCCTACAAGAAACTTCACAATCGCAAAGAAAAACGACAATTTTAACCGCCCAAAAATTGCAAACCCGATTCCATCGTAGCCGACCGCGATCGTACAGGGCAGTAGCGTCAAAAACACTGAAAAACTGGTAAAATTCTCCTTTTTCCCTTATCCTAACTTTGCCATAGTGCGGAATCCTGAAGCCGTTTCTTGCCATTCTGACGGCAGAATTGTGATCAGCGCTTTTGAAAATCCCCTACCCCAGAAATGAGCGCGGTCTGTAATGGTGCGAAAAAACGGTGACCGTGTCCCTGTAACTGATTTCTGCTTTTGGACTTTTGGTTATGAAGTGTTGGTGCAAGATGATCCAAAACAGTCCTACAGGTCCCTGTAAAATGGCTTTTTGAATTAGACCAAATATTACGTGTAACCCTTTTTTACAAGCCTAATTGTTTACACCTGCTCCCAATCACCCCAAAACATCTTGTGATTAATTTTAGCTAATTTCAGTCCATTAAATTCTAATAGGCTTCATTAATTTCTGGCGTGACTTTCGACCCAAACCGCGCGATTCCACGAAAGACTAATCATGTATGCACTTGATTCAATCAACGCCCCATTGGTAAATAAGGTTTCAATCAAGAGTCCATTCATTTCTTGAACCCAGGCATAAGAAATGCGTGGCACGCATACAACGTCACAAGAATTGTGTACGGTGGGGTGCCGACCAGTGAGGGGCTTAAAGTGGACTTTTAACACGCTAGCAAGGATGGAAAAAGCGAACTAAGGATGACCTTTGCGTCTGTTAGGTGAAGTCGTTAGGTTTTAGGTGACTATAAATAGACTAAACGCGTTGAGTTTGATAAATGGAGAACACTACCGTAACTTGTTTTCAAGTTGGGCAAAAACACTGTTTTCAGGATATTAGCAAAAGGTAAATTTAAGGATAGAAGCTATTTCTGGTTTTATAGCTATTAGTGCATATAGTGTCTCGATCAAGGACACGCTAGAGCAAGCGCAAACATAGTAACGCTAGTCTGTAAAAATGAAGTTTCGACCTAAAAACATTAAATACAAAAATGTATTTCGTCAAAAAAAATTGTAGGGAAAATTTTGCTCTTTTAGTAATCGCATGCCCCGACAAATTGCAACAACTTCTCTTGAAGTACTTAAACAAAAAGTGCAAAATTTGTAGTCAATTTTAATGATCAAAGTCTCACAACAGAAAATGAACATTCAAACACCCTGAAAACTTTTAAAAGTGAAGACGTCACCCGTGACTGTTGCCAATTCAGGCGCTGCCGCGGTTCCTATACCGAACGGTCCGTGGCGATGGCAAAACGCGTGAAAACGCAAAGAGCGCCGCTACTGTAACCCGCTTGTTGACTCAATCAGGCAACTCGTGTCTGGAAAGTTTGTGACACACGGACGGACACGTTCTCCTTTATTTTATAAAGGATGATGACATTTTACCTCAGCCACATTTTTTGCTTGGTAAGGATTTGTCTTAGCTTATATTAACACGTGACACGAACTCATCTTGCTAATGAAACAAATCTTCAAAAATGAGAAAATTTTCCGTGTTTCCTTCTTGCTTTGTATGATTAGATGTAATGATTATCTACGCAAGCCAGAATTTTAGTTAGATGCCATCAGCTCCGATGGGGTTTACAGATTATAACGTGCAAAATAAAAGGCCTTAAATCCATTTCCCGGAAGTAAACATTCATCTTATATTCAGCCTATTTTGGAACCTCAAGACAACACCTCACCAGCAGAATGTTTTTATGTCTTACGTCATTCTTGAGGAAATTGAATTCCTTAAACGGAATTAAAGAGCGCAAACACTCATCCTTGTTTATACCTTTCAGTGATAAATGGTTCAGAAATGCCGTTTTTAAAGAGTTAATTGAGAAGATGAGTCAACTGAGGATTTGAAAAGTTAAATATTTTGTTTACGTAGAATGACGACAATTGTAAAAATCGAAGCCATACGAAACAGACTGAAACCATTACAAAAAATCTTTAACAGAACTGATTTTAAAATTGCTTCAACTGCTTGATTGCTTGCACCTTTTTGAACGCTTTTTGAACAAACCTTTTAAAGTTTTAGTTTTAAAAAACGGTATTAATAATTTGAAAACCGTGTTACCCCTTACAGGGTGGTCTAAAAACCCCTTTTTCCAGACACGCGCGCTCACTGGTCCGACGGAGCAAAGTCATTTCAAGCTCACTCGCCGGGAACCACCGGTCGGTTTCGCTAAGAAATAACTCAAAATCCGACCGGTCGTTTGCTGCGCGACCGCTGCAAATGACCGATTTCAGGCAGTAAATCTGGCGCGCGTGTCTGGCCGGCGCGATGTCTGAACATGGGTTTTTTTGGACCACCCTGTACAGGGTGGCTAAAAAAACCCTTTTCCAGACACACCGCGCCGGCTAGACACCATCCAGGCAGAGCGGGGTAATTTCAAGCTTGTTCGTCGCAAACGACCGGTCGGTTTCGCTAACAAATTACCGGTTTCAGACAGTGGATTTGGCGCGCGTGTCTGGTGTCTGGAAAAAGGGTTTTTTTAGCCACACAAACAAACCACTGTCCAAATCTTTAAATCTTTATTAAAAAACGTTTTTAGGCAAGTTTTTTATGTTTTCACAATTGCGAAACAGCGTTTTGTGCATTAAAAAATGTAACAAGTTTTTAAGCATTTTAGCAATTTTTCATGCTTGTACATTTTGCCTTTAATTGCAGAATAAACCAATTTTTGTCATTCGTCATTGGTCGTTTGTCGATGATGACAAAAAATAATTATTATAATTATTTTGAAAAAGCGTTTTTAATTTCTTGCGTTTTTGCGTGCGGTTTGACGTCATTTTTACCGGAGGACCATTTTTATGTCTGTTTTGTCATGACCACCCTTGTTTTCAATTTTAGCTCTAAAATCTGTTTATCAGCCGTCTAAAAAAGTTCTGTGGTTAATTTTGTCTTGAGACTTATTAGCACACCTGCGCAATGTTGACTGTGCCAAAAATACAAATTTAATGGACCTTGCCCACCTGGCATTTCTACATTTTCCCTCTTAATCATTGTAAAACATTCATTCAACAAAGTGTAGCTGCCCAACTAAATTTAACTTTGGCCGCAGGCACTACGTCAAAAAAATTTTTTCAAACGCGATTACATTTTCCGGTCTTTAGCACAGAATCATGATTCGCGACTTTGACTCTGAACTTTCGACTTTTGTCTTCTGGAATAAATTTCTGCGTCACAGTCAAGACAACGCAAAAACAAGCCTACGGATAAGAATTAAAGGAACTACAGGTGCTGCTTAACTTTCATTTTGTTCAAAACGCTAGAAAAGCGATGCAAGTGGCAGGGATGATCCCAAGGCACTTTTGGTCTCGTCGATCTCAGGGTGCTGACGCAATGAATGCGTTCTAATAAACACTTTTTTGGTTTTTTAATATTGCATGACCGGATACAGTTAAAGGTCAGATAAGAAAGGAGTTACGTAAGCACTGGACAAAAAATTGAAGGAGCTGAAAATGCCTAAAAATGAAAAAAAGTTTTTTGCGTGGTTCTTTTCTTAAAAAGCTCTTTTTTCAGACCTTGTTTTGTTTCTGACGATTAGCAATAACGGCTGCACATCCTGATGCAATTTCCTGTTAACGAAAAATTACTTCCGGTGACCTACGCAAACCTGATCCACATAAGCCTGCTTACGTAACACATGACACTGGCTTGTGTGGGCACGTGGTTCAAGTATAAATTACACGCTGATGGCTTAAATTACTGAGAAGGGTTCTGCAAGATTGGAGTAGCTGTCTGGCCGTCTGTAGTTTGAAAGGTGATTAAAAACGTGTTTCCGTTGGACAGGCTTCAATATGCGTCAAAAGACTGATTCCACGACTCTTTTTAAATTTTGTTTTTTCAAGTGCATGCTGTATGACAGATACCACACTAATAAGGACCAAAACAATAAATTCAATCGATATATTGCCATCTTTATTCACTCCTTTAAAAGCGGTTGTGTGATGCAGTGGCTATCGTTATCGTCGGAACCAAATCGAATCCCCCCGCTTGGAAAAGTCGCACGTTCGCATTCGACGACGCGCGCCGGCGGCGGCGGCTAAAACCGTGCAAAACGAGCGCGAATCGATGCGGCAACGGTCAGTCACGCTGCCAACGCTATCAACTGCGCCCACACGCCACCGATCCCGGCAAACTTGGGCGCAAACGTGAAGGACGACCTCCTCCACAATTCTGCACGTCAAATTTTCGATTGGCAGCGAGACGCCCGAGAACGACGCGATTTTGACGACACCACGGTCATTTTCACCGTTTTCCATACTAACGCCGCCGGCGCGCGTCGTCGAATGCGAACGTGCGACTTTTCCAAGCGGGGGGATTCGATTTGGTTCCGACGATAACATGCCAGACTTCCACACAAAGATAATGGGTTCGAGTCCCGTCGACGTCCAATGTTTTGTCTGCTGTTTCTGATCGCTTGTTTCACTTTTTATTTGTCACAAGTGTCAAACTTATACTTTATCAATTGTCAATTTTGCCCAATTTGAAAAAGTTTTTGGATTAATTTTAAAAGTTCAAAAACATGCGTTTTGTTCGTTTTTACTAATTTCGTCATTGTTGCAAAAAGGAAATTTTCCTTGCTCACAATACGCATCTGGATATCTGGATTACAGCCGTCCAAGCCACAAAAGCGGTTTTTAAAAGCTTATAGTGGGTTTGAATCACCTTCAGAACCAAACGCGTCTGCAAAATCTTGCACTTAAAACGAGATACTGTTTTTAAATTAACAAAAATTTTGGACTTTGTGCTTTTTAAAGTTTGAAACGTGGGTGTTTTAGGAAAACATAAGATATGGGACAGCATTTTCTATCTGACATTCAACAAATCTCTGTGTTGATGAAAAACAATGCATTTCAATTATGAATGTGTATAACACCCACCTGAAACTGAAAGCTGTAATCTTTGGTTAAAAATGTCAACTTTCGAAACTCAAATTTTTCCTATTCCTTTTTGTTTTTGCTTAGGCTTTAGCAAAACACAAACTCGTCATAAAAAAGCTTGAACGATACTTTAATAAATTTTGTTATATTCTCGTTGTCGTAATGTTCAAGCCCATTTTGTCTTAATCAGGCTTGCCAGTAAAACAAAGACGCTTTCTTGTCTGCGTTATTCATGTCTCGATTTTAGTCCGTAAGGAGAAGCAGAGGCTTAACGCGATTGTAGTGGGTGTGAATCACGTTTTGGATTGAAAGTCTGCAAAATCTGGACGTCAAAAAAACTGAAAAAATTGCAAATTTCAATAAAATTTACGCTTTTGCGCGTTACTCTGCGTCTATGAAAGATCTCATGCTTACAAGTGCCAAAAAAACGAATTTAGCCTTGCTATAGCCAACTTGAACGACATAGTTACTCTCATGGTCTGCCGTACAGAAGGTCACGGGTTCGAGTCCCGGTGGCGGCAGTTGTTTTGCGTATTGTTTCGCACAAAATTTTCTGCGAACGTAAAACACCCAAACAGCTCTCCGTTATCAAGCTTTAAACTCAATGTGTGGGTGTTTTTAAGAGCAAAGATTCACTTGTAAAACGACGTTACTTGTACTTGCAGTTATTCTACAAGGCTTCTACACCTGAATAACAAGAAATTCTTTCATAAAAGTGTTTAACATCAATCTTAGAATCCTCTTTTCTATGTACGCACAACCTTTGTCAGAAATTACATTCCTGGAATCCTGTATTTTGCAACAAACGCCATTCATCGAATCTATTTTCATGTCGGCTTAAGCTTTAGCTCCAAGGAATTCGTCATCGAAAGGCCTGGAACGGGATTTCCATAAAAGACGTTATATTTTTAACTTTTCTACGCCATAGCAAAGATAGAAATTGCAAAATTACTTTTTGAAAATGGACAGATTCGCATTTCTATTAAAGCTATGCGCAACGCGACATTTACGTAGATGCCCTTTGCTTTGGTTAAAAAATATGCGTAGGAAATTTTGAAATCCGCAAGTTCAAGAATTTAGAAATGGAGGACTCCAGCTAAATTAGAAGTAAGGCTGGGATAAGCTCTGAAACCTCCTACGTGTAATATGTCTAACACTTTTAAAACAATTTTTTGATTAAAAACAGAATTTATTATTCGTTTGCGAATTGAACTAACAAGAAGAATCAACAGATCGAGAGCTTTTAAATGGTACAGGGTGATTTAGAAAAAACCTAGACCAGATAGGGGGAAGGAGGCATGTCTGGAAATTGGTCAGACGGAGCGGAGTCATTTCAAGCTCACTCGCCGGGAACGACCGGTCGGTTTCGCTAACAAATAACGCGAAACCAACCGGTCGTTCCACGATTTCCAGACATGCCTACATCCCCCTGTCTGGTCTAGGTTTTTTTTCGAATTACCCTTTATATGACTCGTACCGAAACGCCTTGGGTACATTGGACAATCCGATTGTGAGATGGCTTACCTACGTTCTCCTAAATGCCTCCTCTATTGTTGTAGCCGTACGTATGGATTTCACATACAAATTCATGTTGTTTTCACCACAAAATCAGCCTCGCAGAAACAGCGTTGTAGTTGTTTTTTAGCCAATTATAGGCACTTGTATTGGTCTAGTCTGTAGATGCACTGGCTGTTTTCCATGTAAAAATACAAACTTTTTTGATTTGATGTTCACTACATAACTGCGCTTGTATCTGTTGCAGCTGTGCATACATTCTCTTAATTGAAGCAAACTTATGTAGGCGTCGCACCCGCGTACAGGTCATGTAAGGTTTTGGCATCTAAAAGTCACAATTTTCAGGAAGTAACCTGACCCTTAGCATTTGAATCTGGCAAAAAGCAATAATATCGCG
The DNA here is from genome assembly GCA_000757645.3 of Steinernema carpocapsae. NCBI lineage: Eukaryota > Metazoa > Nematoda > Chromadorea > Rhabditida > Steinernematidae > Steinernema > Steinernema carpocapsae. The sequence continues at coordinate 899,560 of AZBU02000007.1, forward strand.
TGACCTTGAGGGCCAAAAGAGCAGCAAACGCGTCACACGTTGCAAAACCTTTCAGACACGAACCCGATGACCCCATAAAGTTGTATTTGCTCTTTTCCACTTGTCTGCAAGAGACGGATGCGTTTTTTTAGGGATTACGTAAGCCAGATAGGATCTTTGAGAGTGCCCTTGGTCCTAGGGGTCTGGGGATGAGGGCAAGAGATAAAAATAGAGCAAAACCATGTGAAGGTGTCGGGTTACAGAGGTTTTGGGTTTTAATGTGTGGTTCAAAGCAGACTCTAAATAAGGAGTAAGTGAGTTTTACATTGAACTCATCATATAAGACTACTATTTGGGTCGACATGGTGCAATGGATAGCATGCACCATGTATCAGGTAAAAGGTCACAGGTTCGAGTCTTTGCTAAAGCGTTAGTTTTAAGACGTCCTAAAACAACTTTTTTCAATGCGAAATTCGCAGTTTCCCACTTGTTCAATTAAACAAATTTACGTTTTTGCCCTTTTGACCCTATCCTCCCCCTTCCTTGCACCTCCCAAAAATAGCCTCTTCTCTCACTGCGTGGGATAGTCGAATTCAATTTCGATTTGAAAAATTGAATCTGCCGTTCTCAAATTTGGTAGATCCGGTTCGCAGATTATTTGCGCTCGCCTGCACGCCTTAATACGTGTGCGTCTCCTGTTACTGCGCCGTCCCAGAGCTCTTCTTCTCCCATGTTTATTACACTTTCGTTTGTTTTATCCTTTGCGACACAATGCAAAAGATTTCTTTAATTCCTGTCCCGCCACCCCACATTTGTCTTTCTGCGTCGGTCGTCACCTTCCTGTGCCTTTGTGACCCTGCTTAAGACGATTTGCGACTTTCCAAGACTGATTTCCAGGGCGCGCGCGAGAGGGGCGGAGGCGCAACGTCCCTAAGGCGCGCCGCGCGTGGCGTCATCCACACGGCGGTGGCGACGCCTGTGGAAAACGCGAAGGGGAATGTTCGAAAATGGAAATGTTAAGTGGGGAGAATTGAAAGCGAGAGCAGCTTAATAAATGCAAGCCCCGCCCAGCGGTGGGCTAGACATAAGGGGCGCGCAATGAAGCCCGGCGCGATCCTAATTGAGGACAAACTGCGAGAAGACAAGTGGTTCTTGGCGCTGCTCTGCTGCTGCTCCTGTTGGCTCACTTCTCTCTCTGGTAGTAGCTCGGTTTGTTGTTTGCCCCGTGCCTGCTCTGTGAAGAAGACTATACGCGACAAGAGAAGACGCTGAAGACGAAGAGGAATACAAGATGCTCTTCTCGCTGATGACCTTCGTTTCTACTGTGGCCGTTTACATGCTTCTTATCACCAACACCGCCACCGCGTTTCATCTCGATCAGAAGAGGTTCCATGATATGGCCGAGAATTGGCAGATGAGTGTTAAGGTAAGTTGGCAGATGGGTTCCAACGTAAATCTGGCCTTCTTGAGGGTCTCGGTTCTGTGATTTAAAGGTATTGCATCAGCGTGTTTTAATGTGTTCCAAATAGCTTTTTAGCAGCGTTTACGTAGCTTTAAGGGGTTTGAAAACAGCTCAGATTGATGCGGAAACGGTGCTAATGCAGCTCAAAGTGGTTTTTACAGTAACTTCCGAACGTTTCAAGCTTTTTTGACTCAAAATTTAAGATTCAAAAATTTCAATTTGGCTTGCAAGTCTTATTTACCGGTCCCTCATTTTTTCGCTTCACCGAGCTTCAGGCTTAAGAATCCGTTTAAGAATGTTTTTCAAAGATTTTTAAAGCCTCAAACCCAAAAATTCAAAATTTTGAGTTAGTTTTAGCATTTTCCTTCTAGCCGACCCCACACTTCAACCACCTGCACCGAACCGAACCGAGTCACGTGTTTGCAAAACCGCAACTGTTTACAAGTGTTTTCGAAAAAGACCCTTTTGTCTGGCGCGCTGCCAAAACCCACAATAGAGGGCATCATCCTCGCGCTCTAGTTTAATTACAGAACCAATGACATTATAGCGCCATAAACCCACAAAGGTCCAGACTGAATTCCCAACGTGATTTAACGTTGCGTCATCCGCTTGCTGGCAATAAGGAACTCAAGGGCATGAGGCTTTGAAAACCTCTAAAAGACCGTCACCAGCTGTGTTTTGAAATTCTTTCAAAAAGTGACGTGTGTCTGGCGGCGCCTCTCCACGAAAAACTTTTCGCAACGGGCGCGACGGGACAGTTTTATGTGTCATCAAAATGATGAAATCGAAATGCGAACACTGGGAGCGCGTTCGAATGGGGGACCGGGGGCTCAGGACGTCCTAGCAAAGGATGTTTTTGCAAGAGAGCTAGCAGCCCTATGTGACGAAGAAATGTCAGACATGCAAAACGCAAGCGGCGGCGGTGGTTTCGCAACGCATTGGGATTCTGATTTTTGTCCTTTTTGCAAAAACACGGATACATTACAGTGGAGTGCAGGGGACAGGAGTGCATGGTACTCAGACAGTCACGTGCAAAGACACATGTGGTTTTGTAGCTCCTAAAATTACGTTAAAAATGTATTTTCTCAGTACCTAGAGGCTACAAATTCTAAGATCTAGAACTCTTTCCGTGCAGAATTGTTCTGTAAACACCTGTTTTTACGCTTCATAGCTGTGCGAATCAACTGAAGAATGATTCTAACTACGAGTCCGAAACTGAACCTCAGTTTCACAAAAATCACAGAATCCAAAGTCTAATCTTGAATTTGATCTGCAGTTGGTCTGAGCTGCTTGCAACGACGCATAAGCTTTGGCTAAGAATGGCTAATGCGGACAGAGTACAATAATCCAAGCTAAATTTCAATTTAATTTTGCTAATGTAAAACTTCAAAACAAATTATATTTAAAAGTTGAGGATTATTCAAATGTTGGAGTGTTCTCTGGAATTAAGAGAGGATTTTTGAATAACAGGAAAAGGTTACGGTCATTCAATTAATTAGTTTTTGCTGTGATCCTTTTACAAAACCGGAAAACATGATGAGAGGGTCTTTGTCTAAAATCCGGTTTTACTGCAAAAAATTTTTAAAACAACAAAAAAAATTTGAAAAAAATTATTTTATAATCAAATTTTTTTGTTCAAAGCGTAAACGATTGAAACAACAAATCGTCTTTCAGACAATTTTTGTAACTAACAGGCGTGATTTTTTTGATTTACCAAAAAATTTGTATAATCTTGGCGTGGTGAGCTTCCATTGCCATTCTGATTAGCGTCTTTCAACCACATCTGGTCAAAATTTAGAATGCTAATTATCGCCTAAATCCGCCTTCGTATCCTCACCTTTACTTTAAGCCAAGATAAGCTTTTATTTACAAACAGCGGTCATCCATAAATATGTCCTGAGCACTTAGATCCCAACTTTAACGACATTTAAAAATGTCTTAACTACAAACAGTGGTATTATTTGCTTTGCCTGACCTTCATAAGGCTTATATACTGTAGTCTCAACACGCATACACTTTTGGCTAATGCTTTTACAAAACAAATTTTCGGCTTTTTTGCGAAAACAAGAATTTGCAGAGGTGTGTGACATTTACCTTGGCTACGCGGATAAGCCTTTCGGCTTGTCTGTAAGCTCTTGCGTAAAGAAAGGCTACAAATCCTCACGGCAAGTTAGATTTGTGGAATAAGATAATCCTCTCCTGTTTTCCCACATTTCGCTTGATGGTATAACTCATCCCCAGACGCTCCACAGTCACCTGAAAATCCGAAATGAGGATTTGTCTGCAGACGGTGTCAGACAAAAGACGACATTTATGTTTTAGTGGATTGAATCGGTGGCAGTCTATAAAGCGTCTATTAACGCAATAAAAGCTTTTGCAAGATTTGTCCTTTAAGAAGCGGAATAAGATTAACGAGACTTAAGCTTCCGGGATAGATCACGCCTGCACCAATTACAGTAGCCTTTAACTGTTTTCCAACTTGTTTACGTCCTAAGCTCACGTGCCGAGGCTTGGATCGGTGCCAGCTTCCCGTCTCCACGTGTGTCACGTGTAGATTCAATTAGAATCTATTCCCAAAATTGAATTCTCCAAATTTGAACGCCAAAATAAATTAAGTCACTACGCTTCGACAGATCGAATTAGGCGCCTGAACGAGGCGGCTGAAAATAGAGTAAAACGTAGTCGTCATCGGTGAATGCAGTTTGGGCTTGGTTTGAAGGGTAAACATAAAGCGATTTCATGCGTGCCATTGAGCGGAAAATTTATGTTGTCAGAAATAATTTTATGGCGGAAAGTCACGTGTCTAGACTTGGCGAAGATTTAGGGTCATGGGTATGGTGTAAATTAAGGATATGAATTACAAACCTACGCAACTAAACTTTGGGCTTTTTCAGATAAACGTCTCAACATCGGCCTGCCTCTCATCAGAAACTGACTCGCCGATCCACGTGGAATTCGGCTACTTAGACAAGGCCACAAGCGAACTCGTTTACCTGACAAGTACCTTTGTTACACAACCAGGTAATTTTAACTCATTTTTGGCTTTTAAAAATGATCATTTTTAGATGCTGAGATCTCAAGCAACACGATCCCAAAGAGAACTATTCACAGAATCATGACCGCCTGCTCTGACAACTACAAAGACGATTTGGAAGCTCACAAACAGTGCCTCACGACACCTAACATTGTGTTCCTTCAAGTGATGGAGACTCTGAAGCCAGAGGATGTGGATGCGGCGTGGAAACCAGCTGGGATCGAGGTGCAGGTTGATATGCACAACAGGTGAGGTTATAAGCACTTTCTACTCAAAAATTAGATTGAGCCTGTCAGGCTCTATAGGTTAGTATCATGGCTAACCTATAACCATCAGTTGATCCAGACATCAAGAAATCGAGTCTGCCCGCAGCCATACATTTTTAAACTTCATTCATGTTTTTAATCTAATTTTTCCGTTTTTCAGAAACCGCATAAGCCTGCACGGCCCGAAAATGGTCTTCGACTTCCCATCTGAGTGCGAACTCGGTTGGGCGGCAGCAAAAACCACGCACTACACAAAAATCGGCAAAGTGATAACAACGTCCGATCTGCCGCTGGCCGGCTTCGTCCTTGTGGGTAAAATCTACTAAACCCACACCCCGAATCTTCCCAAAAACCTAATTTATACTTCTCCACACACAAATAGAATCTATATGTATTAGAGTGACTTCAGATTTTTTCTTCTTTGTCGTTGAATCAATTGTTGATTGAATATGTGAGATGCAAATTGAATAAATTATGAAAACTGAGTGTTTGGGTCTATTTTGGGGTCAGGGTATTTTCCAGAAGTCCACATGTTGGGGCTAATCGAGTTTTGACGAGATGACGCATAACAGGTCCGTCTCTCGTCTCATCCTTCCAAATTTAGAATAGCATTATTCGCTTCAACGGACACGGTTAATATGCATTGAATGCGCTAAGGTTCGTCATTAAAAACGGCTGAAACGTTTTAGTCTTAACGGATGGACTTTTGAACCTTGGGGGCGGTGGCTGTGTAGGCATATGTCAGGAAGCGTCACGCTTTGGTCGAGGAGATATAAAAAAACGGGGCAAAAGTATGTGATGTCAACCATGCATTGGATACATTGGAAAAACATTTGATACGTCAGTTGTTGGTGCCACCGTAAGCAAAAATGCGCCTTATATGTACATATTCCCTGAGTTTGGCTGACAAAAAAGTAAAAACCAAAAAAACATTTGCGTCTGAGGGGAATCGAACCCCTGTCGATTGCTTGGAAGGCAACCATGCTGACCATTACACCACAGACGCGCTTCTAACTTGTTTGGAATGGGTTAACCGGGGGAGACAAACCAGGATCTGATCGCTGTTATCAGCAGCCACTAGACGAAGTCTTGTCTGGCTTGCAAATGTGGGGGTATAGCTCAGGGGTAGAGCGCTCGCTTAGCATGCGAGAGGGCTGGGGTTCGATTCCCCATACCTCCTTGGTTTTCAAGAAAAATGTAAACAATTTTTTCATTTAAGCTCACATCATTAAAAGAATCTTATACCCGATTTAGGAACCTAAAATCGATTTTAATTTAGATCAAAAAAGTTAATGTAAAAAAATAAAAAACAAAAACATTAGCCCCCTACGGGATTCGAACCCGTGGCCGTTAGATTAAAAGTCTAACGCTCTACCGCTGAGCTAAAGGGGCTCTGAAAGGAAGTGGTCTGAGTGTAGCTATGTCGGAGATCACATGCGATAGGCTAAAATCAAAATTTGTTTTTTTCGTAAAAATTAAGATTTTAAAGAACATTTTTTTTAATAAAAAGGGTTAAAACGTAATAATGAGCAAAAAGTTCCTGGAGGGAGGTATGGGGAATCGAACCCCAGCCCTCTCGCATGCTAAGCGAGCGCTCTACCCCTGAGCTATACCCCCACATATTCTTGAGCCTTCACGTCACCACTTGAGATCGCGTCGCTCCTTTGTGTCGCCCGCTCTCGCTCGCCGGTCATCGCAACTTGCAGTCCGCGATCGATCGACCAAAGTCGTTCAATTTTTCACGACACTGTCACATCGCTCGTCTCTGCATTTGCCACCTCCACCTTAATGAAGCTATTTTCAAGGCTCTCCTATCTACAAGCTTTACCATAAGGCGACCGTGATGTTTGCCTACTGATGTCATGTGAAACCGCTTTTTTGGTCTGTACTTCCTGTGATAAGCTAGCGCTTCCCATTGGTTGTCCGTTTGCATCGCCGGTGCCGAGCGATCGACGGCGCTCTTTCGCCCGTCCCCAAAAGACCGTCGCACCTATCGTTCTCATGTTGACTTAAGACAGTCGCGGCAGCGGAAGACGGCAAGCAAGCCAGATCTGAACCTGTCCTTGCGTTCTTTTTTACATGCCGAGGGTCTTGTTCTGTCAATATAACCTCGCGCGCTTAAGAATCCGCAAAGGGTCCAGTCGCAAAATGGGCCATTTGTTCTATGGCGTTCTTGTAGCAATTTGTGAACGTTTTGCGGTTGGGTTGTTTACGATGGTGTTTATGGGATGCGTCCTTTTTTATCAACCACAGATGTCCGCGTGGCGAGCAGAGGTGTGCATAGTGATGAATGTCGTGCTACATATGTGATGTGGGGTTTCTAGTAGGATATAACAGCATTAGAAGCTGTTTCAGGTTATGTCAATTTAGCTCAATCGGTTGAGCGTTTATCTATCAATCTGACTCCACGGGCTCGAATACAAGACGTCTCAATCTTTCTTTTTTTTGTTTATGCTTATTTTTAGTTTTTTCAGATTTCTATGTCTCACAAGCACACCCCTTTACCAAAAAACGCGTTCTCTGAAGAAGAGGAAGAAGCCTTAGAAACCGATCGCCTCTTATCCAAGGTACGTTTTCCCGTTCCTAGCAAGAATATTGTACATAACTTGCACATTTAGGATGACCTTTCTGACCTTTTCTTGAAAACGGCAGATCGGAAAAGAGGCAAAACTGTCGGCGGTGCTACCGAAGAGGACGGAGCTCTTTTGGAAGCTAGCACATTGGTGAAGAAGAGCGCGTCAGATACGAATTTGTGCGAGCCTCATAAAGGTGAGTTTATGAGATGTTTTATGAGTCACTTGATAAGGTTTGAAACGGGTGATGTCATGGTTATGACACTGATAAGGAGCGCAAAACGGCTATTATAAATGGATAGAATGAAAAGATGACCAAACTGTAGGTTGGTGCCTGTGACGACTGTTCTTTGATGTTTTCCCAGTTTCATAAGGACGGGTATGAGTCATTGCAACTCAGATCTTAGAATTTGGGATTGTTTGCTCAGTTGAAGACGTTTGTTTATGTTGTCGCGGATAACTTTGGGAAGGGAAATTTTATGAAAGTTGTTTTGTAACACGGAAGTGGTAAGGAATTTCCTGATATTTCGACGGCTTTAGAGAAATTCTAATTCAACAAAAAACTTTGACAAAATTCTCAAAAAAAATTTTTTAATGACGTATTTTGTTACCCTATAGTTATCCGATCGCACGTTTTGTTCGACGCCCGGTTAGCTCAGTCGGTAGAGCACCAGACTCTTAATCTGGCTGTCGCGGGTTCGAGCCCCGTATCGGGCTAAACGTTTTAACCTACAAAATTTGTTTTAAAGTCCTAAAGCAAGTGTTTTTCCTAAACCTGTGCCAGCTTGTTTTTCGCTCAAACGCGCTTACTACATATTTACCCTAAACGTGACTCAAAACCCTTCTTATTTGTCTTATCAGCTAATCAAAATCTCCGCTTTTGTTTGTTGTCTCCCATTGTGACGCAACGACGTCTCCTTTTTCACTTTCCTTAGCGTTCCCGCCAGTCTGAATGACTCCTTTTTTGAGAAAACGGGCTGTCGAAAAAGGAGTTTGCGGGACAGATTGAATTGATGGATTTCTATGTCTCACAAGCACACCCCTTTACCAAAAAACGCGTTCTCTGAAGAAGAGGAAGAAGCCTTAGAAACCGATCGCCTCTTATCCAAGGTACGTTTTCCCGTTCCTAGCAAGAATATTGTACATAACTTGCACATTTAGGATGACCTTTCTGACCTTTTCTTGAAAACGGCAGATCGGAAAAGAGGCAAAACTGTCGGCGGTGCTACCGAAGAGGACGGAGCTCTTTTGGAAGCTAGCACATTGGTGAAGAAGAGCGCGTCAGATACGAATTTGTGCGAGCCTCATAAAGGTGAGTTTATGAGATGTTTTATGAGTCACTTGATAAGGTTTGAAACGGGTGATGTCATGGTTATGACACTGATAAGGAGCGCAAAACGGCTATTATAAATGGATAGAATGAAAAGATGACCAAACTGTAGGTTGGTGCCTGTGACGACTGTTCTTTGATGTTTTCCCAGTTTCATAAGGACGGGTATGAGTCATTGCAACTCAGATCTTAGAATTTGGGATTGTTTGCTCAGTTGAAGACGTTTGTTTATGTTGTCGCGGATAACTTTGGGAAGGGAAATTTTATGAAAGTTGTTTTGTAACACGGAAGTGGTAAGGAATTTCCTGATATTTCGACGGCTTTAGAGAAATTCTAATTCAACAAAAAACTTTGACAAAATTCTCAAAAAAAATTTTTTAATGACGTATTTTGTTACCCTATAGTTATCCGATCGCACGTTTTGTTCGACGCCCGGTTAGCTCAGTCGGTAGAGCACCAGACTCTTAATCTGGCTGTCGCGGGTTCGAGCCCCGTATCGGGCTAAACGTTTTAACCTACAAAATTTGTTTTAAAGTCCTAAAGCAAGTGTTTTTCCTAAACCTGTGCCAGCTTGTTTTTCGCTCAAACGCGCTTACTACATATTTACCCTAAACGTGACTCAAAACCCTTCTTATTTGTCTTATCAGCTAATCAAAATCTCCGCTTTTGTTTGTTGTCTCCCATTGTGACGCAACGACGTCTCCTTTTTCACTTTCCTTAGCGTTCCCGCCAGTCTGAATGACTCCTTTTTTGAGAAAACGGGCTGTCGAAAAAGGAGTTTGCGGGACAGATTGAATTGATGTGGGCGAACAGGTTTTTGAGCGCTTTCCCGCGCGCTCGTTTCCAGCGCTCGCCTTTTTCGTCAACAGCTCCTCGAGCATAGTTGTGTGGTGTTTCCTCTGGCTTCAGCGCTTTCATCCTACCAAATTATCTCAAAATCCCTATTAAATGGGTGCATATCCACCCGTTTACACGGACCTCCACGATTTGATGCGATTTGTGTCGTCGACAATGACATATTTACTACGAACGCGCGCCCTAGTTTATGTGCAGGAGGGGTGATTACGAGATTTTATCTTCCGAGATCATCTTCGCTCAGATTAACATGACATCTCTGATTTCTCATGACTTTAGATACTACCGTCAGAGTATCTAAGACTACCGGGGCCTTGTCCAATATGCGAAAGCTCAGTAAATCGAGAAATGTGGATCTGCCGCGAATAGATTTGTCCAGTGAACAGAAGCCTGGCCAAGAAATCTCTGTGGCTCATCAGGTTACTGTAGGTGCAACCCCAGAGCCTCAATCTACGTCGCCGTTAGGACGTGCTGGAGTTTTGGGTATTGGGTAAGCTAAAATATTGGTTTTGAAGGCTAATTTTATATTTAGTGGTATTTCTCTGGACACCCCTGATACCGAAACTGTCGTGAAACGTTCACAGACTGTGCCTACAGGTCGGAGTACCCGATTTGGAGCTACTCCTAAGTCTGTTAAGCAATCAAAGTCAGACCCAACTAAGGAGAATTTCAGAATTAAGGTCTTCTTCTGTGACCAGACTTGTAAGCGTTTCTAGGCTAACTTTATGCTTGAAATGACTTTTCAGGTGAAGATTTTTTGATCCCAGGAGGCCGTAAGATCCAAGTTCAATCTCTCCTAGAACTTGTCGCTAGGAGGCTTTCTACTGACGCTGAAACCTTTATGGAAGCATGTTCCTTGTGGCTCATTTCTCAGAATCTGGGTTAGTTAGTATCGGTTTTAACAATAGGATTATTTGTAAGCTTTAGAGGTACAGTTAAAACCGTATCACATGCCATGGGACGTCTACAATAAGTGGGGCAGGCTGCTGGAACGTTTCACCTACACTGACCCTACTTTGAAGCAGTTTGAAACTCCGAGACTGGTCTGTAAAAGGAGTGCTGGGTTATCGTTGGCCAGAGAACGTGAGGTTGGTTTTTTTACGTTTTATACATTTGATGACTAGGGAAACGATTGTGAAACGTTTCACAACTTTTGAAAAGTCATAAAGCCCATTTTAACCTTTTCTTAAGTCAAAAAATCAATTTTTAGATCTCAAAATCCTACGAAAGCATCGCTCACATTCTCTACATCGACGCCCGAGACGAGTATCTCAACGCGCGTTACATAATCGACTCCATTGACGACGCTGTGGACCTCGCTGCCCTGCATTTGGCGATCCACAAGGACGAAGACATGTACATGAGCAAAGACCGTAAAGGAAACGCGAAAAACGAACCTGCTTTGGAGTGGATCAGCAAGCACGTGGGCTCTTGTTGCCCAGAATATCGTGTGACCAAGATGAGATCTTGGTACCTCTTTGGGTTTAACGTGCTAAGCTGCATTGGAATGCATCATGAGGTCCATGAAGCCTTCGAGCGTTGGGTTAAAGAGAAGCCTCGTGGGAATCATTTTTTGAAGCTTCAGTATTTGGAGATTCTTAGGAAGACGCCGTTCTATGGGTAGGCACATCAAGGTCAAGAATGAGGCTAATTTTGAGATTCCAGGGCAGCCTACTTCGACGCTCAAATTGAGCTTCGCTCAGATCGCGCTTCTTGGCTTCTGGAACCACGTCGGCGGTTTTTCACCAGCAACGGAGACGACGCTTTGGACGTTAAGGTGGCAATAAACCGGCAGTATATCACGGTTTTGGACATGAAAAACCACGAGGTTATCCTTTGTCAACAGATCAGCGACTGCACCTGGAAGCATATGATGTGGTAAGGATTTTGAGCTGATTTTGTAAGATTATATCGGTTTCTATTCAGCCGTTGAGGAAATGTTTAATAACCATAAATTGGTTTATCCAGAACATTAGAATCGTTTCCCGGCCGTCTTTTTCATCAAGAAACGTTTTTTGGCTTTTTCACGTTTCACATCCCCCATTCTTTCCCCCTGCTACCGCTAATTTCATGATTTTCAGCGTTGACGAAGTGACCGTAGCCAGCGAGAACCCGGAAGCCAACATTCCGTGTCTCCTTCTCCACTTTCCAGCCAAGGAAGACCTTCAAAAAATTGTGGAATCGAAGGAAACCGACGAGAACTCCGAGGTCATCGTTCCCACAAGCTGCCTTCTACAGCTCTTCACTCGGGAGTCCGACATGATGGTGGCGCTTTTGGATAGCCAGCATGACAAAAACGTCAGCGATTTGATAAAAATGTACGAAGAGGAGCAGAGTCGCTTGAGGAGAAAGCGTCTCGAGAAGCGCCAAAAACGGGACATGAGCCGTCGGAAGCCCAAAAAACTGCCCACGGAACAGAATTCTCCGGATTCGCCTAGCACCGAAGACGGCGATGACCCTGACACTGGATATTCTTCAGAACAGGTAGCTTGAAATCCGTATTGTTGACCAAAAACTTGTTTAGGACTTGAAAGAAGACTGCGCGCGGCTAGAACGCTTCGTCCAAGAGAAGTTGGCACCAACCCGTGAATCCTACAACTGCGTTTTCGATGGCTACAACTTGGAATGCTTCTGCTACGCCACGTTTGACCCTAACGGAGACCTAATTGAGGCTGAAGGCTCTCTACGGATCGCCTGTATCTATTTCAACAACAAAAAGTTGAAGAAAGAGGCCGACGAGAAGGGTGACGTGTCGGAGGACGGCGGAATCCATCTGGAGATCAATGGAAACCTCAGCTCCGTGTCTTAGGTGTAAATATGTGACCGATTACGGTATTTGCGGGTCCCTCAAATAAATGAAGAGTTTCTAGCTTGTAGTGTACCCACATGCACACCAGAGTGCGCGTCTAAGAAGCAGTTTACCTCAGTCACACACTTCAAATCTACATGCCAGATTGAAGCTCGTCGGTGTCCGCATTGTCGAGGCACCTCGCCGAAATGCTCGCTTGGGTTTTGTCCAGCATTGCCGGCGTGCAGGCGATTGGCATCAACGTTTCTACGAAATCTGAAACTTAGTAGAATCATACGAGCTCGTTTCTACAACGGATTTGACTTATCATGACTTACGCAGTACGAGAGACAGTCCAATGAATTTCTTCAGCATTTCCATCATGACCCTCGCTTTCGATGGCTACGCGTCCGGTTTTTTCATTGTTGATCAGCTCGGAACGAGGAATTGCGAAGATTTCCAAGCGACGCGACGACGAGGGATCCTTGACACGGCTCGTTGCCCACGTGCTTCGCGATCTTGAAAGCGATGACGAGAGGCGCGAAGGAGCCGCCGTTTGAAGAAGAGCACATCTGAAAAAGAAGCTAAAAGTTGTCTTGAATTCGGCACGAAATTGAGAATAATTTAGAACAAAATTTGATGCCGAAACCGCTTATTTTTGGGATTATTTTAGGTGGAATTCTGGAAATGAAATAACGGAGGAAAACAGGCAAAATTCAGGAGCACATCTGTCGTTAAGGGCACCAGAGATCACCAAGAGGAACAGAGTCAGAATGTCGATATTGCGAAGCTTAAGAAGCTGATAAAACCAGTTTGTTCGGGTTCCGTTTCAGCCTTTGGGAGCGGCCATTTTGAAGCAAGTAGGCGTCGGAAAGTTTGCACAAAATGGAGCCAAAATTGTCAATTTTCGGTGTTATTTAAGGCGGAATTTAAAGGCTAACAAGTCTAGGAAAACAGTCCAGATAGGAGCGCATAACAGCCCATAAAGGATCAGGACTTTCTGCCGAAATCAGCTCAAAAAATAAATCCCAAAGTATAGTTCAGACGCGTGCGTTTTGACGCGAGCTAACGCCATACTAATTTGTGACACTTCGCACTTTGTGCGAAGTGTCACAAATTCGCGTCAAAACGCGCGCGTCTGAACTATACTTTGGGCTTTAGAACTTCGCATCTGATTTTCGGAGTGTGGAAATGGCACAAATCTGGGTTCCAATTTATCCCTACTTTGTGAGGAAGAATCCATTTGGAGATAGATGAAAAGCTCAGCTCCAAATGTGATAAATGTGAGACCAATAACGGTATTTGCTGGTACTGTGGGTTTCTAGCCTGCACTGTACACATGAACACACCAGTACACACGTCAAAGAAGCGATTTACCTTATTCTTACACATCAAATTCCTTCTGACTTGATCACATCCGAGTGGAGTTCGTCGAAGAACTCGTCGGTGTCCGCGTTGTCGAGGCATCTCGGCGAAGTGCTCGCTTGGGTTTCGTCCAAATTCGCTGGCGTGCAGGCGACGGGCATCAGCGTTTCCACGGAATCTGAAACAGGAACATCTTACAAGAAGCCTAAAACAGTCCAACTGACTCATTTCCACGGTCGTTTTCTGGCTTGTACTTTTGTTCTTCTGCGATGGTTGCGTCGCCTCCACGCTAGGTGACTTTCCGACCTTCGCTGGTGGCAGTTTCGGCTTCGGGGACTCCGGCTTCTCCTTCGATTTCTCAGATTTCTCCGGTTTCGGCTTCTCAGCAGTTGGCGTAGGTTTCGCCCCCTTCACAGAAGCGTTAAAATGGCCTTTCGGAGGAGTTTCCATCGTCCGCAGGCTGGCCTGAAACTTCAGCTTTCGTTTCTGGGCTCCGGGAACCTAAATTTTCCTCGTTTTGCCACATTTTCGAAGCTGAGATAGCTAGACAGAAAGCTCAGTTTCGAAAATGCGCCAAAATCAGGGAAAATAGAAGCTGAGAGGCTCAGGATGCTCACCTGACTTTGTTGGCTGCTCGCCTGCTTCTTGGAGATGCTGACGGGCGTCGCTCGCCGGGATTTATTTGCGCGCTTTTTCTTCTCCGAACAACCGACGATTGTAAAGATGGTGAGCAGGAATACGGAGGCTGAAAGGGGAGATTCAGGTAGAGAGGAGGCTGAAGCCGGAAGATGCCGGATCACAAAGATCAGAAAAGCCGGAAGATGCGGTGGAAATGGGTGGTATGGTGGGCTGGAAAACTCCGAAAAAGGCCATAATCGATTTTTCGGTAATTGAGCCATAAATGTTGCAAAAAGCCTATGAGTAAACGAAGATTTAGGCTAATGACATTGGCTTTTGTAACCCCAAAACGTGAGCGCTTTCGATGAGCTCGAAATACGCACAGCTCAAGCAGAACTTGACCTAACAGCGCATCGTTTTTAGACCCAAACACGCCTAATTAACCTAAACAGTGTTCAAAGATTGTGAAAAGCGACCTGAAAAGCCGAAATTTCGTGTTAAAGTTTTGTCCATAATTATGCTCGATTTTGTGCCATCTTTCTGCCTCACTATTCGCCTCAAACGTGTCCAAAACCGGCCTGATTTCCTTAGCGAAAATCGACCTTAAAAGGCCGAATTAAACATTTTCTGGGGCTTTCACAGATGCCAAATTCCACTGACATGCAGTTCATCATTCCCATCCTACAAAAGCACCCAACATAAGCCCAAATTTTTACCTGCCACAGCCGTAATGGGCCAAGCTTCAGGTAAATACAACGAGCTTTTGTGACCATCAACCTGAAGTTCACCCAACAGCACATCGTTTTTAAACCCAAAAACGCAAAATTTCGCAAATTTAAGGAGTTCAACAGAGGCCCCATTGCTCTGACACGCATCCCTAACAAGACACCCAAAAGAAGTCCAAATTCTTACCTGCCACAACCGTAATCCACCTGTAGAAACTGTCCATCGCAATCGGAAAGCTGACCTAAGAAGTCGACCAGCTCGAACGTGTTCGAAAGAGATAAATGAGGCTTTCATACGGGAAGCGGAGCGAGGAAGACTTGTCTGGGAGAGCGTCTACAGAGGGTCCAAAAAAAATCCTTCCGCCACACACCCCGGCTCGCCGCTCACTGACTAGACGGAGCGGAGTCATTTTTAGCTCACTCGTCGCGAACGACCGGTCGGTTTCGCTAACAAATGACGTGAAACCGACTGGTCGTTCGGCGCGGAATCGCTCCAAATGGCCGGTTCCAGACAGTGGATGAGGCGCGCGTGTCTAGCCGGCGTGGTGTCTGGCGGAAGGATTTTTTCGGCCTACTCTGTGGGAGGGCAGCTGAACGTTAACGATCAGACAGCTTCTGATGCATTCAGAAGCATCCTTCTGATGCTTCTGATGCATCCTTCTGATGATTCAGAAGCATCCTTCTGATTCAGAAGCATCCTTCTGATGCTTCTGATGCAAGATAACCGTAAAGCATCAGCCACCTTACTTAAGTGATTTGCCGTCGTTTTGTCATTTTTGGCAAGCCGTAATAAGACAATGAGATGTGTTATTCTACAGTCTAAAGTTAAACACATCTATTAAAAGTTAGAACCCAGTCACAGACATATCAATTAATCAAGTTTTTTTCCCTACGCTGGCTCCGTTCGCTACATTCCGCTAGCTTTGCTAGCTACATTTGCTTCCCTCGCTGCGCTGCGCGTCTTCAGACACTTCTTATCAACTGTTCCAAGTTTAAAGATCTCTTCGTAAATCTTCAAAAGCTTTTTGTCGGCATCGGACTCATTCAAAAAATTCAAATGTTCTGAGCTGAGTCCTAAGGTGTGCTTCTTCATAAATTCCACGTATAACTCCACGATCTGATCTTTGACGCCTGGAAGCATTTTGTCGAGTTTTGTGAGTAGTCCATTAGACATGTCTTCCACGTTGTAAATCGACAATCCATATCGCTTGACTTCGTCGTTGACCAGCGCGCTTCGGTTTGAGATAATATGAGCGGCCCAGGCAAATAGGAGCTTTGATCGTCGGAAAGAGGCTTTACCAACACGGAACTTGTAAAGATTTAGAATTACTGAGCGAGACAAAAAATGTTCCTTGAAAAAAGTCAGGTCATGTAGGTTTTCCTCAGTGTCAGGTTCTTCCTCAAACATGGAAATTCTAGTTCAAATTAGCCTCAGAAGACTCACAGAGGTCTTCTCTTCAAGCTCATCCAGCACAATTGTTGTATTACTGGCCACTTCTTGGGCATAGGCGTAGATCTGATTCAATTGTTGAATATGCTCAGTTATCGCAGGTTCGCCAAGATCTTGAGAGGCTTCAAGGCTTCTTGTCACCTGGGCGTATTTTTCCAGTAAGCTGAACAGGTTTTTGTTGTATTCGTGAGCTAATTCTTCAATTTCTGTCTTCTTGAACTGTTTTAGAGTGTCAGGCCTTGGGTAGTCACAGATAAAGTAGACTTCCAAGAATCTGGGAGGCTTGAAGTCATGCATTTTGCCACCAAGAGAGTAGGTAGTTGGTTCCTTGCCACATCTCTTTGTCGCCTCTCTTACAAATTCGTTTTCTGCGATAGCAGTAGAGTTTCGTAAGCTGACGATAAGGGTATCGGCCCATGAACCTTCTGGGACAGGAAGGATCTCCGCGTGGATAAACGCCAAAACAAATTTCATTTTAAAATGTTGAATTTTTAACTTACGTTGACATTCGAATGACGTTGACACTCGAAATGCCTTAAATGCTTTATTGAGATCGAAAATCTTGTTTTCACGGACCGTCCGATATGACTTTTCTACCTCGACTCCATAAGCAGTCTCTGGAAATGCCATGCGGCAAAATTTTGAGATGGAATCGAAGTTACATGTGTCGCCGAATCTTGTCTTAACGTCCTCTACATATTTGCCCGACAAGTTTTCCACCAGCAAATGGCCATCAGAAGAGCTCCCACAGGCAATTGTATAATAGTCATACGCCAGGACACGGCAGATAATGGGACCAAGTAGCACGAAGAGAGAGGACAGAATACCCATGATGATCGGTTAAGAACCTGAAACAAGCGTGATTTTATTTAGACAAGTCTGAAAGAAATAAATGCAGAGCGGTTGAGTAAAAATCAATATCGAAACGAGCAGTCGCTGGAGAGCTGTGCGCCCAGAGACCTTATCTTGAAGAATTAATTTAGAAAAAATGGTCAAAGCGACAGCTGCGCTTCCTCTTCCTGATTAACGCAAGACTCAGATTGTCTTAGGAAGTACATGAAATTGTAGGCACTTCTTAGACAATTAGACCTCACGCTTTTCAAACTTGTTAAATTCGTGTATTCGTGTATTCGACACTATTCAAAATTGATTAGATCCGAGCCACACAACCAAGCCAGATTAGTACAGCTGTCTTAGCGGAAAAGCAAAACAAAACTTACCGCGGTATCGTAAAGCCAGCGAACATTGAAATTTTATTGGCCATTGCTCAGAAGAGTCTTACAAAGCGTTCATTAAAGAATTTTCCGGGTTTCGCGCTTCTTTTTGGTCTACACGTTTGAAGCTATTCTCCTGCTTATAGCGAAACCTGCTGACCCATAATCAAACCAACAAGTGGAATTAGAAACAGCCACCCGATGTTTGAGCTGCTTTAAACTGGCTTTTCAATATACAGGGTAGCCCAAAAAAACCTAGACCAGACAGAGGGATGGAGGCATGTCTGGAATGAATGATTTTCGGATCTTCAGCTAAGGTCAGCACAAAAGAGTAAAAGAGGAGAAGGACTAGTAGCGACCAAGTCTCTTCAAGATGTTTAGTCAAAAAAGTCAATAATGTTTGCTGTATGGCTCATGGAACGAGAGGTAGTACACAAACAGGTGTCCAATCAATAAGGCAAATAAACACAAACCTGACGACCGCTTATCAGATGACGCAATTGACCATTTTTGAATTCAATGCATCATTTAAAAATAGGTTAATGCCTAATCTCATGTAAAGCCATTAAACGGCCTGAACATCTCAAAAAAAACTTTTTGGTGTATCTGCCTGCCATAAATTCCATTAGAAGCGATCAAACGACCTGAATCTCTGAGGGCTTTTTCTAAGATCGCATTACTGTAGCTACACCTCCTAATTCCATGTGAAGTCATCGAACGGCTCCAATCCCACTGTTGTAAAAGAGGGTTACGATAGCTGCATGTCCTGATCATACGTGAAGTCCTGAAAAAGCCTAAATCTTAGAAAAGCTGCTTTTTGGAAGCGGATTACGGTATCTACCCGTCCTGAACTCTTTCTAAGCCATTAAACGGCCTAAATCTCGCAAAAAGGGCTCTTGTAGGAGTGGGACAGCAACCCGTCCTGGCCCTCTTGAATTCTCAAAACTGCCAAAACTCCAGTCCCTACGTGCCCTAGACCTCAACCAAGCCACATACTTCCCTCACCGATACATTTCAAACCCTATCAACGGAAAGTCGTTATCGAAGTGCCCACAAAGTATATTCACTACGGCAAAGTTAAGGAATGGTACAACATCGGAGAACTGCACGTGAAGCAGCTGTTCCCGAACGACGACCGCAGCTGTAACTTCGTTTCGTGATTCCTATCTGATGTCCTGCCAGTATGTTGCTTCACCGTAGATCAGAATACAGCAGAAGACGATCACCAGTGTGATGGACACGCCGAGGAGGATTGCGTACTTGAATTCTGGGCCACGGAGGTTCCTAAACAAGGGGAGCGTTAGGGGAAAGTCAGGACATTTTTGGGGGTTAGAAGACGCGGAAAATTTCAAAAGCGACATCACTACTCTGCCGTCCTTATGGCAGAAACTTGGGCTTAACCCTGACTAACATCAAGAACCGAAATGAGTCGAAAACGGGCGAAAAAAGTGGGTTCAAAAGTCGAGCAGGCAGGAATAAGAGAAACCCAAAACACACAATTCCCCCGTTTTTGTGGCAGCCCAATCTCTACTAAATCAACGTCATGAAATCGCCAAAATCGGCTGGATTTTCGCAGCTCTGCGCCAGGAAATTCAGGCCTTAAAAGTGACCCTAAACGGCACAGATAAGCCATATTTGCAAGGAACATCAAAAAGCCCGTCCAAAGTGGCGAAAAAAGTGTGGTCAAAGGTCGAGTTTTCTTTGGCACTGAGATTCAGGCTTCAAACGTGAGCCTAAACGGCGAGGATCAGCCACATTTTCAGACCTTACGGGGCATCACAAAGCCGGTCCAAGTAAGGAGTTGTGGCCAAAAAACGTTCTGAATCACATTTTGAAGCTCGAAAAGTGGGCATGCGATTTCAGGCTCTGTAGCCCGAATTTTCAGCCGATATTTGCGTCGATTCCCGCCGACAACTCAGCCCGAAATGAGCTTCAAACCCAGCGTTTCAGGCATTTGTGGTTGGAACCAAAATCTTCAAAGTTTCTTCGGCACTCGAGGCCTCAAAAGGGTCAAAAATCTGTCAAAATAATGTCATAGAATACGCCTCAAAAATAGCATTATTGTGATCCAAATTGTGCCAAATGAAGGCGTCGAAACAAGCAGAAAAAAGGCCCAAAAAGCTCTGTAAATAACTTCAGAAAAACGCAAACTTACTTCTGATAGAGATTACCTATGGGGATCATGCTGGGTTCTGTCGTAGCCGTGTAGCCGAGTTCCGTCGTCACATCAGAGGCACTTGAGGGTTTGGAAAGCTCTCTTGCAGCCTCCGTCGAACTTCTTGGGAGCTTGAGGAGCACTCCTACAGCCTCTCCCGAACTCCCTCCAATCCTGGTCACTCTTGCTCGCTTCTTGGCCTTGGGTCCACCGTTCGTCGTGGTTTCCGAGATGCAGGTGACGCTTGGCAGTCCAGTTGCGGCCGTCGAGCTAATTTGTTGGGCTGGCGCCGCCCTTAAATTTTTGGTGCTGGAGAATCGGAAAGCGCTTGGAATCGAGCTGACGGCCATTGTCCCGCGCGTTCTTCCGATGTTGGTCGTGGAATCGTCCGTGAAGCATGAAGAGCTG
The DNA here is from genome assembly GCA_000757645.3 of Steinernema carpocapsae. NCBI lineage: Eukaryota > Metazoa > Nematoda > Chromadorea > Rhabditida > Steinernematidae > Steinernema > Steinernema carpocapsae. Next base: position 919,782 of record AZBU02000007.1, read on the forward strand.
CGGAATCTGCTCACGGTCGTCGAGCTGGTTCTTCTCGTGGCCGTGTTTCCAAGATGCGTCGTGGCGATCGAAGCATTTGAAGCGCTCGGGTCGGTCTCAGAACTGACGGTACTTTTTCTGAAAACGAGCGGAAATTAGCGCCCAACCGATGGACTCACTTCTTCTTCAATTTGATAGTCATTTTAATGACCGCACTGGTCGTGACAGAGGGAGGAATAACCAGACCAGTTCACGCAGCCTGTTGGACTCAAATTGGCCTTATTTGGCTGTTTCAGATATTCTCTGTCTGGAAATTGCCGCCCAGAGCGTCTAGAAATCACGGGTGCTCCTGACATCAGGAAGAGCGCTCTTTTAAAAGATTTTTGCGTTGATTTTGGGAAGTTTTGGGTGGAATTTGATTAGTAGAGCACATTTCATCAATGTACGCCAGGAAAATGCGGTGGGAACTTCAATTCTGGGCGAAATTCTGATTTTTGACGACCGAAAGAAGAATGACAAGAGGCGTGCAGACACCTAATGGGGCCCTTTGTCTGACTTTTTGAGACGGTTTCGGTCAGGAAATGGTCATCTGAGGCGTCTAGGAGATTCGGGTGTTACTTGGATCAAAAACAGCATTTTGTCAGTTTTCCTTGCGAATTTGGCCGGTTAAACGTTCAAAGCATCACTCATTGTAGTTAGCGAAAGTGCAAAATTGTGTCGACATACAATGAGGAATCATGACTGAAGCTGCAAACCCGTCAAAATCGACTCAGAAACCCTCATTGTTCAGGATTTTCCGGGCGCCCCCAAGTCAAGAATTCGAAACTTATACCGTAATCCAACATCTGTATGGCAATCTAATGTGTTTATGGTGATCAATTTATTGATATCAAGCCTTTCCCTTCTTCATCCATTCTTCATCGGTCCATTCTTAATCCAGAGCATCCATTCTTCGAGAACTTTCTGAGCGGTGTCCAGCGACCAATGCTTGATCTCGACCGATTCCGCTGTTCGTTCCGAATTCGCCGGACACCGTGAAAGGTGGAGTTTCAACGGACGCCAGGTTGGGAACCTATAAGGTAGTTCTTATGACCTCGTCATTTTTAAGAATGCTTACCTCCTCGAGTATCTTTTCGATGTTCGCTCGCTCGTCCTTAACGGACTCATCAGTGGAGACGAGGATGCATCCCCAATTCGTTGAGAACGGCTGGGCAGCTTCCCGCGACGAACTCTTGATCGCGACTGAGTCCGGGAATCGTTCCCAAGGACCAACCGATTCTACGCTGTTCGTTCCGAATTCGCCGGACACCGTGAAAGGTGGAGTTTCAACGGACGCCAGGTTGGGAACCTATAAGGTAGTTCTTATGACCTCGTCATTTTTAAGAATGCTTACCTCCTCGAGTATCTTTTCGATGTTCGCTCGCTCGTCCTTAACGGACTCATCAGTGGAGACGAGGATGCATCCTTCGATGGCCAATTCGTTGAGAACGGCTTGGGCAGCTTGCAGCTTCCCGCGACGAACTCTTGATCGCGACTGAGTCCGGGAATCGTTCCCAAGGACCAACCGATTCTACGCTGTCCGTTCTGAATTCGCCGAACACCGTGAAAGACGAAGTTTCAACGGACGCCAGGTTGGGAACCTATAAAGCAGTTCTTATGACCTCGTCATTTTTAAGAATGTTTACCTCCTCGAGTATCTTTTCGATGTTCGCTCGCTCGTCCTTAACGGACTCATCAGTGGAGACGAGGATGCATCCCTTCGATGGCCAATTCGTTGAGAACGGCTTGGGCAGCTTCCCGCGACGAACTCTTGATCGCGACTGTGTCCGGGAATCGTTCCCAAGGGCCAACCGATTCCACGCTGTCCGTTCTGAATTCGCCGGACACCGTGAAAGGCGGAGTTTCAACGGACGCCAGGTTGGAAACCTATAAAGTAGTTCTTATGACCTCGTCGTTTTGAAAAACGGGTACTAGTCCAGATAATCTGTCCGCTCCAAGTAAGCTTTTTTGGAGGGCCAACCATTGGGTCAGCTCCCTAGGGTGGTAGACTCCTGGGCTCCTGGGCTGGTCCGCTCCGCTCCGCTGGTGCTGCTCTGATGTCATCCGAGAGAGTGAAGATGGATCGACCGCACACGGGCGTGCTGGGCGGTCGACTGGACTCGAGAGTGAACGCGAAGCTCTTTTTGTGTGCTTGGCCAGACAGAAGTATCGCAGACACAGAAACCGGCGAGTAGACACAAACCGCTGCTTCTAGAGAGGCACCAGACAAGTGCAGACACGGGCACGTCATTTCCAACGATTTCAAGCTTACGGACTGGTCGTACGGACCGGAAAACCTACTATTGGGGACCTCTGGGATGAGGATTGCATTGTGTGGCCCCCAGCCTACTATCCCCGCTGCCAGGCGCTTCCGGCGCAAAAACCATAATAAAAATGTTCAAGCCTAAGCCTAAGATGCTCCAGGAGGTCAGCCCCAGCCTACTATCAATATAGGCAGCCCAAGCCTACTAACCCCGCTGCAAGGCGCCTCCGGCGCAAAAAACCAAGCCTAAGCCCAGTAAGAATATGCTAAGGGAGGCTGAAATGCTAGAGAAAGGGTTTATTCTTCATTTTTAGGGAAAGTGAAGATGTCGTAAAAGTGAGAAACGCACTTCCAAAAATGCTAGAATGGCTGATCTCCAAAGCGCCTTGCGATGGGTCTCATCTGTTCCATATGACTAGGTCCCAGGACTTCTATCCCCGCTGTTTCCGACCGGTCGACCGGTCGTTGCTCAGAGAAAATGGAATGTGTGTCGCACATACTCCGGCGTGCTCCAGCTTGGACACAGGACACATCCAGGACATATCATCTGGACTAGTGCCGAAAAATGCCTACCTCCTCGAGCTTCCTTCCGACGTTCGTTGGGTCGGCGCTAACGGACTCATCAGTGGTGCCGAGGACGCATCCTTCGAGGGACAATTTGTTGAGAATGGCTTGGGCAGCTTCCCGCGACGAACTCTTGATCGCGACTGTGTCCGGGAATCGTTCCCAAGGACCAACCGATTCCACGCTGTCCGTTCCGAATTCGCCGAACACCGTGAAAGGCGGAGTTTCAACGGACGCCAGGTTGGGAACCTATAAAGCAGCTCTTACAACCTCGTCATCCTGAAAAATGCCTACCTCCTCGAGCTTCCTTCCGACGTTCGTTTGGTTGGCGCTAACGGACTCATCAGTGGTGACAAGGACGCATTCTTCGAGGACCAATTCTTCAATACCGGCTTGGGCAGCCCCCGGGGACTCTGCTGTGGTTTGTATCGATGTCAGGGCGGCGCCGTAGGTGTCGAGCACTCGGCGTCCGGCCATCGTTCTACTCGCAAAATCGAAAACTAATCGTGAACGAGCGAAACATTCGCAACGACGCGGCATTTTCGAAAATCGCAGGTCTCGAACGGAATCTGTCTTTTACTAGTACGCTCTTCTTTGCTTCTCTTCCCACCCCGTCGCTTGATTTCGTTTGCACTTTCAGAATTTACAACTCCGCTGCAAATGACGCGAATGACGATGACGCGAAGGGAATGACGGGAATGACGCGAAGTGCACCCCTCCGATCAAGCACGAAAAAGCGAAATTCGCCTACCGCCTATTCGCTTACGAAAAAAACTACCGAATACAAAAACCAAAAAAAGCAATAACATTCCCCGATATCGAACCACTGACCTCCAGACTGCCAGTCCAGCCCATTGCCGACTACGTCAATCAGACATATCGGTCGAGGGTTCAATCATGCCTACATCCTGAATGCCCCAAAATTCTCAATTCCAAATGGCCGTAACTTTTCATTGTTCGCGTTAGGGCAGCTAATATTTTGGTGTTTTTCTAGTCTTATATAGGTTTACATTTGTGCCAAATTTCAGCCCGATCGAAGGGGGCACTTCGAGTCATTCCCTTGTTAGTGCAAAGAGGAGGACGAGGAGGTGGATGATAATTAGGATCATGGACGCGTTCGACGGAGCTACGTTGCAGGACTAGCCGTGATTCTGTTGGTTTATGTGTTGTGGACGCAATCTATGTGGGAATTGCAGAGATCGCACAAGAGAGCTCCGCAAACGCGCCCTGGGGTTTCCGTCGCTGTATCCGTCGGGGCACTTGACTTGCACGAATATCGAATCGCCTTGTCGGTACATTCGGCGAGTCGAGAGCAGTTCGTGATGTCCAGAGCGCTCGCGTCCACGTCCCGGATGCCCATGCAGAGCGTGTCCGAGTCCAGGTCGAGGTTGACGCGTTTCGAGCTCTTGCGGATGTCCACGAAGCCGTGGTTACGCTTGCACTGGGCCTCTTGTTCCAGGTTCGTGCGGACAGAAGTCAATGTCGCTACAGTATTCCAAGACGCACACGTTTCCGGGGATCGTTCCAGGCGGGGAGACGTCCGAGAAGCCGGACTTGCACTCGCCCTTGTAGAGGTGCTCCTGGTTGATGCAGCGCGCGTTCTCGGAACACTCGTCGTTCTCACTGCGCTCGCAATTCTTGTAGCTGTTGTTCGAGAGGCATTTCCTGCCAGGGTGCAACGGGTTCTTGTTCCGCGAAATTCAGGAATAGGTGACCAAGACCACGCATAACGTTTGCGTTGACTGAACAGTAAAGACACAAAATGTCCAAACAGCAAAAAATCCAACAAAAATGCATTTCAAAAATGGCTGCTTTCGGAAGGATACGAACTCGTCACCTCTCGCTTCACTACACAGAGATCTGACTAAATTAGCCAAAAATGTCTGCGTTTGAGGGGAATCGAACCCCTGTCGATTGCTTGGAAGGCAAGTACAGCTTTTTTAATTACACGTTTTTTGCTTCATTTATTGTCAAAACTATCCATATATACAACACAATTCAGATGTATTGCAAGCCCCGGTTAAGATCAATCCCAAAAATTCATATTTTTACATATTTATGTCATAACGCTTCTCTCTAAGATGAGCGACACTCCCAGGCTCATAGTCTCCACAGTCATGAGGAAAGTTCCTTGGAGGCTTGGCCATCTGCTCCTGGGTTCCGACCTTTAAAGCAAACGCCATTCCTCCCATGTTGTGAAGCTCCAAATGGCAGTGAGCGAAAAACCATCCAGCGTTCGTGGCTCTGAATCTCAGTACAACGTATCCACCAGCTGGGATTACGACAGTATCACGGAAAGCAGGGTTCTCATGCATGTCAGGAACGTTGCCATGAAGCCAGGAAGAGTTGGTCCATTTCAAAGCGTTGCATTTGGTCTAAAAAGTCATTTAAGGGCTTCAGAAATTAAAATGAGAGGCTCACGTTCATATCAGTGCAGGGAATGTCAGAATTCATAGTCGTGACCATGCCGTCCCTGTCATAATTAGCGTAGCCAGTCTTCATCACATAAAAATGGGTCCCATGGATGTGAAGAGGGTGAGCGTAGCCTTTTCCTAACTTGCCTCCATCTCCCATATTGTAGACTACCAGTTGAACGACGTTTCCAAGCGTCAAATTGAAGTGTTGGAAGCAGTGGCAGTTGGGGTCGTCTCGGCTTGAAAGAGGGGTGCATTTTGAAGGGTCACACCACTGAGAATACTGAGCCATTCGGTCCTCGTTGAAGTAGGGCATTGCTCTGGGCAGCTTAAACATCCACCCATTTACGTGGCTGTCGTAGTGCATGTTGAGAAAATGCTCTTCATAGCCTTCGGTGAATGTCTTCTGTTTCAGAATCTCCTTGTCGTTCGAGTCAATCTCGACAGATTCGAGCTCATGAGCGTGGGCGTTTTTGCAGGTGTAGCCAAATTTAGGGGCAAAGTCCTTGAAGGGGCAGTTGGCGACGACGCATTTTGAGTTTTGGGAGCAACGCGAGTGGACCCAGTCGACTGAAAATCACGAATGTGTTTTGAATAGGCGGTTATTGGCTCACCTCTATTGTCTTCCACAAGCTTCACATCCTCATACTCGAGCTTAGCCAAGCCAACAAAAGGCTTCCGAGTGGTCCAATTCCAGCTGAAGTGCTCCAGCGTCTCAATAATAATTGGATACACCTTCTTCTCAGCCTTTTCTTTGCCCTTGACAAGGATGTCATATCGCTCGCCTGAAAAGATGACCAGCTTGTCGACTCTTTGAGGCTTCATCTCCACTCCGTCGGCAGCGATGACGTAAAAATCGTGGTCTTCGATGGTGATCATGAATTCTTGGGACACGGCACCACTGACAAGACGGAAAATGACCTCTTCTCCTGAAAGTCACTTTTTAGACCAGGTTAAGAATGATTATCCTTACCCTCCTTGATCCTGAACGTTTCCAAAGGCAGACTGCTTGGGTTATTCTTCAGATCTTCTTGATTATGCCACCCTTTGTCGTTAACCAGGATACCCGAAATGGGGATTGAGCCTCCAATGTTGGAACCGTCGAAAGTTCTCGTAGGAGCCCAGCACTGATTATGGCCATCGAAGCCGTACAGCCATTTCATGGCCTTTCCTATGTGGGCATACCAGGTGGTAACTGATGAGGGCACGGGAAAGTCCTAAAAAGGCTTCGAGTTAGTGTATCTTATTAGGTATGAGGCTAACTTGAATAAGCGCATAATACTGCCTAATCTTGCCAAACTGGAACCGCTTTCCTCCAAACGGGTTTGGGTAGGTCTCGCCCTCCTTAATAATCACAAATCCACCTGCAAGACCATCTCCTCTGTCCGTCATCAAGTGGCCATGGTACCAATGAGTTCCAGGGAAGTCAGCAATGAAGCGGTAGGCAAAGTTGGACCCTGTAGCTACTGGGCACTGCTGGATGAAAGCGACTCCGTCAGTGAACCAGAGGTCTTTTTTGTCCAGTCCATGGACGTGGAGGGTGAGACTCTCAGTCAAAAGACGGTTTTTGACTCTCATGATGACCTCGGCGTTGTGGGGAACCACGATCGTCTTGCCTGGGCTGAAATCGGACATCTAGACCTGCACTAAACTTGTGCCATCCAACTTTAGGTAGCGGAAAACGCTGAAAAGGCTCACACATCCACAAAACCTTTAAACTCGTGACTCTCGGATTCTTAGTTCTTCGGCTATAATTCACTTTTTGGGTCGAAATGGTAGCTTACGTTCTTCCATTGATAGCGATAACATGAGTATGAAGGCCATTGTACGTCAGGACGTCATCGACAAAATGGGTGTTAGCACTGCTATTCAAGGCGTCCGGAACGATGACATGTTCGTCGAAGCAGGGAGCGAGCTGGTCGCTGTTTCGGGCGTAGAAAGCTCTCTGTAACATTTAGTAACCTTTACACTCTATGATCATTGCTAAGGCTAACCTCAGCAGGCTTGTAATCCAAAATCTCCAAATGGCCAGCTTCATCCTTAACCCGGGTCATGGTCTGCTTGTGGTGTACGGTAAGGTCAAATTCGTAGAGGTCTGGATTGCCTGGGACATGGGCAGACATCTTCAGTTCTTCAGCGTACTTCTGCCAAGCTGAAGCTGGTGTAGCTAATAAGAATAGCAAAGCTAGATAAAACAACATCTGAAAATAAGGAAATTCTTAGCTATGACCACGACTTAAAGGAGCTTGACAGCTACAGGATACGATGGTTTAAGTATTGGTCTCTCAGGCAACAATTTTGACTTAGAGACTACAGTAATCTGTGATATAGAGCGATTCAGTCTTCTCAAAACACTGATAAGACGTGCTCACAAAGAGTTAATAGCATCCTGTGGATCGAAAGACTAGAAAAATGTAGAGAAATTGAAAGGCTTTGAGATAAGCCTAAAAGTGAGTCGTTCGGTCCAGTCCTACCCTTAAGTAAGCTTGCATTAGCATTAGATTAAAAAAATTAAGAGAGGTCATTCACACTCATCTAATCAGCTCTTCGTGTATTTACTTGTTGCTAGCAGCACTCTGATTCCAGATCAAAAACCCCTGCAAAATTAAGTACCCACACGAGACATGAGAGTAAAGCACGGTAAGAATGGCAAAGTGAGATCTGCAAGTAGCTTGCAAGCTTGCAAAAATGTATTTTTTACTTTTTGAAACCAGAAAAGGGGAGGTGGAACACACGTGAGTTTTCAGTGGGCGACTGATAAGAGATAAGATCGAAAGTTCAGAACAGAGCTGTGGATTGGGAAATTTGGTATATCAGGCAGAAACTGGAATATGGTATGGGAAGGAATTCCATTAGAAACTAACAAGAAAAAAAGTGAACGTGTCTTGAAATTTTAAACGTCCTTTAAGAAAGAGTGATGTTTAAAGAAGGTGACAGCTATGAAAATGCAAGTATTGGTTGAAGGCAATCAAAAATTGTAATTTTTCTTTAAACAGGAAATGTCAGAAAACACAGTTTAACTTGAAGAACCGCTTTGGTAAGTACACACAGAGTCAATTCAGCAAACTGGCCGTCTTGTCACACTTGATCCGTCTTGTCACACATGATCACTAACCCATCATTTTAGTTATACCCGCGCAAAGAACAAATACATGACGTGAGTTAAGATGATTCAGATTGGGTCTTCCCTCAGCCACTTTAAAACCGTCTCATTTGCAATCAAAAAACCGGTTATCTAAAGTTCTCTAATTCTGAGTAAACAACTTTCTTAGCGATCATTGATTTACTTCGATAAGGGGGTGTTTGTTTAATGTTGATGTACCCCCGCAAAATGCGTGGAAAATCTGACAAAAAATTGGTTAGAAATTTTTTCTAGAATTTTTCAGAACGTCTAAGAAAATAGGCAACCACTCGGAGACGATTTTGAAATACATGATTGCTTCAAAGGTCGCGCAAACGTGTTAGGGTCTACCCCCTGCTCAGTAACTGGGTGGGATGAACAAGATAAAGATCGTCAGTTGACGTCATTTGGAGATCAGATCTTCGGTGACTGGTGCTGATCTTCTTTAGACGAGTTATGGACAAACGTAGGGGCGATTTCCAGTACAGGAAGATGGAGATAAACATAAAATGGTTTCGTAGGAAGACGTGATAATATGAAAAGTCCATCTCTCTCTTATGGTCATTCGATTATGGGGTGTTGATCGAATAAGAAGATGTTTGGTTTTTTAGATTGTTGTTGATTGTGAGAGGGTTGCATTGGATGACCTCTACAGGAAAAACCGAGTCGATACCAATCAATGCGGATCGGTTCCATGATTAACCAAACAATGTTCGAGCGACTCTGAGAACGCTTCATTTTTCCGGATCGGCTTTGGATCGCTATACAATAGACGCGGGTTTAATTCTAGCCTCAACCAAAAAATTTTCAAGCGACTTTTTTGAAAATAAAAAATGTATTTTTCAAAATTTTTTTACTTTAAAAAATTAAAAAAGAAAAAAGCTAAACATTCTTTAACCTGATTTCTCATTTGATCCGTCTCCTTCTTTCTTCCTCTCTTCAAACTCCAATTTTTTGCAAAAAAATTTAAGAAGTGTCATAATGCCTACTTACAATTTTGGGTTGCTATGGGGATCGAACCCGCATCGACTAGTATGACCACCCACTCCGGGTCACCGAACTGCGCCATGAGATTTTAATATCACCCCTGACCATCAATCACGAAGACGGATTCTCAAGCTTACACATATAAAAACACAATTAAGCCGATGCACTACATGAAAAAAGAGGAGGACTTCTTAGACTTCAAATGAGCCGCACTCTCAGGCTCATATGCTCCGCACTCATGAGGAAAGTTGCTTGGCGGCTTGGCCCTCTGCTTCTGAGTTTTGACCTTTAAAGTACAAGCCATTGTTCCCAAGTTGTGAAGCTCCAAGTGGCAATACGAAGAATCATCCGGCGTTTGTAGCTTTGAATCTTAGAACTACGTAGCCTCCAGCTGAGAACACTACAGCAAAACGGAAGGTTGGGCTCGGTAAAATATCAGGAACGTTGCCACTGAGCCAGGAAGAGTTCGTCCATTTCAGACTAATGCATTTGTCCTAAAATATGCCAATTAAGAGTAAAATAGAGATTTGAGCCTTACGTTCATATCGGTGCAAGGAATATCAGGATTCATAGTCGTGACCATGCCATCCCTGTCATAATTAGGAAAGCCAACTTTCATAACGTAGAAATGGGTCCCATGGACGTGGACAGAGTGAGCGTAGCCTTTTCTAGCTTGCCACCATCTCCCATATTGTAGACTACCAGTTGAACGACGTTTCCAAGCGTCAAATTGAAGTGTTGGAAGCAGCAACATTTGGGGTCATCGCGGCGTGAGAGAGGGGTGCATTTTGAACGGTCACATCAATCGAAATACTGAGCAATTCGGTCCTCGTTAAAGTAGGGGATCGCTCTGGGCAGCTTAAAAATCCACGGATCCACGTGGCTGTCGTAGTGCATGTTCATGAAATACTCCTCGTCGGTGAATGTCTTCTGTTGTAGCATCTCCTTCTCGTTCATGTCGATTATGGCAGATTCGAACTCATGAGCGTGGATGTTCTTGCAGGTCAAGCCAAATCGGTTGGCAAAGTCAGCGAAAAGACAATTAGCGATTTGGAGGTTTAGGTACAACCGAAGTGATTCAAGTCAACTGAAAAACATGTCAAAGTGAGGAAAAAAAAATGCAGCCAATTTGATTGCAATTTGGTTCAAAGGTAGGCAATGAATTCCTAAAATCATATCGGCAAATACGCAGCTTAAAACTCCAAAAAGCCTTCCTTAAGTTGACACCTTACTTACTCTTATAACTCTTATTACCAGTTGTACCGGTAGTCAATGCGGTTGCGCTTTAGGTTATTGTTCTTTTGGACACGGATTCAAATTCTCTCCGAACTCTTGTTTTCATCAAAACTCTTTTGCCGTTTTGCTTTTAAAAAGGTAATCATGTTTTGGGAAAAATGGATTTGGAGGGGATTCGAACCCGTGACTTCAAAAACTCCAGGCCAGCACGCTACGTATCGATTACCCACACAACTTATGTTCCGAGAGTTATGTGTATGTAAAGTGCAAATTTCAGAAAGGGTTTTCAGGTTTTAAAGTGCGCATTTTCCGATAATCTTTTAGGAATGTGTCTCATAGATCTTAATTTTGTGCAACACTTTCTGTCTACACTCCCATAGGTGTACATACGTGCCAAATTGCAGCAAAATCGACGTTTGACACTTTATATGGTTTTCTTAAAAATGTTAGCTTACCTCTGTTGTCTTCAACAAGGTACACCTCTTGGTACTCAAGCTTAGCTAAGCCAAAAAAGGCTTCCGAATAGACCAATTCCAATTGAAGTGCTCCATAGTCTCAATCAGAATTGGATACACTTTCCTAGTAGGCTCCAGTCGCCGTTTGATAATGATGTCATATCGTTCACCGGAGAACATCACCAGCTTATGGGTTCCACTTCGACTCCGTCAGCAGCAAACACGTAAATTTCGTGGTCTTCGATGATGATCATGAGTTCCTCCGCGCCACTGATAAAACGGAAAATGAACTCTTCTCCATACAAGCCTTAAAATATTTATTGTTACCTTTGTTGATTCTGAACGTCTCTAAAGGCAGGCTATTTGGGTGCGTCTTCAGCTCTTCTTGACTATCCCAGCCTTTGTCGTTAACCAAAATAGCCGACATTGGGATGGAACCTCCGATATTGGATCCGTCGAAGCTTCTCGTGGGAGCCCAGCACTGAGTGTTTGTTTCTAGAACTGGTTTCTAAAATGAAATAAAAAAACAAAAAGTTTAATTTTTCTTTTTTTAAACATTGTCTAAAAGTGAGGCTCACCTGGAATATCGCGAAGTACTGTCTCATATTTCCAAACTCGAACCGTTTTACCCCAAAAGGGTTCGGGTAGGTATCACCCTCCCTGATAACCAAAAATCCATCCGCGAGACCTTCATCTCTGTCCGTCATCAAATGGCCGTGGTACTAATGAGTGCCAGGGAACTCAGCGATGAAGCGGCAGACAAAGTTGGACCCTGTAGCTACTGGGAACTGCAGAACAAAGGTGACTCCGTCTGTGAACCAGAGGTCTTTTTTGTCCATGGACCATGCCATGGAAAGCCACAATGTTTTGACCAACCCTGTGAATGACTCAAAATGAATGACTCAAAAGGCACTTTATTACAACTATTATATACAGATTTTTACACATAAGCTTCTTTCTCTAGTTATACTCGTTTCGCCGTTTGAACTTCGCTTTTTAGGATAAGCTTCAATGGGACCAGTCTCTTCCTGAACAGGCCCAGCAGGATCATTCCCACAATGAGTAGAACTAGTTGTCCAGCTACGGGCCATAGATAGCCGTACTGCTCGAAGACGATCCTAAAATGGTCCTAATTATCTAGTTTAAATCTGTTGGCTCACGCAGATATAAGAGGTGAGACGCATCGTGAGAGGCTGCCGAACAGAGCATTGACGCCTTGCATAAATCCCTGGAAAATTAAATTTGCAAAATCAAGATAAGAGTTAGGTGATACCTGATGCCTAGGACCCAACACCTCAGAATAGAGAGTCCCAGTCTGGCTAGCCATGAAAGGAAAAGCGATGCCAAAGCAAAACGTAGCGGTGGCTATGTAGAGGGCCATAGGTACCCTAGAAGTATAGGCACACCAGCTGTACCTATCATAACACCCTCCTTGGATGGAAGTGTCCTGGAACGTGGAATTCTCGGCTAAAAACCCCTTTTTCAATTTGAACAACTGAAAATGAGGCTCACTCATCGGAATATACTTCAGCGGCCCATCATAAAACGGCCATGGCATATTCACCACATGGTAAATAGTGAAAACCAGCAAGGCGAAGAGAACCATCTTTCTCCTATCGAATTTTCCAACGCGAGTGCAGCCAAGGACGAAGTAGATCCCCACGGATAGGAGGCACCCTACGGTCTGGATTATGCCGTTGTATAAAACGGCTTCTTGATCGTTCCTCGTAGAGGGCGATCGTTAAAGGGGTCGCTATCCTAAAAATAGCACATTTGACCTTGGGTAGAATAAAAGAAAGCTTACACTTCCATATTAGTGCTTAAACTGTTGTTTAAGAACCAGAGGTACAAGCATACGATGGCGGCGCTTAAGTCGTACTTGGGAAGAACGTAGAGACTGTCTCAAAAATGCAAAAAAATTAAAAAATTTAAAAAGTCTTTGAATCAATCAAGAAATCACAGATAGGTTTTGTTGAATAACCAAAGTTGACAAAATCAATGATTTGAGAGTGGCTTCGCAGAAATACACGTGATGAAATGAAGTTGTGAGAAAAGCACAAACAGCTTTGAAGCTTTAGAGCAGTGTTTAGCCATTGAGTGCATTGAGTGTTTAGACATTTATTACACTATTTTTCCTGTGATTTTTCAACGTTCAAGAACACCTCTGCTTCCTATGACCAATTCGTGAAGAGAAAAGATTGAACAGACTATGAGCCTGAGACTGTGGCTCATTTGAAGCCTAAGAAGTCCTCCTCTTTTCTCACGTAGTGCGTCTGTTTAATTGTGTTTTTCTATGTGTAATAAGCTTTAAAATCCGTCATAAGAGACATGATCTTTTTGTGACCGGCTTAACGAGACTGTAAACAGAATATCAAGAGTTTTGTGCTGGAATTTCATAACAACATCGACCGATTTGAGGCCAAATTAAAACCATGCTTTTTACTCTGATTTTGTGAATATCTCTCTCAATAATTAAGTGGCAGGCTTTCGCTAATTTTTCGGATTTTCTGTGGCTTTTTTTGATTCAGCGTCAGCTACTTTAATCGATTTTGACCATAATCAATTTCTTCAATTTATAACGACCAAAACAATTTGTGATTATCTGGCAATATGTAAGAACCTGACTTCAATCCAAAATTCAATCCAGTTAATTTTAAACCTTCAATATTTTTTTGATTTGCTGACCGAAAAACTGCCTAAAGTCCACTTACTCCACTAAGATATGGCCACATTGAAGTGAAATAAACTGAAAGTTGAATACCACATAAAAACTGAATTAGATATGTCAGCCATATAGATTTCCATGGCGTCGTTGGAGAGTTGAATTTGTCGTCTCTGAACCTTTGAAATTAAAAATGAAGAACTTAGAAGCTCACATAGAATTCTTCCCTTTCTGAAACCCGAGCTCAGAGAGGGAGCTGAATTGAAGCTCCAAAGGCACTTTTTTGTCTTCAGTCTCCATGACAACACGTGTGCACTGGCAAGTGAACTGAAATTGAAAGTTGATTTTGACGAGATTTTAACATAAAATTGGATAACACGCGAAGGGCAGATCGATTATGCAAATAAGCGTTCTGGAACAGCGTCAGGAGCCTATGGGGGGATTCCTATGCACTTACTGGATTCATAGATTAAGACCACTATCAAATTGGGAAAAGGTAGAATTGTGTTTTCCCGATGATGGAACAGTAGGAAATGTTCGTGTAACGCCCTACATACAAAAGAGGTGAAACGCGACAACATGAGCCAAATGATAAGTCCTAAAAACAAGGAACGATTGAGTGCATTCAACAGTCAACACCTCCCTGTACGGAGTCGAAGAATGTATACATAGGGTTGCGGAAAGCGTCATCAGCATACTGATTTGAAATCATTTCCGCCAATACTGCATATTTCACTGTTTTTTGACGCTTAACGCGACAGACAATGATGCACAAAAAGTAAACACGGATACGAATTAATGTGGTCGTCGATATTCCTGGAATAGTTTACTTTCATTTTTGGTTAGAGAACATGGTTCTGATATTGGATGTTCGAGTTTTGATCTGCATAGTTAAGTGTTGTAAAAATTGAACAAAGCTGCCAAAAAATCCACTAAAAACGTTTCAAAAAATGGCTTCAAAATTTTATTCAGCAATATTTTGTAAATATGGCATATGTATGTTGTCAGTTCCCTTAAAAAACGTTCAGACATTAAAAAGTTTCAATTAGTTTGATATCGTACACGGTGGCGCCATTTTGTCGCTGCATTTTTGAAGCATACAATCTTTAAGATGAAATGTGCAACTGGCAATTTCGTGTTGAAAAAGCTATAGCACGCTCCTGTCAAGCCTATGGTTGTGCACTTATAGCCAAATGTTTGGAAAAACTGTTAAGAAAGTACGATCAATTTTTGGAGGCTTGTATTTCGACGTTGATCTGTCCAATTTGACCGTTTTTGGGTGCAATCGATAGAGGAAATCGAGAACAACTTTTTGCAAAAACCTCAGAAAAAACAAAATTGTCGAAAAATCGCAAAATTTTGCCTTGGTTCCCCTTACCTTTGTTCTTGGCCGAACCAGACATGTGCGGAAATTGTATGGCGGCCAACCGTCCCTTTCCAGACATACCCCACATTGTTTTTGCCAGATTTTTTGTGGAAAGTTGCTCTCGACTTCCTCTATCGATTGCACTCAAAAACGGTCAAACTGAACAGATCAGCGTCGAGGTACGAGCCTCCAAAAACTTTCTTAACAGTTTTTCCAGACATTTGGCAATAAGTGCACAACGTTAGACCCGACAGAAGCATGCTATAGCTCATTCCACGCGAGATTGCCAGTTGCACATTTTATCTTAACATTGTATGGTTCAAAAATTCAACGGCTCCGAGATAAGCGCGCTGTTTTTTTTTCGTTACCCTGTACATTTAACTAAAATACTAGGGCTGTTTTTTGTTTTATCCAACTTTAACAATTTGTAAATACAAATTTTATAAAGTTAATTATCGTTCTAAAAAAGCTAAATTTTAGTATTTTTGGACTCTTGAACAAAAAATGATGAGTTGCCGGACATTCAAAAAATATGGAAATCTGTCAACCTTAAAAACAATTTTAATCCATCTCAACTTGTTGAAAACGTTAAAAAACAGTTTTGTGAAAATATACTTGACTTAAAGATGACAGTAAGCATGAACAATTTGGTGGTGTGCTAAAAGTGCTTCCGCCAATCCTGCTTATTTCACTGTTTTTTAACGTTGAATTTTAAAAATGATGCTTTAGACGAACAAAAAACGCTAGGCAGTGAGTGATGCACAAAAGTAAACAGTAAACACGGATACAAGTCAATGTGATCGTTGATATTCCCCGAAATGGTTTAATTTTATTGTTAGCGGACATCGAACGCTGTTTGATTTTTTTACTCGGAATGATCGTTTTCTCTACAAAAAATTAAGATAAAAAATAATTAAAAAACGATTTTTATTTGTTTTGACGTTTTGACATGAGCCAAAGTTTTAACACATTACACCTCCAAGCTTGACTTGGTGTCAAAGTCAAAACAACAGATTGCTAAAACCCATTTTTATTAAACAACTTGAAAAAATAAAATCGTTGGGATCAAAACGTAACCTTCGATAATAAAGCTTCGTACAAAACACAAACAGCCCAGCCTTGCATTTAAAAGAACACCTCCGGTGAGCCGAAAATCAGAACCAATTAAGGTCAAACCCACGGGAGAGAGCTCAACTGAAAAGAAGAAATTATGTGAACTGGGTCACCTTCAATTCCCTTTTTTCTACAACTAGCTCTGTAACCAAAAAAATTCGAAAACATCTTTCTTGTTTCTAGTTTCCAACGTCCGACTGTAAGAATTAGCCACCACTAGAGAAACGCTCGATCACTTTGTCCCAAAGTGGGCGATGAAATATTTACACTGACGTCCGTGTTTGCCCGTTTTTGTTATTAAATAAGCGCTCAAATCGTCCGGCAAAAACAGACCGCGCGGACAGCCAAAAAAGACCCTTGAAGCAATATTGATCGCTTTCTTCTTCTCCTTCCCAACAACAACAGCAGCAGCCCGAATAGCTCCTGCTCGGTGTTTCCAACAGAATCGCCGATCGAACAACTAGATAAGATTGTGATCACCTACTGGACACTTGCAAGAAATGCAAGTTTCGCCGCGCAGGAACCTTGACCAAAACTTGGAAAACTCAATCATTTCCAGTCTTTTAAACACCATAAACACGCTTAACATAAACGCCTATTTTGGCAACTCCATAATA
Organism: Steinernema carpocapsae; assembly: GCA_000757645.3. Classification (NCBI taxonomy): domain Eukaryota; kingdom Metazoa; phylum Nematoda; class Chromadorea; order Rhabditida; family Steinernematidae; genus Steinernema; species Steinernema carpocapsae. The sequence goes on from AZBU02000007.1 coordinate 936,598, forward strand.
CGAAAATTGCTTTATATTTGTGCAAAGTCCAAAGAAAAGACACATGACTGTAGTTATTATAGGCTGACACGTCTGATGAAAGCAAATTATATTAGTGGAAAAGAGAAAAACAGGATCCGCGATGAGCCTAAGCGCATGTTGCTGTCTGCCGTGGAAAGCCACGATGTTTTGACCAATCCCGTTAAGGACTTATGGCGGGGTTTCGCCCATAAGCAATTGACTATTTTTTTTATGGAAAAGACGTGAGGACGTGGGTGAAGGAGCAAACCTGGTCTCAGGACGAATATTAACCTTAGAATTGAAGATGTTATACGTAATAATTAGGCTAGCAACAACGTGACGCTTAGAAAGCGTAGATGCATTGATACAAGACAGAGAACAGTCGTATCAAGAGAATCGGGCTCCACAGCGGGCAAAAATGGCTTTTACGAATTTACGTTGAATTGATTCGATAAGGAGAGAATTCTTAGCAGTTTGAGGAGACCATACAATGCAGGCATGATCAAGGATCGGGCGAATGTAACAGATGAAGAGCTTCCAGAGAACTGAGAGGTTGCGGCATTTGAAAACTCGGAGTACCATTTTGCAAAGCCGAGCGGCTTTCAACGAAATAATCTTTAGATGAGGTTCAAATGAAAGGTTATTGTCGTAGGCAACCCCGAGGTCTTTGAAAACCGAAACCTTGGCGATAGACTTGCCTTCAAAGTCAGACCTGGGATTATTCTTCCCAACGCGCACGACAACAGTTTCAGAGGCTGAGATTGGAAGTCTCCATTTAGACGACCATTCTTCCAGTAACCTTAAAGCTTGTCTCATAGCACGAGGTTTAGAAAATGAATACAATTTCAAATCATCTGCATGTAGCACGCAGAAGGAAATATTGAGGGTGAGTCATTAATGTAGATGGCAAATAGGAGGGGATCTAGACTTGAACCCTGTGGGACTCCACAGTTGATTTATGAGAAGGCTAATTTTTTAATTTTTTAATAAAAAAATTTATAAGCTAATTAAAAAAAATTAATTAGTCTACCCTTCCTATAATAAATACACATCTGCACTTTGCGTTATTCAATTTGATTCCTCTAACAAATATTTTACGGCAAATTAAACTGAAAAATTAGATACAAAACGAGTCGCTGTCAGACCTTCAATATACCACGGAAATCGTAAATTGCGACGGATCTGTCATGCAAACAGACCTATCACATGACGTTTTTATAGTTGCACTTTGCCACCCGTACCAGGCTCATCAAAAAGGATGAACTTTATAATTGCACTTTTGGTTATTTTGGACTTTAGGCAGTTTTCGGTCAGCAAATCAAAAAAATATTGAAGGTTTAAAATTAACTGGATTGAATTTTGGATTGAAGTCAGGTTCTTACATATTGCCAGATAATCACAAATTGTTTTGGTCGTTATAAATTGAAGAAATTGATTATGGTCAAAATCGATTAAAGTAGCTGACGCTGAATCAAAAAAAGCCACAGAAAATCCGAAAAATTAGCGAAAGCCTGCCACTTAATTATTGAGAGAGATATTCACAAAATCAGAGTAAAAAGCATGGTTTTAATTTGGCCTCAAATCGGTCGATGTTGTTATGAAATTCCAGCACAAAACTCTTGATATTCTGTTTACAGTCTCGTTAAGCCGGTCACAAAAAGATCATGTCTCTTATGACGGATTTTAAAGCTTATTACACATAGAAAAACACAATTAAACAGACGCACTACGTGAGAAAAGAGGAGGACTTCTTAGGCTTCAAATGAGCCACAGTCTCAGGCTCATAGTCTGTTCAATCTTTTCTCTTCACGAATTGGTCATAGGAAGCAGAGGTGTTCTTGAACGTTGAAAAATCACAGGAAAAATAGTGTAATAAATGTCTAAACACTCAATGCACTCAATGGCTAAACACTGCTCTAAAGCTTCAAAGCTGTTTGTGCTTTTCTCACAACTTCATTTCATCACGTGTATTTCTGCGAAGCCACTCTCAAATCATTGATTTTGTCAACTTTGGTTATTCAACAAAACCTATCTGTGATTTCTTGATTGATTCAAAGACTTTTTAAATTTTTTAATTTTTTTGCATTTTTGAGACAGTCTCTACGTTCTTCCCAAGTACGACTTAAGCGCCGCCATCGTATGCTTGTACCTCTGGTTCTTAAACAACAGTTTAAGCACTAATATGGAAGTGTAAGCTTTCTTTTATTCTACCCAAGGTCAAATGTGCTATTTTTAGGATAGCGACCCCTTTAACGATCGCCCTCTACGAGTGGAACGATCAAGAAGCCGTTTTATACAACGGCATAATCCAGACCGTAGGGTGCCTCCTATCCGTGGGGATCTACTTTCCTTGGCTGCACTCGCGTTGGAAAATTCGATAGGAGAAAGATGGTTCTCTTCGCCTTGCTGGTTTTCACTATTTACCATGTGGTGAATATGCCATGGCCGTTTTATGATGGGCCGCTGAAGTATATTCCGATGAGTGAGCCTCATTTTCAGTTGTTCAAATTGAAAAAGGGGTTTTTAGCCGAGAATTCCACGTTCCAGGACACTTCCATCCAAGGAGGGTGTTATGATAGGTACAGCTGGTGTGCCTATACTTCTAGGGTACCTATGGCCCTCTACATAGCCACCGCTACGTTTTGCTTTGGCATCGCTTTTCCTTTCATGGGCCAGACGGGGAGTCTCTATTCTGAGATGTTGGGTTCTAGGCATCAGGTATCACCTAACTCTTATCTCGATTGTGCAAATTTAAAGATTTTCCAGGGATTTATGCAAGGCGTCAATGCTCTGTTCGGCAGCCTCTCACGATGCGTCTCACCTCTTATATCTGCGTGAGCCAACAGATTTAAATCAATCTAGATAATTAGGACCATTTTAGGATCGTCTTCGAGCAGTACGGCTATCTATGGCCCGTAGCTGGACAACTAGTTCTTCAAGTCAGATCGGTCAATGGGTTGCCAAAGCGCTCGGCGTGTGTTCGCACTTGCATCTACCCTCTTGCCATTTGTACGTCTTTTTAGACCTTATCGTTTGCGCAAACAGTGCATGAAAATTCAATAAAGTGCATCAGCAAACCAGCATTGAATGGTTTAACGACTCAGAAACTGAGATCTGAGTTTTTTTGCCAAACCGCCCAACGCCGGTTCATTTCCACTAGTGACCAAGCAATTTCGATTGGCAGATAAGAGTGACTTTTATAACAACTAATTCTTTATTATAAAGAATTTTGGGTTTTTCGCATTAAAAGCAATTTTTACCCTGTTACACCATCCCCCTTCCCTTGCCATGTGTTCGTCCTTCCAGACCCATTTTTTCTTGCAGAAAGTGCATAAAATTGACGCGTTGCTAACAGCAAACAAGCTCTTTTGCCGTTGTTAACGACGAGCAAGAGCCCGCCAAGCCGGCGCTAGACAATTAATGGCAATCATAAATCACATCTGGTTCCGGGATTGAATGGCACTTTTTCATTGTCAAAATTTTGCAAACTATTTTTCTGCTGTTTTAGTTTTTCTGCTGTAAGTAGTGCAAACAGGTTTGAAAGGTAATTAAGCTCAAATATGAAATGCAAGAAAAATGGTTTTTTGGGTTTTCAGGATTGTTTGCCGAATAGAAGGACAATAGAACGTCAATTTGTTATGCGTGCAAGGAATAATCGCTATGGTCATGGGAATAATGGGAATGCACTTTCAGTGCACTTGGCAAAAAACATCTGCGTTTGCACGATTTGAAAGGGTTTCACTGTAGATGTATATAAATGCGATTTACCAAGCAATTCCGAAAAATTCAATAAATTCTCAAAGGTGTTTAATTTGTCGTCTTAATCCCCGACCATAATCTTAAATACTTGCATACGAGTTTTGTTATCTTTTGAATCTTAAGATTTTGAATTGCGATAACTCAATAATTAGTATAATTTGAATATTAATGGGCAAACAAATATTTTTTGTGAAACTGAAAATTTATATCTATTTTTGGGTCATTTTGGCAACTTTTTAAGTGCTTAATTTTTGTAACCAACACTATAAACATGCAATATATGTAATTTCAAAGAATTTGTCAAAATGAGATTTTTTAAATTTACATTTTGTTGCTTCTTCTTTGAACCATACTTAGAACCATGGACTTGCAAACTTTTTTATTATTTTAACTTGATTTTGGACTTATAGATATTTTATGACCATACATCTCTCGTAAATGAAATTTTTAAAGCAGAATTTGCAGAAAATTGGTCATTTTAAAATTAAGACTAAATGTTTTATGGCATAAGCACACAAATTTAGTGAATTGTTAACAACAAAAATAATTTATTCAAATTTAACTATTTACAAGTCAGGTTTTAGTGCGTGTCAAAGTGCGAAAATTGGTTTCACACTTAATTTATTTTTGATAAATTTTTACCAATTCTTCCGGGGCCATCGAAGATCGGACAAAGGAGCCATTGAAGGAAGTGGTTGCGGGTCGGCGTGAGTTGTGAACGGCGATGGGCTCAAGTTCAGGTAACAGCCGAGGTCTGTCACCACGTGAGCCCAGTCGAAGGCACTTGATATCTTCGAGGCAACACTCCACACCCAGGAAACAAAGAAGCTACATCACCATGACCTTGTCCACAATAGCTCTGAGCATAGAGTCAAGAAGCCCGGATTCCGGATGCTTGCCGACTATCAGTGATCGTAGTTCTAAGGGAAGTTTTGACAACTTCAGGTATCAGTGCAGGGATGGAGGTAAATACGTAGGTGAGGAGGACATCCTTGATGTGAGCAATCGAAGCAGCGGTGTCCATTATGGATATTACAACAGCAGCAGACCGGAGCGGCCCGATCGAGCGACCGAGCGCTGAAGACACAGAAGGAGAATTTTCAAATTCAAATTTTTGTCGCGTCTGATTTTGGTTTTTTTGACAAATCTAAATATATTTGACATAGAATTTTTTAAGCTTCATCCAGCTAATTTTTCCTGTGGCAATTTTTTTGAATCGGAGCTTTTTTAAATTCTAATATTTTCTACATTAAAAAATTTGTGGAAAATTTGAACGGGTTTGAGCACGTACAAATGCCGTCTTTTTCGTCATTAAATTGAGCTAAAGAAACGGTACTTTTTCTTCATCACGTCATTGATCTACCGACGACCACACATTAAACTGGTGCAGCGAATTTCGAAATTTGTCGCAGAATCGGAAAGGAACCTGTCACCGTGTCATCAGGAAGTCAATAAAACGTTCGCGGCAGTCTAGACTGCACATTCTTTCGGACTTTTTTTGCGGTCTTTCTTTGTCTTCTTCAATTAAATTTGAAAATGTGTTTTGACTTAAAGTGCGGCTCAAAGTGCACTTTTTAACAATTGTGGTACGGCAAAAGCTGGTCAGAGCCTACCAAAGACAACAAATCAGAGTTGTTTATGCTTGGGTAAAAATTCTCAAACAAAATTGAAGACAGTGATTGATAATTAGACTGAGAACAAAGAGAAAACTTGATTTTTCTTTGACTGCAAGTCCATCGGAGTTCGCTGAATGTAATAAAAAGTTGAAATGGATAGAGCTGTACGTCTGGGCAAACAAACGATAAATTGAAATTTAAAACTTTAAGTGCTGTAATAGTCGGAGTTGGATCAATGATAGCAATAGATTTTTTGTCAATTTCTTCATCCAACAAAAATTTACATTTATCCATCTTATCGAACGTTCTAATTTTTTTTTCGTTATGTGAAAATTTACAGGAACACTTTAAAATTAAGATAGACAGTTAGAGTAAGTTACCTTTGGAAAACACTGGTTTTCAATCTACTCCTATAATAAAATATGAAGAACGGGTACTCGTTCGGGTACGGGTACGTTATCCGTTCGTACCGAACGAATGGTACAAACGGGTACTCTGATCGCCCTCTGTTCGCCCTCTTTTTTCAATTTTGACCGGTGGCCTCGAATGGGACCTGGCGGAATTTTAAAACCGACAGCTCCAATTTTGGTTTAAATGAAGTAACTTGTCTGGCCAGACCATTGTTCACTTTCAAACAAAAAATATCATTTTCAACTTTATTTAAAAACTGAAGACCGGTCGGAATTTTGACCAAAACATATAAAAGATAACCAAACGCAAGGCATCAAACCTTTGACATTCATATTTCCACTACCAAATCGTGTCAAAAATTGTGCCTTTAGTTTAAAAACGTTTCACAGCCATTTTTCCAAGCTGAAAACGCGTCGTAAATTGTTTTCGGCTTTGAAAAACAGAAATTGTTAGGAATCCAAGAAAACTAGAACACCTTATTATAACAGTCTGCTGATTTTATTACAACTCTGATTTGTTTATTATTTTGCGCTTTTCTGGCGTTTTTGACTGTTTAAGATTTCTGATTTTTTTCATTTTAGTCCATTTTACACCATTTTTAGACTACTTTACATTAAAAATTACCGGTTGTATAATTTTATATTTTTGCACATTTTGTTTTTTTAATTCAGGTTAAATTAATGAAATTTGACGAAAATCACGAATTTTTGAAGCATCCGACTTGCAATTAATTAAAAGATACCGATGCTTTGACATTTTTGATAATAATGGTTCCGCGCTTTTTTCTAGAAATTTTTGGTTTTTTCATTTTTTTAAATTTCAAATTAAGTGTATTCATCTCCTTTCCTCATTTTAAAGGCTATCTACAAATACTACAGTGCCACCCAAATTTTTCCCCAAATTGAACTTTGGACGAACTCTCGCGCAAAGCGTGTACATTTCCTATAAAACATTTTACAGAAGCTATTTTTCGTTTACATCATTTTTTATGTATTCTAGGGCAGCCATAATTTTCTGCGAGCACTTATCTGTCTATTATACATTTTTGGCTACGTTTGACAAGATCGAATAAATGGAAATATTGTGGAAAATCTCGAAAGAAACCCTAACAATGTTCAAAAATGCTTTGTAATTTTAAGGCATTTTGTGTTTTTACCATTATTGACGTAACATGTGACGTAACATGTAACACGCTTTGCGCGAATGTTTGTAGTTAAATTTGGGGTTGTTTGTGTGGCTCCATTATTTTGTCCCGCACTGCACACGTTCCCTCTAACTTACCACCTTTCCACATGACTACACCCCGAGTCAAATCAGGTAAACGTGTTTTTAAAGTACATAGATCGCGTCCGGTCTGCCTTGTCAACTTGAAAATCATCTGACTCAAGAAGTCTCGTTCCACAGACTGGGACCGACCAACGCGTCACAAGATCGTGTGACTTTTTGTCTCTTGTTGTGTAGTGGGTGAATAAACCTGTTGGTGGGTAAGTTGCGAAGATAATATAAACAAGGTGTCGAAATGGTGTAGCGAGAAGTTGTTTGATTACGGTAGGATTCGTCGTTTCAACTAGCTTCGGTTCAACTTAAGATCTAAAAAGAGGTTTAAAACTTTCCACATTCACGGGTGATCGAGCATGACATTGGGAAAGTCCAAAACAAGAGACGATTAAAGAAGACAATTAATTAACAATTAACGGAATCGGGATGATGGGTGAGAGCTCGAAGGTTTTTTGACTGATTGGTCGCATTTGGTGATTTGTTTGTGAATATTACACTGTGAGAGACTAAAGGTAGATTTCGTCAGCTGACCGTCACGCTATTTTTGACATTAAACTAACAAGTCTAGAAAATTTTAAACTATAGAATTTGCTTTTAAAGCATATTTCTAGATTTGTTCAAGTTGATCCTGAGAACATCACTAGAAACAAGCTCACATATATAAGCCGCATGATTGTGAAAAGTGTCTAGATATCTTTAAAAACTGCTTGGTGGTAGGTGGAATCGAACCTGTGTCGAGTGGTTTCGTGACTGAGCGAGTGTGATCTGACTAATCCAATTTGAAAGCGAAGCGTTGAAGTCAGATCAAATGAGGTGAATCGTCGGGCAGGACGATGAGAGGTCGACTCTCCTGAATACCAATTTTTTATTTTTTTCGAGTGTTTTAACGTTTTTTTGTCTACTTCAAAACCAAAAACTCTGCAAAAATCCCATAAATATTTTTGCAAACCCCTCTGGCAGCCGCTCAAATCCTATTAAGAGCGCGCAAACCTTTTTAGACTCCCATCGTCAACTTTATGGGTCGTAAAGTTCAAAAGAAGGTGGCCTTACCGTAGTGGAGTGGTGTTTGAACCTCAAGTTTTTGTTTATTCTTTTTGCATTTTCAGCCAATTGAAGTACGCGACTTTCGCAAGAGTTCCCCGTTTCGAAGACGTCCGGTACGGTTGTGCTCGATAAAAGTGTTTTTCTTACTTACTGATTTTGAGTTCTCCGCTCTTGTTACAGATGTTTCATAATTTGACAATTCTTGTTTTGATAATTTTGGCAATTTTGAAATTTTTATTTTTGTGCAGGATGCACTTGGTGCACCTCCGGCTTCGCTGACACACAAAATTTTTGGGCACCATTTCCGTCAACATGCATTTCTGACAGTAAACAAAAGTTGTTTCTAATTCTTTAAATTTTAAAATTTGGGTTTTTGCGTTTTTTCTGACACGTCAAATTGTCAGATATTTATCGTAATACGTCCCTCAACGTAGGACTAAGCTTTAAAATGACTAATCGAAAATATTTGACCCCTAACACATTCGATAACAACCTTTCGATAACAACCTAAAACAGCTCCAAAAATTGTGTATCTCCTCTCTTTTGCTATGCAGAAATGTTCCCTGCTGCATTACGAAATCCATTTCCGCTCCCACATTGAGCCCTTCGAACCACCACACCACCGATGATTCACACTGTATCGAGGTGGCGTGATCGCTAAGGCTGGAAAACAGCACGGAATATTTTCTGAGTATCCGTGTTCTTACTCAAAAACACGTGCAGTTTTGCTTCGACAGTATCGACTGGACGGTGTAATGTTTACAGTTGATAAAGCGAATCGCTGCCAAATATAAATTTACAGGTTTTGAGTACAAATCAAGTCTAGTGTTTACAGGGTAAGGACAAAAAAATCTGGACTTTCGAGTTGATAGATATAAATTTAAAGCTACAAAATACAAATTTTTCGAACGTAACAGTTTTAAGGTTAACTGTTTAAATGTTGACTGGGGCCTAACTGTGGCAAAACGGTGGCCAAAAAAAAACAGCGCGCCTATCGCGCCGTTTCACTTTTGAAGTATACAACGTTAAGCAAAAATGTGTAACGTCGGATTTTAAGAAAAACGCAAAATTTTGCCTTGGTTCTCTCACTAGACATATCTGGAAAATGTATGGCGTCTTCCAGACAAACCCATAGCTGATTTCAAGATCACAAGAAAAAGAAAGACGTTTTTGCAATGCAAAAAATGTTTTGTTTTTTAGGTTTTCGCGAAAAATTAATTCAATTTCCTTTATCTATTGCACACAAAAACTATCAAATTGGCAGTTCAGCGTCAAGATCCACAGCCTCCAAAAATCGACCAAATTTTCTTAACAAACTTTCCAGATATTTAATATTTATACAATATACATATTTTTTAACATTGTATATTTTAAAAATGCAACGGCTTTGCGGTAGGCGAGTATTGAGTAAGCTTGTATTTTTTTACAGTAAGAATTTTTTAATTAAAGTTTAAGTCATCAAAATAAAGAAATCAAAAAATCAAAAAATTGAAGTTTGAATTGAAAAATTGAAAAACATTGAATTTTTCCATTTAAAAATTGTATTGTTAAAATATGGGCAAGTACGTGAAACAGACTATACATTTAAATTGTCTCTATTCATGTTTTTCAACCTAGCATTTTTCACTATTTTGAAAAAAATTTCATAAAGTTGTTTTTAAAAGCTTCAAAGTTCTTATAATTTTACGTATTTTTCGGTTTTGTCAATTGCGCTTAAAAACAGCTACTAAAGCTGAAATAATAGCTTTTAATTTGAAGCTGCAAAACGCAATTGCAATAAAAAATACAATTTGTTCAACGTAAAATTTTTAAGGTTAGTTGTTTAAATGTTGAAACAATTTACAATTTTTTAAGTTTTAACGCAAAAATTTAGGGTATTTTTGATGTTAACAGTAGGACGCTGAATTGTGCTTAAATTGAAGTTAATTAAATTATTGCAAAATGAATAAAGTTGATTTTACACATTAATTTATTAACTTTTCATCAAATTTTTTAAATTAAATATCTATTGTTCAAATTATTTTAACGTATTTTTGAATTTTTTACTGCAACCAAAATTGAAAACTAAAGCTTGAGTATTTATTTAAATTGATTTTGTTAATTTTAATTTTTAAAAACGAAGTTTAAATGTTGAATGAATAAGCAGGCAACAGATTTTTAATTTTAATTAATATTTTTCAAGTTTTCCAAATTTATTAATTGATAAACGCTGTGTTACGTGCAAATTGAACTAAAGTTAATACTCAATTATTGCCAAAAAAGTTAAAAATCTGGCATCTTGCGTATGCGTTGCTCCTTGCGTCAGTTTTGAGACTGAAATTGCAGAAAATTTCTCCCCTCTGGCCAGACAAACCAGGCAGCGCGCTGACCAGACAAAGTAATGGGTATCCGAGCGTAGACGGAAAAAGTTTTCCGTCGATTATTTTTCACTATTGGGTCGGATCTTAGCAAACTCAGTTTTTTCTGTATCAGGAGAACGGTACATTTTCAATAGCACCAAAATATCTGGGTTTGGATGCACTTTTAGGAAAAACCGACCGGTAAAGGCTGATTAGAAGGTCAAAATGAAGATTTTGCTCTGTCTAAAGCCGATTTTTTGCACTTTAACGTCTGAAATGGACCACGGAGGAAGCAAGTGGCATTGAAACAACGTCATTCTGTGCTCGAATCCTGCCTCTGACCGGTCTTCTCTCGCTTACTCACTGGGCAACTAACTGCTTTTAAGGCGTATCCTTCGTTCTCATTTGAACTGCTCAAACCAGAACTCGGAAAATCGATGGAAAACTTCTTCCGTCTACACTCGGACACCTTGTAGAGTCAATTCGAGCTCACTCGCGAGCAACAACCGGTCGGTGTCGCTAACATAGGACGTGAAACCGACCGGTGTTCAGCACCGCGTTCGAGAAACTGAAGCAATTCTGTCTGGCACACGTACTGTCTGGCCAGACGGGTTTATTTTTTCGCCAACCCTGTATGAATATACTTCGACCAAAAGTGGAGCGATTGGTTTCGAAATTTTAAACGGTCCTCTCGAACGTCGCCGGTCAGAAAAAAAAATACGGCGGACACACACCAACAATGTAATTTTATTATAGAGTAGCTGTTCTGTTTAATTTAATGGTTTTGTAAAGGCATCTCTCTCACGTTTTACGTTTATTTTTCGGAGCAGTCGTTTTTTGCCTTAGTAGCACACGTTCCGAATTTTTAACATGCAATTTTCAAAATTCACAATCGCTGTTTTTTAAGTTTTAGATTTTTTTGGCCACATTTGGGTTTCACTTTTTTATTAAAAACGTCCGTCTATGTTTATGCTTTAAGTTGAAACAAAAGAGACTTTGCATTGAGAAAATCATATTGCTGAAGTGTAGAATTTTTACGTATTCTGTGGTCTTGTTAATGCCCTATAGGAACTGATAGTGAATCTTCAATATTTTTTACATGTTCAAATGTTGGATTAAAAAGCCAAAAACAGATTTTTTTTTCAATTCTTAAAAATTTTTTAAATTGATTTTTTGTCTAATGCCTTGTTCAAACTCATGCGCGACAACGACAGCGATGGCGACAGCGACAACGACAAGGCAAAGTTTGAGTTTCAACACCGCTCGGCGACACTTTGCCCGGCACCAACCAGCGACACATTTCCAGTTCTAATTAATTTTATTGAATTTGATACTTTTGACGCTCTCGACTGTCCCAATGTTTGATCGAGTCATTGGAATTAGCAAAAGCGCACAATTTTGTCGCAATTCGGATCTCACCTTTGCTTTTGTCAGCTCTCGTTCCCATCTCCTTCCATTCCAATCTGTCCTCCAATCCCACCAGCAAGTTTGCATAACCAATTTTTTGGCCTCATAAAATAGTAAATAACGACGTCGGCGTTTCTCTGCAAAATTTTCTGCAAAATCTGTGCACAACTTGGCGCCCCCATCACGACTGATCCGCCGCCGATCGCACATAAATTTTACGATTATTGGTCTTCCGTCTTCGCTGAAACCTTTGCGCTAGACACGTAACTGCTTTTTTGCGAAAGCCGCAAAGACAACGCGCTAGCACAAAACACAGTCTGCAAAGCACAGAACTCTTATTTTAGCCAAAATGGATTTAAGCTCATTAGAAACTTGAAACTAGAAAAGCCGAAAAAACATCTGACCTTTGTTGGCAACGTCATGGCGGTCTCAAAGTCTCACTCAAAGTCTCACCGACTAATTGATCTCTCTGGCAACAATTTTGTTTTTAAAGAGTGTTTTGATCAAACGTATAACAAATGCAAAACAACTGCGCCCATGTTTTGCTCTTTTGGCTGTATTTAGCACCTTCTTGGGAACTTTGTGTAAAACTGATCAGAAATCGTTAGGGCTAGAGTGCTGATAAACATTCCGTTAATGTTTGTTTGGTCAAAGTAAAATTTACACATTTTTTGCTATAAAATTGAAGCTTCCATGCAAAAAGTTGTACAAACACTCAAAAAACAGCGCGTTGTTATTGCATTGACGATCACTCAAGAAGAATTGGGCCTGTGACCTTAAAATCCATAGTGCTTAGTAAATTTAGCTTTTAGAAGGACGACAAGAAAACACTTGTCGCACTGACTATGAACATTAACCCTTTGCAAACAACATGATCACTTCTGAGTGCATCTGTTATCTTCAGTAGAGATCACGGTCGATTTGATATTCTAACCAAGCATTAAAAGCTCTTTGAGTGCGATAATAAAAATTTGTAAAGATCATCCGTAACCCGTTGAGAGCCCAAGCAAGCCCTCATCGACGGAGAAACGTGGCCCCAGTCTTTAAAGCCAATTTTGTGAAGGTTGGTTTTGGCATCACTGTAATGGGTTTACTCCTTTGGTTTATTCACTCGCTCCCAGCTCCTCAGGACTAAATATCGACCTGATGTTGGCAAAGATGGGTTTTTAGGCAATTTTATCTTTTCCCTATGCTTTCAAATTTGTGTTTTTGACTACTTTTTGGCTAAAATCTGGCTTCCACTTCTTCTAACGGAATCAACTAAATTTTCTAAGCTTTATTTTCCATTTTTTTATCCTTTTTAAAAAATTCTTAGCGAGCAGTAACCTATCATTCTCTCCTGACCTCATGAAACGTGCCTAATTTGATGACACCTCTAAAGAACTGCCATTAAACCCACGTAATTCTAAAGACACACTGCAATTTACAACTGTAGTTTGTGATTGAGACACCTAATTTGCCTGCAAGAACCGCAAAAAGCTCTATTACCTCCCAAAAATTTGCCTTAAATTTTTAGTTACTTTTTTGACCTTTTCGACCTTTTGTTTACCCTTGAACACCCGAAAACGTTCCCTAATTCCAAATCCACTTTTTTACGAATACCCAGTGGAACGGCAACTAATAAATCTCCAACATACTGTCAAAACCCGATTCCCAAACATTACACCATTTCCCCTCGTGTTTACCTTTTTTCGCGTACCGCGATCCATCTTTCGTTCTCCCAAAAAGGCCCAAAAATAGGTTTCCCGCCGAAATGCCCTCAACTTTCCCTACTGGCAGCGAAGATCTCTTTCCGAAACGATTTTTTCCATTACTCTCCCCTGCGCTTCTTTATCATTACGCTACTCTGTCGCCCCCAAAACAACCATCAAAACATGACACTTCTGTGATTGATCGTCTTCTGAATAGTGGCCAAAATTGCCGCGGCGCTCTTCCACACATGCGAACATCAGCATCTTCTTATCAGCGCCCAGCGGTTTACCGATCTAATCGTTTGGCCTCGTTCCCGCTGCTGCTGCTTTCTCGAACATTCGATTTTGATTTTACAACACGCGGGAGTTGGCGACAGGCCAAGGCGCACAGCGTGCGTTAGGAAGCTCCATTCGACGTGTCGAAACCCCAGCGACCGTTCAGGTTCGACCGAAACAGGTCAAAGTTTTCGACTCGCATTATCCGCTGGCAGGAATTGACGACAACGAAGAACTATAGGCCAGCGAGCGAACCTGATTTTCACGTCACTGAATTATATTTACATTCAAAGGACTATTTTCGGGTGGGCGAAGACTAAATTTGGTGTTTTGACGGCTAAACTTAGATGGGCAAAACAATTATAGCGTGGGTGACAGAAGGACAAAAGCCGAAGTTTAGAGAAGTCAAAGCCTCAAAGATCGTAAGAAATTAAAAAGTTCAAATTTCAAGTTTGAAAAATTTAGTTTAAAAAACAGGGTGACACAAAAAAATACACAGCGGAACCAGACAAGAGGGATGTGTCTGGCTAAGGAGAAAGCTGTCTGGAAAGTATCATTTTGACGCGCCGGGGGTCGTGGGACCGATCGGTGGCAAATTCACGAGGGAACACGAGCGAGTGGTGAAATCATGTTTTTTTGCACAGAAAACAACAAAAATCATACGTGTTCAAAGAATTGCTCGCTTTGGCGTCCTTCGTTTGCGATAACTTGACGAAAAAAGGTATTCCTTGAGAAAGCGTGGACGACTGACCGACCGGTCACAAGACACTTGATCTTATAAAATAATCATTCCGAGACAGCTCCCTCCTTAACCACCCACGTCCCTCTTGTTTGGTTTCACAAGGGGTATTTTTTTGTGTCACCCTGTATATTAATTTTTTGTCACTTTTTAAAGTCAAGTTCAAAAAGATCAATGTTTTGTCGTCTTCTAAGCGTCACAGTCAAAATGTGCTTTTTTTCCTTATTCTTATTTTTTAACTAATTTTTAAATAGTAAAATTTTGTACATTTTTGCAAATTTTAAAAATCAGTCCTTCTGCACTAAAAACACCTGGCTGCACCTTAAACAATAGGCGTTACGCCTATTGTCTGTTTATCATTATGACTTCTAGAAAACCTTTGTTGGTTGCAGCACACAAAAGGGATTGATGGTTTGCAAGTAATTACAGTGTCTGGATCACAAACCACAGTGTTGTAAATTGTAGTGTGTCTTTAGAATTCTAGGGGTTTAATTACAGTTTTTTGAGAGGTCTCATGAAATTAGGCACGTTTCATGAGGACAGGAGATGATTACCGGTGCCAAAGGTAGTCAAAAACAAAAATTTGAGAGCATAGAGACAGATAACATTGTCTAAAGACCCACCTTCGCCAACATCAGTCGCGTAATTTGTTCTGAGGAGCAGATGTGCTGAATCTAGGTGGTGCCACATTTGGAATAGGTGCACACGAAGACGCACTTTTCCGATCCAAAGTGAAACAAATGAGTAAACCCATAAAAGTGATGCCAAAACCAACCTAACGAATTCGGCTTGCCTATAAGAGCTCCTTTTTTTGCTCCACAGAACTTAAAAAACCTCTTGTTTGCAATCAAAATATTATCAGCTTTATACACTTTTGATCGATCTCTGATTAAGCGTTTGGCGGTGCTCATCTACCCACACATTCTTTAAGGTCATCGCATACCCATAAGACCAAATTCCTCCTCATAATCAGCATCAACCTTTAAACCTCCATAAGATTCACATTTTTCACATGTTGCTGACCTTCCTTTGCATCCCAAAAACACAAATTTAAGAAAATAAATATGTTTACTCTGTTCATAGCGAATATATAATCTCTGTTTCTGAGCTGATGATATGTACATACAATAAGATTGAATCAAGAAGGTTACCAGTAACTGAGTGATAGAGGGAATCAAGAATAGAATATGTATAGTAATTTGTGGATTTGGATATGTCCGATTTGGGAGCAGATGGGGAAAGAGATGGGTATAGAGTATATACATGATATGTCTTTGAGCGCAGCTAAATACTTAGGTGATATTACACATGGATTTTGAAAGTCAATTGCGATCCCTAGGGGGCTTACCCGTAAGCGTTGGTGAAAAATAAGAGTAGATTCGAGATATATAGACAAATATATGGGAGAGAGAGAGAACTATGAAAAGAGATTGAGAGATACATCAGCTCGTGGGGTCGTGGAATGTTCGAGAAGGCTCTAGAAGAGTCTGGCGGCTCAAAAGTGCCGAGGAGAAGGCGAGAAAGGTCTCGGCGAGGAAGAGAAACGCCTCGGCGAGGATGCAAAGTTTGAAGGACTCCTGTTGAAGTGTGACCACAGAGAGCCATATCCAGAGGAGGCACTGCTGAGGCCTGCGGGGAGGTGGTTATCTCGGTCGACAGTCAGAAACGCAACTGGTTGGCTGACAGCGATCGGCTGGCTGCTGATATGGGAGCCTCGGCGAGAGATGGAGGGCATCTCGGAGAGCTCGTCGATTTCCTCATCATCGCCAGAGCTGTCCAGGTCTTCCTCGTCCCAGCACATCTCACGTTTCCACCATTTAGCGGCGATGGTTTCGGCCATCTTGGTGCGGAAAACGGCGTCCAGGCGGTCACTCTGCTCCCGGGTGAAGTAGTTTTTCCAGTCACGAGAGCCTCCTTTACGGATGAAGGTCTGTTTGCGCCTGAAAAATAAAGAAAGTCAACATCAAGTCCATCAATCGGTTTTGTCAGTTTGGGACTTTTTAAATCAGTTTTTTGAGGTGTGGGCGAGCAACACGTGCCGCCCTGGTCGGCTGCCAAAACCGCCCGAGCGACGTAAACAAGGCGAATCACAGCTCAGAATGATAAACGAGCGAGAGGGGGAGGATTGCGTCAGCATATCGCAAAAAAAAACTTACAGATTTGTGGACGGGAACCACCTGCCCTGGTTCTTCTTCATCGAGTCGATCGTGGACTCATCGACGATGTGACGAAGCATGACCGGGTCTTCAACAATGTCGGCTGCACGGCCTCCCAAAAAATGGCCAATCTTCTCGACAGCGCCGCTCAGATCTGCGACCATGTCTTCGTACTTGAGGAAGAGCACGTTCTCGTTGTCGATCTCAGGCAGCCACGACTTGAGGTGGTCGAAATAGTCGCCAAAAGCCAGCTGGCCGTTGATGAACATCTCGTAGAATACCTCGAAGTCTCCATTTTCCCAGTCGTAGATTTTGAAGTTGCGGTTGTGGAAGAAGTAACTGGTCAGGCAGTCTTTGGGATTGCGGACGGCAAAGATGTATTTAGCGTTGGCGTTCTTTGGGAGATTTCCGTAGCTGAAGTGGGTCTTGAGGAGACGAGGCTGGTCGATGGTCTCGCAGAATTTGGCACCCATTCGCTCGATCATGGGAGAGGTGACCGCAAGTTCTGAAACTAAAACGGGTTAGTTATCTTCTGCTAAGGGAAGTGGAAGCCAGATTTTAGCCAAAAAGTAGTCAAAAACACAAATTTGAAAGCACATGGAAAGATAAAATTGCCTAAAGACCCACCTTTGCCAACATCAGGTCCATAATTCGTCCTGAGGAGCTGGGAGCAGATGTGCTGGATCCAGGTGGTGCCACATTTGGGATAGGTGCACACGAAGACGTCAGTGTCAGCGACTTGCAAAGCCTTCGCCGATCTAAAAAGGACACAAATGAGTAAACCCATAAAAGTGATGCCAAAACCAACCTGACGAATTCGGCTTTGAAGACTGGGGGCCACATTTCTCCGTCGATGAGGGCTTGTTTCGGCTCTCCAGGGCGGTGGATAATCTGCGCTTCTGAGGGAAAGAGTGGACTGCAAGGAGGTGTTTCATGGGCCAACGAGGGTAGATCACGGTCCTCGATCTCAATGTGTCCGAAGAAGGTTGTTCCAACTTCAGGCATTTTGGTGGCTGCGGAAGGCGGAGCTTGTGGAATACGAATATTGGTCAACAGGCTGAGTCAGGCGATATCAGAGACTGAACTGAAGGTCAGGAAATGTCAGATAAGGGAGTGGATAGGCAAAATCCGAGTTAAGAAACTCCAAAGTAGTTTGATGTGGGTGATGTTCAAAGTGACCGTCGTCACGAGCACACTCTTTTATACATTTTGAGCTCAGAGGAGGGGCGAGCCGGACCCTGCCCGTCGGTTTAGGCCACGCCTCTTCCCAGCCCTTCCATGTAGTCTGTGCGCCACTGGAGAGCGCGCGCGCGGAGTGTTTCTGTGTTGGCGAGATGAAGTCGTCGCGTCATCTATCATCATTATGGCGCCCGCCCGAGGCGGGATCTCCAGACATACACACGCGCACTGAGAGCGCAAGAAGTCAGCTCGCACAGGAGGAGCTACAGAGAGGCTCCCACAGGGATAGAGCAACACACACACACGCACCTTAAGGGAAGGTGGGCCATGGCGCCCCAAATCACGTTTGCCGTTCGCGCGACACTTTTTAAGACGTGTGGAGCTATTTTTAGCGCCCTGCGGGATCCGAACTGAAGTCAATCAAAGGAGTCAGAGGAGCGATCCCCGTTTGTCATCATCACATTGCATTTTTCTTCACCCCCGATCTGGATAGCTGCTGCTGTGGCGACGACAGCGAGAAGTTGCCCCGGGAAATCAAAGTGATCAATCAAGTCACGTGGTGTGTGCGCGGGCGCAGCGCCAAAAAATTTGTCGTTGTCTTCGTTGTTGGAGGAGATGGCCGCCTCGATCGCCACAGCGACCCGCCGATCGCCACTGCGAAATGTGACACTTTTGTGCTCGCGCGTGCATGTGTGTGATAGTGGCCAGCCCGTTCGACTTTCGTCATTTCGTAGAAGGTGGCAAGCTGTTTTCACACATCGCGACATGCGAACACGCTTTGAACACGTGGAGAGAGGGTGAGGCACATAAAGAGAGCAGTTCTCGGGATTATGACATAACAAAGGAAACTTTCCGAGAAGAGTGAATAGAAGTTTCCATAGGGGACGCAATGCGCTACGTAGCTTTTCATGTATTATGTCAGAGTTAGTTAGGCTAGTTGGAATTGAAAGGAAGGATATTGAAAGCATATGTGTACGTTGAACTAAACTTAGCAGAGATTTACCAAATGACTTAAAAAATATTAATTGTGACATTAAATAAAAGTTCAAAAAATGTCAAAAACAAGCGTAATTCGGTTCAAAACGTCAGTTTGACATAGTAAAAAACGTAAGCAATTTTAAGCACTGTGAACCACTTAAAAGGGATTTGAAGTAGTCTTGAGTTTAGATCTAAAAAGGATAAAAAATAAAGGTGAAATCGCGTTTTTCGTCGATTTTCGGGTTACTGGGACAGGCGTTTCAGGGACAGAGAAGACGATTCTACAATTGGAATCCCAAAAGACGACGTCAGGCGTGTGCAAAGCACCAAATTTAAGATAAGGAAAAAAATTGAATTTTACCAGTTGGTCGTACCGCGACCACTCTGCACAAATCACAGTTGATTACGGCGAAAACGGAGATGTGGTCTTTGCTGGAATTTTTGGTGTTCAGTGCGTTGTGGGAACGTACTGAAGCATAAATCCACTCAAAGTCCTGTAAGGAACTCCACTATTGCAAAGAAAATCGACAATTTTGACCGCCGAAAAAATGCAAAGCCGATTTTATGGTAGCCGACCGCGACTGTACAAGACAGTAGGGCAGTTTAATGTAAAAAAGCGAAATTTGATGTGAAACACCAATTTCTTTAACCCCTTTTACCGTGGACCCCCCTCCACCTTGTTCGCCTTTTTGACATGAAGCTGCCCCCGGCGCGCTTAAAAAACAAGTCCTTAACTAAAATTAATGACTTTGCGCCGTGAAGATACGGTAACTGGCCGCCGACTAGTTTCTCTAGAGCTCACCTATGTGAAGTCGGGTCGACGCTGTCCTACGCTGTCAGGTTCGATTTTGCTTGATGTACCGTATTCAATCAACCTAAACAAAGGAAATGGATTATGTGTGGGTCGCGGGTCAGCGTTAGGTGAAGCCAATTCGGGGTACTGTAGAAACGTAGATCAGTCTCAACAGGTGTCTACGAATGATCTATGGCTTAAAAATTTTAAAACGTAAATATTTACGTTTTTTGTTAAATAAGGCGATAGTGACACGTCTGGTGGGTTACAGTAAACGTGTAAAGTGTTTAATCAGTTTTTGATGGATGCATTAACGTAGAAAAAAGGGAATATAATAAACAATTCTTACTTAAACGCCATTTAGAAAAGCGTTTTTCTATGATCTTTTACACTCTTACCCTTTCCTATCCCAGTACCCTCTAATTACATCTCTCTCTGTAGCGCGCCAAACCGTTTTACGGAGAACCCCTCCTTGGCAAGCGGCCAATTTCCCGCGTTCTCCCAACTCGGGGCTCGCCTCTCAATCAGCAGATCTCTTCCCCTTCCGCCAACAGACAGGTGGTGACGTCAGGTGGTTTGTGTTTCATCACATTCTCTGTTTTGGCGCGCGGTTGGGCGAATATCCCACACACAGCGTTGTGATCGGCTTATTGTAGTTATACATCTTCGCTAGGTCGTCGTCCTCCTCAGATTGCATCATTTTTTGCTCGCTGTTGCCAGTGCGCGCCAAACAAGACTGTTTTCCGGAGATTAATTTTTGCGCGAGATGACCTCTCTAGTCTCTCGCTAGCGGCCGCCACCGCCGTTCAACTTATGTTACGCAACAGATTGTGGTGCAGGCGGCCATATTCGAATATGTGCCGCGACCGGGCAAAGCTGAGGTCACAGACCATTTTGCACTTTCACAATGCGCGAGGAACGATGCGATTTGGCGGTAAGAGGAGGAGGAATTTGGCGGTAACTATGTGGTGACCCAGGTAGCCCGCTGACGTCAGCGATTTCAGCGAAACGGGGGAGATTAGGATTGAGATGACCTGGGATGGGATGTTGCAAGGATTAGTGCTTCGTTTGCATATCGAAATGGAAGACCGTTAGCAGTAAGCAGGAAGGAAACGCAGGCAGGAGACGTTCTTATACGTGTTATTAAGGCTGAAAAGGGACATTAGCATATGTTAAAAGGTGTCAACAGACATAAAAATGGCTGATTTTAGGGGTTTTGACCCTGAAACCTTCTGTGCGACAGTCAGATGTGTCAACCACGACACTATTTGAGCAGACCAGGAGAAGCAGCCTAAGCCGTACTTATCCGTAGCTTCAAAGCTTTTTTAAGTTTTTTTGAAGTTGTTCAAGTGTTTAATCTCTTCAAAACCCCATGAGAAAGACTTTTGTACCATTGTTTACGTTCAAAATTTGTTCGAACCCGATCTTTACTCCCCAAAAGTCCATTTCAGCAAATATTTGTTTTTCCCATGTTTCAAAGCCTTACATGCCCTTAATCAGCTTTATCAGTTCTTATCTCACCCAGGAAATGACGTAATTGTCGTTTAAACCTGCTAAAAGACACTAATTCAAATCTTAACCGCAAAGTCTTATCACTTTTTATTGCTCTTCCTGCTCCTCAGATTCCTACGGCTTAGTCACAATCTTGTCCCAGAGCTCTAAACCATCACAAGGGGCGAGCATAAACCCCAACAAATGACTTTCTACGTCAGCGGGCAGCTAAATTCTGCTGTTTTGCTTTCGCTTCCGGTGGAATAGATTGTCTGAGGAGATCATGTTTGATTGTACTTTTGGCTTTAAGAGTCGTAGATAGCAGAGGGGTTGTGTTACTTGCTTATCAGAGCCAGTAGAGTAATGATGGCTGACATGGAAATTTCGAAAGGGGCGGGAAAAGGGTTTTTGAGGGTGTACACGTATCCAAAAAGACTTTTACATAATGACTTGAAAAAGGTTTTAGGCCTAAGTATAAGTCGGATTTAGGCTGCTACCTCCGGTCTGTTTCGGCGGTGTAGAGGTTAACACATTCGACTGCCGCACAAAAGTCACAGGTTCGAAACCACCCCAAAGCAGCTGTTTTTCTCCGTCTGTTGACACCTTTTAACCAGTGTTAGTGTTCCATGTCAGCCTCAAAACGCCTGTAAGAACGTCTCCTGCCTTCAGTCCTTATCTTAAGTGCTTTCACTTGATCAAGATCTCTGATCTGTGCTGTCAAAAATCATTCCAGTTATTTCCGTGTTGGCTTTATGAGTATGCGCTCCTCTTGTTTAAGGCAATAAGGTCACAGCAACAGTGTGACCTGAGCTGATCCTTAGATTTAGCGATAAACGATGCGAGGCCACGCTGACGTCAGACATTTTTCGAAACATGGGGCCAATTGGCCAAAAAAAGCGCTTTTTTAGAATTTGACCCTAAGAATCACGCCACTCTTGACCCAAAAAGCAACACTTCCATCACGTATTCTTACGACATTCATTTCCCTGTCGTTGAAATGCGTTTTTCGCACATTTTTCCCGCATAGTCCGTTCCCGGCCGCCGCTTTCTTCGTCCCGCGCGCGTTTCTCCGCCAAGTCAGCTGATAACTCTACTCACACATACAATTTACCTTCCTTTCTTCACACTGATGTAATCGTGATGGCGCCTCCAAGCGCCACGACCGACATAAAGAGCGTCCGCGTGATATTAAAAGGTGCAAAAGCACAATCGGAGAAGTGCGTCCGAGCAAGAGGGAGAGTGGAGTGGAGAGTGCAGCGATGCACGCTGGGTAAAAAGTCAAAATAAGGTCTTAAAATACGAAATTTTGTCGAAAAACTGAAAAATTCTAAAATGCATCATCAGCTGCAGGGTTATCAGGGTTGGAGGAACGTAACGGACTCAGTGACCGTCGGTCACCCCTCGCAAAATCCAGCCTAGGTCGACAAAACTTCGAAATGTCGATATAGCTTCTGTGACCATATCAAGACCACTTGTGATAAATTGTCAGATCGAAAGGGACATTTTTGGCAGTGATGTCGATTTTACACACTATTAGGGTGAACTTGTGACAGTATGGGACAGACGAAGGGACCCCACCCTTTGCAAAATTCAAATTTTTGTCAACCCCTTCCCCAAGCGTGATCAGCTTCAAAAAATACAATTTAAAAAAATCTAAATTTTAAGAATTTCCTGTGTTTATAATATTTTCTAGTCTTAGAGAACAACCTAAGAATTGTGTTTTCAAATTTTGACAGAATTTAAAGACAGAAAATTCAATTCTCGGAATTAAATCAATCCAAATGAATTTAAAAATTTACTTAAAACGTTCTCCCAAAATCGCACGTATCCGAATCAACGTCAGTCACTTTTTTTTGGTCTTATGTACATATTTGCAGTTTTGCTTATTTGCAGCGATCCTAGTTTACCATTATTCAAAATATTCTGAGTTCTCAGTCTCAAAAACAAATTCAGATCTGCCCTTCCTCCTCAGGTGTCAGAAGACGTCCACATGTAACCACATAACAATGGCTTGTTAAGTATACGTGCTCCTTTGGCCAATTAAGACCAGATCATTTTGAAGTCCAGACAATTAGCAAGGAAATGTTTGTCCTAAAGAGGAAAAAACGTCTGGGCCTTCTACAGGTAAATACACTGACGTAAACAAAAGTTTTAAATCGTAAACGATAACTTAAAAATTGCGTTTTTCAAGTTCTATGATGCCCGGTCACACCTGCAAACCACTTTCCTTTAAAAGTGCCTCCGACCTTGACGCATATAGCAACACCACCCCACACGACCTTCCTCGCTCTCCACAAAATTCTATTTTTGCCACCTAACGAGCACTTCCGCCAGTAGCCAATTCATTTTTTCAGTCATTAAATGTGATTGATGGCAGTGTCGCCAGAAGAGCTGATCGTCGTTATCAGCGTCGCCTAAGCAAACTACTTCGTCGACACAAATCATCGCTTGTTTCACGTCTCTTCGTCAGTCAACCCGCAGGAGTCTAACCCTCCAAATGTCGTGGTTTCTTATCAAAGAGGACCAGAAAGAGTGGTACCATGCATAGGTCAAGACGGCGACGGATTGCCGGTGGCTGGGAAGAGGGGCTGCCGGGAGAGAAACAGCTGACTGATTAGCGCTAAGCGCTGTTAACACAGTGCAAATTATGGTACTACGGATGATGCGGTCATATGAGAAACAATGGAAAAAAGGGTCTTATTCAGAGGAAGGAAGCCGTGATAAGGAATGAAAGCGAAAACAGGAATACGGAAGTAATTGTGGAATTAGGGACAAACGCAAATATTTTTGAGAGGCTGAGCTATGTTTTGAAGTGTTCTTAATTTGGCTTGAAATCATAGATCTCATGTCGTTGACGAGATCAGTCAAAAATACTCAATTTTTGTCTATACGTGGTTCTTGGGTCTCGTAACGTCGCCGTAATTCAGGTGCTCTAGATGTTTATAAGAGGAGTCACAACTATTTGTCAACTCCGAGGTCATCAATCAAAAATTCAAAAATATTTTGTTCTATTTACACAGTATTTTACAAATTAACTTTGGCGATGGTTCTCCATTGACTTTAAACGTTGTTAATGTCTTTGGAACTGGTTTTGTGCATATCTTCAATGTTCAAAGCGTCAATTTTTCAAATTTTTGACAATTATTCTTGGCTTCTTTTTGGCGCTTTTGCGGCTTTAAATATAATATTAAAAAAACAAATACGGTTTTTAAAGCTTGGTTTAAAAAACACAACTCATTTGCGTTTTGAAAATTCCGATTTCCGCTCAAAATATTTTTTCTTGGAACCATTTCTGGTTTCAATTTGTTTCAGTTATCTATAATTCAATAAACTTTATCAATTAAATACCTAATTTTCCATTTTTAAAATTTATACACTCTTCCTTTTTCACTGATGAATAGTTCGACTGTTATTGATCTGTTTGCCGTTTGCAGACTGTACAACCTCTTAATTTAACTTTTACCGGCCGCTTTTCCTAAAAGTACATTCAGTTTTTGTTATGCTTTTTAGACACTTTCGTGGCTTCAGACATATAAATTTCACAACACAAATTTTAAAGTTGAAAAAAAAAAATTTTAATGCTTGCTTTAAAAATACAACTCATTCACTTCGTCGCAAAAATTCCATTTGCTCAGACTGTTTTTCTTGAAGCTGATAATTTTTGTATGTGGCAGGGAAACTTCAAATTTTCAAAAAACAAATATTTTTTATAAAAACTGAAAAATGGCTTTTTTAACTTTTAACATCTATAATTATCTTTATTCTTAAATGGTCATTGTGTATTTCTTAACTAATGGATAATATAAAGACGTCTTCAGAGTTTACATTTAATTAAATAAAACTTTGATTATCATTTTTTTGGTTTTCGTAAGGCGTGTTTGACGCTTCAGCTGTGTTCGACTTTATTTTAAGAACACAAATAAATTTTACGATTTTCAGATTAAGAATAAACCTTTTTTAAAAAATTGAATTATAGCGTTTTGAATATGACGGTAATTTTCATTTTTGACTTACACAAACAAGTTTTAATGTTCAATTTAAATAATTGTTGCATCATGCAAAATACATTTGCCTGCATCCTTATTAATCCATTTTTTCATTTATGAGATTCATTTTGGAATACATCTTTTTTTAACGATGAATAGTTTATCTATTATTGATCTAAATTTTGTATTAACATTTTTTATACTGTCGTTATTAAGATCAACTAAACAAAGTTGTTGAAGAGCGGAAGTAAGTAAGTAAGTAACTTTTGACAATTAAGCATAAATTTTACGTTTTTAAAAATTTTAATTCCACACTTATTTTTAGAAAATAATTAACAGGAACTTGCGCGTGGCTGATGATTCGCTCTTTCCGTCAGTTTTGGGTTCTTTCGGCAATAAATCCGGCCGCTTGAGAATTTTGAAAATGACGTTATGTCTAAAATTGGGAAACTGTCTGGTCAGACATCTGACTTCATTTTGAGTGGTGGAGCGATTGGTTCTGGAATTTTGACCAGTCCCCTCAAAGTCGATCGGTCAAAATAAGAGAAAAAGCGAACAGACCAGGGAACAATTTTGTTCTCATTGTGATCGACAGTTTTCCTGTTTTCCTCAACTCTGTTTTCAGTTTTTAAAATTTTCTGAAGAGCAGAACGCCGAAAATTTGACAATTAAGCATAAGTTTTACGTTTTTATTTTAGAAAATTAAAAGACTATTTTTGGAAAAGAATGAACTGGACCTATGGTTGGTCAGGACCTATATGTATTCGTATTGCAAAATTACATTTTTAAGCGTTTAATGTTTGGCGTCTTTTATCTCCGAGCGCTTTTTCTGAGCTCTTTTACCATTAATTTGTTTGCGTGCCTTAAATTAATTCTGCCTTAATTCGTTAATGATTATTAATTACCAATTTCCGCAAGTTCGTAAACACGTTGCTGTGTTTCGTCGAAGGGGAATCTTCATAAACTGCCTGTCCTTGACAGACCCTGTTTTTTACTCTTAAAATAGATTGTGTTTGGATTGTGTGTAATGATCTCTGTTCTGGGCGATTGGAAATTTCAACACACTTCCACTTTTTGCGTTTTTACTACGTAAATTGGCTTTTGGCAACTTTTTTGCATTATCCATTTTTTGGTTTAAGCTTTTGAAACTGCTTTTTCAGTGAAGTGAAACCTTAATTTGACGCGTTTTCTGTAATAAGCACTAATGGACAAATTACAGATTTTTACACATTTCCTCAATCAGGTAAACATGTTTACAAATCACGTAAATTGTTGATTTCCTTTTCTTCTAAATTAAGAACCCTACGTGACCCAAATAATTCTAAAATAGCCTGAACCATTATGCTCTGATCTCCGTAGACCCGATCCATCTTTTGTCTTTGTTTCTCTAAAAATCATTCTTATTTCAACGTGGTTGTTTCCCACATGGTGCGACAAGGTGATCAGCAATTATCAAAGAGACGTGATCTATGCCACAGAGACGTCAACCTTTAAAGAGTAAACCGACAAAACCAGTTTCGTAAGATCGATTGGCAAAACGAGGACAGCGTTGTTTTCGTTTCGACCGCGCGATTTCGATCTGGGAGAGATCGAAAATGTTGTTCTCGAATGACTCTACGCGCTGAGCGGAGATCAAACAAGTGTGGGTGCCCGTACAGAGTGATGTCATAGACGGTTTGTTTGTGGTTTTTGAACGACAGGGCTATTTCGGGATGTGGTTTGGAATGTGGTTGTTGATCAGCCGATACTAAACAAAAAATCAAAAAATTTTACCGATATAGCCACAGACCTAAGGGATTGATAGAGCTGAAAACGCGTAAAAATGTGACCACATATCAGGCCTATTAACACCTCTACGATCAGCCTGCGACTAATCCCGAATTCCAGGAAAAACCAATCCAATACCAAAAAAATATTTTTTCCTGACTATTTCCGTTCTTTAGCTGCTTTGACCTTAAGGTATGTTTTTGTACTGTAATGTGACGTCGCTTCCTTGCATTTCACCCGTAGTACAACCCCAGACCGACGTCACACATTACATCTTTGTCACTTTCTCACAGTTGTCACGTTCGTGCAACTCCTAGGTAAGGTTAGCAGTACTATGGAGCGTTAGGATCAAATTTAATTTGATTGTACTTTTTGATTAGAAACGCTCAAACTTGCGTAAGATTTTTAGCGCTACCTGGATTCAAAAAACTCATTAAGAGCAGAATCATATTTGGGTTTAAGCCACGTATAATAATGGCGTTTGATCTGATGACGTCTGACCTCGGTGATCTCATCATACTGACTTGGTCAATTTTGTTTACGAAAGATAAGGTCTTCTACGGCCAAAAACCACTGTAGCTGCTGGCTAGAGAAAAAGGGTCGTCTGATTAGGAGTGGATGTGGCGCCATAATCGATCAATAAACTTTCGGTTAAATGTGGTTGAAATAAAAAATGGTAACAGTATTTTTAGGGTTAGGTCAACAGGCTAATTAGTGGTTTTTAGGTTTTAGTGCTCTCAAAAATTTTAACTATTTGAAATTTATGGCAGAAGATTATTTAATTCATCCATATCGTTTTTCAAAACATTTTTTAAACAGTAAATTTTTAACGCAGCGAATTATCCCCTAATTTTTACATATCAATTATTTTTTAATTGAATTAAAACACTTTTTTTTCAAAACGGTGTACTTTTTATGCATTTGACGCATTAATTATTCTCTAAATTTTATATAACAGTTTTTTGTATTTTTTCATAAAGTCCTTAAAGCATTTAGTTTAATCCTAAACAGTTAATTTTTGGCGCAGAGTGCTACGTGCCATTTTTTATATATTCAACGTTAAGTGTTATTTAAAAAATTTAAACTTAAAAGTACTTTGGAGCCACTCAAAATTTACATTCACATAGTTCGATTTCACATTTTAATGAATTTTTTCGAAATAGCGCAAATTATAACTCATTCGATTTCAAGTTTTGTGTATAGTCGATTGAGCCCAAGGACGACCGCGATCGCAGCCAATTTGGTAGTTTGCGGCACCGATTTTGGAGCTGTCACGGTTGCAGAACCAATCACGGCGGCGGCGACGGACCGAACGTGCATTTTATTATAAAGGATTTATTTAGGTTTGCAAAATTTTTATGATTGCGCGCATTATTTTAAAATTTGTGACGCACTTGACGCATTAATTATTCCACAACTTTTATATATGTTTTTTTTTCATAAATGCGCTAAAACATTTAGTTTAATCCTAAACAGTAAATTTTTGGCGCAGAGTGCTACGTGCCATTTTTTTATATATTCAACTTTCAGTGATATTTCATAAATTTATACTTAAAAGCACTTCAAAATTGTTTTGAACGTTTTTGGAGCTACTCAAAATTTATATTCACATAGTTCGATTTCACATTTTAATTAATTTAGTCGAAATTTTAAACAGTAAATTTGTGACGCACTTGGCGCATTAATTATTCCCCAATTGTCATATATCAGTTTATCTGTTTTTTTAAATTTTTATAAATGCGCTAAAACATTTATTTTAATAATTAACAGTGAAGTTTTGGAGCAATCTCCGACGTAATTTTTGGCGCAACACTACGTGTAATTTTTATATATTCAACTTTTATGCGGTATTTAATAAATACATTTTTAACTCTTAAAGTTTAATTTTTTGCAACTTCAGTGATCTTCAAACTTTTTCAAACCAGTTTTCGATTGAAGCAAAAATCAACATATTTATTTTTGTAAAATTGTAAAAATTTGAAACACTTTTTGGTTTTTTTTTGCTACTCTGTTATCATTTTCAAATCGGAAGCTTCTTTGTTTGGTAAATGGTTTAAAAAATTCTTTGAAATCAAAAAGTAGCTGTTACCAACAAGACTACACTCCGATAAGAAAACAGTGAATTCCGCAAAAAAACATTTTCTAGCCTCTCTCGCCTCGGAAACTTCCTGGAGACAATTGCTTCGAAAGCGAATTTCCGATAAGGGCGTCACCCGACCCAATCCACACCACTCTGACCATATGTCATCAGCATCACGATGCTCTGGAACGCACGTCCTAATTCTTCACGTATCTCCATCTCTCATCCCGACTTCGTGATGCCCTTTCTGTTTATCTTTGCTGCATTGGCCCTTGACTGATTAGCTCTTCTCTCGGCTGCTAGCAGCTAGCCACCCTGCAGAGTCACGTGATGTTTTTGCTGATCTTATCACCGACAACGTCAAGATTGCACGCGGGGACAAGATTGTAGCGATGGTGAGAATTGTCAGCGAAACACGTGGTTTGTTTTTATGCGGTGGATGCAGAAAGCGAAAGCATTTCAGCGGTGGAATTCACGAAGAATCGGGCGGCAGACGTGGGTGACGTTTGTGGGCAGGGGGAACAAGGGGAATGTCAAATGGATGGGGGTTTTCAATTTTAATGGTGCTTACGTGAAACAAGGAAAACTGAATGTTTGTCAGCATGAAATGGATGGGCTGAATTTAATTTGCAGAACAAAAAATAATATGATCATGTCACAAATCATATTATTGTTCCAGGCGCCCAAAACAAGCACCATTTACAATCTGGCTCCTAATTTGCAAACGACCTTTTTTTGTCATTTGACAAGAGCAAAGTCTGTCTTCGTGATTTTGACACGTCTAAACTCGAAATTCACCTTTAACCATGTGTTGCTTTCACTGTTACCCCCAAAGTTGATCACATTCCTTGACAAGTTTTTCAACCATGTCCTTTCTTCTGTTCGAGGTCAACGGACCCCACCCGCTCTCTTTCTCTCTTCTCTTGCAACACTTTTTAAACTACAGAGTTGAAAACCGAAAACGTCCCATCACAAATTGCGCCTTTCGCTCGCAGCACATGCGCCCGGTGACGTAAAAAAGATAGGGCGCAGGCTTGTGGGAAAACGCGGGTCGAAGACGTGTTTCGCTTTCAATGTTAATAAACAATTCACTGTGTAACATTTCAAGTTTTGCATTTGTCTTCAACAAGCTTGCCGGATCTTCAATATGTCATGGTCACGTTTTTATAGTCGACTGCTGTGTTGTACTTTGATAAAATGATACGAATAAATGGAGTTTTGTAAAGTGTAAACAGCAGACGTAGGCAGATGGATGGGTGAGGGAGCAGACAGACTGTGTGGCGACGTTTTATTAAAAAGACAGGCTCAATGGAAGACAATATTAAACACCTTATTTTTGGCGTTTTCTAGATACAATCCAATTTACAAGCAACAGAGCGGTTTCATTAATTTTAAGAATTTTCTAAAACTTAAATTTTAAGATTTCAAGTGCTCATGACAAAGGCTAGATCCCTGATCACCATAAGACCATGATTACATATCCATGACGGCATCCTCTAAACCGTGAGAGGGATAAGCAATAAGAGAGAAAAATGGGATGAGAGGAGCCAGCTATTGTGAGAGGGGTAAAACAACGTGAGAGGTACAACAGGGATAAGAGGGAGTGGAAGGACAATTCCAAACGTGATACAACGCAAAGGTTGTGATTACAAAACAGGAAGATTCGTTCTGCAAATATTCAAATTAAAACTTTTTCGATTTATTGAAAAGTCCAGTTTTAAATCTAAAGCAAGCTTACAAAAAATGAAGTTTTGAACAATGTTAGTCCCAGAATCAAAAAAAGGAGTGGACCTTAATATTAACATCAAAAGAATTTTTCTAAAACAAAAATTTGAAAATGATGAAATCTGGATTTTTAAGGAAACCACTCCACTACAAAA
The DNA here is from genome assembly GCA_000757645.3 of Steinernema carpocapsae. Lineage (NCBI taxonomy): Eukaryota > Metazoa > Nematoda > Chromadorea > Rhabditida > Steinernematidae > Steinernema > Steinernema carpocapsae. Next base: position 967,468 of record AZBU02000007.1, read on the forward strand.
AAATCAACTTAATGCATTTTGATGCGCAAAGCCATTTTGAGATGAAAAAATTGATTAATTAACCAAAATCTTAGATTCAAAAATTTTTCACGTTTTAGTACTGCCTATGACCGGTCAACTTTCAAGATCAAACTCGGAAGCACTAGTCAACAGGGCGAGACTAATTACATATTTGAAAAGGACATTTTTGACAGGCCTGTCAGGATTGACAGGCAAAGCGCATACCGACTGAGCCAATCAGGCTGTGCGAAACATTGGTTAAGATAGGCGTAGATCACCACAAAATAATTTTTTTTTCAATTTTTAGAGGGCTTTTTAGATTTATGTACTTGTTCAGATCTGAGCATAACGTCTCCAACGTTAGTCAATATTTTGTGTTTACTCTAGCGCTGATGTGAATCTCAAAGTTGCCACTTTGTGGTTTTCAGTCTTCCCTCCAATCTATCCTAATTGGTTCTTTCTCAAAACAATCAGCGTCTGAACCAAACCGAAACGTAACGTGACCATCCTTTGAAGATCGCTCTAGTTGAGATCATCCGCTACCCACGCGGCCTTAATCAGTCATTTCTCCTTCACAATCCCCACACAAAGCGATCTCTGTCACAATTCTCATTACAGGCCCCGTTTACAACCGGTTTCTTATGAACACAGGCAGACCTAAATTTAGCTCGAGATACCCGAAAACACCCATCTGTTGACTCCACTTGTGTCGAAGATCACCCCGACAGTCTGACTCAATCGATCGATAAGATGGGCAGCAACATAGTCTGTGACGGAGATCACAAGTTCCGTTTTTGAACGACGACGCGAAAAAATGACAAGTCTAATTCGACGGTCACAAGATCCGCAGCAATTTTTTGTGTCTTGCGGGTGAGTGTGTGACGTGGTGAGAGCGAAAGAATGTTAATGGTGATAATTTCAAGATTTAATTAGAGGGGTGTTCCGTCAAAGGGGTGGCAAGGTGGCAGCATTAAAGGGAATGTATAAAAACTTCAAAATCTGATTGTTTTTTTTTAATTTTGGTGTTTTCATATCAAAGCATTGAAAAATGGTATATTTGAAGCGAATGGGTAACCTTTTAAACAAATAGTCACGTTTGCAAATTGAGTTTTACAGCATTTAGGTAAAATCCATTTGTTTGGCAACATTGAAGGGAACAAAAGAGTTGGAAATTCAATTGTTTGTTTTTAATTGTTATGCGAATGCTTTAAAGAATCGACAATGGCATTTTTGAATTGCTTGTCGAACCTTGTCGAAATTTTTTCAAACCACGACTTTTCAAATGTGTTAAGGCTACTTATTTTTGAGAATGACGGCTACTAATAATTTTTCAATTATGGTCTTCCGTAGTTTTAAGAAACAGGTAAATGTTGATTAATGCACACAGAAGATTAAACTATGACCATTTATTTTTATTTTTTGACGGGGTGATCAAGTAATTTAAATTATACAAATTTAATCTTCTTCAAACGCGCAGAAATTTTCATTTTTAAAAGGACAATTTTTTAATGCTTTTTTGAAAGAATTTGTTGCTAGGGTGGTGACGTGAATCAAATCAACAGGGTTTCGAAATTGTGTATAAACACAAATAAAAAATTCGAATGTTTTACAGGTTTCAGACTATTTTGCAATAAGCCATTTTCAACTTTGCAAATTTTTCACGCTTTTTTGAAAATTGTTAAATTGTTAAAGATTATTAAATTTACGTAATTAAAATTTAGTGGTTGTTATCGATTGGAAATAAATTTAGTCTATGTTTTTTTGTGGAATGCTGGCAGCCTCATGTATTCTCAAAAATTTACAAAAGTAGTTCTTTTGTAAAATCATTTTTAATTGGTCTTAAATATTTATTTACATCTTTTGCTGGTTTTCTTACGCTTTGTATCGACGTTTTTAACCTTTGTAAATTTTTGGAAGTTAAGTTAAATCTATATTTGAATTTTTTTTCAGAGGAATTGCAAATTTGTAATATTACTGTCATCATTAATTTTTGTTGATTCTGGTTTTCGACCTTATTCTGTCACCCAATCTCTCAAAGACCATAAACAATTGTTCATTAACTGTCAAAAATTAAGACTTGAATTTTTAAATCCAAAAATAAATGGCAGAAAACACAATTCTAAGAAACGTTTTTTCGTGTGTGGTTTGTCTCTGTGAATTCCTTGCTTCCAAAAATAGCCCACACAAAATACAACTTAAATCAGAACACCGCTAAGTATTTATGGTTCGCTAGACTACACTTACTTCCATTTCTGGTTTTTTGTAAGTCAGTGTAAAGAATAGCAATGTGAGAAGTTGCTTGTAGAAAAGACAAAGGTCATTTTTGACAAAGAAGAAACACAGTTCGCTATTTTGCTTTTTGGACGATTTTGAACACATGTTCTTGATTACGAGTACTGTTGACCTGATTGGTCTTTTGAGTGTCATGAAGTTGGCCTTTTTAAGACATACAGGCATGAAGACATGGGTTTTTGTAACTAACATAGGAATGATTGAGTGTTTCCGTTCGATTTCCAGCCTTCCACGAGGAGCATGACTCATATAATTACGCCTCAGCGCCCGAACGCCTGCGGGGTAAAAGAAATTTAGAGAAGAATACCCATAAATAGGTTATAACGTTCTGACTCATCGAGAAATTGAAGAAATGACGTGTGGAAATCTCCAGTGGAAAACGAGGTCAAAGAAGGCTGGAATTTTTTGTGAGAATTTCGAAAACATTTCCGCCATGGTGTTCCCTGAATCCACTTCAGAGAACGCCGCTAGACCAGTTTTACTGTGATGCTGAGCGTAGCGAAAAAACGCTCAGGGCTGACGGAAGACGAGGGGTGGTATAGGAAGTTGGTTTGAGAAAACTTGTGTGAAATTTTTCGTGTCAAAAAATTTGAGGTTTCTGAAAGGCTGCACTTTCAACTAATCATTTTTGAGATGCCCAGTAGACGGCGACCAAAATGAAATATTTTCAGCACTGCAGTAAAAATTCATCATTTATCATTATCACTTTATCCGGCTTTTCAAACTATTTTTAGATATTATTTTTGATTTTTTCCCAAAGCCACGAAAGCTCAAAATTGAACGTTTCAAAAGAAGAAAAGAAGTTGGTTTTCATGGTCAGAGGAATTGAAATAAAGTGAAAAATTTTTGAGTGAGGACACTTTTGACAATTTCAGGCTTTAGATATTTTTTGCTTTCAAAATTGCTCATAAAAAATTCTGAAATCTACAAAAGAAAAAAGCTGATTTTTTCACTTTTTTCAAATTTTATTTAATTATAATTTAAACTCAGAATTGATTGAAACAATAGTTATGTTTTTTGGGGTTCTTGCCTTGGTCAGTCCAAAATTAAATTTTATTGGTATTTTGAATCACAATGTTCTAAATATCTGGTGACAGTTCTTCTTAAAAATACTGAAAAGTTTTGAATTTTTCATTGCATTTATTAATTTGTTGTATAGCTGACAACTACCATTTTTCAAGGGTAGCATTTCGCTAATTTGACTGTGACAATAATTTTTATAATCGTCATTTTTAAATTTTGCGCAAAGAAGAAGTTGCCTTAGCTGTGTCGCTTATCGCTTAATTTTGGTGTGTAACCTTTGGAAATTCAGCACCAATATTGACTACTTTTTGCTCTTCTTGCTTCTGAAGCCGTAATCTGCCACACCCAATTTAGCACTTCGTAAACAACTTAGACTTTTTGACCTTCACGCTAACTGTCGCAATTATCGCCACTTCACTTGGGTAGAGGAATTCCTTTTTTTCAACGGCAAAAGAAGGTCTGTTTTGTACGTCTTAAGAAACCTTGGTTGACAGGTGATTCAACCCGTTGAATTTCTGTCGGTCATAAAAAGTTGTTTGTGCGTCGTCGCTAAAATCTTCCGAACTCGACTAAAACGGGAATCGAAAACGTGCGTTCTCACGTTTTCGAATCGAGAGTAAAGGTCGAACTCTCAGTAAGAGATCAAAAGTCCGAGAGTGGCTTCGTGCTGCAACGCAACGTTATGGGTAATTTATGTTTGTGGCGGAATGGACACACGAGATGGTAAAGTCTCAGTTCCTGTTTGAACGCAAAGCGGAATGACGCGAAATGAGCGTTTGATCTCGTGATCCATCTTTTGCAGCGGAAGGTAATTTAAGTTTGCCCGTGTGGAGTTAAGCAAATTTTAATGGGTTAGCAAAAATGAAAGAAGGAAGTACAAAAAAGTGCTTTTATACACGTTAAGATACACGGTCGAAATGACTTCACCGTTTGTAAATTTAGTGTAAGAATCAGACTGTGTATTTTTGTCGGGAAGATATCGCCTCCTAATAATTTAAAATTAGTTCAGCTAAGTTCAAACAAAATACTGTTTCGTAATTTGGAGGTTTTGAGCGCTCTGTGACGTATTTTTGAACTTTTAATTTTTTTTGAACAGAACGTTGCTGACTTGTAAGTAAACATAGGACAAAAAGGATATTCCAACCTTCAACGTTCAGAATAATAATTGTTTGTGAATTTTTAATTTACCTTTTTAAAGCTCAGAAATACGATTTAGAACCACGGTGACTGTACATACATAGACAAGTTTCTTTCTTTCTCGATCATTGCTATCTATTTTCCAAAAATTCTATTTTTTAATCAATTAAAATTCAGTAAAACAATTGTTTGTTTCGAGACGTTTTTTGTGACACTCTAGAAAGCGACTTTCTTATCAAAAAGTAACTTAAATGGAATATTTATCAAGCTTAAAATTTTTTGGGGAGGACAACTTTGTTTCAAATTAAACTAATAATTATTTGAATTTTTTACTTCAAAATTTGGTTTTTAAAGCTGCAAAATTTAGGTTTAGAACCGCGGGTGAGTCATACATAAACAGGTTTTTTGAATGTGTATTTATTTTCAAAGTTTGTAATTTTTAAGAATCAATTAAAATTCAATGAAATAATTTTTTGACGTTTCAGCAGCTTTTTACGATTTTAAAATTTGTAAACTATTTTTCTAAAACTTTTAAAAATCGTTTTTTCAATTTTTTAACACTTGTAAATTCAACATTGGTATAGTCCCCGCGCCGCCATCAACTGTGATTCGCCCCTCCCTTACTTAAAAGATTCTGATTTAACGATTAAATCATGTTTTTCTAACCTACCTCATTGATTTCAGCACACATTGTAGATTCGATTACAATTATTCTAAAACAGCCCGAGAGAGCTGTAACACTTGACTTATATTGTTTTTTGGTTCAAACCGGCTCTTGCTTATTTTTTCATGAATTTCGCACCACTTTTAGGCTCAAATAAGCTTATTCGAAAGCCGCTCACGCTCTACCCAATAAACACAACGTGGAATTATAGGACTTGAAAAAACATTCTAATTTTGAGCTTTGATGTTCGACGTTCAACGATTCGCGGCGGGACGGCGGGACCCGAAAAGCAGCCGATGGCGGCGACTGTCAAAAATGTAATTGAAATGATATTTATTAGTTTTCAAATTTTTCGGGAAGAGGAGCAACAGTTGCGGAGCTATATTAAAATACAAAATTAAATTTTTTAGTTTGCAATTTTAGCATTTTTGGCGTACAAACTTTTATGCATCATTGCTTCAAAATTTATCAGTTTTAGCACTCTGAATTGCGTTCTGTATCGAAAAATGCAGGGTCCCTTTAGCGTAAAATTTATCAATTTTTTTGAAGCCGAAGGCGTTAACATACGTTCTTGTATAAATCAGATTCCCGCTGTTGTTGTCTAAAGGTCGAAATTTGAAATATCGTGTAAGCATTATTTTGCTTAGTTAGCGCAATCAAGAAATGTTTTGGTCCAGCAGCCAGTTCACATTTTGAAAACAGCGACTTTTTCAATTTTCTGTTTTGTGAAATTTTATTGTAAATGACTAAGCTTGTACACAGAAGTGAGTATCACTCATAGTTGAAATTTAGCTGTTTTTACACAGGACTACGTTTTAAGATTTTGTGATACAGGCTACACACTACACTGATGATTAATGTGTCTGGACCGTCTGGCTCACTGCCAAATACACCCATCTAACCATGTGTGTCCTCGCCCTTATCTGTCATTCACACGCACCCACAAGTTTTGACTTTTTGACTTTCCGATCAGTTGAACCCACATGACCGAGATCAACGAGACCACCTTAGCCAACATTCCCACACGGCGCGCCACGTGACTTTGTTATTTGAATTCTCAGACCGGGAATTCGTCGACGTAATGATCACTGTAGCTGTAACGACCCACCTGACCCGTTCTTTGATGTATCACACACATTTCGAAGTGTCCTAAAAACACGTAGAAAGAGGAACTCAAATTTTGGACCGCCACCACGTGGCGACGTTGGCTCTTAGCCAAACGCGCGAAAACTTGGTGGCTCGTCCATCATTTTCCACTCCGCTCACACAATTGCATCAGATTGACGACGTCCGCCGACGACCATCGGTGTCTCCGAAATTTTTCGTCGAGAGAAGAAGGGAACTGTTTTGGGCAGATAAGATACGGGAAAGATGTATCGAACACTCCTGACGGGAGGGAGCGATGTGTGGGGGACTTTCCGTTGGGGGACCGTCCAGCAGGGAATCGAATGAATCAAATGAATTTTACGTTCTGAATTTTAAGTTTTAATTTGAGTTATAAATGCTGAAAATGCACAAACTCAGTTTGCGCACCCGAGCCGTGGGTTGAAAATTTCAATTTTTGTGTGACTGAACAGATTTAACATTGCAAAATTCCACCTATTATTTTTTGTTCAGCGTTTTAGCGTTTTCAGTTCCAGATTGAATTTACAAAACTATTTTTGTTCTAACAAAGCTGACAACATGATTTTTAGGGTATTTTTGCTGCGTATCCGCTGTCGCTTATAAATATATATTTAATAAACGCTGCGCTTTAAAAAAGCGCTTTGATAAAAATGCCGATCATTAGCTCCATGCGTTTAATTTTGGACGCTTTGGCAACCGCTCCACATTTTGCGTAAGTTTACGTGTAACATTTAACAAACAAATTAAATCAATTCAAACTTCAAAGAGCTTTTTTGTGAGAACTTTTTTATTATAACTAATTTTTAAGTGCTGATTTAAGAATTGGAAAGACTGGTAATTAGTAGTGTAGTCTTTCAGGTTTGTTTTAACCTTCATTTCACAATCGAGCAACTCTTTAATTACCTGGTTCTCAATGAAATCAAGAGCTTCCTCCCATTTTCGTATTACTTGGCTCTCACAACCAACAACCACACCACCCAGACGACGCTATCGGTCTTCGCTTATCTGTCTAGACGCTAAGTCGGTAAGGTCACTCTGTGAACGTTCGACGTCATTTGTGTGTTACTCACGTTGTCGTCGCTATCTCGCTTTGAGCCGGAAAGAAGAAAATCTGCTCAAAAGATGACGCAATTTTCAGATCCAGATTCATTGTTCCTTGAGGGTAGAAATTCCTAACAAGACAGGCCAAACCTGATCTGTCAATCGGTTCAGTTTGTCACGTTTTTTACACTACTTATTACACCCAGGATTCTAAGCCGAACTACTGCAAAGTGCACTAGAACCCGGAGTAAATAGTTTGATCTATTGGTTTTTGTGGTCTCCGCCGCTATCTGCAGACCCTAAAGGCAATAGAACCCTTCTGCAAGCCGCTGTGATTTCGCTTTTCATTTCCGACTCCTGCAAGCAACGATTTGTCATCGATAAAGCCACAAATTCCTTTCCTAAAAGGGCTGATGACAAGCGAAAAGTAGCCGACAGTGACGGCCAATCGATTTGAATCTAAGATAAGGAGAGGACTGCAAGATATCGCTGACTCATGCTGTAGTTTGTGTGGGGTCAGCGTGACGTCTTCTTCGCATCTGTCAAGGAATGTGTTGATTCTTTGATTAAGCAGCGCCTATATCCAAGAAGCTGTCTTATCACGCACTTATCGCCACTTATCGCCCGCGCACAGATCACGCCACCGAAAAATATGTTGCCATTTTGGGTGTCGTTCAAGCAATTAGTGAAAATTGAGGGGACGGTATAAAATTATATAAACTATATAAAGATTAAATTTTTTCTAGGCGATGGGAGAATAAGTGAGGGCTCGTAAAGTAATTTCATGAGTTTTTGTTTTTTAGCGGTTTTGGGTTTTCCAACGAAAAACATGAAATGTCCGTTTACGATTCTGCCATCAGCTCTCAGCAAACGGAATTATTTTCCGTAGTGCGCTTCTCTCCTTTTATTGTTTCAAAGGTAGCAGTTCCATTCAATTTTGCCTATTCCTAAAATTGAATTTCAGATTTGCTCTAATAAATTCGATTCCTTGGAAATCAGCGAAAGAAGTGATGTACAACTCACTACTTACCAAGCCCCGCGGTTAAGATAAATTACGAAACTGCATTTGGCAAGCATTAGCAGTACAGCGCTTCTCAAAAACGATGACATTTACGTTCTGTGCTCCAAGTCCACGATTCGAAGAGCCTATGTTTTCCTCTGAAGTTTCCCCACCTTTGTTCAATTTAGAATATGACCGTGATGTTACCATTTATAACGTATATTTTTGTAGTGGGCCGCCTCAAAATCCTCCCACCCCAATCAATGAGGATAATTTGCTGCACCTTGTGGATTCCTTCAAACAAGCGTCTGAAAATTATCCTATAGGCAACGTGTACATGTCCTGTCGATCTAATAATTTTAAAGCGACTCTGAGCAGAGCGGCTATAAGCCGACTCTTGTAAAACTATGGAGTTTCCTTCAAAATTTGGAATTTGAACGTTCCTGGTAGTGTGTCCTTGTCGATTGACATTCCATCGAGAACACCCTTAACAGAGTCGTCGTCCACAATTTTGTGCCAGAATCCTGCGAAACGGTGCTCGTGGAAGGAGTACGGAGCATACGCATCCGATCATTAGATTTGCCTATTTTAAAAAACCGTTGTACGTTTTCAGCTTTCAGAATTCTCAGCTCTCAGTACGAACTTCGCTGCAATCGCTCAAATTTCTTAAGTTTTCGTCAGAACTTTTTCCTTTTGCGCAACTCGATTTTGTGAAGCGCTCCAGTCAAAGTTCATATTTGAGTTTAACGTTCATTTACAGTAAAAAGGTCGAATAAAGAGACCGGAAGTGCTCATCTCACCTATCACACATGATCTCTGTACGGCGAAGGAACTAACCTCCACGACTCAGCCACATGCCTCCCACATGACCGTCTCCCAACTTTCCAAAATCACTCTCCTTAGTTTACCTTTCTTATCACCTGGGTCAGTTAGCCACGAACACCGGCTCTTTAAGCTCATGTCAACAACCGCCGCTCTGTTTACCTTGCCTCCAAATCGGTCTCTACAAAAGCAGCAGGCCGAAATCTTACACAAAACTCTCGTCGATTTACAACGCGTGTTGAAAAAAGACTTCAAGTTCAACTTTACGCTACGTGAACGCTTGATGACTTCAGTGTGGTCTGTTTACATCGAACACACCTACACATGGCTATCATAGAATCGCATCTCTCTCCCGCGCTCACCCGTTTCCGTTCGATTTTCGACTGATTTATCAACTGATTTGTCTGACTGACTCACGACCGGAAACGGTGTTTGGCGACAATTGGTCGCACGCCGCCGGTCGACTTCCAAAAGGTGACGACAGCTGATGCAAGACGAGAACGCGCGCGATGAAGTTGTGCTTTTGAACGTTTGGGCAGATTCGATGACGTGTGATTAATGACAGTTTCGCGCGCAAGAGAGGCCGCGTGGGAAACGTGTGATTTTTGCTTCGGAAAGGGGGGATATAATAAGTAAATCTGTTTTTAGGAGTGTTTGAACACTAAATGTGTGAAGAAATAGACTTGCTCTTCTATCGTTCGCGTTCAAAAAATGTGATAATTTGACATTGGATAGCGCGGTCTTTCTTTGTCATTCGAAAGGTCTTTCTTCGACATTCGATTTGCGGTGTTCCTTCAACAGTTATACGTGATATTTTTTCCAGAAATGAACGAGATTCCACTGTTCTTTGTGGAGCAGGTCAAGGTTAAGGCCAGGCCTCGACACAAGCGAAAATTTGGCCAATTGTGATGACCTCTTCTGGAAGACAACCGCTGATCAACGTGATTAAGAAACCGTGACATTCCACTTTATCAAACAAGGGCCCTTACTTTATTGCGTCTCTTCGCGAAACTTTGACTTTAAAGCAAATTACAAGGCGACAAAGAAACGCTAAACGATTCGATCAACTTTTTGCGGTCTTCTAAGTATTCCATTGATGAGCTGATTGATATGGACCACTGGAAGCCCGAGAGCACTTTAAAAACTGTTTGTTAAGGCTTTGAATTTATCTGGAATTAACACGTTTTACCAAATTTTCCTTATTTAGATGTACTTATCGAGAAGAGATGAATTTAACGTCATTTGGATGACAGCATTGCTTTGTTCTGTGAAAACCCGATTGTAGCTACAATCAACAGTGGACAAATTGTACACTTGGATCTCTTTCCTGGCCTCTAACAACCTTAAATTTGGCAAAAAATTTGCTTACAGTTATAGCTAAAGCTAGACTTACCAGGTCTTAGATTATCTCTGAGGAGGTGGAGTCATTTGCTCAAAGATTGAAATTACAGAGAGTCATGTGTGTCCCAAAAGAGATGCTTGAAAATATGTTTGTGTGGGAATGCAGTGAAGAACTTAAGCATTGTTAATAATCTTCAGCGTTTCGTGTTTATTAACAGATTGTAAAATTGAAAAGAGTGTAGTCACATCCTCTGGGTTTCTTTCTCCCGACCTCAGTTAAGCTGTCGTCGACATTTTTGATCATATCGTGGTCACCACAGAGTTTGTCTAGCGGTATCATCTGATTTCCCTTTCCGCGCTATCGCAAAGTGACGACAGTGAATTGTGGTTCCAGCGCACACGTTGCATTGAGATTTGCAAATGTGATGCAATGTTGAGCGCTAGAAATAGACACGCTTTTAGAGCACAAACTCATTATCAGACTAGATTCCGTCTAGTGCTGCTGACAACAGCGGATCAGACCTGTTTTATCTCGACCGCTTGATCCATTTCGAACGGGTCTGAAACAGCGCGTCTGTGGTGTAATGGTCAGCATGGTTGCCTTCCAAGCAATCGACAGGGGTTCGATTCCCCTCAGACACTTTTTATTTTGATGGCACTCATTTTGGTCTTTTCTGGCCAGGTCAGAAGCTGCTTCTTTGAAAAACGCGTCACTTTTTGCGTGCTTATACTCCAAACCCTGGTACAAATCAAATCAGCTTTATCATTATGAATTCGGTCGCTTTTAAGTTCCTCCAAGACTCATATCGCCTCCTTTCTTCTGAAGGTGCTGAGAAGGCCTGGTAAGAACTGAAGTCTCCCTTTTCTCATGTTCCAAAAGAAACCACAATCATCAACTTCAACCTAGAAATACGCGTCAGTAACAACGTGTAGCACATAGAATACTCCTCAAAACTCGGGCAATCAGAATTGCAAGAAATCAGTCTTGTAGAGCAAGCCCCCAAGCAACGTTGGAAAGAAAATCATAGCTGATGGCGAATGTCTGAAATTTCAAAATGTCTAATTGAAAAATGCATACCTCTGTTCACAGATACGTACTACAGACAAGGAGTCACAGCGCAATGGATTGGTTCATTTTGTCAGATCTCTATTGCTGTGTCTGACAGGGATTCGTGAGGGGTTCGAATCCTAGCCCTGTACGCCGCTTTCTTTAGCCTCTTCCGGCAAACCTTGCAGACGAAGTGCGTTGCGTCGTCCGTAAACCCCTCGTAAACAGTACTTCTGATGCTCATATTTGCCGCGTTCGAATTCATTCGGCCCGAAACCCGAAAACCCGAACCCAAACCACCCCTGTCTCGACTTATTATGACAGATCCCAATTTTAAAGTACTTTTTTTGCTTCACCACACTAGCTACGCGTAGTCTATAACGCTTGAAATAAGATCTACCTTTTTTGTCAGCCATTCACCGTTCAGACAATTTGTCACGCGTTTGTCAAATTCGTAGTCTGTGGTCTCAAGCCCCATTTCCGTTAAATCACATTTCACGGCCACTTTTTCAACCTTTTGACGTCACTCAATCAAAATTCTGCAGCCCGTGACCGCGCGTCTTTTCTCAGCCTCCACTCACGCGATCGCCAATCCTTAGTTGGCAACGTTCCTAAAGGATCGCGCGGGCGATCGTGTGACGTCGACGAAATGGTACAAAGTGTCGCGACGGTCGCGGCGTCGCCACGCGCGACTGTTGCTCGTCGAACTCGTAACGTCGGCGACATATCCGAGCACTTCTTCGAGATGAGATAGCGAACGTCGACGAACAATTGCGAAATCGAATTTCGCCACTGACCGCCACGCCATTGAGACGGATGTGGTGCAGGGAGCGTGTCATTGACATTAATCTGCTTATCAGGGGTTAAAAAATGGCTAAAAAATGTTTGCAACCTTGAATAAGTGCAAAAAAAGGCAACAAATTTGGTTTTTTGGCCGGAATCGAACCTGTCACCTTTCAACAACCGAACTCAATATTTTGATCTGACTTAAGCAACAAAAAATGTCCGTTCATAAACAGGAATTTGGACAACTGGTGCAACTCAAAAAACATTTAAAAAAATTGCTACTTTTGAGAGGATTCGATCCCTTGACCTCTCGGGTGACAACACAGCGTCAGCGATCAAATTAAATTACCAAAAAAATATCTTCGGGAGTAGCTCGCTCGATTACTATGCGAGAGGGCGGGGGTTCGATTCCCCATACCTCCAAAAATTTTTCATTTACTTCTTTCCCTTAATTTATTTTTGAAATCTACCACCAGCAGACAAAATTAGAGGCAACAAATTTCAAACCTCTTTTCATTTCATTATCAATCTTCTGAACCCGTGTATGAATCATCCGAGCTATTTTCCATCCATTGCGCTGTGACTCCTTGTCTGTAGTACGTATCTGTGAACAGAGGTATGTATTTTTCAATTAGACATTTTGAAATTTCAGACATTCGCCATCAGCTATGATTTTCTTTCCAACCGTTCTTACCAGGCCTTCTCAGCACCTTCAGAAGAAAGGAAGCGATATGCGTCTTGGAGAAACTTGAAAGCGACCGAATTCATAATGATGAAGCTGGGTTGGTTTGTACCAGGGTTGGGAGTATAAGCACGCAAAAAGTGGCGCGTTTTTCAATGAAGCAGCGCTTCTGACCTGGCCAAAAAAGACCAGAAATGAGTGCCACCAAAATAATCAGATTGTTAAAAAAGATAGCAAAAAAGTCTGCGTCTGAGGGGAATCGAACCCCTGTCGATTGCTTGGAAGGCAACCATGCTGACCATTACACCACAGCACAGACGCTCTGTTTCAGACAAGTTTGGAGTGGGTTAAGCGTCAAGATAAAGCAGGTCTAATCTGCTGTTTTCAGCAGCCACTAGATGGAATCTAGTCTTATGAGTGGATGTGGGGGTATAGCTCAGGGGTAGAGCGCTCGCTTAGCATGCGAGAGGGCTGGGGTTCAATTCCCCATACCTCCAGGAATTTTTAAAATTATTTTTGACTAACATTTTTACCACTTTTTCTGCTTCCTATCCGTCATTTTAACCTGAAAAAATACCATTCAACAGACGAATCCTACAGTTTAAAGTCACCTGAACGGAAACCTATTTTCGTCCACTTCAACCTCGAAGATAGATCTTGAAAAGATTGTCTTAACCGGTTCCACGGCTGTAAAAACGAGTGAATAATGGAAACCTTTCCTGTTCGCAAAGGATAATAAATTGCATTTCGGAAATGTGAACAAACGGTCACGTTGCAGCACGTGCAAATCAGAAGTCAAGAAATCAGTTTTGGGGCAAGGAGCGCTTTTTAAGTGTCATGTACAGACACAGGGCAAACACTCGAAAATTGTTTTGCTTTGGCAAGTTCCGTGAATAAAAGTGTAAAATGCAAACCAACGAAACCAGTCAAACCAACCTTGACTCAACGTTCGAAACAGAAAAAACGTGTAAGATTGATTGCGAAGGTACAGAAAACGGCCAATTTGCACGCGAACGTCTACATAAAAAACGAAACGCGGCGTTCGGCGGAGATTGATGAGTTTAAACGGCGTAAAAAACTTTCAACGAATAGGGTCTGGGTGTAACATTTCTACAGGCGACTGGCGCCAAACTGACACCGAAAAATGTTGGATATTTTTTGAGTGTGACCATTTGTGCATTCCATTCAAAGATGAGGGTACGGTAGTTTTAAAGATTAAAAGCTGGTAAAAACGTGTGGCTAAAAATTTTGAGATTTTTAGAAAAAAAGCCTTAAAGAGGGAAGAGCGATTCCGTCAAGTTGAAGCCGATTCTGTTAACATCGATTCAAAAATGACCGACATTTTAAATAACCAAAGTTTTCAGAGAAATTGTCGTTCCCAGCTACACACCCCGCTTCCAGAGGCATCCGACGCGGAAACCACACAGAAAAATGTTTAAGCCTAAGCCAAAGATGTTCCAGAAGGGCACCCCCAGCCTACTATTCTCACTGTCTAAAAAAGGCCGCCTGGAACCTACTATCTTCTCCACCAGACGGCTGCGTTGCAATAACCACATCGAAAAATGTTGAAGCCTAAGCCTGCAAGCTGTACTGAGCCTACCGAAAATTCGAAACTGCTTGCTGTCGTTGCAAAAAAAATTACAAACTTATTGAAGCCTAGGCCTGAGCTAATACCACAACACCTAAGCCTATTCCACTTGGCCCGTTGAAAAAAGTTTGCTTTTTTGAAGCCCGAAACCTGCTGTATGAACCGTCATCTTTTGGGCGGTAAGATTTTACGCGGTAGAGTTTTGCGCGGTAAAGACTGCGCGGTAACGTCGTAACACGCTTCCCCTCGCTGTTTTGAATAAAAAAAGGCGCTAAATCGGCGCTAACTTGGCATCACTTGCAAAAGCAATTCATATCAAAAGTACCTAAGGCTGGTTTGCTTTTACTTCATAAATTTTTTCCATAAGCTGCTCGATTGGACAAAAAACTCATAAATATGTCGAAGTTCGAAAATTTACAAACAAATTTCGAAAAATGGAAAATGTGTGTTGGCCTTTGGCAAAAAACACTTAAATTTGAGTCGTAGAAAAGCCGTAGAAAAAAGTTCGCTCTCAACTTAAAAGCACTATGCTAAATCGCTTTTTCTCTCCTAAATTTAAATTTCAAAATCGAATCCCGGTTGGAAAAATCAATTAAACTAAAGAAGGTCAAAAAAATTAAAGCCTGAAAACATTTTGAAAATTAAACGATAATAGCAAAATTTTAAAAATGCCTTTGGACAGTTCAGCGTTTTTAAGATCAAATTCGTCAAGCTTGCTCAAAAATTTAAAGAAAAAAAATCGAAACAAACTAATTAAAACAAAAAATCGTTGAATTACGCTTTAAAATCTGAATTATTTAGAACTAAAGATTTTATTTACTTTATAATAAGATTAAACGAACGCCGTTTTTTTATTTTGACCGACAAACTGACGACCGCCGAATTTTGCAACCAACAGCCTTGTTTTCTATCAAAATAAAGCCAGATGTCTCGCCAGAAAAATGGTGAACGAGGTGCTTACTTCCAGACAAAAATATCATTTTAAACGTTTCAGTTTTTACCATGAATGTAGCGCAATTTGCGCGCGAAGCAGCGTTTATTAAAAATACAACCAAAGTAAAAAATGACGCCAGCCAGAAATTGTTAAAGGCTTTTGAAATACAGGTTTGACTTTAATTCAAAAACATATTTGGTGTTTTTAATTTATAAATAACTTAACGGGGCCGCGCGCGCTATTGCGCAAGGTTTCAGTTTCAAAATGTGCTCTGAGTCGGCGTTTTGCGCCTTCTTCAAAGAGCCATGAGCGCAGGCGCCGTTTTCGCTGTATTATAAATTTTTTCGAAATACTGCAAATTATATATTATTCGGTTCTAAATTTTGCGCATATTCGATTGAGCCCAAAAACGCAATCGAGGCCAATTTGGCGTTTGCCACACCAATTTAGGCGCCGACGCGGTTGCAAAACCGACCGGTCCGCGGCGACGGCGACACGCGTGCAAACGCAAGTTGCGCCGCAATCGTAACCCGCGCTCGCTCAATCAGCCAACTCGCGTCTAGAAATTTCCTGACAGACGGACACGTCTGGCTCGTCCTCCTCTATTTCGTAAAGGATATTTAACACAATTAGACAATGTTGCGGCGGCAAGAGAGTGATTAAATTGAAAATTAATTTCAGCATTATTCTCTTGAGTCTTTGTTCACATTAATGAAGCAACCCAGCCAAACCCCAAAACTCAAAAAATCGAAAAAAAAAACATTATTTGGTAAATTTAGTGCAGTTTTCGCCAGATTAAAATTCACTGATTTTATATAATATTTTGCTAAAATGCGGAAAAAAAATTTAGAAAACATAAAATCATAGTTAAAAGCTTAAATGCGCAAAAAATGGTGCAAAACTGAATCTCAAAAAACCAGTTTTCTTCAATACATCGTGTAATTTTAGCTGAATTTCACTCATTAGAAAAATCAACAACATTTTTCAATTGCAAAAAACTACTTAAAACTGGAACCGCGGTGAATTAAAAAACGCATTTAATGAAGGCTTTCAGGTCTTTGTAGATTCTAAAACCAGAAAAGTTATTTTTGCCTAAGCAAATTGGCAAAATTTCCTGTGTATGTGAACTAAGAACAACAATGAAAGCGTCGAAAAGGTCATCGGCATATAAGTATCAATGTAGACGGCATCAAAGCATTTAAAAATTTGAAAATCAAAAATCAACAAATGTTGAACATGTCTTTCGGCAGGAATATCAACTGATGAGTTCGTCCCAATTTTGTTAAGATGGCCGCGAATAAATTTGCAAAATGTTCTGAGTATTACAATTAAAAACAACAAAGCACCCGAAAGGTTGTTGGCATACAAGTACCGTTCCGAACTTGCAGGCACATTTTTTGTAGCCTACCGAACCCACAAAAAGTGATCATGACCACTTAACCAGTTCTTTTTGCATATTTCCCTTGTGCTCACTGATCGTCACAAACAGATAACATCCGTTTGACCTCGTTTGCACCCAAAAACGCTCCAAAAACTATTGTTGCGTTTCGCATTGGGGCGATCTTTTAAGATAACTGAGCACATTGTTTCAGTAATTTTTTTAGTCTATTGAGAAATGACCCGCCGCAGATGAGTTTTATTCAGCACGGTAATAAGACGCTTTAAAAAACATGTTCAACATTCAATACACGTAACATTTATTAAGAAATGGGGGCACAACATATCACAAACAAGGCTGAAAAGGAGAAGACAGATTCGATCACGGGAAGAGATCGAAGCAAAACAGGATCATGCTTGGGGCTATTTTCCCGACTCTTTACAACTGGAAATAAATCCGGAGAATCAGGATGATGTAAATTCAATGGGTCTTTGTTTTTCGATGTTGTCGAGAGCTACAGTATCTCCGTAAAAAAGCATGATTTGAGACCAAAGAGCACTCAAGTTTAGCAAGAACACCATATCTACTAATTATTGTCAGATGCGATCTTAAGATTTTCTAGTTTTTTCGTGACGACATTGACTTCTGCGTAATTTTAAAAAAATTTAGGATACAAATTTTAATTTTTGGGACCACAACCCATTTTCATTTTCAAATCTTTCAAACGAATCGTTTTTGTTTAATTTGAATTTATTTTTAACATATCAAAATCTTTCTAAAAATCGACTTATTTTTTGGAGGTTCATGTCCACAGCATTTCGGCTGTTTAAACAGGTCTAATTTTGTTTAAACAAGTTTTTAATCAATACGTTGCAAAAAAGCTTGCTAAGCTAAGAAAAGCTTTTCTCACAATTTTTTTGTTTATTTTAAGCGCTCTTGCGCGCTACTGTGCTCGCACATAATTTTTTAATTTGCAACGTGGCTTAATTTTTGAAGGGTACTTTGAAAATCTTAAATTTATTTTAATTAAAAATTTTTAATTGTGTTTAAAATGCGTAAACAAAAATTGTTGATTCAAAGACAACGAAACTGTGGACAGGTAAAAACAGACGCGGTCCAAGAAAAGACATTTTCGCGGAATTGGAATTTTCTGAAATTGAAGTTGCAAAATTCTAAAACCGTGTCAAAAGAGACATTCCAACCGACATCCTGCAGTATAAAAGAAGACGGATTTAACATGCGCTTGATCATGAAGATAGACACGTTGCTATCGAATGAAACTGGACCTGTTTTTGAGGTATACTTCAGTTCAAATTCAACTATTTTCCATTTGTTTAGGTTTTTTATCCGCCGTTCTTTTTATTTTTAAACAATCAGACTGCTAGCCAATACATTCCTTTATCGCAGTTTCTTTGGTATCCTGGATCGTCCGAAATTCCACAAGCTGTTGAATTCAACCCTTTAGGAAAAAAAGCAGGATTAACTTCTTTTCTTTCTAAGAACGTTTCACAGTCTTGTAGTCTTGCCTCTGGAACGTGCCCTGTCCACAATTTTTCTATTAGCGGGGGCACTTCTGTCTTTCCTTTTCACCTTTTCCAATGTGTTGTCGCTCGTGAGCCTATCTTTTATGCTCTCTCTGGCAATACCTCTTCTGTCCACACTGTCACCAGCCATAATTTTTGTATTTCTCTTCCCCACACTGACTACTTCAGGTTGGTACATATCGATCTCACGGGCGTAACTGTTACACATTAGGAGCGGCTATATCACCTGGACGTCGATGGACACTAAGAAATTCGAGCACTCTTTTGACCAGTGAGTCAGAATTTAATATTTCCTTCAAGATCTTATCTTAATAGTAACAATTGTGGCCGCTGCACTGCTCATTTACTTTTCGTGGCGTTGTGTGCTTGTCCGGCTTTGCTAATCCTTACACTTGCCACTTTTTTCTCTTACTTTGACGGCATGAACAACCTTCACAAGTGGTGGATGTACATCATTTTTGCGCCTTCCTATGTTGGCAGTCTGGGAGTTTGGAAGAGGGATGACGAGAGCTATAAGCTGGCTAGGGGTGTGGTGGCTAGCTCGTCGCCGGTTTTGGCTCGACTTTTCTGGTAGGTCAAATTCACGCGGTAAAATTCAAAATCTAAAGTTTGACTATTTTCAAACTACCTTGAAAAGGTCCAAACCGCCTTAAAGGTCACCACCGGAAACTCGAGCTGTGGTGCTAACCTCCAAAAACGCTTCGAAGCCATGTAGAAGCTGTCCAAAACCAGCTGCGGCCGTAAAAGCCTTCACACCACCTTCAACCTTTGCTCTGATATTGGCGCCACAGATTCTACCGGCATGCAGTACTTCTGGAAGGCCATGATTGATCGTTACGCCATAATCGCTCAATACGGAGGTAGCTGGTATCATTCGCCACTAGATGGGATCTAGTCTGTATATTAAATGTGGGGGTATAGCTAAGGGGTAGAGCGCTCGCTTAGCATGCGAGAGGGCTGGGGTTCGATTCCCCATACCTCCAAAAATTTTTGACTTTTGCAAAAATTGAAATCACAATTTTTAAGAGCTTTGAGGCTTTATCTTTTTTGCTTTCTTTCTAAGTAAAAAATTAAGATTGGAAAGCTAAAAGTACAGTGTGACCTTAACAGATTGCCTGTGACCTCGCACATACCTCGTTTCCACAATACGCTCAGCCCCTTTAGCTCAGCGGTAGAGCGTTAGACTTTTAATCTAACGGCCACGGGTTCGAATCCCGTAGGGGGCTAATTTTTTAGTGATTGTGTTTTCAGCTTTTTTTGTTTTTTTTTATTCTACAATCACTTTATTACTTTTATTACAATCTAGAACACCTCATATTTCTGCTTAGTCACCTTGGATACCACAAGGTTAGCCAAGATCTCTCCTAACACAACTGCTAAACAGAGCCACACATTGAGAATCATGAAAGTTGCCATCAGGCAATAACCGATAAAGGTCTGTACGCCAAAGAGGAGGAGATTTAGCAGAGAGCTGTAAGTTACACTTGAGGCAAAACTCAAATTTTAGACACTTACTTGGATTCAGTTCCCAGATTGATCCTGTAAATCCTTAGAAACTCTTTTATGAAGGCAAACAGTATGACGATAGCTTGCGACATCATATGGCTAAAAACAAAATTAGACTTTTTAAAATGATTTAGGGAACTGACTGAGTCCGCAATCGATTTTCCATGACTCAAAAAGGATCGTTTCTGGAAGACCAGAATGGAAGACGTTTGAGGGTAGCATTTTCTGAAAATCACTTCTGGAGGTTCAAAACAAGCCCAAACTGTAAAGTAAAACGCGCTCAGAAGATCTTACAGTAGAGGATACCTGAAGAGAACACGTAAAAACAGGATAACGCGTAGCGCGAGCAGTAGGCAGCGCTCCCATTCATCCCGACGACGGTGGGTCAACTGGTGATTAAAAAATGTTTTGTGACAAATTTCGCGTCGTCGCTTGCGTCGTCAATCGATTGTGATTGACTAAAACCGTAATCGAAGTGAAATTGGGAAAGGTGGATCTTTGGGGAAAAATGCAACAGGTTTCCGTAATTCGCACTTTAGTGGAACGATCAAAGCGTTTAATACGGCTATAACAGTTTCAGTCTTAGATATGAACCCGTATTTGTAGATTGGAAAACATGACGAGAAACCCATTCAACATGGTGTAATAGGGGGTGTGACAACGTGTAATATGTTGAGTTCACATTATAAATTCGTAAATTCGTAAAACATGACAGCAGAGAACCAGATAAGACCAGTTGGTAAACAGCAAATACAAAATTATGCGCGTCAACAAATCGATCACGGGCGAGTGATCCGAATAATGGGTTCCTTCGAAATGACCAAAATGGAAGATGACTGCTCTTTTGGGTTGGTACTACTGTTTTGAAGAAAAGGACAAGGTAAAAACGATAAAGTGACTTTAAAGAGTTTAAATATAGTTGTTTCAAAGAGGATTCCAACCCCTCAACTCTCGGCTGCCAACACAGCAGTAGAGATCTAACAAAATAGCCAAAAATCTGCGTCTGAGGGGAATCGAACCCCTGTCGATTGCTTGGAAGGCAACCATGCTGACCATAACACCACAGACGCGCTGTTTCAAACACAGTCTGAACTAGGTTAACCGCGAGAGACAAAACAGGTCTGATCCGCTGGTATCATTCGCCACTAGACGGGATCTAGTTTTGATATTAAATGTGGGGGTATAGCTCAGGGGTAGAGCGCTCGCTTAGCATGCGAGAGGGCTGGGGTTCGATTCCCCATACCTCAATTTTTTTTACTGCATTTTCCTCGTTACTTGTTTGCACTTTTTTGGGCTATCTGTCTCCCGTTTTTATCCTTTTTAATTGCAATTGAGCACGAATATACTACAAGTAAAGTTACTAAAAATCGTCCGCCCCCACTTTGAAAACAGATCATAGTCTTGAAAAGATTGTCTTGATTTCGAATCAAAAGCGATTGACACTTTAAAAATCATGCGTTCCCACTTTTTTCGACGCATATCATCTGTATTTCGTCACTGTTGCTCACATACATCCTTCCTCTCATAATCCCTTCCTTCGATATCCCCTGTTCGCGAAATGTTCACCGTTCCGGCCGACTTTGTCGACTCCATTTGTCTCATTAGCGCTGCCCTAGGAATCCAGCACTTAACAAGATTTGCAGAACTGTCAGGCAAATTTAGGCAAGGCGGAGAAGAGTACTACAACAAGTCTCAGCATATCGTTTTTCAATTTGCAAATGGCCAGCACAAATCGACAGAACGGATCCCCTATCGTTCTATGGAGCCTGAAAGCATGCTTGGGCCTGTTGTGGATTCTAAGTATACGCTTAGGAAGCATATGATCTTTGAAGATCTAAAAACTAATGAGGAAATAGATTATCTGCAGTTTGAAAGAATTCAAGCTTCAAATGGCCTCTTGGCGCTGACCTTAAACTCGTCGAACATCTGCGGCAAGTGGCTAGACCTATTTTCGTCTTGGGTCAATGTGTCCCGTTTGTGCATCTCTGATTGTCACAACGACAGTGCCTCAAAGCTCTTGAGTCACTTTGTCAAAAATAGACAGCTGTCCTCGCTTCAACTATATGAGAAAAACGTACTGAAAGAAAACTTCGATCTATGTATCGGCCTTTTGAAGCAACCTCAATTCGACTCGTTGACCGTTCCTTATGATGCCACTGTTATCAGTGTCTTTGTAAAAATGCCAAGAGCCAAGTACAGTCATTGGAAACGAGTAGTTGTCTTGGGTTGCGTTGGTGAATCCTTGCTATCTAAGTTTGGGATGCCGGATGTTTGCCCACGAGAAGAGAAAAACTTCATTACAAATTATTACCCGTGTGCTGCACTCTTAGTCAAGTATGAAAATAGTTTAGGCAGCAAGGGTATGCCAGTGGATAAGTTTATGGAAGCTGTGGAGCAGACAATATTTTTTAAGTGTTTTCGGAGTTAAGGTAAGGTTGACCGTTGATCATTTTATATACATTGTTGAAGTTTAATAAAAGAATAAAGAATAACAACTTTTGTAAAAGAATCTAAAAACTTTCGGAGGTATGAGGAATCGAACCCCAGCCCTCCCGCAAGCTACGCGTGCGCTCTACCCCAAATTCACACCTCAGACTAGATTTCGTTTAGCGGCTGCTGAAAAAAGTTTTGTCTCGACGGTTAGCCCATTCTGAATTTTTCAGAGGGAGCGCGTCTGTGGTGTAATGGTCGGTATGGTTGTCTTCCAGTCAATCGACAGGGGTTCTATTCCCCACAGACGCAGACGTTTTTGGTTATTTTGGTCAGAACACAATAGCTGAGTTGTCACGCGAGAGGTCAGGGGTTTGGATCCTTTTCAAAGCGGCCATTTTTAAAAGTTTATGGTTGTTTTTGGTCATTTTTATTCAGCCAAATTTTTAGTCTTTTTTGCTTTATTAGCTGTACTATCTTACAGCGGCGGTTTTGTCTAGTCTCCTTAACGGCTTCCCTATTTTATCTCACCCATGAAATTAAATGAATCTTTATTTAAATGTCCACATTTAGCGTCCATAATAGTAGTAATTATAGTAATTCCAGTTAGGCACGTCAGGGGTAGATCCGGGCGGACACCAGTAGTTTAAGCAATATTGACGCTTGATCCGAATTCGCCTAAAATGATCCTTAACTTTTAACAGAGTTCAAGTTCACCGATCAGCATTCCAAACTTGGCTGAAGTCTTGAATATCACCCTGGCAACAGCATAATATGGCTGCAAAAAGGCAGGAAAACAAAACGAAACCCCGCATGGTTTGCAGAGACAGCATCGACTTTGAAAGACCATGCGTAGGCTGACCTAATTTATACGTATCGCAGGCGTTAATGTGGTTTTTGATTTCCTTGACTTTTGAGAATCCTTAATGACCAAGGCGATTTTCAAGAAAAACGAAAACAAGTCGAAACTGGTTTTAACCAAAGATCAACATATCCAAATTTTGTTACAATGTCGAACAAGGGTGGTATTTCCGTTTTCCGATCAAGTACGCAAGGAATAGCCGCAACGCAGCTGTCATTTCGAGATCGATGAATTGTCCCGAAGGAGGCAGCTAAGAACGCAGAGTAAAACTTTGACCACTAGTTGATTGATTTTCTGTTTTGCTAAAAAGCTGCTTTTTGTGGAACGCGTATTTTCAAAATAGCAGAGATTTATTGCTCTTATCCTGTCGCTAAATTGAAGGTTACAGAATCATAATTAAGATAAAAAACTTGAATAATTTTTCTTGTAACTTTTTTAAATATTTTGTTGTTATGAACGTGCTGTTTTTTAAAGAAATCTATGATTTTCAATTTTTCTATGAGCAATGCAGTTAGTTTGCTGAAGAAAAGCTAATTTTTTGTCTATTACGCGTTCTTACAATAAGAATTTTTTGTCGGTGATCTTGTTTTAAATTATATTCGTGGCTTAAAAGTCAAATCAAGTTGACAGTAAAAAACTTGAATAATTTTCCTTATAATTTTTCTGATTTTTTTGTTCGGATTCAGATTAGTTGTATTATTTCTATAAACACTGCCTCGCGCGTAAATTGAGCTAAAAGTTTTGAGCAAAAAATCAAATTTGGAGTGCGTTGTTTATGCTTTGCTCGTTGCTTTGCTTTTGGAACACCCTGTGCTTTGAGACGGCAGAAATTCTGACTGCTCCATTTTTTTGATTAACTTGAAAATGACTTTTGTCTGGAAACAAGCAACTCTCTGGCAAGACATTTATCCTCTTTTGGATCAAAAGTGGAGCGATCGGTTTCGAAATTCCGACCTCGGAGACAAAATGATTCCTCCCAGGAAGGATGTGTTTGGCTGAGGAGGGGCTGTCTGGAAAGGATCATTTTGACGCGCCGGCGGCCGTGGGATCGATCGGTGGCAAATTTACGAGGGAACACGAGCGAGTGGTGAAATCATGGTTTTTTGCACAGAAAACAACAAAAATCATACGTGTTCAAAGAATTGGCTTTGGCGTCCTTCGTTTCCGGCAACTTGACTAAAAAGACGGCATTCATTAAGAAAGC
Organism: Steinernema carpocapsae; assembly: GCA_000757645.3. NCBI lineage: Eukaryota > Metazoa > Nematoda > Chromadorea > Rhabditida > Steinernematidae > Steinernema > Steinernema carpocapsae. Next base: position 991,875 of record AZBU02000007.1, read on the forward strand.
GTGGACTGACCGGCCGGTCACAGGACATTTGATCTGACAAAATGATTCCTCCCAGACAGCCTCCCTCTCGACCAGACACATCCTTCTTGTCTGGTCCCGCAGAAAATATTTTTTTGGGCTACTCTATATTATAGGAGTAGATTTGTTCAGATCCTATTATCCTATTGTTTTTTTAAACTTTTTGGTTGCGTCGGCGAGTTTTTTTTGCTTATTAAATCAATTTTTATCAGAAAAATAGATTTTCGAAAAAAACTCATTTTTAATTCGCTCTAATTTTTGAAATAAATTCAACTGTTTTCTATATCAAATTTTATCGCTCCCTCTGATCTTTTCTTGTGTGCAAAGTAGACTTAAATTGCTTTAATGAAAACAATTTTGTCCTTATCTCATCGACCCGAGGGAAAATTAACATGATTTCTTCATTATCGCGTCACTGTATTCTCGTGATACAATTTTCTTTAACTTTTAAAATTTGATTTATTAACAATTTGAAGTTTGAATTGTCTTCATTTCATTTTTTAAACGCGTGTTTTTGAAATGACTTTTTGGGTTGCCCTCTCCTTCTCTCAAAATTGAATTATTAGTTTACAAAGTTGTTATTAAGATGACAGTAAAAATGGATCGAATACTTTTCCCTAAAAGTTAAAAATTTTTTGTTGAGGCTTAGTGAACATTTCAAGAAGTTTTTTTTGCGAAAAGTGGCTTTCAAAAACGGCTTATTTTTAGTACCTTTTAATCTTTAAAAAAGTTCAATTTTTACTTAATTTTTTATTAAATTTGACAAATTTTTGTTTTTTAAATGTTGAATTCTATCGCTTCCTCTGATCTCCTCTTGTTTACAAAAAAGCCTTAAATCGCTTTAATCAAAACAATTTTAACGATTTTGTTGTTTTCATTTCATCCACCCGAGGAAAGATCAACATGATTTCTCCGTCATCGCGTCTCTGTCGTCTTCTAGCATCATCTCCTCGCAATTATAGGCTTATTTAAGTGCGGCCCCTGCTCAATGGAAGCGCAGCTACGCGATTCTTTGCGACCACGGTGACGTCGTTTTTCGTTTCGTCTCGTCTCTCTTTTCCCTTAAACGTTAAATACCGGAAAGAAGTTAATTGGAATTAATGGGAAACTCTGGATAGCTCGTGAATGCACGTGGGCTGAGGGATTACGCACTAAATGGCTTTGATAAGCTGTTGATGTTTGCAGAGGTCGTTAATCGGCGAAAGCGCGACCGCGCTATTTTTTGAGACCTCGGTAGCGCTGTTTTTTGTGATATTTCGTCGCTCTTTTGCCTTGACCGCTGAATACAGGAATGGGTTAAGGAAAGGTGCTCAACTCAATGAAAATTATTAGAAAAATCTGTGAAGCCTAGGAATGTGGCCTAATGGGTTTTGCGCTCAATAGATTTGATAAGCTGTTGATGTTCGCAGAGGTGGTGTTCTATATCTTATTTGAAAATTAGATTTTTGAGTTGCATTATGCCTTCTAAATTAAAATCACGGTTATTGGGTGTTTTTTGGAGAGACCCACTCTAAAAATTTAATAATCTTATTAAAATTATCAAAATTAAACTTAAATTAAATCAAAAAATAATTTTGTTGTGGCAAGGATTGACATTTTAAATGCGTTGGATGCCTTTTATGAGCTGTCGATGTTCGCAGTGGTCGATATGCCTGTTTTATATCTTATTTCAAAAGAATTTTGAATTACGGCCAAAGCATCTAAATAGGTTTATTCTTAATGTTTCTTGTCACTCTAACTCCCAATTTCTTTTATGCTGCATTTTTCAAATAAAATTGTTTCAAAAATTTTTTTTGTAAAAAATTAAATTTTTTTGACCATTTTGACGACCAACTGGTTTTGCATATGGCGTTCTTACTATTTAATTTTTTTATTTCATTCAGTTTTGTCTTGTAGAATACTAGACAAAGTTTCCTTGACATTTTTTACGACTTGAATTAAATTTTCCATGTAAAAAAGTTTTCATCAAATTAACAAAATACCAGCATATGAAAATTTTTGTGAGGCGCTAGCCACACCAACAGCAGACAATTTTTAATATTAAGAATTGACACTTTTAAATTTTTTTATTAACTACTTCTGTAATTATTTTTGCTTTGATTAAACTTGGTAATTAAAGCGCAACCAATATTGTCATTGTTTAGAATGTTCTTGGCGCCAATGTTTCTACAGTTAACGTTTTGCCGACATTTTTGACTGTTTAAAAATTACACTTTTTATTTTTTTGGAGCTAATTAACGCTCTAAAAATGCGATTTCCTTGCCTTAAACTGCATTAGGGAAAAAAAGTCTCAATATGAGTGATACTAACGCTAAGGGCTTCAAAATGAGCTATAGCTCGTCTTTATCTGCGTTCGGACTTTTGTCGTTCCCTTCTTAGTCAAGGTAGTCTGGAACCTTGACGTGTTTTTTTATATTTTAACGTTTTTGGGACTTTTTTTACGTCAAGTAACTTTTTACTTCTTTCGCATTCCAACAGTCAATTACACTGAACGTGACTGTTTACACCTCCTACCGTAATACTACTTCAAAACATTACTCACATATTACGTAAATCCGGTATTTTTTCCCAAACCAATTTATCTGTTTTAACGTTTTTGCCTCTTCTTTACAATTATCTGTGAGATAATTTGTCTGAATGTGACTGTTTTCTCAAAGGTACTTTCACGTATAAACCGCGAGATAATTGTGCCTTCCAGTAAACGGATCTTACGTTTTTGGCTTCGCGTGTTTTCGGTGTTTGAGAGCTCCGGAAGGGCATGTTTTTGAGACAGGCTTGCCTCATGCTATGCGACATGGTGGAAACTGATGAGATTCCGTTTGATACAGTTCCTGTTCTATAAAAAACGCGTTTTTGCGATTGAAGCCTTTCAAAGTCATATTCTAAAGCCCTTATATCCAATCTAAAGCGCTCACCGCTAATCCGAATACCTTCCAGTCTATGGATCCATTAGAGATAACGCATTTGATTTGGCCTCTAATCCCTTATAAGGATTCAAAGCCATGTAGAGCTTCTTCCGCGTTTTCTAAGATTTTGTTCGCTCCGTCCACCTGCCAGAGCCTAACAGAGCAGAGACTTTGAATTTTAAATTGTTCCTGTTTATACAGAACGCTAAGAGCTAGTGGCAAGCAATCTAAGACGTCCAGCGATTAGCGCGTCTTATGGCAATATTTAGCGCTGACTCACACAGATTTTTCCATTGTTTAAAGCTGTTTTATGCGTTTGACGTTGGTGGTTTTTACGTGGGTTTCTCTGTAAAGATGGGATGTTTGCTTTAGGTGTTTGCATGTGTGGGATGGAGAGCATTAGGCAACATCCCGCCACTCCTCGCTTCCGTTTTTGATTTTAGGCCATTAATGGTTTTCAATGTTATTATTTCCATAAGAAATGGGGTTTTAAGTGATTCCACGTTTGTGGCTACACTACACTTGCTGCTTTCGTGAACACTAACCAATCTAAATGTTACCTAAATTTTCTAATTTTTTCGAATTGTTGAATAAAATTTTGTTGCATTTTTTGTTTTACACAAAATAATTAAAAAAGCGTTTTTTAATCAAAAAATTCTGTGTTACATTTTGATTTTTTAAACTTAAGGGTGTCTACGTCAATTACTGTCTGAAAAAATTACTTTAATTATTTAAATAGTAATTATTTTTTAGCAATTTCACATTTTTCAAAATCGTGCATAATTTCATTAAACTAATTTTATCTAAGTTTCACATGCAACGTTTTGTGGTTGTAAACAGTCTAACCTAATTTTTCGCATTGTTTAACATCTAGAAATTTAAGAATTTCTGGAATTGCTCACCTACGCATGATGTCGGCGTCAGAATCTCTCTAGAGACTCAAAAATAGAAGTTGACATGTGTTAATTGGCTGTTTTGTAGGTGCGAAGGTAGAAGGAGGGTCGGCACGACATTTAGTTCAGTAATGCCAGTAGGATGGCACTAGCTCTTAATTAGGCCACGCCTGTTATCCTTCCCTATTTAAAGCGAGCAAAGCGAGTGTTCACCTGTGCGTTGTTTTTTGTTACCTGTTCGAAATCTTTATTGTGACTTTTTTAGGATTCCAAACATGGACGAACCATTTATCAACCACCGCCGAAAGCATGAAAGAGACGAGATTCTGGAGAAGCAAAACGAGCTTATCCGTCTTGTGAAGCTGTACCCACTGGAAGAGATCGACTATAGTCCCAAAATTCGAGACTACGATATTCTCTACGACGCCTTAATTGACACTTTTGGAGAAGAATGCATTGGAGGAGCCTGCACCTATCCTTTCAAGCTACCCTGTCAGGTCAACGAGTTCAATGTGGAGGAAAGAATTAGTGGATTACGGTTCCAAGCAAACCTAAAAGTTGACGATTACGTGGTTTTTGAGTTTGACGATGACAGGATGGTCACCCGGTACCCTTCCACTAAAAAATAATTTTTAGAATCCATTTTTAGATGTTTTGTGAACCCATGCGCTCTGCCAGACCACCGTCCACTTCTTCCTGTCATCGATAACGTTCTCTACCGTATCCTGGACAAAAGTGTGGTGGACCATGTGTGCTGTGAAAACGAGATGTACGTTAGAGACCACATTGTGGAGAAGTTCGAAGAGCGTCATTACTTTTGGGTGAGTCAGTTTTAGCCTCAAAATTGAGTTGTAAAATTTGAATTGGGTTACTTTCCTTTTGTTCAAAAAAGACCTATCTTCCGAAGTCAAACTTCCTGTCTTGCCAAAGACTATAGATTTAGGATTAAAGAGGATCAAAGATTATCTTAAACGGCGCCGCCACGTCACGTGCCTGTCTGGATAAGTCAAAACATCCCTGTATTTCTTCTCAGTAAGCACTAAGTCTCAAATTTTATAAATATGAAACAGGCCAAAGTAAAATGGAGAACCATCACAGAATTGAACTCTTAAAAAGCTGTTAACGTAATTAACGATTCAAAAAACGATGTTTTCACAAAATTCCAAATTGCTCAAAAAATTAATTTGTAAATTTTTAAGTTTCAGCTACTTCGCGTCAAAAAATTATTTCACAAAGCTTTCAATGAAAATTTTAATTATAATATACTTTCAGCATAAAACTGACAAAAATTAAAATTTAGTCTTTGGTTCAATATACATACAGGGGGGTGGCCCAAAAAAAACCTTTTCCAGACAGAGCACCGGTGCCTGTCTGAAGCCCGATCCACTGTCTGAAACAGGTCATCTGGGACGATCCCACGGCGAACGACCGGTCGGTTTCAACTTACTTGTTAGCGAAACCGACCGGTCGTTCCCGGCGAGTGAGCTTGAAATGACTCCGCTCCGCAATTTCGAGACATGGCTCCATCCCCCTGTCTGGCCAGCCTTTTTTTCAATCACCCTGTATGTCCCAAAAAAGTTACCCAGACAGCTCGAGGCTTCATTTTCAACTTTTGAAACCGTGTAGACCGGTCGAAATTACGTTTATTCTGTAACCGGTCGACCGGCCGGGATTCGCTCGAAATGAACTGTCTGGGTGACTTTTTTGGTTCACCCTGTAGTTGAGGTTGAGTTGATCGATCATCAAAAAATTGTCAACTTCAAATTAAATTAATTGGTTTACTATAATCAACAAAAAAACATTTAAAATTTGGGTTGTGCCGGTTTGCAAAAAAATCTAAATCCAACATTTAAAAAAGTTGAAACAAGCGCGGCCTCGTCTTTTTTAACCTCACAATCTTCTGCTAAAACATTTTTCAGTACTAGATTTTATGAAAAATGTCACGATGTTTTCAATTTAGAGCGCTCGCATTGCTCGCAAAATTTTAAAAGTCATGTTTCAATAAAAAACAATTCAGACACGTAATTTAAAGATGACAAGATTCTGTCCCAACACAAAAATGCTGATTGCTAGTCAGTTTGAGAGGTTTTCAATTGAAGCATCATCTAAAACTTTTTTGAACAATTTTTAATACATTTTTTAAATATTTTATAAACTTTTATCTTCCGAAAATTCTTAATTGACTTCCACGGCCACCGTCCTGCTGTCTGTATCAAACGACACCTTTCATGGGTTTTAATGAGCGGAAGGTTAGGTACCTCATCTCCGCGTTCGGTAAACGATTTAATTAAAAATTGCGCCATTTTATTTAATGCACGTAAAATTACACTGCTTAAAAAATGTTTCTAAACATTTTTAGGGCAGTCGCATCAGTTCCTCAGACGTAGGCTCGATATGTGCTCGCTGCGGCGAATCCGAGAACTCCGGCGTAGCCACTCTTCAATGTGGCCACTACTTCTGCTTCGACTGCTGGGTCCAGTACATCACTAGGCGCATCGCCACTAAGGAGTTTCCCATGTACTGTCCTCAGCCAAACTGCCAAATTATGCAGCCAGCAGGAGGTCTTTTGACTTTTATCCCAAAAGCGTTGGTTGACTGCTACGGCTGCTGTGTGGTGGACAAGGAAATTGCTGAAGCGAACACGAAATACTCTAAATGCTGGCGTTGCGATGAGTTGATCTTGCTTGGAGTGCACCTCTTGGATCATGAGGAGCCTGTAGAAAATGACCATAAGACTGACGAAAAGGATGATGCTAAGAATAATGGCCAAGAGGCTGACCATGAGAAGGCTGGGGCTAAGGAGCCAGAAGAGGCCCATGAAGAAATTGATCAAACAGGAAGATCAGCTCGTGACAGCAGTTACGAGTCAGAATCGCCTGAGCCTCGTTTTAAGGATGACATCAGGGTTGTAATCTGCGAATGTGGAGCAGCTAGCTGCTGTGAGTGTCGCCTTAAGGCGCATGAGCCGCTTAGCTGTGAAGAGTATCAGCGATTCTTGGAAAGTAGGTGGCAAAAACAGATTTCAAACTTTAATTGAATTTTTAAGTAAATGGCGAATACGTGGCTCCGACATTTTCGATCCGTGAGCAGCTGGAAGAATTCTTGACTCTAAGCCAATTTTCTCGGCCTGCTATTTGCCGCGAGATGTTGGATCTGCTACGTAAGATGGTCGAAGAAGAAGATGACGATGGGGCGATCAGTCTTTGCAAGCAGCTGGTTCATGTCCGTCTTTAAAGCATTTAACCTGTATCCGTATAATCATATCTTGTCTGTCCTTTTCAAGCAATATTTATGAACTATTTTCGTACACGCAAAAATCGCGAAATTTGTACATGCGCTGATATTGTGTATTTGCTGTGTATGAGGTTTATAAATTTGTAATGCAACATGACTCTAGAATAAGGAAGTGCAATCCTATAAAATGCGTGGAGACAAGTGTCGAAGTTCATTAATTAAAGGTTAATGCAGTTCTGCACGTTGTTTATCAGAATTTTGCGCAGATCTGTTTCTAGTTGTAAAAATGTGGAAAAATTAGCAAAACATGGTCTATAAAAATAGTTGAAGCAACGAAAATTGCCTGAAAAATTTTAATTTCTTTAATTGATAGAACGAAAAAGCAATTCGTGAGCACAGAAATATAGCTAAAACCTATCAATTTTTGGTTTGACCTCGGTTTGTTCAAAAAAGACTTTTCTTGTGGTCGTAGTCTTTCAGTTATGACTTATTTTAAAACGCGCCGCCACGTCATCTGCCTGTCTGAGATAAGTCAAAAGATTCCTGTCTTCAATCTCAGTTATAATTGAACAGTAATTAAGTTGTATAAATAAACAAAGCAGAAATTGAACTCTAAGAATTGAACTAAGGGAGGCCAAAGCATCTCTTCAAAAAAATTTCAAGTTATAAAATTTTATTTGTAATACGTTAGTGGAGAGGCTTAACCATCAATCTACAAAAAAATCTGTTAAAACTTAAAATATCAAAAACTGGTTGCGGGCCTACGTCTTGTTCTGGCGGACCTTACTCACAAAATTTCTGTTTGAATTTAATTTTTTTATTCAATTTTGAAAGTACCAAAAAAGCCGAAAGCTTCAAATTTGAGCTTTAAACCACCGTCCACTTTTGTTTGCAATTGACAACATTCTTTAACATATCTTAGACCAGAGTGGTGGACCATGTGTGCTGCGATAACGTGAAGATGTACGTTAGAGACCATATTGTGGAGATGTTCGAGGAGCGACACTATTTTTTGGAGAGCTTAAAAAAAAGTATTATTTATTGGTTTAATCTCGTCCTGTTCAAAAGAGACTATCCAGACATGCCTAAGACTAAATATTTGGGGCGCCACTACGTTCCCTGCCTGTCTGCGACGTGTGCGACGGAAATGCGTCGATACTACAAAATGTGTGGAGGCACAAGCGTCCAAGTTCACTAATAAAAGGTTAATGCAGCTCTGCACGTTGTTTATCAGAATTTCGCGCAGATCTAGTTTCTAATATTGACCAAAAATGACCGAAAACTTAGCAAAACATGGTCTATTAAAAATAGTTAAAGCAACAAAAATTGACTAAAAAATTTGTTTCTTAATAAGAAAATTTAAAACGTGACCACAGTACGTTCATTTTTAACTCAAGAACTAAGTTAAATTAGTATGACATTTAAATCAATTTTCGGTTGCCTCTTGTTGTGTTCCAAAAGACATCTTCCTTACCTAAGACTCGAGATTTCCAAAAGATGAAAGTTAATTTTTGCCTGCCAGGAATAAGCCAAAACATCTCTGCATTGATTCTAAACAAGTATTAAGCCTAAAATTTGTATCAAGACCCAACTGAAAGCTACTAACAATTATATTTACGTAGGCCATGTTATTTAAAAAATTAAAAAAAAAACGAATTTTGCAAAGTATTGAGTTGCCGGAAAACGCCAAAAATAGATTTTTCTAAGTCGTGAATTAATTTCAAGTTGTATTAGCAAAAAAATAAAAATAATAAAATACACTTTGTAAATTTAGAGGTGGCAGAGAAATTCCAAAAATTCAAATTTGAATCAAATGCAGAAAGGGTCTGATGTGCAAAATTACATTGAGCAGATCGCAAAAAATTTTGCTAAAATTTATAAAATTAGATTATTGATTTTATAACATTTAAACTTTGCTTATTTAGACAACACTCAACAAAGTGACCTTGGACATGACCTCGTGCGTTAGCAAAAATACTCGTTAACTTGCCTAAAAACTAAAAAATTTAAGCTCTTCTCTATTTCTAAAATAGAAATCAGCAGCTCTTACTCATCTGTTCCAATTCCATTCCTAAAACCAGTTTTCCCTCTTTCCATCCCTAAGCGCGCGCAAACCCATTCAAATGCCTTATCCGCCTGTTCCCTCTGCATGAATAATTCCAGTTCAAATCCGGTCTCCTGTCAACCACATGTTCCTGCACCTCAGTTGCTTCTTAAAAACGTTCTACGACCTCTAAAACACCACATTTTGTAGTCTATAGCTTGGCATCAAGCTTTCCCTTGTCACGTGGCTATTTGCAGCTGATTGTGACCTTTGACGAGCAATTTTCCTATCGATTTTTCAGCGACGAGCTATAATGCGTGTTAGGGTCCACACAAAAACAAAGTCTTGTTTGTGTTTACAATTTAGCCTGCACTCGTGGCTGCTCGTTGTCGCGTCGGCTCTCCGCCCCTTCTACTTTCGCTCCTCCGGCTTGCCTACGCGACCACCTGCACTCGATCTGATTTCCTAGCTGCGTCCTTGTCGATATGTCCTTCATCCTCACTTTCTTGCTGCTCTTCATAGTAAGCCTATCCTAAGCACTTCTCTCCTAACCTAAGATTTTTCTTATAGAACGCTATCAGGATGCCCTATATCATTTGCATGATTTCAAGCCTCATTTTGAGAATCGGAGCGTTGGTCGCCTCTTACCAGATCTTCGGAGACGACAAACTTGCCATCTTTAACCTCTGACCTAAAACACGCTTAATCCATATTTATTTTCGATCTCTTGTACATAAATAAATTGTACCATTTACTCACTCCAGGGAATCCACAATAGCCTGCACAACCTCATCCGCACTCTTCCCATCACAGTCGATCCTAAGGCACTCATCATCGCTAGGCCGTTCCAGCGTAGCCAGCTGCGATTGGAGCATATTGATTTTCATATAATGGCCTTGACGTCCAAGCAACCTTTGTTCAAGTTCCGCTTTGGAAACGTCGAGGAAAATTACTCGGAACGTATCTTTGTTCGCCACGTTTTCTGCTAGTTGAGATCTGTACTTTTCCTTTAAGGCTGAGCAGGCAAGAACCAGTTTTGGGTACGTTTTTGGGAGTGCTGCCAAAGTTTGTAGCCAGGGCAGACGGTCCAAATCTGAAAACACGTGTATTGAATGTCTATTTTTAATTTTGGATATGCATTTTTTTAAACTGGTTCTTCAACCATGTAGGAATGCGTGCTGAATTTGCATAAAATTCCGTTGTTTTAGCGGCTGTTTGAAAACGAAATTCGACCGGTCGTTCGCTGCGCGACCGCTGCAAATGACCGATTTCACACAATAAATCTGGCGTGCGTGTCTAGCCGGCGCGATGCATGTAAAAAGGGTTTTTTTGGCCCACCCTGTACAGGACGTTTCAGAAAAAAACCCCGGCCGGACAGCTCCGGCTTACCGCTCACTGGCCAGAGACAGAGCAGAGTAATTTCAAGCTCATTCGCGAGGAACGGCTGGTCGGTTTCGCTAACAAATAACGTGAAAGTGACCGGTCTTTGCCCCGCGTACCCCCGGAATGGGGCTCTTCAGTCTGGCCAGCGGTTTGGTCGGCCGAGGGTGTCTAGTCAGATCATTTTTTGGTAACATTTAAAAAACCCCTGGCCAGACTCCGCTCGCCGCTCACTGAACAGACAGAATCGCCTCATTTCTGTAGAGTGGCAGACGACCGGTCGGTTTCACGTTATTTGTTAGCGACACCGACCAGTCGTTCGTGACGAGTGAGCTTGATATGACTCCGTTCTGTCTGGCCAGGACTTTTTTGGGCCACCCTGTAGAATGGCACATTTCGTGCCTGTGGGTTGTGGGGCAAAGCTGTCTATAATGCGTTTTTTTTTGTCTAATTTTAACTTGAGCTACGGCTCGTCCAAATCTGCGGGGGCTCAAAGTGACCTTCCCTGTTCAGTTCAAAGCAATTCTGAATTGTGTTAAGTATCTTTTAAGCGACAAATTTCAATTTTTATAGCGTCAAATGTTTTTTCTGATTTTATGTATCAAAGACCGAAAAACATCCTCTCAAAATAGTCCAGCAAATTCTATTTTTGTACAGTTCCCACATACTTTGACCCTGCACTAACCTGTCAGCGGTGTTCCGCGTGCCATTTTGTACTGGTTTTCCTGCGAGTGAAAATCGTCCGCGTCACAAAACACGAAACCGAGTCTTTTTGCAAGAGCCTCTCCAATTGTTGTTTTTCCACTTCCTGAGACTCCCATTACAATCACGAATTTCAGTTCCTCTTTTTTCATAATCTAAAAAAGAGTTTTAATTTTTGTAGTATGTGTTACCGTTTGAGTTTTATACGGCTTGCCATTTATAGGCACACGTAAAGAAGGCCTGGAGGCCTTACGAGATAATCTTGAGTGCAGGGAAGTCAGATGTGAGATCAGCATCACAGACGCGTACTCGTAAACATGGTGATAAAGAATAAAATGGACTTTTGTCCTTTGTGGTTTGAAGGGTTTCAAGGTAACAACAAATGGCTTGAAAATCAAATAAAAATTTTAATCAAAGAAATTTGTTTTTCCTTTGTGTTGCGGCGGCAAGAGCGAAGAACGCCGCTCGAACTGAATGTGCCACAACACTTTGTGGTTTGAAGCGGTTTTGTGAAGATACAAAATTAGGGTTGCGAAAGCGTTTCATTCAAAACATTAAATTTTACGCTGTAATTTTAAATCGATCGTTGCGTTCAAAATGGAGTTCATTTAAACTTCTACAATAATCGATCAAAAGCTGGTGCAGGTTGCTTACAGCACAAGGATTCTAGCTATTTAAGAATTTTTGCAAACAGCGGAAGATTAAATTTCTAAATTTTTCAATCATCAATAAACTTTAGGTTTGTGAAAGTGTATCAAGGAAGTTAATTTTCCATCGCAATTTTCAAATTCTTTTTTTTTATTTGCGCAATTCCACTTGAAATTCACTGACAATCGATAAACAGGAGACGCTTCGTGCACAAGAGCACAAAGACTTAAGCTATCTCCGCCCCTACGCACGCGTTAAAAGAAGCCATTACCCCAAAACCGGTCATATTCTCATTCAGATCTAGCACAGCCGTCTGCCTGCACCATGGCATCTCTCGTAATCGCCCTCTTCTCCTAATCATTGTAAGTGCAGCGTTTTGTAACAGTTCTGAAAAAGCTTTTAGAACGCAATTAGAGTGCCCTACATTGTCTGCAAAGCCTCAGCCATCATGTTGGAGATGGTCTGCATTTTTAGCTATTATTTCATCAGCGAATAATTGGTCATTTTGTAAATTATGCTAAGCTCTGTTCCACTGTCAAAACTGTGATCTCTGTGATAAATTTATCGATTTGTCACTTGAAATTTGTGCTCAATTACAGCTCACCAGCAATAGCGAGGTCAGCGATTTTCAAGTCTAGACGCGCCGATGTATTAACTTTCTGTGAAACGAATATCACCAAACACGTAGACAGACAAGACCGCACGAGACATGTATGTTGTAACACGGAACGCCTGACGTGACCTTGAAATAAGTAAATCGGCTTAAATCCAAAAAGTCGAACTTATTGTTAAATCGTTTCCAGTCAAAGTCCCAGTCAATTCAAGGGTCCTGTTGAAATGAAACGCTCAAAATTTGTTCAAAATTAAATTAAAATTTAAGAAAAAATTAAAAATGGTAAAAGCAAATTTTCAGAAATTGGAAGTAGGGTGCTGTTGCTCCTCCAAAAAATTGAGGTATTATATTCTTTAAGTTACGTTTGTAACATATTGCTAACAAAAAAGGCTTGTTTAAAAATATGAATTTTAATAAAATTGGTTTTGTTAACCTTAAAACTCTGTTAGACTGCTTAAAAATTCTAAAAACTTCAAAAAAAATTAGAAGAATAATTCAAACGTAAATAAAACTGCTTTAAAATTTACTAGCTTGTTGTTTCAAAAAGTGCAATGCAAACGTTATTATTTTAGATTCCACTTAACGAAATTTTAGATTTGTAACACTTCAATAACAAAAAAATTTTGCTTTAAAAATAAAATGGAATTTTTCCACACTAATTTGAAAAACATTCACCTCTTCGTCCGCCAAAAAACTTAAGAAAAGCAATTTGTAAGGCGTAAATCACAAAAGGCACAAACGACACAAAACGGCAAAGCGATTGCTTTTAGCTTTTTGCACAAACACTCAAAATGTCTTCAAGTACCCTGAGAAAAATGGAATTTCAATCAGATCAAAAAATTCAGATCTAATTCCTTAACAACTGAAAAAATTTTATTTCAAAACACAGATATTTTTTATATCAGATAAGTACTCCATAAAATTAATTGAATTTCAGCCCTATTTAATTGCCATTGCGAAAAAATCCTTCTTTTGGTAATTGTTTATATGGAATTAATGCTCTTTGGCACGAATACCCAAAATCCCAATTATGTTCGTTTAAAAAACATTGCGAAAAGAGAAATTTTTATTTAAAAATCAGAACTTGAATATTGTAAATAAAACTGCTTCAAAGTTAATTAGCTTGTTCTTACAAAAAATAAATGTTATTCTTTAGTAAGTAAAAAGGAACAATCCAGTCGTGTCCGTGCGTCCGTCGTCACGAAATTTTCCTGACGCAATGCCTCTGATTCGGCAAATGCAGGTTACGGTAGCAACGTCATTTGCTTTTGCATGGCCAAAAAATAAATTACTTAAAAAGTTAATTGTAAGGCGTGAATCACAAAGAGTACAAGCGGCACAAAAGGCACAAAACGGCAAAGGAATAGATTTTATCTTTTTTGCGAAAACATTTCAAGCGTCTTCAAACACCCTGAGAGAAACCGCGACGGCGCCTAAATTGGTGCCGCAAACGCCGAATCGGAAACAGTTGCGGGTGTTTTTGGTCTCAATCAACTCTGCACTTAATTCTCAACCGAATTATTTGAATTATTTCGAGAAAAATCATGGAACTGCGAAAACGGCGTCTGCGCTCATGAAGACTGATCATCGAGTCAGGCTAACGACGCTTCTTGGAGGCGCGAAGCGCCGACTCAAAACATATTTCGAAACAGAAACTGCGCACTTCGCACTATTTTATATTTAAATTGACCAAATTTCAGATTTGTAACACTTCATTAACAAAAAAGATTTTGCTTAAAAAATAAAATGCGGATTTTTAGCATTAATTTAAATGCCACCATCGTCGATTTCGTCCGACAAAAAAATTGAATGAAAATGAAACAACAAATTTGTTAACATTACATTAAAGAATCTGTGTTTTCTTGAACTAAAAAGCAATTCTTGAACATTTAACGTCCCAAATTAACACTGATATAAAGCTACGTTTCAAAAACTGCACGATTAACAAAATTTCAGGTTTGTAACACTTCATTAACAAAAAAGATTTTACTTTAAAATTTAATTGAAAAAGTTTCGTAGGGCTCAAAGCGACAAAAACACAATAGCTGTTTTCTACTGGAAATGCTTTTAAAAATCCACAAAATTCAATTTTCATATTAATTTGACCAAATGAAAGTGTGATAATAAAACAATAAGAAGTAACGCTTACTTCATATCTTCTAAATACTGCATTTTGAAAATTAGATGTATCTGGGGTCAATACACATCTGTAAAAAATGAAATAAACTGTAGCGCTATTAACAATTGCAATTGCTCAAAAATCTTTGATTTTGTTCATTGTCAATATTAATAATTAATCCTCTTTCCTACAAATTCCTATCGCTTTCCTTTAAAAACAACATCTTGCAAAAAATCACAAAGATCTGAGATTAGTGCGCTATAAACTACAAATATCTGAGGCCCTCGGTATCCTCTGTCAACATCAAATATTGTCGCTATGTAAATAAGGCCCGCTAGGATTCGTGGAAGAGACTTTTAATGTCAATGCAAAATGAAGTGCAGTCGCACGGTCAACAATACATGACGAAACCGTCTTTGTAAAGGGTTCCATGTTCTTCGTGCAAGGGAAAATTTCAAAACTGAATTTACAAAACCCTGTTTACCGTCCCTTAAGACAAACAGCCAATTCGTCACTGCGCTCGTCAGAGTCATCACCTCTTTTAAACAAACAAACAAGCATTTCTCAATCGCTTAAAGTCTTATAAAAACGCGCTTAACAGAAAAATGTGGAAAGTCAATAACCAATCAGCGCGCAGAAAAACGCTAAAACTAACACGCAAAGTGGAATGCCAATCAACCGTTATAACTATCGATTATGGCCGGGGTCGCATCGCAGGCGTGATTATATGTGCTGGTGAATTAATGATCAGAGAAGTGCGGAATTGGGAAGTGCTAAAATTGAAGAAAAAGAGATCATCAAAAAGACCAAAAATAGGATCGGCTAAAAATAAAATTAGTTGCTAGAAATATAAAATTACAAGACCATTGTACGCTAGCTGCTGGCGGAATAAGATGCACTTGTTGATGGTGTGATCATTTATAGACAAACCAGGACGCTTTGCGTCCTGGTTTGTGGGGGTCAGGGAAATGTGGGAATGGGCATTGAAATTTGCTTTCGAATGAACTTAAACTTGATCATGTTTTGTTGTAAAGGAGCATTTAAAAGCACCGTGGAACGAATGGAAAGGGAGTTAAAAGATGGAAAAAGCGCTGGGAAGAAAGCTTCGCTTTTCACTGGTTCTAGGCCTATCTGTAGCTAAAAGCAGAAGCGGGCGCCTCGGTGCATGTTGGTTCCTTGAGAAGTCCTGAGGAGAGCAGGAGCGGGGAAAGCGCCTGGAGTGTCATGGGGAGGCGGGTCAGGAGGCAGTCAAAACACGGTTGAAACCTTTCTAAAAAATCTGAAACAAATCTTTTCACAATTTCCACTCAATATCATATAGTAAACACGTCTGCACGTAACAGACCGTAGCAGTACTCAAAAATTGCCAAAGGAGCACAGAACGCACAGCGTTCAGGCCCGATTTGGACATAGGTCCCCCTGTAAAACTTAGGCAAAAAGCACATTCCCTGCGGCGGAGCTTATGTGCCGCAGGTCGCCCTGTTGTGGGCCTAACATAAAATGAAAAGCCCGGAGCGGACCCTTCGTGCCCCGGGCTGCCTTCTTAATCCTTCGCCTTCGGATGTGTCCATTCCTTCCCTCTTCGGCTTCTGGTCTTTTGGACCTGAAAGAAAAGCAGCTTAAAAAGGCCCAAGACGCGTCAAAACTCACCGGCGCTTCGGCGCTATTGGACAGTCCGGGGAAAACGGGCTTAGGATCTCGTCGCCGCGTGTGGTAGCGCCATCGGCAACTGTCAATTTCGCCGGTTTTGCGCGTTGCAATGACCATGGCCAAAGCGACGGCAATGGACTGATTTGGATTGCGCGTTGAGGCCGAATCGGACACGTTTTGATGTGAATTCGCACAGCTCAAATCGGCTCTGAATTGCGGGTTTTTTAAATTTTGCCAAAAAAATTTGAAAAAAAAAATAGGAAAAATTTTTTTCCGTTTCCTTTCGTTGTCATTTACGCGATATGCAGATTTTCAATTTTATCCTTCCTATGAAATTGCAGTTGACCGAGGCAATGAACGCCACGCAGCAGCTCGTCCAGGTTCCGAAGATCATGAAGACGACGCAAGAAAAGGCGCAAAAAATAACCAAGCAGGAATCATCAAAGAAATGATTAAGGACACGATGGAGGTGAGTTCTAGAATGTGTGTTTGTGCGTTCGGGTCAATTTTGGACGCGTATTTTGAAATTGCACGCCTAGACTGTGGGAGGGCATTATGGGGGGTAACAAATTTATTGATTAGTCCATCAACAGTTCCTTAAAAACGACGTTCCGTAGCATTCGCTTGGCTTCGGTTGCGGCATTGAAGATCTTAATGGCCTCGTGCTGCTTCACGCGAGAGAAGGCCACGTAGAGTTGGCCATGGGAGAAACATTGCTCTCCGCGGAAGTAGAGGCCAACTCTACACAGCGTCTGGCCTTGCGCTTTATTTATGGTCACTGCGAAGGCCAGCCTGATCGGGTACTGTATGCGCGTGAATTGGATCTTGCGGTCTTCCTCTCCAGTTCCGTGCTGGAACTTCACCTAAAAAAGACAAATAATGCTTAGATGGACACGCTAAAACGTACTCTGGATAAATAAACGTCGCAGTCGTACGCCCTGTTGTTGTCGAGGCGCCTGCACTTGATAAGCTCGCCTGAGAAACCGACGATCTGCAGCATTGTTCCGTTGCTGAGACCGTCACGCAGCGAAAGATTCTTTATCAGCATCACGATCGCGCCGATTTTGAGCTTCAATTGATGCGGCGGAAGTCCGGTTGGCGTCTTCTTGTTTATGGCCTCCGTGGTGTAGTCGTGGCCGCGTACCTCAAGGGCCAGAGCGACGGCGTGCTCCTGGGGGTCACAAAGGACTTTATCGATGGAGTTGAAGGTCTTGACCTCCCCTGGCAGCCTCTTGAGCAGTTTCTCTGCAATTTTGAAATAGGTACGATTGGAAAATACGACAATTTACCGTTGACATCGAACGTTGTCCGGTTCGTCGTGCAGAGGATGCTGCTGCCGCGCATTTCATCTACTCTGTTGACTGGATCCTCGAGGCACTTGTTGGGGTAGCAGAAGTCGATGAGGGCCTCGATGTCGTCCACCATCGATGTTTCTGGGACGGCGACGCAGTCCGTGAGTGGAGCCATGTTTCGCCCGTTGCCCATTTCCATTAGCCAGCGCCCGAATTCAACCTAGAATTTTTAGAATCAGCACTGTTTTTGGGGCTTAAATGGACGTACCTGATCCGCGTTGAGGCGCATATTCTGGGTGAGCTTTAAATGCTCAAACCGTGCGAACAGCTTGCATCTCCGGATACTTGCCGCAATCTGGTCGATCCTTCCTCCGTTTTCGACGACGGGCGCGAGCTGCTTAAAGTCACCGCTCAGTATGACGACCTTCCCGGCAAAGGGAAGGTGGCGGGTGTCCTCGTCGATGAAGCAGGACCGGATGGTTTTGTCGATGTAGCTGAGGACGATGTTGTCCATCATGCTAACCTCGTCGATGAGGATCATGCTGGCGACGCGAATGTCCTGAGCAAATCGCGATTCGAAGTTGATTGCCGGCGTGGAATCCTCGTCGACGTCGTTTCGGATTCGCAGGGCCGAGTGGGCCGTTCGTCCACCTCGGATGAGCAGGGCAGAAATGCCCGTGGTCGCCGTCGCCAAGTAGGTGCCGCCAGCCCCTTTCACGTGTGCAATGAGGCTGTTGAAAAGGAACGTTTTTCCTAAAATTGCTTTATTGTATTGCGCTTTTGTTAAGGACAAAATTACCTGTTCCTCCTTCGCCTGTCACGAAGAACAGGTGTTGCTTTCGTGATCCGTCGGCATTAAGGGGGTCGTTGATCGCGTCTACGATGCGGTTGAAGACTCTCGTCTGGTCCTCGTTGAGCCTCGCGCGTTCGGTTTCAGCGACTTGCATCCAGGTCATCTTGCGCGGGACGCCGTCTTCGAGCGTCGTGAAGCCTTGCTGCTCCTCTCTGCGGTCCTCCTCCAGGAACTCTTCGAAGTCGATGTCCATGTTCTCCGGCCAGTCGAATCCAACTTCGAAGAGTGTCTTGTTGTACTCCTGAAGGTAGTACGCAATGCGCATCAGCGCTCTTCGGCGACGCGCGGCGTAGTCCCAGCCTGGCCTCACAGGGCAGAGCCTGTCGATGAACTTTTCCAGGAGTT
The DNA here is from genome assembly GCA_000757645.3 of Steinernema carpocapsae. Lineage (NCBI taxonomy): Eukaryota > Metazoa > Nematoda > Chromadorea > Rhabditida > Steinernematidae > Steinernema > Steinernema carpocapsae. Next base: position 1,010,572 of record AZBU02000007.1, read on the forward strand.
CTTCGGGCGACGATGGCTGGCAGTGGACGATCAGTTGCGCAAAGAACCGGCAGAAACGGGAGTCCGTCAGGTCTCTCGCCGCGTCGCGGAGGGACCGCATCCAAAGGTCGTCGGATTCCATCAGGTTGAGGACCTTCGCGGCTTGTGGAAACGTCGCGTACTCGACTCCGTTGACGGTCCTCAGGTCGGCGTAGCTCGTCGGTCCGGGCTGAAAATGGAACAATTTATTCGAGTTGTTTTCGTATATTTGACTTAATTTGTGCTGTTTTTAGGCGCAGAACGAACTTCATCGACTCATCAAAAGAATTTTCGGAATTCGGATAAAAAGGCACGCAGGATCCGTCTCTAATACTGTACGTAAACGTTTATTTGTTTTGCACTTTTTGGGATGACTTTTGGGGCCATAAATTCAGGCATGTTAGCGCGAAATTCACAACAAAACGTAAACTTACGCGTGTTAGAAGGAGCAGGCGAAGAGCGTAGCCGACGCGGTCCCTTGGGAGCACGGACTGAAGGCGCACGAGAGTCTTCTTAACGTTCTGCTTACGCTTCTTCCAGCCGCCGCTTTTGGCGTAGGTGTAGTGCAGCCCGATTTGGTGGTAGCAGTACTGTTGCGCCTCGGGGTCCGTCTGGCAGAGCTCGAAGAAGTCCGTGAGCGAGTTCTTCGCTGGCTTTGAAGCCCTTCGTGCTGCCTCCTCTTCGTGGCCTTCTTCGAAAACAACCCGGCCGCCTGGCTTGTAGACGTACAATACGTTTACGGTATGGGATAACCCGACGATCGGGTATCCCATTAACCTCCAAACAGCTTCATGAGCTGTCATGTACCGTGCCTGAAAATTGTGCTCCATCTCGTCGTAGTCGACGATCTGGAGGCCGTCTTTTCCCAGCTTAGGCTTGCCTTCTGAAAAATACATTTTTGAGGCTTGAAAAGGCTAGAAATAGACTTACGGGACTGAAGGCGGACGTAGGCACGGTCGTTGCCTTTCAGGACGTATTTAAAGGCGTACTCGGCACACTTGGCTGCGCCGACGTATTCCACATTGAGATGGCACCCGTATTTGAGGGTCAAATACGGGTTGTATGGCACGACGTGGCGGTTGTCGAAGAGAATGGAGACTGCTCCTTTCTTCTTCAGGTGGGTGTTGCCGTAGAGGTGGCGGGCTTCCTCAGGGACGACGACGCCTTCTCGTGCAGGACTTCGACGCTTGTACTGCGGGTACTGGTCGTCGGGCAGAACGGTGAACGGCGAGAAGGGCTTTGGGAACCTCTTGCTGCACTTGCCGTTCACCATGCACCAATCGCCACAATCATGGAGCATGTGCGAGGTGACTAACTGATGAAGGCGGCGTTGCTGCTCGGCACGCGGCGAGTTGTCGTCCGGGCCAGGAACGTCCGGGATTTCGGCCGACAGGTACTCGTCGACATACCGCGGGGTCCTGTCGTCCACATCCTTTGCCATGACCAAGAGGATATGGGCATGTGGCATCCCGCGCTTTTGGAATTCGATGGAATAGCCCCAGCCAGCGACTGAAATAGGGGGAATTAAATATTGAATTGTGAATTAGCTCAATTACCTTCGCCCAGGACGTGGTTTCGCTTCAAATCGTCCATGAACTCGTCGAGCTTGGCCTTGAAAACGCGGGCCACGAGCAGCGCATTGTGGATCCAAGCGTCCCTCGTTCGGCAATGGTCCAGATTGTCCTTGATTTCGGGCCATTCGGGGTTTCCAGTAAACGTTATGAACCTAAAAATGGCTCAATTTATCCGCGTTTGTTTTCGCAAATGTTCAACTCAATTGCTTTTTTTCAGGCGCGAAAAAGAATATCGCTTCGTCAGAAACCCGGAAATTTTGAAAGGGGCACGAAGGATCCGCTCCCGAAATTACATGTAAAACTTTAATTTTCGGTTACTCCTGCGGATTACATCCCCACAGGAGTTTTGCGCTTTTTGGCATGCCTTTTGCGGGGGAACCTATGCCCAAATTTTTCATAAATTTGGGCATAGGTTCCCCGCAAAAGGCATGCCAAATGGCATTTTGGCGCAAAATCAGACGTACCATGAAATGCGGCCTCCGAGATGGTCGACGATTGTCTTGAGGGCTGCGTATTTCTTCTGCATGTAGGCGCGGCTTCCTTTCCAGGAGTTCGGAGCCAAGTATACTCGTCCGAGGGTTTCTTTGGGCCCGAGACCCTTTTCGAGCCCTGCGATCAGGTCGGCCGACAGTGCTGACCGCAAGTTGGTCCTCTCCTGAACCTTCTTGCGGTAGTCCATTTCGTAGCGCTCGATCTGGTTGTTGACCACGATCAGGTAGTACTCAGCTAGCTGTTCATGGGAGAACAGCCAGTGAGGGTCCTTAATAGAGCCTTCTCGGGGATGCATCAGGAAGCGCGTGTGCTGGCGGTAGGAGACGCACTGCCGCTTGCCCTTCCTGGGAGGTCGACCGGCGCAACCGCGGACTTCCTGGGTCATCATGTTGTCGAACTGGTTGTCGCCGTCTTCAGCGTCTTCGGGATTGCGCTCTTCGTCGTCTGCGCAGTCTTGAAGCAGTTCGTCTTGCGTCGAGGACTCGAGCGTCACGCCCTTCAGCGGAATCCCAAATCTGTACCCTAGGATGCCTCAAAATGAACTTTTTACACGCTTGTTTTTGAGAAAAATAGTTTACCACGTGGGTTCAGAAGTGGGAAGAAGGTCGGGAACGTGACGGCGTTGATGTTGTGTCCGCCGATGGTGACGATGTTGCCTTCGCGGCCTTCGAGCCGGATTCCGCTGTACTCCGGTGGCGTGCCCTCCGCGGAGATCCAGATCATGCCCACATGCTCGACGCCTTGCGGAATGTCCGTCCGGTGTGGATGTATGGCCGGGTCGACGATCCTTGCTTCTCGGGCTTCACGGTTGTTGAGGAGCGTTAGTTGGAACTTGGGGATGACAGCGTTTTCGTCCTTGGCCTTCTGCTCCGCCTCCTTCCATTTGTCGTGGGCCGTTTTGAAGAGTCCTGCGTAGGGATGTGTCAGCCTCAGGATGTCTTCAATCTTCTGAATTAGATCCTGCGCGGTAGCCAAGTTCTTTCGGCTCTTCATGTGCGGGAAAGCCTGCGCGCGGCGGTGGTCGGCGGCGGTGGCAGCTGTGACGACGTAGGCTTGCGCGAACCGTGGAGTCTTTCCGGCCGGGGGGAGCAAGTCAGAGTAGTTCATCGACAGCTCCCCATTGAGCTTGCACACCTGCGGTCCTCCGGGAACGGCTTCGCTGTTTGTGTGTAGCGTCCCGAAGGCGAACACTCTGTTAAGGGCGAGGTCCTTCTCCAGGTACATCTTCCCCGCCAGATGGTTGTGATCCAGGAGTTCGCGCAGGAACGGAGGCCTGTCCTGGAGGCGCTTGTAGTCCTCGGAAAGGTCGACCTTGCCGTCGCTGCAGCACGCGAAAGTCCCTAAAAATATTGCATTGAAAAGCTGCATTTATTCGCGTTGTTTTCGCGTTTGTTTTCGCAACTATTTGACTCATTTTATGCTGTTTTTCAGGTAGAAAAGGGCATAGAAACGTCGTTGCAGGATGAAAGTTTGGCCAGTACAAAATGGCCGAACAGAAGGTAAGAATTTTGCTGTTTTTGACCGGTCTAATTCGTGAATTTCGCAGGACGATAAGGACTTCAGCGTCTCGTCTGAAACCCCCGGATTTTGGCAGAAGGGCACGCAGGATCCGCCCAGAAAATTGTACGTAAACTGGAATTTTTCGGTCACTCTTGCGGACTACATTCCCGCAAGAGTTTGGGGTGTTTTGCATGCCTTTTTGGGCGGAGCCTATGCCCAAATTTTCTGTAAATTTGGGTATTCGGAGTTTTTTAAATCAAAATTAAGCTTAAAAGCGAACCTTTCTCTGACTTCAGCTGAAGGGCGTGGCAATACGGGCAGCGTTGGTCGAATTCGCCAACGTGGAACTGCTGAATCCTGTGGTTGACCGTCTTGGACGCGCATCCCAGCCCGATATGTGTCGTTTTTGCGCATCGCGAAGTCGGTTCCTTGAAATCTGAAATTGCGTTTGTATTAGATGAAAGTGTGCCTTAAAGCGTTACCGATTGAACGCCGAATCTGTGCTCTTCGAGCGTTCTGCGAAGCGTTGACCTCCTCGCGGTTATCGGCACGACGGGCGTTCTGCGAAGCGTTGACTTCTTCGCGGTTAACAGCTCTCCGGGCAACTTCCGCTGCGTTGACCTCCTCGCGGTTATCGGCACGGCGGGCGTTCTGCGAAGCGTTGACTTCTTCGCGGTTAACAGCTCTCCGAGTGACTTCCGCTGAGTTGACCTCCTCGCGGTTTTTGGCTCTCCTGGCGACTTCCGCTGCGTTGATTGTTTCCCTTTTCTGCTGCCTGTTCTCCGCAGCCTGTTGACGTCGTTTTTCGCGGTTGCGCTTAGCTGATTCTTGCTTCTGGATGCGGCGGTGTCCGGCGATTTCTTCAGCGGACTTCTGGCTCAAATCGCACCGTTGGGAGTAAATCCGAGTAACGACGTTTTCGGGAGTCGCTGAATGAGCTTTTCTTTATGAAATTCTAGCCAAAACTCCAAGTTACCTGTCGTATTAACGCGTTTGGCGCGTTTCGTAGGCGTTGAACACATTTCAGCAGCTTCCAATTGTGTTCTTTTGGTCGAACACGTCTGCAGCTGGCTCATTGATTTGGATAGTGCGTCCGATGTCTCCTGAATTTCAAAAGTGTATCTACATCAGGGAATCTGTGCATTTACCTCCTGCGAATCGATCTCCATGAATCCGAAGGCTTCGCGGAGGATTCGAGCGCTTTCCAGGCGCAGTCGAAGGGCTTCTTCTTTTTCCCGGGGCAGCCATGAAGCTGGAAACGTCGTTCGATCAGCGGCCAGCTGCCGCATAGCTTCCTTCAGGTGGTGCGCCGTGTAGACTCCACAGGACGTTGTGTCGGGCTGCATGGCGCGCTCGTCGTCCTTGGCTTCACGGATGGTGAAGCTTCCAGGCATTCCGCGGTGCGCTGCCAGGCTGGATGCCGTCTTGAGCAGGTCTTCTCTAAGCTGCCACGATAAACCCCTCTAAATTGCCAATATATACGTTGAATTCAGTCAAAATGAGCTTACCAATGAGTCGTAGACCATGATGCAATGGCGCCTGACGTCGACGATAGCCGCGATCCAGTGGTCGTTGTTCACGTGGACGGGCAGGATCGCCATTTCGAAGTCCGACCTCCGCAGAATCAGATATTCCATTGGATCCGCGAAGGTTCCGTCCTCCCTCCTGATGGCCCAGTAGATGGAGTGCAGGAGAGCAACGGGCAGCGTTTCGTTGGCCTCGTTGTGACGTTGCGCCTATATAAACTTGAAAAAGAGTAATAATGATGAAAACATACCTCCAGCAAGGCGAGCTCGCAGACTGCGGCGTCATTGAGCCAGGCGGACGTATCCGCGATGTTGTGGATGCTGCTCTCCTCCATGATTCCGAAGAGCGCGAGAGAGTGGGCGCGCTCTCCGAAATCGGCGTCCCTTCGGAGGACGAATCCGGCCGGGTGGAGACGCTCATCTGGCATTTGGCGTCCACGGTCCTGGAGAGGCGCGGCAGGCACTGCAAAGAGAATGCATAAAAGTGGTGCTCAAAACAGGGCTAAACGTACCAATGAGCTGGGGCTGCACCTGCTGTCCTTGCTCCCTCCGCCCGTCTGCCTCAGCGCGGTCGTCGGCTCCTCCATCTGCTTCAAGGCAGGCTTCTCGGTGGACGTCTGCACGGGCATCTCGGTGGGCTTCTGGGCGGGCGTCGCGGCGGGCTTCTGGATGGCAGCGGGCTTAACGGCGGCCTTGCATTCGGGTGCCTGCAAAGAAAAACCCTTCTACAAAAAAACAAAGAAAAACCCTTCTAAAATTTCTTATTTTGACTTTATTTGCGCCATAATTTACGCACGGTGCATAATTCGCTCATTTCTTGTTTGCTTTCAGACGTATAAAAGGGCCGGAAAGCGCCTTCGCAAGATGTTCTCTTGGTCAGCCCAAAATGGCCAAGAAAAAGGTAGGAATTTTGGTGGTTTTGACGTTTCTAAACTTATAATTTTGCAGGACAAACACCGCATTATCGACTCGTCTGAAGACCAAGGATCTTGGCTGAAAGGGCACGCAGGATCCGCTCAAAATTTGTGAAAAATTTATTTTTTTGGTCGCTTCTGCGGACTTAATCCCCGTAGGAGTTTCGCGCTTTTCACATGGCTTTTCTAGCGGAGCCTATGCCCAAAATTTCCGTGAATTAGGATAATTTTTGCTTGCAAAATGGCCTGCGCTTTTAATTGTACCCCAAAACCCCAACCAAAAAACCCAAAATTACCTTGCTTGTCGGCGCTAAGGTGTCCTTCTTCGCCTTCGTTCCTGCCTTCTTCGTGGCCTTGGCGTCCTTCGCGGCCTTCCGCGCTTCGGCCTCCTTCCACTTTTCAATCTGAAAAGCGGTTTAATTAGATCAGTTTACGGAAATGGTCAATTTACCTCCTCTTCGTGGAAGGCCTTCTGTGCCTTGAGCGCTCCAACGATCCGCCGGTCAAAGTCGCCTTGCGGTTTCTTCTGGATCCGGTGGATCTGGCCACGAATGTGGCCGATGAGCCGCTTCATCTCCGTCAGGGAGAAGACCGACAGGAGGATGTCCCCCTGCGGTTTCTTTGACGCCTTCTTCCGCTCCTTCCCGGCCTCCTTCTCCGCCTTCTTCTCTGCGTTCTTCCGGAGTTGCCCCCATAGCATGACTCCAACGGCGGCCTGGGTAACGTTGACCTCCGTGGGCTCCCTTAGCGTTTCGTGGAGAACCGCCTGGGTTGCGTTGACGATTTCCACTGACATTGTGCACGGCGGCGACATTTTGGTGTAAAGTGTGAAGATGCATTTGATTCGCTTATTACGCTTTATGTCTAGACATTCGCGTCTCATGTCTGAAACGGCGTCTTTGCCGTTCATTCTAGACAGACTGTTGCGTGGCGCTTTTTCACTGTCTAGAATGGAATCGTCAGATCTCCATAATCGCGCTGCGTGATTGCCCGTTTCATTCCGCGAAAATCTGAGTGATTTTGTGCTGTTTTTCAGATTGTAACAGGGCTTGAAAACGCCCTCGCAGGTCTCCCTTTGGCTAGCGAGAAATAGCCGAACGAAAGGTAAGGTTTAAGTGCTTATTTCGTGTTTCTAAGCTGTAATTCTTTCAGGACTGGCTTCGTCGACGCATCGGACATTGAGAGGACTTCGGCCGACAGGGCGCGCAAGAGCGCCCTGATTTTTTAGTGCGTTTTACTCCTGCGGCGATTAAGGACCGCCGCAGGTAATTTCTGTGATGTTTTGTATGCTTTTCACAGGGGAGCGTATGTCCAAATTTTTCATAAATTTGGAGTTTTTGTGCTTTGTTTGCACCTGGAAATTGAGATTCCCACGTTATTTTCACGTAAACACGTCTGCGCGTAGCAGGCCCTGGCAGCACCGCAAAGGACGCCCAAAAAGAGCTCAAAATGCAGAGCACTTTGCCTCAATTTGAGTCTTCAAAAAGGGCACAGAACGCAGAGCGTTCAGGCCCGATTGGGGCATAGGTCTCCTTGGGTCGCCCTTACGGGCACAGTGATGCGGATGGTGATGTGGGTGGTGAAGCGGGTGAAAGTGAGGGTGAAGGCGCGAGTGATGAAGCGGGTAAAGGCGCGAGTGATGAAGCGGGTAAAGGTGTGGCTGATGAAGCGGGTAAAGGTGTGGCTGATGAAGCGGGTAAAGGTGTGGCTGATGAAGCGGGTAAAGGTGTGGCTGATGAAGCGGATGATGAAGCGGGTAAAGGTGCGGATGATGAAGCGGATGATGAAGCGGATGATGAAGCGGATGATGAAGCGGATGATGAAGCGGATGATGAAGCGGATGATGAAGCGGATGATGAAGCGGGTAAAGGAGCGGGTAAAGGAGCGGATGATGAAGCGGGTAAAGGAGCGGATGGTGGTGCGGATGGTGATGCGGATGATGAAGCGGGTGAAGATGGTGAAGGGTGGTGAAGCGGGTGGTGAAGCGGGTGGTGAAGCAAGTGGAAATGCGAACGATGGGGAAGGAGGTGCAAAAGGAAGGCAAAGATGAGAGGAAGCAGATGGAGATGCGGTAGGGAAAGGGCTGACAGGTGTAAATGAGGTTGAGGAGCGCAGAGATTTCGAAGATTTTTGACAATTTTTGCGCGGAGTTGTAAATGGTCTGGAACGTGTATGTTTGGAACGATTTGCAACGATTTGGTCTGGAACGTGTGCGTCTGTGTCTGGAATGCCTATGTCTGGCACAAAAGTGAAAACCGACCGCTCGTCACTCATGAACAAATGATCAGTGCGCCGCGCTCCGCGCGGCGAATGTCGCTCCCACCACCTCCACCTCCTCACCCAGACACCACTTCATTTTCTAGTATACGTAAACTTACGCGTGTTAGAAGGAGCAGGCGAAGAGCGTAGCCGACGCGGTCCCTTGGGAGCACGGACTGAAGGCGCACGAGAGTCTTCTTAACGTTCTGCTTACGCTTCTTCCAGCCGCCGCTTTTGGCGTAGGTGTAGTGCAGCCCGATTTGGTGGTAGCAGTACTGTTGCGCCTCGGGGTCCGTCTGGCAGAGCTCGAAGAAGTCCGTGAGCGAGTTCTTCGCTGGCTTTGAAGCCCTTCGTGCTGCCTCCTCTTCGTGGCCTTCTTCGAAAACAACCCGGCCGCCTGGCTTGTAGACGTACAATACGTTTACGGTATGGGATAACCCGACGATCGGGTATCCCATTAACCTCCAAACAGCTTCATGAGCTGTCATGTACCGTGCCTGAAAATTGTGCTCCATCTCGTCGTAGTCGACGATCTGGAGGCCGTCTTTTCCCAGCTTAGGCTTGCCTTCTGAAAAATACATTTTTGAGGCTTGAAAAGGCTAGAAATAGACTTACGGGACTGAAGGCGGACGTAGGCACGGTCGTTGCCTTTCAGGACGTATTTAAAGGCGTACTCGGCACACTTGGCTGCGCCGACGTATTCCACATTGAGATGGCACCCGTATTTGAGGGTCAAATACGGGTTGTATGGCACGACGTGGCGGTTGTCGAAGAGAATGGAGACTGCTCCTTTCTTCTTCAGGTGGGTGTTGCCGTAGAGGTGGCGGGCTTCCTCAGGGACGACGACGCCTTCTCGTGCAGGACTTCGACGCTTGTACTGCGGGTACTGGTCGTCGGGCAGAACGGTGAACGGCGAGAAGGGCTTTGGGAACCTCTTGCTGCACTTGCCGTTCACCATGCACCAATCGCCACAATCATGGAGCATGTGCGAGGTGACTAACTGATGAAGGCGGCGTTGCTGCTCGGCACGCGGCGAGTTGTCGTCCGGGCCAGGAACGTCCGGGATTTCGGCCGACAGGTACTCGTCGACATACCGCGGGGTCCTGTCGTCCACATCCTTTGCCATGACCAAGAGGATATGGGCATGTGGCATCCCGCGCTTTTGGAATTCGATGGAATAGCCCCAGCCAGCGACTGAAATAGGGGGAATTAAATATTGAATTGTGAATTAGCTCAATTACCTTCGCCCAGGACGTGGTTTCGCTTCAAATCGTCCATGAACTCGTCGAGCTTGGCCTTGAAAACGCGGGCCACGAGCAGCGCATTGTGGATCCAAGCGTCCCTCGTTCGGCAATGGTCCAGATTGTCCTTGATTTCGGGCCATTCGGGGTTTCCAGTAAACGTTATGAACCTAAAAATGGCTCAATTTATCCGCGTTTGTTTTCGCAAATGTTCAACTCAATTGCTTTTTTTCAGGCGCGAAAAAGAATATCGCTTCGTCAGAAACCCGGAAATTTTGAAAGGGGCACGAAGGATCCGCTCCCGAAATTACATGTAAAACTTTAATTTTCGGTTACTCCTGCGGATTACATCCCCACAGGAGTTTTGCGCTTTTTGGCATGCCTTTTGCGGGGGAACCTATGCCCAAATTTTTCATAAATTTGGGCATAGGTTCCCCGCAAAAGGCATGCCAAATGGCATTTTGGCGCAAAATCAGACGTACCATGAAATGCGGCCTCCGAGATGGTCGACGATTGTCTTGAGGGCTGCGTATTTCTTCTGCATGTAGGCGCGGCTTCCTTTCCAGGAGTTCGGAGCCAAGTATACTCGTCCGAGGGTTTCTTTGGGCCCGAGACCCTTTTCGAGCCCTGCGATCAGGTCGGCCGACAGTGCTGACCGCAAGTTGGTCCTCTCCTGAACCTTCTTGCGGTAGTCCATTTCGTAGCGCTCGATCTGGTTGTTGACCACGATCAGGTAGTACTCAGCTAGCTGTTCATGGGAGAACAGCCAGTGAGGGTCCTTAATAGAGCCTTCTCGGGGATGCATCAGGAAGCGCGTGTGCTGGCGGTAGGAGACGCACTGCCGCTTGCCCTTCCTGGGAGGTCGACCGGCGCAACCGCGGACTTCCTGGGTCATCATGTTGTCGAACTGGTTGTCGCCGTCTTCAGCGTCTTCGGGATTGCGCTCTTCGTCGTCTGCGCAGTCTTGAAGCAGTTCGTCTTGCGTCGAGGACTCGAGCGTCACGCCCTTCAGCGGAATCCCAAATCTGTACCCTAGGATGCCTCAAAATGAACTTTTTACACGCTTGTTTTTGAGAAAAATAGTTTACCACGTGGGTTCAGAAGTGGGAAGAAGGTCGGGAACGTGACGGCGTTGATGTTGTGTCCGCCGATGGTGACGATGTTGCCTTCGCGGCCTTCGAGCCGGATTCCGCTGTACTCCGGTGGCGTGCCCTCCGCGGAGATCCAGATCATGCCCACATGCTCGACGCCTTGCGGAATGTCCGTCCGGTGTGGATGTATGGCCGGGTCGACGATCCTTGCTTCTCGGGCTTCACGGTTGTTGAGGAGCGTTAGTTGGAACTTGGGGATGACAGCGTTTTCGTCCTTGGCCTTCTGCTCCGCCTCCTTCCATTTGTCGTGGGCCGTTTTGAAGAGTCCTGCGTAGGGATGTGTCAGCCTCAGGATGTCTTCAATCTTCTGAATTAGATCCTGCGCGGTAGCCAAGTTCTTTCGGCTCTTCATGTGCGGGAAAGCCTGCGCGCGGCGGTGGTCGGCGGCGGTGGCAGCTGTGACGACGTAGGCTTGCGCGAACCGTGGAGTCTTTCCGGCCGGGGGAGCAAGTCAGAGTAGTTCATCGACAGCTCCCCATTGAGCTTGCACACCTGCGGTCCTCCGGGAACGGCTTCGCTGTTTGTGTGTAGCGTCCCGAAGGCGAACACTCTGTTAAGGGCGAGGTCCTTCTCCAGGTACATCTTCCCCGCCAGATGGTTGTGATCCAGGAGTTCGCGCAGGAACGGAGGCCTGTCCTGGAGGCGCTTGTAGTCCTCGGAAAGGTCGACCTTGCCGTCGCTGCAGCACGCGAAAGTCCCTAAAAATATTGCATTGAAAAGCTGCATTTATTCGCGTTGTTTTCGCGTTTGTTTTCGCAACTATTTGACTCATTTTATGCTGTTTTTCAGGTAGAAAAGGGCATAGAAACGTCGTTGCAGGATGAAAGTTTGGCCAGTACAAAATGGCCGAACAGAAGGTAAGAATTTTGCTGTTTTTGACCGGTCTAATTCGTGAATTTCGCAGGACGATAAGGACTTCAGCGTCTCGTCTGAAACCCCCGGATTTTGGCAGAAGGGCACGCAGGATCCGCCCAGAAAATTGTACGTAAACTGGAATTTTTCGGTCACTCTTGCGGACTACATTCCCGCAAGAGTTTGGGGTGTTTTGCATGCCTTTTTGGGCGGAGCCTATGCCCAAATTTTCTGTAAATTTGGGTATTCGGAGTTTTTTAAATCAAAATTAAGCTTAAAAGCGAACCTTTCTCTGACTTCAGCTGAAGGGCGTGGCAATACGGGCAGCGTTGGTCGAATTCGCCAACGTGGAACTGCTGAATCCTGTGGTTGACCGTCTTGGACGCGCATCCCAGCCCGATATGTGTCGTTTTTGCGCATCGCGAAGTCGGTTCCTTGAAATCTGAAATTGCGTTTGTATTAGATGAAAGTGTGCCTTAAAGCGTTACCGATTGAACGCCGAATCTGTGCTCTTCGAGCGTTCTGCGAAGCGTTGACCTCCTCGCGGTTATCGGCACGACGGGCGTTCTGCGAAGCGTTGACTTCTTCGCGGTTAACAGCTCTCCGGGCAACTTCCGCTGCGTTGACCTCCTCGCGGTTATCGGCACGGCGGGCGTTCTGCGAAGCGTTGACTTCTTCGCGGTTAACAGCTCTCCGAGTGACTTCCGCTGAGTTGACCTCCTCGCGGTTTTTGGCTCTCCTGGCGACTTCCGCTGCGTTGATTGTTTCCCTTTTCTGCTGCCTGTTCTCCGCAGCCTGTTGACGTCGTTTTTCGCGGTTGCGCTTAGCTGATTCTTGCTTCTGGATGCGGCGGTGTCCGGCGATTTCTTCAGCGGACTTCTGGCTCAAATCGCACCGTTGGGAGTAAATCCGAGTAACGACGTTTTCGGGAGTCGCTGAATGAGCTTTTCTTTATGAAATTCTAGCCAAAACTCCAAGTTACCTGTCGTATTAACGCGTTTGGCGCGTTTCGTAGGCGTTGAACACATTTCAGCAGCTTCCAATTGTGTTCTTTTGGTCGAACACGTCTGCAGCTGGCTCATTGATTTGGATAGTGCGTCCGATGTCTCCTGAATTTCAAAAGTGTATCTACATCAGGGAATCTGTGCATTTACCTCCTGCGAATCGATCTCCATGAATCCGAAGGCTTCGCGGAGGATTCGAGCGCTTTCCAGGCGCAGTCGAAGGGCTTCTTCTTTTTCCCGGGGCAGCCATGAAGCTGGAAACGTCGTTCGATCAGCGGCCAGCTGCCGCATAGCTTCCTTCAGGTGGTGCGCCGTGTAGACTCCACAGGACGTTGTGTCGGGCTGCATGGCGCGCTCGTCGTCCTTGGCTTCACGGATGGTGAAGCTTCCAGGCATTCCGCGGTGCGCTGCCAGGCTGGATGCCGTCTTGAGCAGGTCTTCTCTAAGCTGCCACGATAAACCCCTCTAAATTGCCAATATATACGTTGAATTCAGTCAAAATGAGCTTACCAATGAGTCGTAGACCATGATGCAATGGCGCCTGACGTCGACGATAGCCGCGATCCAGTGGTCGTTGTTCACGTGGACGGGCAGGATCGCCATTTCGAAGTCCGACCTCCGCAGAATCAGATATTCCATTGGATCCGCGAAGGTTCCGTCCTCCTCCTGATGGCCCAGTAGATGGAGTGCAGGAGAGCAACGGGCAGCGTTTCGTTGGCCTCGTTGTGACGTTGCGCCTATATAAACTTGAAAAAGAGTAATAATGATGAAAACATACCTCCAGCAAGGCGAGCTCGCAGACTGCGGCGTCATTGAGCCAGGCGGACGTATCCGCGATGTTGTGGATGCTGCTCTCCTCCATGATTCCGAAGAGCGCGAGAGAGTGGGCGCGCTCTCCGAAATCGGCGTCCCTTCGGAGGACGAATCCGGCCGGGTGGAGACGCTCATCTGGCATTTGGCGTCCACGGTCCTGGAGAGGCGCGGCAGGCACTGCAAAGAGAATGCATAAAAGTGGTGCTCAAAACAGGGCTAAACGTACCAATGAGCTGGGGCTGCACCTGCTGTCCTTGCTCCCCTCCGCCCGTCTGCCTCAGCGCGGTCGTCGGCTCCTCCATCTGCTTCAAGGCAGGCTTCTCGGTGGACGTCTGCACGGGCATCTCGGTGGGCTTCTGGGCGGGCGTCGCGGCGGGCTTCTGGATGGCAGCGGGCTTAACGGCGGCCTTGCATTCGGGTGCCTGCAAAGAAAAACCCTTCTACAAAAAAAACAAAGAAAAACCCTTCTAAAATTTCTTATTTTGACTTTATTTGCGCCATAATTTACGCACGGTGCATAATTCGCTCATTTCTTGTTTGCTTTCAGACGTATAAAAGGGCCGGAAAGCGCCTTCGCAAGATGTTCTCTTGGTCAGCCCAAAATGGCCAAGAAAAAGGTAGGAATTTTGGTGGTTTTGACGTTTCTAAACTTATAATTTTGCAGGACAAACACCGCATTATCGACTCGTCTGAAGACCAAGGATCTTGGCTGAAAGGGCACGCAGGATCCGCTCAAAATTTGTGAAAAATTTATTTTTTTGGTCGCTTCTGCGGACTTAATCCCCCGTAGGAGTTTCGCGCTTTTCACATGGCTTTTCTAGCGGAGCCTATGCCCAAAATTTCCGTGAATTAGGATAATTTTTGCTTGCAAAATGGCCTGCGCTTTTAATTGTACCCCAAAACCCCAACCAAAAAACCCAAAATTACCTTGCTTGTCGGCGCTAAGGTGTCCTTCTTCGCCTTCGTTCCTGCCTTCTTCGTGGCCTTGGCGTCCTTCGCGGCCTTCCGCGCTTCGGCCTCCTTCCACTTTTCAATCTGAAAAGCGGTTTAATTAGATCAGTTTACGGAAATGGTCAATTTACCTCCTCTTCGTGGAAGGCCTTCTGTGCCTTGAGCGCTCCAACGATCCGCCGGTCAAAGTCGCCTTGCGGTTTCTTCTGGATCCGGTGGATCTGGCCACGAATGTGGCCGATGAGCCGCTTCATCTCCGTCAGGGAGAAGACCGACAGGAGGATGTCCCCCTGCGGTTTCTTTGACGCCTTCTTCCGCTCCTTCCCGGCCTCCTTCTCCGCCTTCTTCTCTGCGTTCTTCCGGAGTTGCCCCCATAGCATGACTCCAACGGCGGCCTGGGTAACGTTGACCTCCGTGGGCTCCCTTAGCGTTTCGTGGAGAACCGCCTGGGTTGCGTTGACGATTTCCACTGACATTGTGCACGGCGGCGACATTTTGGTGTAAAGTGTGAAGATGCATTTGATTCGCTTATTACGCTTTATGTCTAGACATTCGCGTCTCATGTCTGAAACGGCGTCTTTGCCGTTCATTCTAGACAGACTGTTGCGTGGCGCTTTTTCACTGTCTAGAATGGAATCGTCAGATCTCCATAATCGCGCTGCGTGATTGCCCGTTTCATTCCGCGAAAATCTGAGTGATTTTGTGCTGTTTTTCAGATTGTAACAGGGCTTGAAAACGCCCTCGCAGGTCTCCCTTTGGCTAGCGAGAAATAGCCGAACGAAAGGTAAGGTTTAAGTGCTTATTTCGTGTTTCTAAGCTGTAATTCTTTCAGGACTGGCTTCGTCGACGCATCGGACATTGAGAGGACTTCGGCCGACAGGGCGCGCAAGAGCGCCCTGATTTTTTAGTGCGTTTTACTCCTGCGGCGATTAAGGACCGCCGCAGGTAATTTCTGTGATGTTTTGTATGCTTTTCACAGGGGAGCGTATGTCCAAATTTTTCATAAATTTGGAGTTTTTGTGCTTTGTTTGCACCTGGAAATTGAGATTCCCACGTTATTTTCACGTAAACACGTCTGCGCGTAGCAGGCCCTGGCAGCACCGCAAAGGACGCCCAAAAGAGCTCAAAATGCAGAGCACTTTGCCTCAATTTGAGTCTTCAAAAAGGGCACAGAACGCAGAGCGTTCAGGCCCGATTGGGGCATAGGTCTCCTTGGGTCGCCCTTACGGGCACAGTGATGCGGATGGTGATGTGGGTGGTGAAGCGGGTGAAAGTGAGGGTGAAGGCGCGAGTGATGAAGCGGGTAAAGGCGCGAGTGATGAAGCGGGTAAAGGTGTGGCTGATGAAGCGGGTAAAGGTGTGGCTGATGAAGCGGGTAAAGGTGTGGCTGATGAAGCGGGTAAAGGTGTGGCTGATGAAGCGGATGATGAAGCGGGTAAAGGTGCGGATGATGAAGCGGATGATGAAGCGGATGATGAAGCGGATGATGAAGCGGATGATGAAGCGGATGATGAAGCGGATGATGAAGCGGGTAAAGGAGCGGGTAAAGGAGCGGATGATGAAGCGGGTAAAGGAGCGGATGGTGGTGCGGATGGTGATGCGGATGATGAAGCGGGTGAAGATGGTGAAGGGTGGTGAAGCGGGTGGTGAAGCGGGTGGTGAAGCAAGTGGAAATGCGAACGATGGGGAAGGAGGTGCAAAAGGAAGGCAAAGATGAGAGGAAGCAGATGGAGATGCGGTAGGGAAAGGGCTGACAGGTGTAAATGAGGTTGAGGAGCGCAGAGATTTCGAAGATTTTTGACAATTTTTGCGCGGAGTTGTAAATGGTCTGGAACGTGTATGTTTGGAACGATTTGCAACGATTTGGTCTGGAACGTGTGCGTCTGTGTCTGGAATGCCTATGTCTGGCACAAAAGTGAAAACCGACCGCTCGTCACTCATGAACAAATGATCAGTGCGCCGCGCTCCGCGCGGCGAATGTCGCTCCCACCACCTCCACCTCCTCACCCAGACACCACTTCATTTTCTAGTATAGGAACACCGCAAATACAGGGTGACACCAAAAATACCCCCTGCGGAACCAGACAAGAGGGATCTGTCTCGTTGAGAAGGGGGCTGTCTCGGAACAATAATTTGATGCGTCTGGGGACGTTAGATCGGTCGGTCACTCGCTCACGCCTTCTCAAGAAATGCTGTTTTTTCCGCGATTTTCCGCGAAATTCGGACGATGATGAGCGGAAAAACGGGCTCGAATGAGTAAAAACTCTTCCAAATAAGGTCTTAGGTGAATGGATTCAATAATTTCTGTCGAGCATTCGATAAATCATAGGAAACAAAGTGATTTGTCCTAAAACATAAGTTGACCTCTTCCCTCTTGAATTTGCGACCAACCAATCCCACGGCTCGCGGCGCCGCAAAATGATTTCTTGCAGACAGCCAGATACATCCATTCTGTCTGGTCTTGCAGGGGGTATTTTTGTGTTACCCTGCATTATTGATTAAAGGCAGCCGACATTCAACACAAAAGAAGAAACAAAAATAATTTATAAATAAGAAAGTCGTGAAGACGTCCTCAAAAAAACCTGATACATTGAGAAAAACAATTTTTTAAACATAATTTTTTAATTGGTTTTTAAAAGCATTGAAAATGCAAATTACAGAAGAAACAAATATCTGAACTACTCAATTTTATGCATAATGTGTTCTGAACGAATCCTACACCGACAAAAAAAGCTATGACAATGAGTTTAATTTGCACTGATATAAAGCTACGTTTCAAAAACTGCACGATTAACAAAATTTCAGGTTTGTAACACTTCATTAACAAAAAAGATTTTACTTTAAAATTTAATTGAAAAAATTTCGTAGGGCTCAGCGACAAAAACACAATAGCTGTTTTCTACTGGAAGTGCTTTTAAAAATTCACAAAATTCAATTTTCATATTAATTTGACCAAATGAAAGTGTGATAATAAAACAATAAGAAGTAACGCTTACTTCATATCTTCTAAATACTGCATTTTGAAAATTAGATGTATCTGGGGTCAATACACATCTGTAAAAAATGCAAATTACAGAAGAAACAAATATCTGAACTACTCAATTTTATGTATAATGTGTTCTGAACGAATCCTACACCGACAAAAAAAGCTATGACAATGAGTTTAATTTGCGAACTTTTATTTAAATTTGTTGAAATGTAGAAAATTATTTTAATTAAACAAGAAACGAATAAGATCTTGCAATAATCTACGCCAAACATTAAAAGAATTTGAAACAAGCATAGCAAATTTTTGTAGATTTATGCGATTTTCACTTTAAACGCGACGTTAAAAATTATTTTTGTTTATCGAGAGATTAGAACATAAGAGTTTTGTCAAAAAAGTACATGTAAAAAACCTGTTTTTTGAAACACGTCTAAAAAACAAAATCTTGAAAACATTTCCACAAAATTGTCCTTAAAATTTAGCTGACTTATTCTAAGCTTCCCAGCCTACACTACAGAGTTCGAGTGCATATACCAAAAAAATGAATT
The DNA here is from genome assembly GCA_000757645.3 of Steinernema carpocapsae. Classification (NCBI taxonomy): domain Eukaryota; kingdom Metazoa; phylum Nematoda; class Chromadorea; order Rhabditida; family Steinernematidae; genus Steinernema; species Steinernema carpocapsae. The sequence continues at coordinate 1,028,401 of AZBU02000007.1, forward strand.
ATTGCATTAAGCCAAATCAATTTCAGAACCTGCAGAACCTTTAAAGTTTAGACATTACCTAGCCCGGTCTGCAACCCCTTGCTTTCTAAAATCAATCGATTATGGCCGTCGTAACAATCGCTTATGGCCAGGGTCGCACCGCAGGCGTGATTATATGTACTAGTGAATGATCAGAAAAGTGCGGAATTTTGAAATGATAAAATAGAACGAAACAGAAGAGATTGTGATATAAATGGAGTTGTTAGAATAATTCAATTTTATAGCTCTCAAAAGTAAAAAACTAGGCTTAATTAAAAAAAATAGAAATGGTGTCACGTGCGTTAGTAAAAAAAACAAAATACAACGTTTGGAATGGATGTACCACAACCAAAAAATGTTAAAGCATTCGTACAACATATAGTTCAGTGTTTGAACCAAATTTTCAATTAAGTTGAAGGGACACTGTCACCGTTTTTTCGCACCATCACAGACCGCGCTCATTTCTGGGCCAAGGGCTTTTCAAAGGCGCTGAACACGATTCTGGCGTCAGAGAAACGGCTTCAGGACTGCGCAATATGGCAAAGTTCGGAAAAAAGGGGAATTTTACCAGTTTTTCAGTGTTCCTGACGCTACTGCAGTGTACAATCGCGGTCGGCTACGATGGAATCGAGTTTGCAATTTTTCGGTGGTCAAAATTGTCGTTTTTCTTTGCGATTGTGAAGTTTCTTGTAGGAATTTGAGTGGATTTCTGTTTGAACACGTCCCCCAACGCGATAAACACAAAAAAATTTAACGTTTTTATCGTAGCTGATTATGGTTTGTGCACGGTAATTGCGTCGGGACCGCCCAACGTGAAAGTCTCTTTTTTGCCTTATCCGAACTTTGCCATATTGCACAATCTTGAAGCCGTTTCTTGCTATTCTGACGCCAGAATCCTGATGAACATATTTGAAAACCCTCCTGCCACAGAAATGAGCAATCCGTGCATTTAAAAAAACGACGTTTAAAATTATTATTAATTATTAAAATTAGATAAAAATCAACAAAAAAACCAAAAAATTATTTTGTAAGTAAGAAAGGCGCGAAGACGTCGTTAAAAATGTTGATACCGTTAAATAAAAAATTGCAAATCGCAATTTTGTATCAAAATTTGTCTCATAAAAAATATTTAAAATTGAGACACTGCAAAAATCAATAATTTAGCTGAACTACAACAGCGACATCAAAAAATTAAACTTAATTTTTTGCTAAGAGTAATGTACTTTAAAAAAAGCTTTCAATAACAAAAGCGTTTCTGACATCTGATAAATATACAGCAAAATTTCATTATTTCGTATTCTAAAAACCAAACAAAATTTTTATTTGAAACCGTTTTTAGGTGAAGTGAATCGCCAGCAAAAAAACTTGGTTTGAATTTTATGTAGAGAATTACAAAAGTTAAAAAAATCCATGACAAAAATTCACAGTAAAAAAGAAAAAGCGAAATTTGGAAGAAAATGAGAAAAAACAAATAAAAATCTAAACTGTTAAAGATTTTCTAATCATGTAAAAAAACGTTCAGGTCAAACCTAAAAAATTTCAAGCTGCGAAACATTTTCAAAAAAATAATCTTAAAAACATTATAAACTGGCTATTCTAAGCTCACTCACCATCTAAAAAGTAGCTGTCCAAAAGTAAAAATATAAAACTGCTTCAATAAGCCACCAAACGGCATTCTTCCTACCTTTACAGATAATCCAATTTCAAAAATCGATCGCTTAACTCTACATTTCAAGCTCCAAATGACGTTCTCCTTGCAACCAAAAGAACCGTTAAAAAAGCTGAAAACAGACAGACACCGGGGCATGTCTCGCATTCGATTCATTGTCTAAAACGGATCATTCGTTGTGGTCGTGCGGCAAGCGACCGGTGTAACGTTCGTTATTTGTTAGCAATCCGATCGGTCGTTTGCGAGCAGTAAGCACAAGCCGGAGATGTCTCCAAAAACGGTTTTTTAGCGACCCTGTAACTAAAAGTAGCTGCAACAAAAATTTGTTTCACTTTAGAATCCCCGTTCCGTCGTTATATGACTTCATTATTGAGTGTCTTCCTGTGGTGCTTCAAGTTCAATCCGGTGAACACGTTTATGGCTTGAAGATAGCGAAACTGCTTCCAGAATCCGAAAATTGTAAGCGTCAAAATTAGGGCTTTTTAGGTAGCCTTAAATTCTGGTCGATTTATGCGTCAAAAAGAAGCCACTCATTGGCCTCGGATTTTGGCTGATTCGGAACTGAAAATGGCCTTGAATTGAGTCAAAATTGGCTGGATTATTCAGATGAATTTTGAGCTAAATAAGGTGAATTTCGAACAGGCTAATTTGACCGCTTTCAGGCACATTTTTACTAAAATCAGAGCATTTCCGGGCTAAATTGAGACTGACAATGGACCTCAAATTGGCCTGAATTGGGCCAAAACTTGAGGTAAGTAACATAGCCCTTTTAGGAATTATTTTGGACGCTCAGAAGCTTCAAAATTTACCTGTTTTGAAAATCTATCTCAGGGTGGTTTGGAGCTTCACTGGCCTGATGTTCCAGGCTAGTTTTGGGTCAATAATGGATTTTGGATCATTTTGGGACTGAAACTGACCTGAAATTGACTCAGCATTTACCGTTTTGGAGCGATTTTGAGCCTCATCCTCAAAAATAGGTCCAAAGGGAGACCAATTTTGAACTGTTTTTGCTGCCTGTTTTGCACAGAATTCTAGCAGGTTACAGTAGCCAAAATTGGAAAAAGACCGCAATTCAGAGCTTCTTTCAGCTTTTGAAAAGCCTTACATGATCTTTTTAGGACGATTACGGTTGCCAAAAGGACCCCTTTGCGAGCAAAATCCAGGAAAACAGCAAAGTCTACAACGAAAAAACCGAAGAAGAAATGATCATCGATTTCATCAGCTCGTTTTGCATTGTGACCATGTGACCAATAAAGCTCCTTATGGCTTCTTGTGTCTTCCAACGCTAATCCCTCTATCTCTCCTATCTCAGCACTCTTATCAGGTAAGGAAACTGATAAAAGACGCCCGAAAACCTTCGGCTATCAGCCGCCGTTAGTCTTCCACGATGCGGACTTCCATCGCGTTTGCCCTTCTCGCCCTCTCCGCTTCTGCATTCGCTGCCTATCGATCTTCGAGCACTGTGCACACGCTCACAGGTAACATCAACTACAGGGAAGATTGGGGCTATGTCGATGTACGCTCTGGAGCGCACAGCTTCTGGTGGCTTTATGCTGCTCAGCCTGCCAACAACCGTCCGCTGATTCTGTGGCTGCAGGGAGGCCCTGGAGCTTCTAGCTCTGGATTTGGAAACATCGAGGAGATTGGGCCTAAGACGCTTGAGGGAAGCGATAGGAACTACACTTGGGTAGGTACACTTAACTCGGTATAATTGAGATGCTGCTCTAATAAGGTTTCTCTTACTTCTCTCTTACTGCTCTAATAAGGCTTCTCTGTAAGGCTTTCTGTTAAGCTTCGCATAGGAAGAATAAATCTGTTGGGCAGAGGCTTTAAGTTAGCTTCCATTAGAGCTGAGCTTTGCTCAGGCCTTTTAGTTTCTCTCAGGCTTTCGTCAAGCTCAAGTGCAACTTAAACAAGCCTAAACGAGCTAAACAAATCTTTCCAATAACGCCAATAAGCCTAATTTAATCACTCTGAAACACCAAATTCCAGCTTCAATACGCTGACCTCGTCTTCATCGACAACCCCGTCGGCACCGGCTTCAGCTACGTAGACTCAAACGACAAACTCACCACCAATGTCCAACAAATCGGCCAAGATCTCCTCTCCTGGGCGCACGATTTCTTCAGCAAATCCCATCCCGAATACCAATCGCGTCCTTTCTACATCTTCTGTGAATCTTACGGAGGCAAAATGAGTGCCGAGTTCGCTAAAGTTCTCACTGACGAGATCAGCGCTGGCAAAATCAACGTCAATTTCAAGGCTGTTGCTCTGGGAGACAGTTGGATCTCGGCTATGGACTTTGTCAACACTTGGGGACCCTATTTGCACACTATGGTAGATCTACCACAACCTTAATGGTCTTAAAAGCAAGTTTAGTCTTACCTTGACGACGCTGAGCTCACTGAGGTCAACGCCCAAGCCAACCAGTGCCAGAAATTATGCGATTCTAACAAATGGAGCGAAGCTACCGAGTGCTGGAACGACATGGAGAACCTTGTCGGAGAGCTGACGGATGGAGTCAGCTGGTACAACATTCTTAAGCGTGGAAATACCGACAATTACTCTGCGGCTGTTTTACGTGCTAACCGCATGTCTAAGACTAACGCTAAGGGTAGGTACAAACTCTTTACCTACAGTTGATCTTTAAACCTCAAATTGAGACCTTCAGAAAAGCTATTTAACTTGAAGCCTATGACACACTTGAGACCAAAATTAAAGCTAGTGCTTAAATCAAGTTTAGGCTTAAATCGGAATTCAGGCTTGGGTCAAATTTGGTTTTAAATTGTGTTTTGGATTAAGTTTGGGCTGAAATTGAAACCAAGGTTTACGGCTGGTTGACGCTTAAAAGTTTCGGGTTTAGAAGGCTTAAATAGATGCTTTGGTTTAGATCAACTTCAGGCTTAAGATAAGTTTGAATAAATTTTAATTGAATTATAAGTAAAGGTTCAATCTTTGCTCAAATTGAAGCTAAGGCGTAAGTCAATTTTATGCTTAAGTTGAAAGTACGAACCTAGGCTTAATTGAAGCTTAGGGTTAAATCAAGTTTAAGGTTTGAATTGTAGCTTAGGCTTAAGCTGTTTCAGGCTGAATTGAAGTTCAGGATTAGGTCAACTTTAAGCAGAAGTTATAGCTAAGCCTCAAATCAAGTAATCAGCTTTAAGTTAAGTCCAAGTGAGAGTCGAAATCAAAGCTTAGGCTTGGGTCAAATCATGGCTTAAATTGGAGCTAGTGTTTCGGTCAAATTTGTCTTTAACTTAAAACTTCCCCTTGGGCTTAGAATTTACTGAGGTTTAAGATTTCCATAGGCTGACTTAGATTTAACTAAGGCTCGTGCATCGCTTAAGTTAAGCGACAATTTGGCGTAAGCCTTTCCTATACTAAAACTTCAGTCAGGCACGCCTAAACCAATCCTAAGGATGCATACAACCTTGTCGCCTACTTCAATCACCTATTTTAATTGCAAATTCTAACGTTAATCGTAAGCTAAAGCATCAGTTAAGCATGTAGGCTTACGATTTTTTAAGGCTTCACTGAACTAACTGTAAGACTATGGCCTTTTAACATACCTAAAAATATCAGTTTACCCCAAATCTCCACTTTCAGAGAACCTCTTCAATCTCTTCGTGAAGCCTCTTCAACTGGACGCCCTCAGCGACTACATGAACACCGTAATCCGCGCCAAGCTCAAGATCATCCCCAACAAGGTGAGCTTCGGCGGCCAGTCCGGAGACGTGTTCAGCTACCAATACGGCGACTTCATGAAGCCTAACTACGCGACTGGTCAGTTCTAAACCCCAAAAACCAACACTAAACGAGGCTGATTTCAGTGGACGCCCTGCTGAAGTCTGGCAAGAAGGTGGTCGTCTACAACGGCCAGATGGACCTCATCTGCGACACTCTCGGTGTCGAAAAGTGGATCAACCGTCTCACCTGGTCTGGTCTGAGGAGCTTCCAGAAGTCTGAGAAGACTCCTTTCCACGTTAATGGCGAATATCAGACCGCTGGGTTCTTCAAGGAATACCAGAACTTCTCCATGTTTTATTTGATGCGTGCTGGCCATATGCTGTCTTATGACACTCCTCTCGCGGCTATTCATGTCGTCAAAGAGGTTCTTAAGAACTGAATGGGTTTGAAGAATGAAAATTGTCTTAATAAATGTGTCTGAACGAGGCTCGTAGCTCGGAATCTTAAATATGAGGGTCAAAAAGAGTATTAGAAGCACGTGGCTGCGATTCATCAGCCAGGTAACGTCTGTACACCTTTGCACGCAATGTAGACAGGTTCAAACAAGTCTCCCATCAGAATGCGCTCTTAGAAGCCTCCTAGACAACATTAAAATCCTAAAAAATTACCGAAAACATCTGAAGCAGGTATTCACCAGCTAGGAATGGCTAGTGACGCAAAACGCTCACAAGGTAGGTAAACTGGAGCCAGCGAAATTCAGTCAGGTCTCAGACGTTAGAATGAGCTCTAGAAGCCTCACGAAGGGTTTATAGGTAGTCTAAATAGAAGATAGACTAGAAGCCCTAAAATTTGTCTTTAACAGTTTGGAGAAGTGTCTGAAAACAGTTTAGCGGTCATGCAGACGAAAAGCGGTCTCAAGCGTTATTCTCGCACATTAACACTGAACAAGACGCCGCGTGTCGTCTAGAATGAAGGTGGCAAGCCTCCTAGACGAAACTCCAGGAAAATTTTTTGCAAACTCTGGGCAGATTCAAGCAGCGCGGAAACGTCTAGACAGGCGAGACGCTATATGTTGAGACAGCTAGACGTGTCCTAAGGATGCCTAGAAGCAACAAAATGTGTTCTAAACAGTTTGGAAAAGTGTCTAGACACAGCTTGATGTGCATAGAGACAAAAACCATGTCCAATACAGTTGAAGACAAACCAAGTGTCTAATGCAGCGTTCGACAAGCCAAAGTTACAGTTTGATGCTTTCCAGATGCGCCTACGAAACGTAGCATTTTGTCTAGACAACTGAAAAGTCCATTTCTTGCCTGTAAGCAGGAAAATGTCTCGCTGACATCTTAAACAGTCGTTTCATGGTAGACGCATGATCTTTTTTAAACATAGTTCCGTTCCCTGACACCGTAAGACGTCTGCTAAACATGCAATGTGAGCTGAGACATGTCTAGCAGAGCACTTCCCCGGACGTCTACAGCGGCTAAAGGGGGGGGTGTCTAGACATCTTAAATTATCCGCTCATGGTCTAGAAGTAGTGGTACGTATCGTAGACAGCCTACGTAATCAGCAAATAGTGGTTGGCAGACGTATTCTTGTCTAGACGCTGTCCGATGCTTTCAGACTCGCCTTATCCCCTTTCCAGACACCACTTGGTTGGGGAGAGTCTAGGAGACTTACATCGATCTCTACACAGTCTGTCCATCTCAAAAAGACGTCGACGTCCTGTAGACAGCCTGCACGGTCGAAAAATAGTTTCTTCGCGGCGTACCTATGCATAGATGGCGAAGAACGTCTAGACTGAACTACAGCGTTCCCAGACACCAGATGGTCAGAGGAGTGTCTTGCAAACTCACATCGGCCACTAGACATAAAGGAGTCCTCTCGGGAAAACGTAGGCGTCCCGTACGGTCATCAAACGCTATCTAACCGATCGTGACCTCTTATCAGAATTCGATTGGTCTGAAGACGGTCTGACAGACACTCACGTGTGTCTAGACGCTGCCTTGCCCCTCAAAAAGGTGTCAACGTCTCATAGACAGCCTAAGTACTCGGCGAAAAGTGTCTGCGAGATGTACACATGTCTATACGGTCCAATAAAGGGTAAGGTAGCTCTTCCCAGACACCAATCGGTCAGAGGGGTGTCTAGCAGACGGCAAGTCTCTCAAAAGTTATCAACGTCTCGTAGATCGTCAAATGACACCGACTGGTGCAAGGACGACACGCAGGTGTGTCTAGACACTGCCTTGACCCTTCAATAGGACATTGACGTCTCATACACAGCCTAGAATCTCGACAGATGATGTCTGGGCGACGCATCCCTGTCCTGACTCACCAGAACATCTGTCTACAGGGGAGAAAGCACACTCCTTAAATCATTCGCCTTCAGACCCAGACCTAGACAACCAAACTTCGGCCCCAAAAACCGCAAAGAAATCATCCTGGCCTCTACCAGTCCTTACACCAAATCAAGTCGAAATCTACCAGAACTGGTTTATTTACACACAACGTGACAAACGCAACAAGATAAGAAATTAAGACTTAACAAACGTGCAAAATGCCGTTCAAATGGCAGCTTCGGCCTGGACGAAGGGGTTCTCGATCATCTCAACGCCGTCATTGGGCGAGATGACGGTGATCGAGGTGCCGCGGGCGACGATCAAACCCAACGAGCGCGTTTCCTGACCAATTTGCGACGGGTCCGACGAGTCGCGCAGGTATTCCACCGTGCGGTCGAGGACGAGGTTCAGCAGCGTGTCGTAGCCTTTGAGGACGCCAGACGCTTCGCGGCCTCCCTGGAATTTCACTCGGATCGTCTTGTCGATAAAGCGCGAGAGGTCGATGATCGATTCCTTCTTCTTGCGCGTGTCGTCCTTGTCTGTAGACATTTTCGCAGGGGTCTGGAATGGGGTACATGTTAATTGGAGTTTAAGGTTACGGAATCACGCGAAACTAGACACGCGGTTGTCTGAGAAAGTCTCGAAGCGTCCATTTCTGTCTGAAATGAGCCATTTCAAGATATGAGAAGCGGGACCGGTTGATGACTTTTGAGACAGAAATGACCGAAGCTAGACGCGAAAACACGAAATTGGCAAGCGGTTATCTGGAAATAAGCCTTGAAGCATCCGATTCCGTCTTAACTGAGCCACTGAAAGGCCAGGTGACTTTTTTCAGACAGAAATGACCTCGTGAGACCGAGGCAGACACCAAGGTATATGTAGACATCAATGTGCTCAATTTTCGGCTTCAAACACCAGAAATCGTCTCAAAAACACCAATTGTAGATTTTCAAAACAAACAAATCTCAAGCAGCGCTCCAGAAATAACCACCGCGCACCCGCCGATCCCAAGACCGCCATTTTCCACGCATGCGTTTCCTAGACAACCAACGAAGTGCTCTCAAATCGGCGCCTCAAGACGTCTAAGACCCAGACAACCATCCAGCATCAAAATGCCCAAAAAGAAGCCAAAAACGATGCCGAAATCCAGCAGAAAACGATGCTAAAACCTTTTTTCGTATCGGTTACCATCCCGCCAAATATCGCTCCAAGACCCCTCATAAACCTCTCACCTTTATTCGAATGATTTTTTAAAATTGTTGATTGTTTTGCGCTATCGCCGGTCGTCAATTTTCGTGCCTCGCGTCCAAATGTTTCTGCGCTTCTTAGGCCTAATTTCGTCCTCTTCCAGGCGTCTTCCATGGAAAACTCGAAGCGGCCGCGTTTGGACAGCGAAAACGCCAACGGCGATCAGGACGAGAAGCCGTTTGCCCAAGCTGTTGTACCTGCATTTAAGGTATTGTTGGCGTCTTTTAATATGGTTTTAAGCATAAATTATGCATTTCAGATGCAAAAGAGACCTCCCTTCACCTCCAGCCATAGGATTCAGAAGACAGGAAGCCGGTATCATCTTCTCATCGGAGTCACCGGGTCCGTGGCCACGATCAAGCTTAGGGAGCTCATCGAAGAAATCCGAAAGCAGGCGGGACAGGATAAAGTCGCTATTAAGGTAAGCGGATGATAGGTTTCGGTGTTTTATTGCGTTTGGTGTGGGCTCGACAGCTTTGCGCAGCGTGGGAAGCTATTTGTAGTGCTATGGGGAATTTTCGGGATTTTGGACTTTTGTGAATGCCTTTCTTAGTCAAAAAAGAACTCCTGACTAGGGGAAGTCAATTAGGGCTCTCCTACGCGCTCCTTTGTCCTAAAGTACTTTAAAACTCCAAATTCAATTACGATAATTACCTTAAGTTCCCAGTTCCTGGCGCGTCTGATGACGGTCTATTAGATTAGGGAACAGAACACAAATTTGGGCTGTTTTTGTTGCTTAGACCGTAGATCACTCTAAGCGACTTGTTTGTACCGTAGCCAAAGTCCTTCAAGCCGCTTAAAATTCTGTTTTCGCTTCGTATTTGCTCTTCTTTTTTATGCAAAACAGCTTGTCGTCTTACGATAATCAATCACCATTACACTCTCAAAGCGGCGCGGAATCGCTTTTTGGTGTTTGAGGGGATTTCTTACGATGGAGATGGCAGATCTCTGATCTTTGCTGTACTGAAGAGGGTTTTTGAGACGCGGAATTGACAGATGGGGTTAGGAAGGGAAGAAATGAGTCTTGTTGGGGAGGAAGTAATCTCAAATGACTCATTTGTGGCTATGCACTGACGGTGAGTGGTTGATGCAGGCAACCCTTTGCTCAAATTTCCTCATTTGTGGATTTTTGTTGATCAAAAGAGCGGCTGGAGGGTCTACAGTGTCTCAAAAAGCCATTTGAGGATCGCTTGCAGCCAAAGAGCGGTCTCTTTTCTGCAAAAATGGACCGCTGAACTCCTGGAAATAGCCAGAAATGCGTCTATTTATGTCTAGCCTGATAAGTCGCTTCCCAAACGTCTCGTAGACAGCGTCTTTCTTCAAAATTCTCCTCATTTTGGGTTTTCTCATCTTGAGTGAGCAGTGGGCCATCATCTAGACGCTAATTGATACAGACCTCGTCTGAAAAATTCATTTAAGGGTTTTTTTACGACCAAAGACCGGTCGGTTTTCGTGGAAAAGTGACCGCTCACCACCTGAAAACAGCACCAAATGGTCTTTTTATGGCTTGTTTGGGCCTAATCAGACGCTTGCGACGCGTCTCATAGACAGTTTTATTCTCAGAATTCTCCCTCATTTGTGGCTTTTGTTGATTGAAGGAGCGGTTGGAATATCCTCTAGACGCAAAATTAGACAGAGGATGTCTCAAGCGACCACTCACCTTCTGAAAACATCCTCAAATTGTCTTTTTTATCTCCTGTTTGCGCTTAGTCAGGCGTCTCGTCTCGTTTTTCCGTATTCATGGCTCTCAGCCTCGCCTCTCTTGTGTCCTAAGCATAGGAACCCTCGGATTTCACTCCAAATTGCATCGATTGGTGCGCGAATACTTTTTCCCAATGCTCAATTCCTTAGACGAGGAAACAGCGGATAAAAGTACAACGCAGACATCTTTTGGGATCCATAACGCTCTCTTCGCTTTTGGAGGGCTTAGGGCGGGGAGACGGGGAAAATGAGCTCAGGGGGAGAGAAAGTAGAAATTCTCTGTGGATGATGCTCTTTTCCTCTCGCTTGCGTCAGCCCTTAGCACTTCTCTTGCGCTGGCGCGTGTCTGCACACATTGCGATAGCGCGTGGGGATGACTTCACATTGCATCAGCGGGCTGCTGTCGAGCCCCTTTCGAACGCTATATAACGCCGCCAAGTGTCACACTGGTTCCGAACCCAACCTTCGCGTGTTTCAGGTTGTGGCGACGAACTCGGCTCTTAATTTCATCAGTTTCGACGAGATCCAAGACGTCATTTATGACGACCGCGACGAGTGGGGATGTGGAAGGAGCGCGGGGATCCCGTTCTGCATATCGGTGTGTGTTACCCCCTTTTTGCCCGTTTTTAATCGTGTCTTCTCTCCGCAGAGCTCCGGAAATGGGCAGACGCGATGGTGATTGCGCCTTTGGACGCGAATTCCCTCGCGAAGATTGCCAATGGGCTCTGTGACAACCTTCTGACGTGCGTGGTCCGGGCTTGGGATTGTCAGAAGCCACTTCATTTTGCTCCGGCCATGAATACGTGCATGTACGATCATCCGCTCACGTATCAGCATTTGAAGCTTCTGAAGGAGATGTTCCAGTACAAGGAGATCCCCTCGATCGAAAAGGAGCTGATGTGTGGCGATCGTGGCTATGGCGCTATGGCCAACGTGAAAATGATCGCTTCAATTATCGCTTCGGATGTTAGGAATCGATTCGCGGTTTACTCGAATTCGAACTGATCTCCTCCTGTCTATTCTGTTGTTATTTTGTGCTTGAATCTTGTGTTTACGTGGGGTGATGATAAATGCAACCGGTTCTCTCTGTATTGCAGCTGCTTGAAATAAGGCGCTTCTGTCTGAAAATGGCGGAAAGGACTGTCTAGGGTCTTTTGTTCTGTTTGCGAGCGTCCTGTCGCCTAAAGACTTCACCGTGCAGCCGATTCTAGGCGCTCCTGTCTTAAAAACGCCTGTCTAGAGTCTGGTTTCATGTCTGAAAGCGTCCTGAGGTCCGAATTCACGTCAAGCGCAGGTGCTTTTCGATCATTGGACTTCCAAAGAGCGTTCTTAGGTTTATCTGCCATTCTATGAACTGTTTTCCTTCCCCACGCGCTCTTTGGAACCAATCTCACCAATCTTTAATCGGTGTGTTTCATGGGCTGATCAACACGACCAATTCTCAGCTTTCCTCTCCTCAAAAATGACCCTTTACTGCCTGAAAACAAGTCTGCTTTCATTTCCAACGCAGCTGCTTCAAGGTGCGGTCGGTCCGAAGGTACGTTCTTAAGTTTATCTCGGCTCCCACGCGCTATTTGCCTTTCCATGGATCATAAATCACCGCCACATGACCCATTTTTTGAACGAACTCGCCACATGCTGTCAATCGAGAGCGCGCATTGTACTTTGTGTTATTTTGGCTCAACCCAAAACTGGTCTTTTCGCTATCTTTAGCCGCGCTCGCGTCACTTTCGACGAGAAGGTCCGTTTTTTGTTTGTTCTGAACTGGATTTTGGGTGTTTACAGGCAAACCTCGAACGGTATAAGTTCGTCGCTTATTCATCTTCATCTTCAGTTCACTAACTAATCCTATTTCTAAGCAGTCATGTGGGTATTTGGCTACGGATCGCTTCTTTGGTACACCGACTTCCCCTACGAAATCGCGATGACTGGCGAGGTACGTGGATACGTTCGCAGATTCTGGCAGCTCAGTCCGGACCACAGAGGGACGCCGGAGAAGCCTGGACGCGCCGTCACGCTTGTGGAGGAGGCTGGGGTGAGTTGATGTTTCATTTGAGCGGATTTGAGCTAAGGATTTTAGGGCACCTGCTGGGGAATGGCCTACCGCGTGCCTGACGACGACGTGCAGCAGACGAAGGCCTACCTGGACTTCCGGGAACGCGCTGGATATCGCTGCGATGAGGTCATCTTCCATCCTGATGATGGGTCGGAGCCGTTCCCGTTGAAGGTCTATATCTCCATCAGCGAGGACAACCCGTTTAATGCGCCCTCCGAGGACGACGAGATCGTGGATACGGTAAGTGAGGCGGACCTTTGGTTTGCAGGGATTCGGAACAGGACTGAAAATGCCTCAGAAGTGGGCCATTTGATGCTGATTTCGGGCTTAATTTGCCGTCTTAAAAATGGCTTTGAAATGTCGATGAGACATTCCATTTTTTGAGGTCCTGTTGACACCTTCAAACCAAGGTCGATTTTTGGATATTCAGGGCTGATTTTAGATCCGATTTTGGTTCTTTTTTTCGGGCTGGTTCCGGGCTCAATTTTCGAACATTTTGAGCCCAATTCTTTCGCTCGATTGTCGTTTTCAAAAGTGCTTTGAATGTTAATGAGAAGCTCCTGAATGTCGGCCTGAAATTGTATTTTTTTGAACTCTGATAAAGCCTTCAAACAGGAAGTCGATTCAGAGATAATGAGGGCTGATCTTAGATTCAATTTTTGGTCATTTTGAAGCCCGATTTCCTGTTCAAAATGGGTTTTTTCCACCCTACTGTTCTCTCCTAAACTCCATCATGATTCTCTTTTTTTTACAGATCATCTCATCCAGAGGCCACAGCGGAACCAATCTGGAATACGCGCTGCGCCTGGCCGACTGCGTGCGTCGAATGGCGCCCCACGTCGAGGACGACCACCTCTTCGGCATTGAGCGCCGACTTCTGAAGCTTTGCGAGGAGCGCAAAATTATGGACAAAGTGCTCTACGACATCGGCCACCAGCTCGACTACCTGCATTCCGGACGCTACCCCCAAGTGCAGCGACAACTCGCTTAGAATTCTACCAGCAACCTTCTATCAAAATCCAGCTTTACGATGAACCGGTATTCATGAAGATCTTTCATTTATTACGTGTTTTCCTTGTATTTCTATCGGTGTAGATATGATCTGTCCTTAGCGTCTTGACATGGAGATATGACGAACTTGAATAAAATTCGTTTTTACTGTTTTTGGTCTTGATACTTGATACGACATTTTGATGGGGTGCAGGCTTGATAAGCCGACCGGCAAACCAGGCTGAGGCTTTAAAATGAGTTTTGCGGTCTAGAACAGACTTCCGATACAATTTTGAGTCATTTTGGCTTTTCTGGAGCCAGCGGACTGCTCGGAATCGGGTTAAATGGTGCAGGCTAAGAGTTTATCGTGCAGGCGAAGCAAAAAGTTTAGAGTTTAAGAGCATCCACAGCAGCGGCGGATGATGTTCCAGTATCCGATAGTGCTCGAATATCGGCATCCTGAGGGTCCTCCGTTGTGGATACGCGACATGCGCTCACAGGATCCAACGCCAGGACACTCGAACGCGTAGCGGTGGACGTAGTTCTAAACAGGCAAATACCGTAAACCTAGACTCAAAATTGAAACTCTTACCTCGACACACGTGGTAGCGCAGTTGTAGTCGTCGGAGCAGCGCTTCCAGGCGGCTTCGAGGCTTTCTCCAGGACGACGTCCAACCTGTCCGCAGTCCTCGTAGTAGGGAAGCTTGATCTGATAGTAGCCACAGGACAGCGAGCCGACGTCCATCCTGCACCGATTGGCTTACAGCCGGACTCGTGCAGGCAGATGCAGTGCAGACACGAGTCGGCCATGATCGTGGAGACGAGGAGAGCAGCGAGAAGGAGCGATTTGACGATCATGGTAACCTGAAGGGTCCTAAAGGCTGCTCTGACGCTCTGAGGGAAGGTTTAAATGACAAACAGGGTGGTGCAGCTGCCTTATCAGTAACCAGAACTTTGTTGCGTCAAACCAAAACACACTGATTGGGTTCGGAAAGGACAGTTTGCACGGTGAGAAGTGCTACAGGAAACGGAATTCTTCAAAGTGCATTTGTATGACTGATAGCATGTGTAACTAAATGAAAATTTGAAGATTTGAAGATCAAATTTAAGGCAAATTCCTCAAGGCTACAGTGTTCTGATCTCGAATGGTCCTAAAGTGCAGCCGAAGGTGCAGGAGATAAGAACGGAATGACTAATTTATGGTCTCTTAAACACTGAATCGAATCCTTAGCCTCACGAAAACCCCACGAAGGGATAATATTTAGTCAAATGAGCATAAATGAGACCCAGACATCCAAAAAACGGCGTCCAGACAGGCAGTTGAGACGCCTGTCCCCAATTATAAATTCATATCGAGAGCCTCAAAAGCAGTTTGCCGGTCAGTTTTTGCGAATTCAACCGGTCTACCGTGTCCCAATTAGCGAAAGTGAGGCCAGAAGCTTAAAAATTGCGCCGAGACCCGAACAGGGCTTTCAGACATCTGTTCCGGCCGACAATTTTCATTGTTATTTGCATTGATAGGACCTAAAATCAGTTGAGCAGTCTGCTGGGTCCGGCAAAAATGTCGGCATCGGCAAAAATGAACCCAAGAATCGTTCCAGACGTCTGCTTTGAGTCACAATTTTCACGTTCAGACTCTCATGATCGAGTTAACCGGTCGTGAAATTGTCCACTCCTCTAAACTTTATTTAAACCATTCTGCATCCCTCACTTCTCCTTAGATCCGCTTCCAGTGCTCTGGGTACCGGTGCTCCTTCCGCGCCTGGATCTAGGAGCGTCGGTGCTCTCCTTCTCCGCGCGCTGGTTCCTGAAATGAAGCGTTAAACCTCATTTGCGAACCCTGGACTCACATATACTCCGTCGTCCTTCCAGTCGCCTTGGCCATGACGATTCCTGTGACGTCGATGATGATCATCGAGTCGTCGATCTTCAAATCCTTGAAGCGCTTCAGCCGCGTGTCCCTGTTTACGATCAGCTGCTCGTCGTCGCAGTCGTCTCGGCGCACGAAGTAGCCGTAAACCTAAGAATGCAGGCTTCAAATGCTCCAAAATGCATGATTTTACCTTCTCAGTGTGGGTGATCTTAAGAGCGCGTCGCAGCTCTCGAACGAATTCGCCCAGGACGCCGCACTGCACAAACTTGACGTTGAAGGGACCGTCGTCGTCCTCGGACACGGAGCCTTTGATAACGACCGGCTTTTCGCCCCTCGCGATGCAGGGAATCTGCCGGATGTGCTGAAATAAGCCTAAAAATTAGGGAAAGGGTTTTAGCTTACCGTAACGTGATCGTCCTTGATGCTTTCGTAGCCGTTGCTCATCTCCAGAGCCAATTCTTCAAAATACTTTTTGCGCTCAGGGAGCAGCGCGCGGAGTGCGTTGACAGACTCAAAACGGTACGGTAAGTGACACTGCTCGTTCGGGCACATTGGCAAAGAATCTAGACGGAATTTTTAAGACTAAGAAAATCTAAGCGCTTACCAGCAATGATACACTCGCTGATCATTTTGTCCAGGCACACGATGCAAACTTCGTGTTCGCACTCGGATTCCGACGGGAAATTGCGCAGTGCGTCACGTTCGCAGTCACTCATGCCGTTGCACTTGCTGAGGATCGGGAACTTGAACGATTCAACCTGGATAGAGGGCGTTTCTGGATAAGGAAAAGGGGAGAACTTACGACTGTGGCGCAGGCGGAGTTCCCGGATCGCGTAGCTTTGTGGCGCATGATTTTGGACTCTCCGTAGTGCTTGTCGATGCAGCGGCCGTTCGGGCAGTACATGTCCTTATCTGAAAATAAAAGGATATAGTCATTTTAAGGTTAATTCACTGCGGGGCGAAAAGAAAGGGAATTCGGGGTGAGAAAGTGAGTCTTGAAGCTTGCTTTAGCCTGAATTTCAGGCTAATTTCACCCAAAAGTCTTAAGCCTTCAAGATGAATTTCAGGTAAACTCGTCACGAAATCCTTATGCATCAAGGCCGCATAAAGGGTCATTTAGAAGGTCTTTTAGTTTTGAAAATTTGGCACGAAATCGGGCCGTTTGCTCCTCATTTCGCCGAAATATCGGACGGGAATTCGGAGAACTTCTAAAGCACAAGCTGTTGAAAACTGAGAGTCAACTTTTCGATCTTCTGAGGCCCAAAACTTAATTCACAATGTGGAAATTGTGAATCCAACGTCGACCTCAAATTTCCATCGAAATTGGTTGATAATCCTACTCTTTTCATATCAATTTAAGGTCAAAATTTGCGGCTTTCCTATGGACGAAATACAGGTTAAAAACCGTAAAATTCGAATTTCATTTTGACTCCAATTTTGGATAATAATTGCGTTCAAAAGTCGCACGAATTTGGCACAAAATCGTTATCATTCGATCGCCAAATGGCCCAATTTCTGATGAAAATTTGGGTCATTTCTGAGCCACAAACTGTAGCCCATTTCGACCCTGAATTTGGTCGTAATAATACTTAAAATGTGCTCGAAATTGCCAACTCAATGAACACAGAGATTTTACTACAAATTGGTTCATTTTCCCACAAATTTCTTGCCGAAATACGTGATTTCCCTCTCTAAAAGCCCCGACTCACCTGGATCCGGGAAATAGAGGTCGAAACAGGGCTTGCAAAGCTGCGCTCCACAGCAGATGGTCGTGTTGAAGCGCTCTCGATCCAAAACCTTCTTGCAAGGTCCATCGCAGATCTCCTTGTCGCCGTCATCTCCCAGAGCCTCGTTGCATCCTCCAATGGGGCACACGGGTTTGTCCACGCCCACAGCTTTGTCGTAGCATTGCGCGCTGAAATCGCCTCAATTATAACGCTTTCAGTGACAAAAAAAACGTACCAAAGCTCATGCTGACACGCGGACACTTTGAAGAGATCGCCGGTGTAGGAGAGCTTGTGGAAACAGTCTTCATTTTCACAAGCGTTCCATTTGGTGTCAGCATGGATACGGGAGACCGCATGGCAGCCCAATTCCGGGCAGAACTGGCTCTAAAACGGCCAAAATAAATGAGAAAGGGTTAAAAACATACTCACCTTAGTGTAGCTACGGTAAACCGTTAAGCAATCGTCGCAGAAGACGTGCAGGCACGGCCAAATCTGGACCATCTTGGCGAGCGGCAGGCGGCCATCGCAGATGCGGCAGTGGAGAATTTCGTCCGTTCCGTCCGTCATGGTGGGATCCTGGGTGACCGGGAAGAGGAAAGGGACTTCAAGGTGTCAAGGAGCGCCTTTTAAGGACTTGAAAGATGCCTGGGTCTGGATTTGCATTGTTCAATGCTCTACGAGACAAGCTGTCGTCTTGCAAGGTTATTTCCATCGAGTCAAAGGTCAGGAATCGGTTGGTTGAGGCAATTTGAGTCTAGACGTCACGGTGCAGGCTGGAAATTTGGTCATTTACCCAACGAGCGGTGGCCTGACCGGTCGGTCGCTTGTGGAAGCGTTTTTAAGGTTTTTGCCGATTTGGGTCAAGTGAAGCGGTCGGAATTTATTTTATCAAATGCAGTTTACAATTTATCGTGCAGACAAGCAAAAAAGACTAATTTAGTTGCATCCACAGCAGCGGTGGATGAAGTTCCAGTATCCGACGGTGCTTGAGTGACGACATCCAGAGGGTCCTCCGTTGTGAAGACGCGACATGCGCTCGCATTCTCCGACTCCCTTGCAGTGGCGCGAGTAGCGGTGGATGTATTTCTAGACGAAGATACCGTAATCCTGTTTTCAAGTCTAGCTCTTACCTCGACACACTGGGTAGCACAGTTGTAGTCATTGGAGCAACGCTTCCAGGCGGCTTCGAGGCTCTCTCCAGAGCGACGTCCAACCTGGCCACAATCCTCGTAGTAGGGCAGCTTGATCTGATAGTAGCCACAGGAATAAGATCCCATGTCCATCCTGCATCCGATGGGCTTACATCCCGACTCGTGCAGACAGATGCAGTGCAGACACGAGCTGGCGACGGTTGATCCGACTAAAAGAGGGTTTGATTAGCCTAAAAATTGGATAGGAGACAATTACCGATCAGGGCGAGGAGAAGAAGAGTCTTGGTAAGCATACTTAGGGGAGACTGAAGTCGATAAGACGATCTTTGGGGTTTTATGCCTGCACATAGCGCACGATTCTTATCTGAGTCTGCACTAGATAGGCGAAAAAAGCTTAATCGACGGCGATGGTTTTCGACTTTAAAACCGTTCTTAAGCTGACCTACAAGCTGAAAAACCTTGAATTTCATCAAAGCCAAGTTCATTATAAGCCTAATAGACAATGAATTGGAAAGAAATGTGTTCGCGCTCATTTTTATGTCAGACACAAAACGTTCGATTACGTAAGGATGTGATCAGTTGGTCAGGAAGAAGATAAGCGCTTATCTGTACCCAAATGCTAAGACGTAAAACCGGATGTTAAACCGCTACTGTGAGCACCACTGATCACAAGAATTGGGTTGACGAGAGATATTTGTCATGGATTTTTCGGAGAGTGCAAGTGAATAGACGTAGGCTACAAAAAATGGAAAAACTTTGCAAAATTTTATTTTATTAAGCTGAGTTGATCACGTGGTATGTCTGACAGCGGCTTGGGTGTTGTGATTTGACAGAAACAGGCAGCTAAAAGAATGTCTGATTGATTTGAAACAAAACCTCTCTAACGAAAGCTATTCAGCTACGACTAGGAAGGATCTAGTTTGCATACTAAGGGGGTATAGCTCAGGGGTAGAGCGCTCGCTTAGCATGCGAGAGGGCTGGGGTTCGATTCCCCATACCTCCAAAAAACTTTTGTTTTTACACATTTTATAATTTTGTGTTTTTTGTCTTTTTTCTATTTAAAAAACCTTTTTCGTTGTCCAAAAAGACAAAGAAAAAGCGTAAAAACGTTTCCAACAAGTTCTGTTCCAAAATAAAAGAGATTAGCAGCGAGTGGTTTCGATCCACCGACCTCTGGGTTATGGGCCCAGCACGCTTCCACTGCGCCACGCTGCTGTTCTGCATTTTCTTCGTTGTCTTACACATAACCCCACGCGGTCTCTTTCGCCTGCACGCTGACGTCACTCCACATCACCGTGGCGCTCTGCGTCGCTGAATAGCGCTTTGGCGATTGCACAACATTGTGGATTGTTGAGAAAACAGCGCCATGTTCGTGTATAAATATGCCAAATTCAATCTTGAGCCGTATTCTCCCTATTTCTTTTCTTTACCTGCTAGCTGACCGCTTCTGACCATGGCAGGGCCCACCGAAACTAGCGAATCTTATTTCGATTGCGAGAAACCGCGAATTTGGCGCTCTACTCCAGTTAAATATCTCCGCCCATCGCGACGAGAAAAGCAGCGACAGCCCGATTTCATCAGAAAAACCGTCGATCCATGGACGTCTTTCCAAGGAATCCACAATTATGTCGGGCACTTGGACAACCTTCCGGTGAGTTATCAAGCCGAAAATGTCTGTTTCACTCATTTTTTTCAGGAATCACGCACCTCTGTCCGCAATCTCCAAAAGGACCAAGTCGGCCTCCCAGAATTCAACGTGTCCTACTCGCTAAACAAAAAAGGACGTTGGGTTTTGCCCAAAATCATGCAGCGGGACATCGAGGCTTATCAGGTACTTTCTTAAATCGTAATCAATTGTGTAAACTCACTCTTTCACTTTTAGGACGTTCCAAACCAGCTCCGAGTGTCCCTGATCCAGGGAAATGATGACGCTCAAGCTTCACAGCAGCCAGAGCTGTTCCAACCCATTAGGAGCTACCACACCCACGTGAATAACGAGCCAGTACACAAAATTGCGAAACGAGGCAATGCTAAGGCTATGGACTTCATGAGGCCTGAAAACCCCGCGAAACATCGTCAAGGACGCCTGCTGAAGATCCCAGAAAACGGAATGGACCTCTTCAAAGACAAGAATTTCTTCAATTCGCCGATGGAGGATGATTTGGATAGCTGGGAACGTAACGCTCATGTCGTGTACACGACTTACAGCTTGAAGGAGAAGCCTAAGACTCAAAAGTACGTTTTTATTAGGCTAGGATTGAACTAATAGGGTGTTTAGGATAGCCAAGGGGTCAAAGAAAGACAAGCATTACGACTTTGATTACGATTACGAGCTTGAGGATGATTTTAAAGACAACGAGGACGAATCTGACCTTCAGGGGTTCAAGCGAGATGACTACCGCTATTCCTTGGACCACTTTCTGGTCTCAAAGGGCTCGAAGAAGAATTATCAGTCTTCAGAAACGATTTCTGACTTGGATTTTTCTTCTGTCAGCTCTGAAGACTCGGAATTCGTATTTGTAAGCCGTTCTCTCCTCCCTGCAAAGCTTCAAACTCAAGAATTTCCCCTCATCTTTGAGATCGAGATCCAGGGCGACGATAACATCGATTTCCTGGGTCTTTTTGGAAAAGAGAACGTCAGTTTCTGTGAAGGAGTGAAGCCTGAAACCTACTGCGTAAAGCTGACCGAAGCCTCGGCGACAACTTTGAAATTTATGACTGACACGAAGGTGAAGATGAAGGAAGGTGACCTGGCTGTGGTGGTTTCGACGGAGAAGCTTTTAAAGTGAGTTTTTCTAACCTTAAAAAAATGTTTAAACGAAAAAATGCATGCGTCTGAGGGGAATCGAACCCCTGACGATTGTTTGGAAGGCAACCATGCTGACCATTACACTACAGACGCGCTGTTTGAGATAAGTTTTGGATGGATTATCCGAGAGCGACAAAACAGGTCTGACCCGCTGTTATTAGTGGCCATCTGAGCAGAGGATCAGTTACATCAGAACGCTTTTTGTAAATGTTAAGACCAATTTTAAACTTTTTCCTTTTTTGCCTGATTTCTACACTTGTTTCTTACAGGATTTTCCTCAACAAGGCCGAACCTGCCCGAGAACCGACGCCATCGACACCTTCTGTCATGCTTCCCGCGAAAACGTCCTCCCAGCTGTATTATCTCCTGAAAAGCTCCTCCACCCTCAGAATTCCTTTTGTGAGCTTGAAGGCCGCGACGTTGTCCTCTCTGCCATCTTCGCCTCACAACCCAAAACCACTCGAACCAATCTAAGCGACTGTTGCCTTCAATGCGGCTCCACTTCCGTCACCTGTTTCTCTCTTGCCTGTGGACATCTTTTCTGTCGAGACTGCGCCAGATCTCACGTCCTAACCGAGGACAAACTTCCAATCACGTGCTCCTTCCCGGACTGTCCTGTCATGTACACTCCCGACGTTCTTAAATCCGTTGTTGGGCTGAAATTCGTCGAAGAATACTGCCACAAGCTCGTGGAAAAACGCCTCAAATTGCCGGATTTCCAGAGGTGCTTCAGATGCGAAAGAATCAATCACTTCCCTAATGACGGTCTCAACCACGAGGGTTATGGTATGTGCCTCTGTGGAGAGGTCATTTGCCGGAAATGTGGCAAGGAGTGCCACGCTCCTCTGAGCTGCGAGAAAATGGACTTCTACGAGTCTATCTTGACCCGGAAAGGTAAGAAAAATACTCAAAATTCTAAGGTTAGACTTAAACCGAAGCTAAGGTTTGTTGGGCTTAAATTGAAGCTCTGGCTAAGGTCGATTTTAGGATTGAATTGAAGCTTAGGCTGAGATCAGCTTTAGGCTTGAATAGAACCTTAGGATTAGGTCAAGTTTAGGCTTAGGTCGAATTCAGGCTTAATTTGAAGCTCAGGCTTAGATAAACTTTTGGCTCAAAGTGAAGCTTAGGATTAAGCTTAGGATTAAGTTTTACTTTTATCAAGGCCTTCCTTACGAATGAATCAATTTCAGGCCACACCTTTCACTCCATGGTAGACATGAGCGACTTCATCAGAGAAATCAACGCCGTGATCTGTCCTAGCTGCACCTATCCAGTCGAAAGATACGCAGGCTGTGACCACATGACGTGCTGGTGTGGCTATGAGTTCTGCTATCGCTGTGGCCAAGGCTACAAGAGCAGTCCTCATCTCTGTGGCGAAAAACAAGGCCTACAGACCTTTGAAATCGACGTCGACGCTGATATCCGCGACTTCTCCAAGCGTGTGATGCAACGTTGCATGGAAATCCGTAAAAAGAAGACCTACAAGCTGGGGAACAGCTTCTTCAAGCGCTACAGAGGCCAACATGTCCTGAAACGAGAGCATCTCAAAGGAATGCAGCTTCGCTACACTTCGCTTTGGGATATCCTGGAGAGAACGCTCGTGGAAGAGCATTTCAATGGAAGTAGTGCTCAGAAGAAGTACCTCTTTGGTCGTGTGGAGTTTGTCTTGACCAGGATTTATCAAATTGTGGATGACGGCGACGTTAACAAGATTCCTGACATGGATCAACTGAAAGGACTTCTACTGGAAGCTATGAAGCTGACTCGTAGTCTTCTTGCGCTGTATGATTGTTAAAAAAAGGTTCTTTAATGAGTTGTAAGATCGAATGAAAATTTAAAACGAAACTACCAAAGATATTTGCGTCTGAGGGGAATCAAACCCCTGTCGATTGCTTGGAAGGCAACCATGCTGACCATTTGAGATGCATTGTCAGACATAATAAAACTGTTTGTCCGTGTACGTATAGCACACATGTTAGATATCATGTATAGGTGGGGGTATAGCTCAGGGGTAGAGCGCTCGCTTAGCATGCGAGAGGGCTGGGGTTCGATTCCCCATACCTCCAGAAATTTTTAGTTTTTGTAGAATAGCAGTTTGACCGTTTTCCGCTTTTTGTCTTCTGTAATTACCTTTTTTCGTTCCCGAAAACGCGTTTCTTACGTCAAAAAAGCGTCATAAGCACCCAGCATAGCCGCTCCCTCCCACATATCCACGTTCACCACAGAAATTACCAGAGCCCCTTTAGCTCAGCGGTAGAGCGTTAGACTTTTAATCTAACGGCCACGGGTTCGAATCCCGTAGGGGGCTAATGTTTTTGTTTCATCCTCAATCCCATCTTTGTCCTTTTGTCCAAGCTTCCAGGCCTTTTTTCGCCTCAAAAACCGTCCTCTCCTTTTTGGCCACCTCCCTCTATCACCCAAGCTTTCCCTTAAAAAACAGATTTATAATGACCAAATTTTAACTTATATGCCGCAAAACAACTAAAACTTTATCGCTTGGAGTCTTCATCCACGGTGAGCTTGCAGGCGATGTCTATGATGCGCAGTTGAAGCTCCGGAGGGAAATTGGAGACGGCAGGAATCACGCGCCTGAGGAAGAACTTCCGAGCTACTTGCGGCTGAAAGTAGGCCTATCTAATTGCGAAAATAGGGTCAAAAAAGTACCAATTGGTTCTCTTCGTTTCTGGGGCCGTTGAAGGCCTCATTCTGTGGCTCTAAAGGCTGCAAGGCGTCGATGGGAAGAGGAGTCCGAAGAGCAAGTTCGTAGGTAGAAATGTCGTGGATAGGAGACTCGCCTGGAAGCTCTTGAGGCTTTGGAACGGCTTCGGGAGGCGCGTGGTTCACAGGGGCTCCGTAGATAGATGAGTCGTAAAGAAGAGCATCGTCGGGAGGGAAGACCACCTAAGAATATAAAGTCAAATGCAAAAAAAAAACAAGGTAAGAAACGTACCACTTGAGCGCTAGGGTCGTCCTGGAGCTCGTGAGGCTCTGGAACGGCTTCAGGAGGCGCGTGGTCTACAGGGGCTCCGTAGATAGATGAGTCGTAGAGAAGAGCATCGTCGGGAGGGAAGACCACCTAAGAATATGAGGTCAGATGAAAAAAGAAAAGAAACGTAAGATGCGTACCACTTCAGCGTTCTGGAGCTCTTGACGATCTCTAACGGCTTCATCGGAAGGGAAGACCACCTATAATTGGACGTCAGAGGCTTAGAATAGAAGGAGAAACGTACCACTTTAGCGCTGGGCTCTTGAAACCGTTCAACGGCTTCACGAGAGGCGTCTTCCTCACGAGTTTCAGGAGGACGGAGCTCAAAATCATCATCGAAGAACAGCTGCTTCCTGGCGCTCTTCTGCTTCTGGCATCGTTCACGGCAGCAGTCGTACTTGCATTCCGAGGGGGCGACGACTCTGTTCATGCCCTCCAGGATCTGCTGGTGGTAGATGAGGTGCTCCATGTCGTCGCCGAGCGGAGAATTCGAAGGCGTCGGCGTGTAGACCTGGGGGATACGGCTCAGGATCTCGTCCTCCGTGGGAGTGGCGTCCGGTTTCGAGCGTTCGTGCTTCATTCTGGAAATGAAGAGGGCTTTAGAGATTTACGGAAGAGGGGAACGCGAAATGGACAAGGAACGGACACGAATCAAAGATGAATTCGCATGAGAAACGTTTCCCAAGGCATCGGAGGTGCTAGCATTGCTCCGGACACGGAAATCGGGGTTTCTAGAGCGTTTCACCCAGCAGATGCACGCGCGAACGACGGTGCACAGGCGACTGCGACAGCTTTCGACATGAATCCGCGTTTGAAACGTTTCTCAGGTACGGAATGACGGCGAGTACCGCTTTAAAGACGGAATTGTGGAGTTATAAGAGCGCAAGAAACATTTCACGGAAGAGGAGAACGCGAAATGGTAGCGAGCGACGCTTCAAACACGTTTGCGACACGAAACAGACATGAATGTGCTTAGAAACGTTTCACAACGAATTAGAGGTGCAAAATGGCAGCGCGAGACATTCCAGATATGTCTCATACAAAAAACAGGCCTGATTTGCACAAATCCGACATCATTTCGTGGCCTTGAGGACGTCCAGATACCGACATCCGATTCAGACAAGCCCGGACGTCATTTGTGTCTAGAAATGGGTCTGGAACAGCGAAAGACGGCTAAGAAATGAGTGCGAATCAGACATGAGGCGATATTGCAAGCAGACAGACACACAACTGACCGTCCTCACCACAAAACAAGCAAAATGGCCACGCAACCGCTCCTAAGTGTCGTTACACCCTCAAATGAAGACGAGACATTCTACTCTTATTCTACTCTTAAAAGGCAGAACGAACGGGTTTGTCTGTACGCGTGCGTGCGTACGTACGTACGTGCGTGTGCAAAGGGGTGGTCCTGCCACGATGTGCCTGAGCGGGGAAGGGTAATGTGCGGGGCGACGGCCATCGGTGAATTTCGAATTTTCGCGTGTGCGCGAGCAACGAAAGCGACGCGGCGAGAGGTTTCGAGTGTTTTGCGATGAATTGGAGGCACTTTTGTGGATTTGGAGGGGTTTGCGGGAGGAGCGGCCGCGCTCGATATCTCAGAATGTGAAAGGATCGTTTGGAGGCCTGCGTCCGGCTGTTCCGGACATTTTTGCATGTGCGATCGGTTAGTTGCGACGCAGCGAGGGGTTTCGAACGTTTTGCGGGCGCTTTGGGGGTAATTTTGTGGATTTGGTGCTGCTTCCATGTGAAATGGCTATGTTTGATGTGTGAGGGATGGGAAGGGAGGTTTGGAGGCCTACATCAGGCCGTTTCAAACAATTTTGCCTGTGTGAAAGCAATGGAAGCGACAGACGTGGCTCTGCATTCGTTATCGGGTGATTGTCATTCTGTTTGAAGCTATTGTCTCCTTTACCATCTTTAACACGACTCGCTGTTTCAGAATCATCGCTACTAAAATGGAAGCCACTGAGAAGGACAACGCTGCTAAAACGGCCTTAGAAGCCTTGCAGGAGGAAGCCGCCAAAGATGTCGGTGAAATGCGAAAGAGGTAAGAGGATAAGTTTGGTGTGCCTTTTGTACCATTGTATATTGTTCAGGACAGCTGAGAAACTCGAAACAACGCTTTGCAAGAAGCCTCGAGTTCCGAAGGTTCTATCATCATTAGATCAATTTGTAGCCGGGGCCAGCATGAGGTAAGTGAAATTTAACACTCTTCTTTGCTTATTGAATGTTTTAGCAAGGCCGCGCTCCGCATTATTTTGTTGAATCTTTTCAATAGTGACCCTACAAAAAAATCTATGCTCCGCGTCACTGTGCAAGCCCGCGATAGCAAGATCACAAATCTCTATGCCTATGAAAGCGATGCCATTCGTCTTCACGAAATAATGAAGGGAAAGGAGGTATGTAGCATACGTACTGCATGTATATAACTTACGTTGTTCTCTTTTAGGGTAACATTATGGCAGCGACGCAGTTACGCGTCACCACTTCGTCAAGAGTTTCCCACACCCCCATCGAGTTTAAGTGTACTCCAAGAACTCAAATCTTTTTTGAGGAAGAACAGCAAGTTAATCAAATTATGAAAATTGACTTAGTTGACATCCCCAAATGCGTCTTCAAGCGCATAAGTACGTTTTAGCTTTTTTGCATGCGTTGAATGTTTGTTTAGAATTAGAATCCTATGTTGTAGAACCTGCGGTCCGTATTGGATCTTATTATTGCGGAGTTATTACCGATGCGATGAGAACAGTGGAAATCAGATCTACGAAGCCATTTGCGGGTGAACTCTTCGACAAGATTCGCATCTCTGAAGCTTTCGTAAAGACCCGAGGTAAGCTAATAAAATGCCCCTTTGTTACAGAGTTGAACGTTGCAGATAGCACATTCTATGTTGATGTGGTTCCAGAAGGAACAATTGACGTTGAAGTTTTCGCTGGAGGACCGGAGCCCTTCGACGATTTTGATTTAACTGTGCTGAGTCGATAAGGTATGATCGGATGTTATTGTTGTTGTTGTTTCGAAATAAATTGATTGGGTGATGGTAGTGTTAAAATATGTTTAAAAAGGTTTAATATCCAAAATATCCTTGGACAACAAGCGAATGAGCAAGCGGCTGCGGTTTGCGTGATTTGAGTGGCATGTAACAGCGTCGAAATGGCTGCAAGTTGCGAAGGCAATTTTGAGGGTTTGGCGCTATTTATGTTCGTTTGCAAGTGATGTTTCGCGTGATTTTCGCTGTTTGCCTCTTTTCTCATGTTTAACACGACTCACTGCTTCAGAATCATCGCTATAGCAATGGTAAACACGACGAAGTCTAACGAAGCTGCAGAGAAGAATGACGCTGGAGCTGCTGAGAAGAAGACCTCCGAAGCTACCGAGAAGACTGTCGAAGCCCCGGGGAAGTCCGCTGCTGAAGCCGCCGAGCAGAAGACCGCCGAGAAGACCGCACAAGCCGCCGCCGGGACGTTCCGCCCGGCGCCTGCGTTGACGCCGCTCACCGTCAATGGGCGCCGGGTCTTCGTGCTGCGACGAGGTCAGCTGCAAGCGCTCCAGCGAGAAGTGTCCCAGCAGAGAGGGATGACGGAGTCTCTGCAACCTCAGCAAGGGGAGGTAGCCCCTTGCACTTTCCAAGCCCTGCTTCGGTAGGCATCTGTCCAAGCCCTGCTTCGGTAGGCATCTGTCCAAGCCCTGCTTCGGTAGGCATCTGTCCAAGCCCTGCTTCGGTAGGCATCTGTCCAAGCCCTGCTTCTGTAGGCATCTGTCCAAGCCCTGCTTCTGTAGGCATCTGTCCAAGCCCTGCTTCGGCAGGCAATGTAGAAAATCCTGCTTCGGCAGGTGGTAATTTTTGTGATGGTCATGCTTCGGCAGGCTTCAGTGAGATGAATGGAAGAGCTGAGAGTGCGAGAATAATGAAAGAAGAAGTCACGGTCGGCTCGGTGTGTTGCCAGTGGAAAGTCCCGCTTCGGCAGGCATGCGCGAAACTTTTGCTATGGCAAGCATTAGTGAAAGCCCACGTTCTTCTCGGAGTGCTCAGCTTCGCTCGAAGCGTCAACGCGAGACTCCGGAAGAAGCAACAGAGCGTAAGCGAAGACGCAATGAGCAAGATCGCGCTCGCAGAGCCGCTCAGCGTCAGTTCGAAGACAGCACCGTATTGTTAGCGCTGCGAAATGAGCAAGATCGAGCTCGCAGAGCCGCTCAGCGTCAGTCCGAAGACAGCGCCGCATTGTTAGCGCTGCGAAATGAGCAAGATCGAGCTCGCAGAGCCGCTCAGCGTCAGTCCGAAGACAGCGCCGCATTGTTAGCGCTGCGCAATGAGCAAGATCGAGCTCGCAGAGCCGCTCAGCGTCAGTCCGAAGACAGCGCCGCATTGTTAGCGCTGCGCAATGAGCAAGATCGAGCTCGCAGAGCCGCTCAGCGTCAGTCCGAAGACAGCGCCGCATTGTTAGCGCTGCGAAATGAGCAAGATCGAGCTCGCAGAGCCGCTCAGCGTCAGTCCGAAGACAGCGCCGCATTGTTAGCGCTGCGCAATGAGCAAGATCGAGCTCGCAGAGCCGCTCAGCGTCAGTCCGAAGACAGCGCCGCATTGTTAGCGCTGCGAAATGAGCAAGATCGAGCTCGCAGAGCCGCTCAGCGTCAGTCCGAAGACAGCGCCACATTGTTAGCGCTGCGCAATGAGCAAGATCGAGCTCGCAGAGCCGCTCAGCGTCAGTCCGAAGACAGCGCCGCATTGTTAGCGCTGCGAAATGAGCAAGATCGAGCTCGCAGAGCCGCTCAGCGTCAGTCCGAAGACAGCGCCGCATTGTTAGCGCTGCGCAATGAGCAAGATCGAGCTCGCAGAGCCGCTCAGCGTCAGTCCGAAGACAGCGCCGCATTGTTAGCGCTGCGCAATGAGCAAGATCGAGCTCGCAGAGCCGCTCAGCGTCAGTCCGAAGACAGCGCTGTTGCCGCTGCTGTAGCGCGACATGTGGAGCAGGAAAGAGCGCGTATTGCGGTGCGCAGATCGCAGGAATCTGCTGATGAAATAGAACAGAGGCAGCGGTCAGATGCAATCAGACATGCTACTCAAAGACAGCAAGAAGAGCCTGAGCAACGAATTGAACGTTTGCAATATGCTCGCGAAAATGCTCGCGTTCGCCGATCTTTGGAAGATTCAAATGTTTTGAACGAGCGCGTGCAAAACTTGCAAAGAATGCAAATTGCTCAAGGGAGAACGCGGCAAAGCGAAACCCTGTGTCTTGCCAGGCGCGTCAGAGTGGTTGATGCTCATGATATCGGCTCCCTCGATGTGGCTTGCACGGCATGTGGCGCTTTGCATTTTGCCTGTGAAGTGATTTCTCGAAATCACGGAACATTCAATGACTGCTGCTCACTTGGAAAAATCAGTCTTGACATGAGCAAATTTCGAGAATTTCCTGAGTATTTGAGAAGGTTATTTATGCGAGAGCATCCAGACAAAAGGGAAGAGAGAGTGTTTCACGAGAACATCAGGCAGTACAATGGCAAACTGGGTTTTGTGTCTGTCAATGCGAAAAATGAACATTTTTCTAACAGCGGACCGTATGTGTACAAGATCCAAGGACAGATTCACCACGTTGTGAATTTGGCCGCAATAAGCGATGGTGGTGTTAACTTGCGTCCTTCTTATGGTCAACTGTTCATTATGGATACGAATGAAGCTGTTGACGCGCGAACCACGGCAGATCGAGCAATTGATCGCAACCTAATGTTTGATCTTGAAACGTTAATGAGAACTTGCAACCCATTTGTGGAAGCGTACAGAATGATGTATGAGGTTGAACAAGAAGCTCTTGCTGCGTCTGGTGAAAACGCACGTGTGCCAGAAATAAAACTTTTGTTCAACATCAACGCGCCTGATCAAAACAGGTACAACTTGCCCCGTGTCAATGAAGTTGCGGCTGTGTTTGTTAGCCCCGATGGCAATGACAATCCTCCGCCTGCTGAGATTATGATGCATTCTAGAGGTCGCGATTTAACCCGTTTGAATGCGACCAACGCTATGTGCACTCCCATGTCATATCCACTGTTTTTCGTAAATGGTGGATTTGGCTGGAATCCCGAAATGAGCTACGAAGTTGCCACCGGCAGCCGAACCCGCGTGACCAATTTGCAGTGGATTCAATATATGATTGCGGATAGAAGAGATTTTTCAATCCGTGTTTGTATGGAGGCAGGTTGTTCCAGCAGTTTATGGTGGACAACTGGGTCAAAGTCGAGCAGCAGCGCCTTTTGTGGCAGAGGCTGAATCAGAAAACGCTCAAGGCTGATTGTTTTGTTGGGCTCGAGCAACACTTGGAACAAAGAGCGCAAGAACAGGGTATACCAAGAGGGAGAACTGTAATTCTGTCATCGACATTTGTTGGAGGTGATAGATATTACCAGCAAGCATACCAGGACGCAATGGCTATTGTTACTGAATTTGGTGCACCCGATCTGTTTATTACGTTCACGTGCAACCCAAAGTGGCCTGAGATTGTAAGCAATTTGAAGCCGGGTCAGTCGCCATGTGATCGCCCTGACTTAGTAGCAAAAGTGTTTCATTTGAAGTTGAAAGAATTTATGGATGACATTTTGAAAAAGCAAGTGTTAGGAAAAGTCAAGGCTTTTGTTAGAGTCATTGAGTTCCAAAAACGTGGTCTTCCTCATACACATATGCTGCTCATTCTTGACGATGAGCACAAGTTCCGAACCGGGGCTGATGTTGATTCAGTAGTTTGTGCTGAATTGCCCTACCGCGCAGCTGAGCCTCGACTTTACAATATTGTAAAGTCTTCAATGATGCATGGACCGTGTGGAACGAGTTACCGGCACATGCAGTGCATGCAAAAGCATGGAGACAGATGCGACAAAGACTTCCCTAAGCCGTATTCTGAGGAAACTGTGCTCGAAGAGGATCAAAAGCCTCGATATCGCCGTAGAGAGAGCGCGCCACATTTTGTGAATGAGAACGGAGAGCGTAGGGACAGCCGCTGGGTTGTCGGCTACAATCCCTATCTTACTTTAAAGTACAACGCGCATGTGAATGTTGAGGTCTGCACAGGTATCAAATGCGTCAAGTATTTGTTCAAATATGTGTACAAAGGCATGGATAAAGCGAGTCTTTTTATCTGCGAGACTGGCGCAGTAGAAAACGAGCAGCAGAACCCAGATGTCTTGAACCATGACGAAGTTCAAAATTATGCTGATGCACGCTATGTAGGTCCGGCTGAGGCGTGTTGGCGATTGCTGGGTTACCCCATGCAGGAAACAAGCCACAATGTCGAAAGACTGGCAATTCACCTGGAGGGTGAACAGAACATTATGTTCGATGAAGAGGAAGACCCACAAGTCACTTTGGATCGCGCAAGGTTGGCCCGTTCAACGCTTACAGCGTGGTTTGAGTTGAACCAAAACGATCCAAGTGCACGTGGGTATCTGTATAAAGACATCCCTAAGCATTTTGTGTGGATCAAAAAGGACAAAAAGTGGTCGCCACGCCAAAAAGGAAAAGCAATAGGGCGGATTTACCAAGTCAGTCCAACTCAAACCGTATGTTTCCGCTTACGTTTGTTGCTGTTGAACGTTCCAGGAGCGACGTCTTACGAAGCATTGAGAACTGTTCGCGGCACAGACGAACGTGGAAATGAGGTAGTAACAACCTATAGCACGTTTAGCGAAACTGCAAAAACTTTAGGTTTGTTGCGCGACGATGAGGAATGGGAACGGTGCTTACGAGACTCCGCATTCGAGCACATGCCGTTCCAAATGCGAGCATTATTTGTCCTAATCATAACGCAGTGCAGTCCTGGAGATGTGCCCGGTTTGTACGCCAAATTCGAACGCGAAATGGCGGACGATTTCGTGCATCGATTGGGAATGTCCTATGCTGACATAGAGCGACGTTTGCAGCAGTTGGGGAAGACAGTAACGAGCTTTGGACTTCCTGCGCCTCTTAGGTCATATGAGGAATTGATGAGCAATGCTGAAATCGTTGATCAGGCTGAAGAAAGACGGCTCGGCAATGAAAAGTATGCTATGCTGAATGCTGAGCAAAAAGCAGTGGTTGACACTGTTCTTGCTCAGTTGGATAACGCAGGCGCTGAGAATAGATGCCATTTTATCGACGGCCCGGGTGGTTCTGGCAAAACATTCGTATACAACACTCTAATTCACATTTTGAGAGGAAGGGGACTGAAATTTGCGGCGATGGCGTATACTGGAATCGCAGCTCAGCTCCTCCCTGAAGGCAAAACGATTCATCATCATTTTCGGCTTACTGTTGGCAATTCAATGCAAGCGAATGTAAAGGCAACGGAAAAGCGCGGTGCTCTTTTTACGCGAAGCATCGGTTTTGATTGTGGATGAGGTATCGACGGTGTCGAAGAATATGTTGGATGAAATGGATCGTAAGATGCGTGAACTGACCTGTGTTAACGCGCCTTTCGGAGGCAAAATAATGCTACTAGGTGGAGATTTTCGACAGATTTTGCCTGTGAAACGGTTCGCTTGCCGAGGCGAATTGGTCAATTTCTGCATCAAATGTTCGGAACTGTGGCCTTTGTTTAATAAGCATTTGTTGATAAACAATATGCGTGTCCGCGAAGACCAACAAGCGCACAAGGATTGGCTTTTGCAACTTGGAAACGGTCAATTGCCCCATTTTGACGGTGATAAAATTGAAATTCCCCACAAATTCCTTGGAGCGGGCGATTTAGTGACGGAAATATTTGCTGATGCAATCGCGAACGGTGATTATGCTGAAGTGGGCAAGAGGGCTATTTTGTCTTCCAAGAACTGCAGAGTTTACAAGCTCAATGAAGACGTTTTGAAGCTGTTGCCAGGAGAAGTAAAAACCTACTCAAGCTACGATTCTGTGGCGGAAGATGAAACACCGAATTCGGGAATTTCGTATCCCACGGAATACCTCAATTCAGTTACTCATTCGTCGCTTCCGCCGCACAAATTGGAGCTTAAGATAAATGCTACTGTGATGCTTTTACGAAATTTGAATATTTACGATGGTCTGGCCAACGGAACGAGGCTGCGCGTGTTGAACACGCGACCAAATGTGCTGATTTGCAAGATTTTGAGCGGCGACAAAGCCGGCGAAACGGCTGGGGATCACTTCCCAAATGTCGCACGTTCGGTTTGACGCACTTCCCAAATTTCGTACGTTCGGTTCAGCGCACTTCCCAAATTTTGCACGTTCGGTCAGTTGACGATAGTTGACGATAGTTGACAGCGAGGGGTCATTTCCCAAATTTTGCACAATTATGGAAAAAAGACTGTTTTGAGTCTCTTTCTTCTTTTTTCAGGTCCTATTTATTTGTTTGTTGTTATATTGCTATGACTGAATGCATAATTCAAATGTAAATGATTTAATAAATAATTTTGCACCAGAAATTTTGCCCCTCCCCTCTTCCCATCATAAAAAATTGTTTTGGGTCACAGGGTGTTTTGCATATTGAGCTACCTGTAACGGAAGACGGCTGCGGCAAAGAGAGAGGCTGAGATGTGTTCAGGTTTTAAACTCTCTGAGTTGTCTTTTATCCTTCTGACGTGTTTGTTCCTTTGTCCTTGTCTTTTGTGTCCTTTGTGACCCTTCTTTGTTTTCAGGTGAGCAAGCAGCAGAATGCAGAAGGATTGCGGAAATTTTTGCCCCGCGGAGAGCGCAGAGAATGACATGCAAACGGGAGGAACGAACACATCGTCAGAGGCGAGTTTTGCTGAGTTTCACTTCCGGCGCCAGACAGGAGGAGGAGGAGGAAGAGAAGGAGGTAGAAGGGAGAGGAAGATCAACTACGATTTGCCGATCTACAAAAGCGTGATTGGTCGGGTCCTCTGCGGCGAAATCTCCTACACGGAAGCCGCCGAACAGATAGGAAAGCTGGCCGGACGTCCCGTGTTGAAGCAGAGCGTCTACCGCTACTGCCAAAAGGTGAAGCTGCGGAATCCAAAGACTTGGAACGAACAGACAGCAATGGATCGTTGGATTGCTGCACCGACGCCGGACTGCGGGGTCTACCTCTCCCAGTGGGCGCTCCTGCAAGCCGGAGGAAGCCTCACCTTCGTCTCCGAAGAGGAGATTCCAGGACTGAGGCGCGACTTGGCGCGGAGGCTCCAGAACTTCCACCGCCAGTGAAGTGTACGTATGTTCTGCCTATTTACTTGTTCTGCCTGTTTACTGTTTCGGTTTACTGTTTTTTACTGTTACCACAATAAAATCTCTATAAAACCTCTGATTAGCTACAAGCCTATAGTTAGCAATCTCACATTGAAAAACCCGAAAACGGGCACGAAAACAACGAAAATAACAGAAAACCGCCTTTTTCGCCGCCAAATTTGGGAAGTGCGCCGCGACATTTGGGAAATGACTCCTCGCCGTCAACTAGCGTCAACTATCGTCAACTATCGTCAACCGACCGAACGTGCGACATTTGGGAAGTGACCCCGAACCGGCGAAACAGCGTTTATTCCGCGGATTACGCTGCATACGGATGATGGAGTGCTTCCCGTGAAACTATCGCGACATCAGTTTCCTGTGCGTCTGGGGTTCGCGCTCACGATTAACAAATCACAGGGGCAATCCTTCGATATGGTTGGAATTGATTTGCACGAGGAGATTTTTGTACACGGTCAACTTTACGTGGCGTTTTCGCGCGCAACTTCTGAGGAGGGCATCAAAGTGTCTGTGAAGCCTGATGACGCAATAATGCCAATTGTTTTGCACAGAAATGTGGTGTATACAGAAGTGCTGTAAGTAGGTAATGCAAGCGTGGAAATGATGATAAAATCGTTTCTGATCCACGTGTAAAAACGGAAAATAGAGTACGAGTAACAAGCAGGGGAGCGTGAACGGATGTTCGGGTGGTTGCAGATGGTTTGGGCAGTGTGCCGTGGATACTTATGCGTATGCGCGAAATGCAAAGTACAGTGTGAATTGGAGGTGCAGGAGAAAGCAGGGTTGCTGGAGGTGAAAAGCAAATTGCATTGAGCAAATGCATCTAGCCGAAGAACCGCCGTAGGCGGTAATTCGGCTAGTGTCTGTAAACGCGTGCAAACGAATAGTGAGGGTACGGTAATTCATATTCAGGTCAATCGTGGTGGGAACCTCGTTTGCAAGGTAATCGCTTGTTTTTGCCCAAAATGGCATTTTTGAGAGTGAAATAACGGATTAGGATAGACAAAAAGCGTTTTCACAAAAAAGCAAAAGTCAAAAATTGAAAAAATTTCTGGAGGTATGGGGAATCGAACCCCAGCCCTCTCGCATGCTAAGCGAGCGCTCTACCCCTGAGCTATACCCCCACATCCTCGCTTCAAACTAGATCTCGTCTAGTGATAGCTGATAACAACGGGTCAGACCTGTTTCGTCTCGACAGGTTAACCCATTTCCAACGTGTCTGAAACAACGCGTCTGTGGTGTAATGGTCAGCGTGATCAGACGCAGACATTTTTGGCTTTTTTCATTTGAATTTTTGTTTTTTGTTGCTTTTCTGCTTTTTGCGCGTCTACTGCTGTGGTCATTAACTGGCGTTACGTGTAGGTAAGCCATAGTCACGCCTAAGAACAAATCATAAAAGCCCTAATCGACCCATAACTATCTGCCCTCTAACTGTACAATCACATCAACCCAAGTTTACGATTTCCCTTGTTTTGATGCACACATATAAATACTTGTTGTTGTATGGGTAATCGCTCAGTTCGCTATGAGTTCGACTTTAGAATGTGGTCGGCTGTGTGTAGTTATTGTTCTGTTGGTTCCGCTTATTGCTGGAATTACGCATCCAACTGTACGGCTCGACTGTGCGCCTGATCCTGGGGTGGATAAGGAAGGATGTGCGAAAAGAGGATGCCTTTGGGATGAAGAGATGTTGAAGGTGCGTTTATTTGAAATTTACAAAAACCACTTTTTACAAACAATAGAAGTGTTTTTAGCTCAGGGTTTCACTTACGTCCAGCGGTGGCGTAAGATGGAAGAGGAGGAGGGGAGGAGGAGGATAAGAACCACCTCCACAGCCGGAAGGAGCTCCACAAGGCGGTGGGGGAGGAGCGCAGCCACCTCCGCAAGCTGGTGGTGGAGGTGGAGGAGGAGGAGGTGGAGGAGCGCAACCACAAGGAGGAGGTGGTGGAGGAGGCCTAAAACCACAAAAAAGTCATTAAAAGGCTACAGTAACCCAAATACTCACGGGCAACCACAGCCTCCCGACTGAGGGAAAAGGAAAGCGTTGGAGATTCCGAAAAAGGCGACGGCGAAGAAGGCGACGGCGGTTTTCATGGCTGTTGACCGAAGAAAGGAGCAAAGAAGAGTGATCTGATTAAACCCAAGCGGCGCTTGCGTTTTATACCCACGAAGAGGGCGGATATAGGTTTGGGTAAAACGAGTTTCGCCACGTTTGAAAAACGGACGCACTGCATTTTTTCGCTGGGTCGGGTTTTATTTCAACAATCGACTTTGTTGCAACATTTCGGGCAGACAAGATTTGAACGAGTTTTGTGGGTTTTGGGTGAAAGAGACGCTAATGCGTTGCGATCGAAAAGAGATCGAAAAGGTAAGAATTTTAGGAAAAATGGACATTTTAGCTTTGGAGTGCAGTGAAGGCATAAGAAATCAGCTGTTAGGAACAAACTAAAATAAAACATGGATTTTATGAAATGTAGGGTGCCGCAGTAAACCAATGTTCATGCTTTATATCTTATATCTGACGAGTTATGTAAATTTAAATTCGAAATTTGACAAATTGGTTTTTGCCTTCATGACAGCATTCGTTTGATCATTAAATAACGAAATATTTAAGTGAATTTGAATCCAAAACACCATTTTTTCAATTTCTATTTGGTTCTTAACATTTTCAGTGTTTTGAATTACTTT
Source organism: Steinernema carpocapsae (assembly GCA_000757645.3). Lineage (NCBI taxonomy): Eukaryota > Metazoa > Nematoda > Chromadorea > Rhabditida > Steinernematidae > Steinernema > Steinernema carpocapsae. The sequence continues at coordinate 1,065,517 of AZBU02000007.1, forward strand.
CAATGCAATTTTCTGTTTGTTGCATAAATTTTTAATGTCGAGTGGAGAACATAATTGATTAAAATTGTTGCATTTTGAAATACACAGCTTTCTTTGCTCAAACGACGGAGACAAGCGTCTTGTTGCGCGAAGTGTTAGGTTCAAAATGTATTCTGAGTTGGCGATTTGCGCCTCCAAGGAGCCATGAGCGCACCAATTTCGTAGTTTCATAAATTTTGTCGAAGTACCGCAAAGTTCCATTCCCATTTTTGTGCATATTTGATTGAGCCCAAAAACGCCCACAACCTTAGCCAGCCAATTCGGCGTTTGCGGCAGCGATTTCGACGCCGTCTCGGTTGCAAAATGACTAATCTGCAGTGGCGCCAATGACCTATGAATTTTCCGTGACAAACGGACGCATTTTAGGCAAGCGTTTTAGACATTAGGCATACTTCTAATTTTATTCTTAAAACTGGAATATTTATAATATTTAAAAATTCTGTCTTTTTGTGTAATTTTGAAATTCTTCACAAAAAATTACACTAAAAATTGTGGAATTTAGGAATAGCTCTAGCAACGCAGTAAACTAATTTTTTAGCGCTTTAGAAATGACCATAAAAACCACTTAAGTAAGTTGAACTCAAATTATGGCTTTAAATTTGTGAATAATTTTTCAGGACGTTTTTAAATTTATAACATTTAATTTTGACGTTTGAATTAGTTTACATTAATTTTTTTACACATTTTTTGTGCATCTGTGGATCGAATAGAGATTAATCCATATTTGCAATTAATGTAAAATTAATGCATTTTTATATTTATTTTACTACGCATATTTTCAAACATAGAAAACGTGATTTTTTTTTGCTTTTTGATTATTTTTTAATCAGATAATTTTTCCAAAATTCAAAATTAACGTAAAGCAAATTTTTGCATGTAATTGCTCGTAACATTTTTTTTCGATACGCAAAATTCTAATTGTTTGATAACGTAAATGTTTCCACTTTGTCAAAATTTATAATGACTAATTTTCTTCATTGGGGGCGTCAAACAATTCCGCGAACTTAGCGCCGGTTTTTTAGCGCCCTTTAACCGCTCAAATATGACCATTACTGAAATGACCAAAGTCTTTAAAAATTGTAGAGAAATTGTCGCCTCCAGCCTACACTCTCGCTTCCAAACGCCTTCGGCGCAACAGGAAGCTCCAGGAGGGCAGTTCCACTCAACTAGAAAATTTATTTTTGTGGATTTTGACAGTAAATTTTTATACAATTTTCAGCGCCCAGGAAGGCGCCTGGAAGAGGTGTGCGTAGGCTGGTCAGCCTTTTCTAAACAGCGGTGACAGTACTTTAGGCTACCAGACTTCAATAAGCTTAAGCTTACCGCCACCGCAGACGAATACTTTTGGTTTCCGCGCCGAAAGCGTCTGTGAGAGGGGTGTGTAGGCTCGCAGCGGTCTCTTTCAAACAGCGAAAATAGTAGAGTGGGACTGCCCTCCTGGAGCTTCTTAGGCTTGAACATTTTCATTATGGCTAAAGAATTAAAGGATGAATTTTTCAGAAAGACCTGAAAGTTCCTCAATGCTACTTCCCAGAAGGCAGCTCCTACACGCACAATAAAACCGCCAACTCCAACAAGCTGAAGCTAAAAAGGAATCCCAGCTTCGTGAAGAACCCATTTGGAAACGACTATAAAACTCTTCAATTCACAGAGAAACGTTATGGCGCTACGTTAAATCTGAAAATCACTCCTAAAAACAAGCGGTAAATTGTCTAAAAATGGCTCCAGAAGACGTTTTTTTAGATATGAGCCACCCATCGACATTCCTAAGGGAGATTCTGATTCTCTTGACGGCTTTGACCTAATTATGTCTCCGACTTTTGACCATTTCTCGTTTGCAGTGAGGCGTCAAAGCTCTGGGGTTAACATTTGGGATACGTCTATCGGTCAGCTTCGAATTTAAGCAATTTTCGCTTACATCATGTTTTAGGAGGTCTATTCTTCTCTGACCAATTCATTCAAATTGCCACGTATCTATCCTCAGACAAGCTTTATGGATTTGGTGAAAACATCCATCAGACTCTTAAGGTATGCCGCACCTAAGACACTCTTTTTAAGACCTTTTTAGCACAATTTCACGACCTACACAACTTGGGGTATGAATTCACGCGACCGCTCTCCTGACTCTAAAAACCCTAATGTTGAGAACCTTTATGGTGACTTTAAAAATTAGCCTAATTTTTAAGGTCCAATTTTAGGCGTGCAACCCTTCTACCTTGCCTTAGAACCAGATGGGAATGCGCACGGCGTATTTATTCTTAACAGCAACTCTCAAGAAGTGACCACAGGTCCTGGGCCTCACCTTGTCTACCGTACTATTGGAGGCCTCTTGGACCTATATTTTTTCCCTGGACCTAAGCCTGAACACGTTATAAAACAGTATTTGGCGCTTATAGGCAAACCTGCCTTGCCTGCTTATTGGGCTTTAGGATTTCAGGTTACCTCTCAGTCGTTTAAGGTGCCCTCTTCAAGCTAAAATTTGGCTTTAGATCTACCGTTATGGTTACAAAAACGTCCAAGAAGTGCGAGAAGCTGTTGAAGGTGTTCAAAACGCTGGAATTCCTGTAGACGTCACCTACGCTGACATTGACTACATGGATGTATACAAGGACTTTACTTTGGGTCCCAACTGGAAAGATTTTTCGGCTTATACTGATGAAATCCACGAGCAGGGCTTGAAACTAATCTTAATCTGGGATCCTGCTATTGAGGCTACATATCCAACCTTCAGGAGAGGCATAGATTCGGTAAATTAGATTTTTTAATCAAAAATGAATAAAATTTTTTAGAAAGCCAAGTTTATAGAATGGCCAAGAGCAGATTTGGTCCAAAGACATGTCCAGGACCTTTATCTTATGGCTAAGGACACGAATATCATGCTTGGGGTAGTGTGGCCTAATCAGCATGCTGCTTTTCCTGATTTTTTGGACCCATCGAATGCGACTAATGAGTGGTGGATCAAGGAATTTGAGATCTTTCATGATAAGGTAATGAATTCAAACTAGAACCCTGACGATCCTATTTACCTTCAGATCGCCTTCGACGGCGCCTGGATCGACATGAACGAACCCGTGAATTTTGACACCAACGATAACAGTCCATGGCTCTACTACAGCGATAATCATCCTAAGAGTTACGCACTGCAATGCCCTCAGAGTGGCAACGATTCCAAGTGGGACGTGCCTAACTATGAGACCATTAACGTCTATCAGTGGCAAGGAAGAGAGCAATGGGTAAGCCATGACTAGAGTAACCCAAAGATATTGACCCTGATTTAGAGCTTCCTGGCTTCCAAAACTCTGTGCATGTTCGCGTCGACAGGAGGTGGGTCACACAAGTTTTACGACACTAAAAATCTCTATGGGTGGTCCGAAGCCAGAGCTACGCAGCAAGCGATCCATGCTTCAACTAAGGAAAGAGGCGTGGTTATATCAAGGTCCACATTTCCTTCATCGGGCAGATTTGGCGGCCATTGGCTAGGCGATAATACAGCCAGATGGGAAGACCTTAGGACTTCTATAATCGGAGTTATGGAATTTAACATGTTCGGAATTCCTTACGTTGGAGCTGACATTTGTGGCTTCATCGGAGCCACGACAGAAGAGTTGTGCCTCAGATGGCAGCAGCTGGGAGCGTTTCACTCGTTTTCTAGGAACCATAATGACATTAACTATCCTTTGCAGACCCCAGATCAGTGGCCAAGTGTCGCTGAAGCTACTAGAAAGGCGAATTTATTTAGATATAGGCACTTGCCGTATTTGTATACGTAAGCCCGCATTTTCTGCCTGCATTTCTGAAATGTCGATTTTTAGCCTGCATTTCGAAGCCTGTCTAAATGGGGGTACGGTAGTCCGCCCGCCATTTTTCGAGTTTGCAGAGGACGAAGAGACTCATACGCTGAATTATCAATTTATGTGGGGTTCAGCGTTGATGGTCGTTCCTGTAGTTTTTGAGGGAGCCACATCAGTGGAAGCTTATCTGCCTAAATCTGAGGATGAATGGTATTCAATGTATGACTGGGATTATGGACGTGAGGTTCCAAGTGGATGGCACAATTTTACAGCTCCTCAGGATTACCTCATCCCGGTTTTTATGAGAGGTAAGGTTTTGTTTTTTTCAATTAAAATTGAATTTTTAAAAGATTTTTTTGAGGAGTTTTTCACTTGAAAAATTCCTTTTTATATTTAAATGTTTGGGTTTTACTTCTTTTCACTTAAGATCATCTTGAAAAACTGGCTTTTCACCATTTTTACAGTTAAAAATAGATTTTTCATTAAAAATTATCAGTGCTAGATTTTTTGTTATTTTGGTGGTAAATCCTGAATCCTTATCAATAAATTTGAAAAATTGTCTTTGTTTTAATTTAATTTCTAATACACGTAAAAAATGGCAAATAAAACCTGACAGGATGTGCAAAATTATAGGAACAATAAGATGTGTAGGTAAGGCACTTTATTCCCACTAAAAGAGACGGACGGACAAGACTGGACAAAGCATAAAACATCAACACACATAACATAAATTTGCTTTTGAAAGAGCGAGCAGACTTAGATCGAATAATGGGCTCAGGAAGATCAATCTCCTTTCCTACTTCAAAATTGGAAAAGAAGCAGAGAAATTTCTGTGACTTGCGAGTAGTTCGATGAATGCAAAAAATAACTCGTGAACGAGCTCCTTCACCCACGTGAAGACGTGGGTGAAGGAGCAAACCTGGTCTGAGGACGAATATTGACCTTAGAATTGAAGATGTTATACGTAATAATTAGGCTAGCAACAACGCGACGCTTAGAAAGCGTAGATGCATTGATACAAGACAGAGAACAGTTGTATCTAGAGAATGGGACTCCACAGCGGGCAAAAATGGCTTTTACAAATTTAGGTTGAATTGAGTTGATAAGGAGAGAATTCTTAGCAGTTTGAGGAGACAATACAAAGCAGGCATATTCGAGGATCGGGCGAATGTTACTGGTAAAAGCTTCCAGAGAACTGAGAGGTTGCGGCATTTGAAAACTCGGAGTACCATTTTGCAAAGCCGAGCGGCTTTGACCGAAATAATCTTCAGATGAGGTTCAAATGAAAGGTTATTGTCGTAGGCAACCCCGAGGTCTTTGAAAACCGAAACTTTAGCGACTTGCCTTCAATATCTATACATGAAATCTCTATCTAGACGACCATTCAAAGCTTGTTTTATAGTTTTAGAAAATGAATACAATTTCAAATCATCTGCATACAACACGCATTGTACGCCAAGGAAATATGGAGGGTAAGTCATTAATGTAGACGGCAAATAGGAAAGGACCTAGACATGAAACCTGACACCACAGTTGATTGTATGAGAAGACGTTCCTTGAATTTTCTTGAATTTGAATTTTACAGCCTATATTTTCACATTCAAATTTACATTCAGATTTTCTGCTCATAACTTATTGAGGGTAATGAGAAGTAAGCGGTAAAGTTGGAAAAAATTAAAATTTTTAAGCCTTAAATTTTTTGTCAATTAAATTTGCGTACTTTTTTTACATTTTTTGCATTTTGAAGCAATCTTCGTAAGTTTCTAAATTCAAATTTTTAGTGGCCTTAACTTCTTTTTCAGTTCATCATTGAAAAAACTGATTTTTGACCGTTTAAAATCAAAACTTAAATTTTGACTTTTAATTTTTTTTATATTTTAGGTAGTTTCAGAATTTTTTGTATGAGGAACAATCAAAACTGGCTTTAAAAAAATTTTTTTGGGTTGGATTTGTTCCGGTGAGAGTTGAAAAATTTTCTCGTTGAATTTAGGGTCTTTTTAGGTTTTTTTTCAGAAGACAGATTTTTTACAGTTAAAAATTGATTTTTATCTTGAAATTTTAAATTATTATAGCTTCAATTTTTTGGAGGTCGAACGTGTGTTCTCTTTCGTGAAGTTTAAATCAATAGTTGATTTTAACGTTAAGATGTGTTTGAGAACTTGTGTTTGGAGCAATTAAAACTGGCTTTTTAAAATTTATTTTTTGAATTCGACTTCTCCTTTAGCCTTTATTTTTAATAAGACCAAAATTCCACAATTAAAATATATTTGTCATTCAAAATCAGTAAAGCTGTAATTTTTTGGATATGGCAGTCATCAAAGTTATCGATAAATTGACATTTGTTTGTTTGTTTACGTAAATTCTATGGCTTGTAATACATACATTTATACATTTAAATGAGGAGTTTTCAAACACGTAACTTAATGCGGTTGTCATAAAAATTTTTGAAAGCTTGGTCTTAACTGCGTTGGTTTTTGCATGTCGAATCAGAGTCCCTAAATTTTTCTTTCAATTAACCGGGCTTTGCGCGCTATTGCGCGACAATTCGTTTTTTAAATTAGAACTGTTGGGTGATACGCGCTTCACAATACTCATTCTGTAATTGTCTTGGCGCTGCGCGCCTCGAGGACGCGATTTTTTTTACCAAAAGAACACTCGGTGCTTCTTGGTCTCAAAAAGTCACCAAAATTGCGTTTTCTACCTCAAAATTCACTCTGTTGCTCGTCCTCCGGTGCTCAAAACACCGCATTACCACTCGCAGCACGAGAAAGTGCGACAAACCATTATTGCAAAGCCACCGTACACCACCGTCTGAAGGGTGCTTCCGGCAGCCTTAAATTTTTTAAAGGTTACATCCTTGTCCGTTTTTATGTTGTGATTTTGCAGACTCCATGTTTTACAAAAAGTAAAGCAAGCTTTTAAAATTTGATTTTCTAACATTCAAGTCGCCAAAACGTTTGTTTGATTTTTACACTCCGTTTCCACACTTTTTTTAAATTTTTACCTGAATTTTAATTGTTTTTAAAATTTTTGTGAAGTTTCAGGCAGTCGTTGATTTTAAGTGAAGATTTTTTTGCATGAGGATTGATGAACACTGGCGTTTTTAAATTTATTTTTTAGATTTGGCTTGACTCTGTCAAGAGTTGAGGAACTCCTCCGTTCAGCTTTAATCCTTTTTTAGGTTCTTCTTCAAGAAGACTGATTTTTACAGTGAAAAATAGATTTTTCTCTTGAAATTTCAAATTATGACAGCTCCAATTTTTGGAGGTCGAACGTGCGTACACTAGTTCAAAGTTTACAATAAATAATTTTTTTGCGAATTTAAATTTTTACGTTTATTTTTTTTGAACGCATTTCGTTAACTTATCGCGCTTATCACGGTTCTTTGGTGTAAATTCGTTTTTCTATGTTTTGGCTATTTTAAATCATGTTCAGGTCGCCAAATAATTCCACGCCAAGTGGCTGCTACCACCACTACAGCTTCACGTCAAAATCCATTTGAGCTCCTTATCTCGGCTGGAAAAAACAGTGAAAACGGCACTGAAGCCTCTGGGATGCTCCACTGGGATGATGGTGTCTCTATTATAACTGACTTCAACGATCATGAATACTATGAAATCTCCTTTGGCTACAAGGCAGATGAAAATGGGGCTATAGTCACTGTCAATATTACTAGGACAGCGGTGAGCGTTTATCCTTTATTTAGTTATAATAGTGTCAAATTCCAGGACAAGGTGCTTCTTCCAGCCCTAGAAAACATCGAAATTTTTGGCTACGAAGGTGATCCTGACCTGGATACCCTCACTGTCAATGGAGAGTCTTTGGAATTTGACCAAGCAGACTCATCCTACGACAGCTATTCTAAGGTGTTGGTCATAGGAGCGGATGAAATTATTCCAGAAAATTGGGATAGCAGCTCGACCTATGAGATCAAGTGGCAAAATCAGGGAATCAATAGTCAATTTATGCTTTCCCAGACTCACGCCTCCACAAAGGCTTTAAGCCAGCCTGCAAAGACTTCAGAACAACTGAATCAAGAACCCTTCGTGATCGAAGAATCCCAAGAATGACTAGTTAAGAGGATAGCCGTGTTAATTGTGTACGTCGTACTACTTTTACTACTTCTTTGGGGATTCTTTATGCGCTTATGTTTTCTTTTTTTAACACATGATTTATCTACGTCTACATTCCACGGCAAGATTCCACGACGCGTATTAAAAATAAACATCTTTGATTCACAAATTTTGATTTGGCAAGCACAGCGAGTGCAAATATCTATCAATTGCGTCACGCTGATGAAGCCAGTCGTAATAAGCAAACAAATGGGACCGTGACTTCACTGATTCTTGTGCTATAGGTGCTCTACCAATTTTGTGTTAACAAAGTTAAAAAAATTAAAACAAGCTACGGATGAAAAAAGTTAATTCCACCCAAGTCAAAAAATTGAAATATGTCTTTTGTTAAAGGAATAAAGTGGACACGTTAAGAATTGGCAAATATGTGTTTTGACAATGACTGGAATGCAAGATTCAAAACATTCTGAAAAATAATTTGAATTTAAAACTGCTTAAACAATTTAAAATTTAAAATCTGGCGATGTGATTTCGTAAGAACAAAAAAAGCTGATTTTTTCCAAGAGTCAATTCAGAAAAAAACCGAATTAAACATGTTCAAAGGAGAGGCAAAGTCGGAAATTGTTTTAAAAAATTTTATATTGACAACTACTCTAAAAACGATCTGCGAAAACAATGACATGCATAGTACATATTATTATTTTTTAAGTATTAAAAATAGGAAACTGATTGCATAATATAAAAAATGTAGAACACAAAAATGCCATGTTTGCAAGAGAAAAATTGCTCTTAAAAGTTTGTGAATTAAACAGATAAATATAACTATTAATATCGATTCGACTCGACGCAATTTTTGATAACAATCAAGCTGAGTTTGAAAAATATACCAAAACGCTTATTTTTTTACTACAATTTTTTAGTTTTAAATTCAAATTTAAAATTTAAAAAAGTTTTTAGGCACAATTTACAAACAAAGCCATCAATAACATAGAATTAAAGGGATCACTTATTTAACAGTAATTGGGAACAATGCATTTCTCGCAATTTTCCCTTCTCAACATAGGGACGTGACAAAAAAAAACACAAACGGACAGATTTCAAGAGAGCCGTTGAGCCACCTTTCGCTTGAACGCTGATGCATTTTTAGCTAGGACAATGACATCAGGTAGCAAATTCCATAAAGGCACTATTTTTGAGGAGAACTATTCGTTTAGACGTTTACTCCTCTTTGTGACGGGAAGAATTCGATACATAGATCGAGATCGGGAAGGCAGGGTCGAGGAAGACAGGAAGAAAACTCATGAGGGGAACAAGCGACTTCTCCACAAAAACACGGAATGGAGAAAGGTCAGGGTGGCGACGAGGCGCGGGCGCTCAAGAGTAGATATCTCCAGTTTCCTGAGGGTTTCTGGATAACCTGAGAATTCAATGCCACAACGCGTTAAAGTCGTTTTTACCAACCAGTTCTGAACTGACTCAATCAGCTGACGATCGCGAGCAGTTCGGGGAGACGAGTCAACGCTAGCGTATTCTAACACGGGGCAAACGTAGGCATTTTTGCCTTTTATTACTGAGCCTACGCTTGCTACAAGGCGTGCTCCCCCAAATGAATTTCTATGTGTCTTGTTTTAGATTCTCTAATTTTGATGCATTTAAACATGTAAAGAGCGCAGCAAACAAAAGCCAAAAAATGTTTGAAATTTAACTATATTGACAAACGGAGTCATGCTCAAAAATATTATCAGTTTCCTATATGAAAATGCTCCTAACAATTGAAATTTGGACGCTTCAATTTTGAGACAAATTAAATAAAAATTAAAGTATCAGTTAAAAATCGATTAAAAATCGAATGACGCCATTTTTCTCCAAAGACGTATAAAAATAAATTTAGTTAAAAATACGTAAAAATTGTCTTGTTTTTTTGCTATAATTTTGTTGGTTCACAAATTTAAATTTCAAAATTACACTAAAAATTTTTGTTTTTAAAGTATTTTTGAAACTGTATTAATTTTCCACTTCCGCTGCTCACAACTCTTGATCATCATTATCTCTGCTTCACCCGCTTGGCGACGTAATCCCCATCAGGTCTCTTATTTGATACTTTAAGCAAACAACCTTATTCACATCTGGAACGCGCGTGTATTAATGATCGGGAAGAGATCGGGTCTATTTCACGAGTAATCTGCCGCTCCGCCTCTCATGTAAACCAATTGTGCCGTTACGTAGCTAACGTTGACTTCTTATCAGCCATCACAGCTGCTTATAAAAGTGTGATGGCGCCAGGAGGGTCATCTTTGCTGCAGGGTGCTTCCGTCATGAGAGCTTCAGTTGATTCCAGCAAAGGTATTTCATTTAGTAAATTGGTTAAGATGATCCTTAAATTTAAAACATTGAAGATGACTTTAGGATAGCTGTCAGAGGAAGAGTTTTCTTGGTCATATTTCTAATGCTCTCCATTGACCGCTAGGGTGTCACCGTCGTAGCCAAAAATCTCAATTTTTTCTAGGACTGGAAAAAGCACTTTGTTCTAAAATTTGTGTTTTTATAATTAAATGAGACTTTAACGTTTCCATTAGAACTTCCCCAAAGGTTTCAGTGCCGTTTTCGCAAAAAATTTACCATCTTCAATTAGGAGCTCAAAACAGTTTTGACAAGAAGCAATTAAGGTAGTGGCAGTGACTTGGAGCGGAACAATTTGGCGACCTGAATATAATTTAGAACAATAGAAAAACGATTTTTTCCTTAAAAATTTGCAACGATCAAATTTAAAAAAAAACAGATGATTTCAATTCAAAAACGGACACCCAACTTCCAATCAAAATTGATTCTCATGCCAACCAAAAAGGTAAGCGTTGAAAAATTTGAAAGTTGACGGAGACTAATTTAAAATGCAAAAACTACGCAGATAAAACTTTAATTCAAAAAAATTTAAATTTTTGATTACGCACTTCTCGTTATCACCGTAATAAGATACGCGTTAGAAAATTCCTCATTTAACTGTACTACAGGGTGGCGCAAAAAAAAAACAGCGCGCTTATCTCGGAGCCGTTGCATTTTTGAAGCATACAATGTTAAGATGAAATGTGCAACAGGCAATTCCGCGTCGAATGAGCTATAGCACGCTCCTGTCAGGTCTAACGTTGTGCACTTATAGCCAAATGTCTGGAAAAACTGTTAAGAAAGTACGGCCAATTTTTGGAGGCTCGTATCTCGACGCTGATCTGTCCAATTTGACCGTTTTTGGGTGCAATCGATAGAGGAAATCGAGCACAACTTTTCGCAAAAAACCTGGCAAAAACAAAAATTGTCAAAAAATAACGAAATTTTGCCTTGGTCCCCTTACCTTCGTTCTTGACCGAACCAGACATGTCTGGAAAATGTATGGCGGCCAACCATCCCTTTCCAGACATAGCCCACATCCAATTTCAAGGTTTCAAAACAAGGTTTTTGTAATGCAATTAATTTTTTGTTTTTGCCAGATTTTTTGCGAAAAGTTGTGCTCGATTTCCTCTATCGATTGCACCCAAAAACGGTCAAATTGGACAGATCAGCGTCGAGATACGAGCCTCCAAAAATTGGCCGTACTTTCTTAACAGTTTTTCCAGACATTTGGCTATAAGTGCACAACGTTAGACCTGACAGGAGCGTGCTATAGCTCATTCGACGCGGAATTGCCTGTTGCACATTTCATCTTAACATTGTATGCTTCAAAAATGCAACGGCTCCGAGATAAGCGCGCTGTTTTTTTTTTTTTGCGCCATTCTGTATAAATACAGGGTGGCTCCAAAAAAACCCTGCGGGACCAGACAGGAAGAATGTGTCTAGTTGAGAGGGGAGCTGTCTGGGAAAAATAATGTTGCCTTGCCGCGAGCCGTGGAATCGGTTGGTCGCAAATTCACGAGGGAACACGAGCGAGTGGTGAAATCATGGTTTTTTTGTACAGAAAACAACAAAAATCATACGTGTTCAAAGAATCGCTCGCTTTGGCGTCTTTCGTTTGCGACAGTTTGACTAAAAAAACGGCATTCCTTGAGAGAACGTGGACGACTGACCGACCGGTCACAGGACACTTTCTTTTCCAGACAGCCCCTCTCAACCAAACAAATGCCTCCTGTCTTTTTTGGGGCCGCCCTATATTATAGGAGTACATTATTTCAGATCCTATTATCCTGTTGTTTTTTTTAAATGAAACAATGTAAAAACGGTACGGTTCTGTTTCTTACAGTTCTGTTTCTTTTCTTTACGGTTCTGTTTCTTACACAAGGACCCATTTGAAAAAACGTGCAAGACAAAAAAATGACAAAATTACAAAGTGACTCATTTCAAAAACGGACATCGGTTTAAATTAAAAAAAAAACCTAAGCTTTACTTTTTCAGACATTGAAGATGACCAAGCACAGGCCAAGCCAAAAAGGATCTACACGTCCTGGAAAAACATGATCAAGCATTGGCCGTACATTACCTTCCCAATTCTGGGAAACGAGTTTTGTGAGCGGTTCTGCTTCTACGGCATCAACAGTAAGTCTCAAAACCGCAAAATGTCCCACGTTTTCTTTCCAGCTTTATGCCAAATTGTAGAAAGATTCTTTCTGTCAGGTTGCCAAAGAGTTTGAATGTCTTAATTTAGCCATTTTGCTGCTGTACCTTCAAAACGTCCTCAAGTTCAGCGCAAACACGGCCTATTTGATCTCAACGACCTGGAAGCAATTTCTGTACCTTATGCCTATTGGAGGTGCCATCATCGCTGACGGCTTTATTGGAAAATTCAAGTGAGTTTCCAATAGTCAAAAATTATCTTCTAAAAATCCTATTTTTAGGACGATTCTAAGCATCTCCTTGGTATACTGTGCAGGCACTATCGTCCTCACCGTCGCTTCGGCATCAAACTACGGCACTCATCCCTGGCTAGATATGATAGCCTTGTTTTTAATCGCTGTTGGCACTGGCGGCATTAAACCTTGTGTGGCAGCTCTGGCTGGAGACCAGTTCGACCCAGATCAGGTCGCTATGGTGTCAGTCTTTTTCTCAGTCTTCTACGTCTCCATCAACGTTGGAAGCTTTATTGCTAGTTTGATCACTCCTATCCTGAGATGTGCGTTCTTTTGAAAATGATTTAAAAAATGCGGGTTTTTAGCCATCGCCTGCATGGGAAACGACAGCTGTTTTCCGATCGCTTTTGGAGTCCCAGCTGGTGCCATGCTTGTGGCCACAAGTGAGCGTTATAAACTAAATGTGAAATGAATGGGTAATTTAGTGATCTTCGCTCTGGGAAGCTTCAAGTACAAGAAGTTGCCGGTCAAGGAAAACATCTATGGTTCTGTTGCAAAAGTCATTTGGGTAAGTAACCACTAAGTGTTAATTTTGAACTCAGTTTTCATTTGTTTCGTCTCAGAGAGCTCTCGTAAACAAAACCAAAACTGGTCCCAAACGTGAGCAATGGCTTGATTACTACCTCAACACTCATGATTGCGAACAAGACGAAAAATGCCTCGAAGCTCGATCCAAGAAACATTCCGATTTCTGCGCCAAGGTCGGCCTTATCAACGACATCAGACAGCTTGGCAGCATCGTCATCCTCTTCCTTCCTTGCTGCATTTATTGGACCCTGTATGACCAGCAGTACACCACTTGGATGGGCCAGGCTTTCCTTATGTACTATCCCAAGATTGGAAGCTTTGAGCTCAAACCTGACCAGATATCAGCCTTCAATGGGTTGTGTATTATGCTCTTTGCTCCCACGTTCAGGGTTAGTCTCATCTCATTTAAATTAGGTTCTAATGTGACCTATTTCAGATCTTCATCTACCCTCCTCTGGGATATTTCTTCAAAGTCACGTAAGCGTCACATTTTTGATCAACCCTAAAATTGACATTCTTAGGCCCCTTAGAAAAATGTTCATCGGATGTATCCTGTGCATGGTCGCGACTTGCATGTGCGCTGGCGTGCAGTTTAAGGTCCAGAGAACTTTGGCTACGTTGCCTGCTTCAGACCGCTCTTTGGTCTCCTTTGTCAACACTCTTGACGACTGTGATCTGACTGTCAGCGTCGTTGGGTCTAACGATAATTATACCTTAGCGCCTCATGGGTTTATGACCGATAACCTTGACCAGGACTCAAAGGAGACCTTCACCCTTCATCCAGGAAGTAACCACTTCACCTTAAGCTACTCTGGACCTAATTGCACGAAGACGGCTTTTTATCCTAAGGACGTGTCTGCTGACCTAAAAGCAGGAAAACTGAACTACGTGGGTGTCACCCCAAATGGCTATTATGTGAACGTAGCCGACACGATGAAGGCTTCTGCTGGAAATGGACAGTTTAAGCTCAACATCGACATAGGCATGACGAGTTCCTGGACCCAAAATTTAGCGCTTTGTCGCGTAACCACCTCTGGCAAGACGGCTACATGCGACTCGTCCCAGGGTGACAACTTCTACTACTGGGAAACGAACTATAGTGATCATCAAGATGATCTGGATCATGTGCAGGCAATGAAGGGAGGGTCTGTGAACGTTTCCAGCTATGTTGGCAAGCCTATTTTGCCTGGAAAGTGAGTCTTGTCACAGCTCTAAAATTTGCAAAATGGGTTTTCAGATGGCAGCTGTTCTACTTGAATAACACTCCGATTGACACTGCTCACAAGCGTCAAAAAGCGGATGTGATCCCTATGGACGTGACTTTTGACATGGAACAGCAGGGAGGCAATTTTGTGCTGGTGGTGACTGGGAATAAGAAAAAAGTAAGATTCTTTTCGGTCCTTGAGTTTCAAATTCTAAAAAAATTGCCATTCATTAAGTGCCATTTTTAGCCTTCCTGGACGCTTTACCGTACGGCCCCTGACAGCACTGTCAATGTTCTTCTCCAGCTACCTCAAATCGCCGTCCTAACGGCTTCTGAAATCTTTTTCTCGGTCACTGCTTATGAGTTTGCCTATACTCAGGTTGGTCTCAAAATCTCTTCCCTCTCCTTACAGACCATATTTAGGCCGCTCCATCAATGAAGTCCCTTATCCAAGGTTTGTGGCTTTTAACCACTGTTATCGGCGACCTCGTTTTCACAATTTTGACGGCGACGAAGGTCTTCACCAATGATGCAGTCATGTGGTTGATCTACGCTGGAATCTTGGGAGTGGCGACAGTCGTGTTTGTCCTTTTGGCAGCGTATTACTACGAGTATAGCAATTATGGAGAAAGTGAAGAAAGCGAAGTGGTGGAAGAGGATCTGTCGGTCGATGAAATAGAGGATTTCAGATCAACGAAATTGTAAATATGGGCTTAAAAATGTCAAAAAATCAAGATTTTTTGTATTTTTAATTAAAAAAAATCTTAAATTTGTTCGGTTGAAAAGAGAGAACGATCCAGACGTGTTCGTCCGTCCGTGTGTCACGCCTCAACGATGTTCCTGATTGGGTAAATGCGGGTTACAATAGCGGTGCCATTTGCGTTTGCACGCGTTTCGCCGTCGCCGCGGACCGGTCGGTTTTGCAACCGCGTCGGCACCGAAATTGGCCACAGTTGCGGGTGTTTTTGAGCTCAATCGAATATGCACAATATTTGGAACCGAATAATACACAAAATTATGAAACTGCAAAATCGGTTCGCTCATGACTCTTTGGAAGCGCCGACTCAGAACACAAGAACACATTTTAAACTAAAACCTCGCGCAATAGCGCGCGCAGCTCCCGTGATGATACAATAAACATGACAGGATATGCAAAATTACAGGAACAATAAGATGCGCAGGTAAAATCGATGTTTTTTGTGGATTGCATCAATATTCCTCATTTAAAAAATCTGTTGTTTTGAAAAAAGGAATTGATAATACCGAAAAGAAAAACGTTGTGTTCTAAAGAAATTTTCTGAGGACGATCTTTTCGTATGTTAACTGAAAATTTTCTCGTTTGTCACTTTACGAATAAAATCAAACACTGAATATACATGGATTAAGCATTGTAAAAACACAAATTTATTCCAAAAATGACTCGTGCTTTGCAACTTTTTTTCAAGGTAAGTTTGGCCGAGTTTTTCAGGTTTCAAACGAATATTTTCTGGAGTGTTTAACACATCTGCAACAGAATTTGATGCGCTTTCACATGCATGTAATTTTGTTACAATGCATGCTTCTTGTAAAAACTTATAAGCGATTTATCATGTAACAGAACTTTCTTGTCACCTTGTATTGGGGTGTAAAAATCAAAAATGTTCAAACTTTGAGTTAATTGAAAATTTCATGTTTAAAATCAATTTTTTTGTGGGATTCAAAAGCTTCTTAAATTTTTTTCAGTTGCCGAAAATAACATTTTTAGTTAAACGTGACATAAATGTTGTTGCTCGATGGTCTAAGTGCACTATTGCATAATTGCAAATTAGTAAAAAAATTTAATTTTTGGTTGTGGACGTTAGCAACCTTACACAAAACTTGTTTTGTCTTCAAAGGCTTTGTGGAATCCTTTTTTTACTTGTCTGCTAAAAGAATTGTGATATCATCAACGATTATTTCCGCATGATTTAGGGTTTCGTAATCTCTTTTTTGAATTAAGCAAATGAATGTTTTCTATTTTTTACAATGTTTTTTAACGTGTTTTAAATTTTCAAAATTGAAATAATTCTGGAAATAATGTAAGGAAGTGAAATATTGCCGCTTGAGTTTACACTTGGGGTCTCAAGTTTGACGTTGATACGCTCTTATTGCTACAACTAATTTTTCTTCCATTTTTTTTCGGTTTTTTGAAAGCGTA
This sequence comes from Steinernema carpocapsae, assembly GCA_000757645.3. Classification (NCBI taxonomy): domain Eukaryota; kingdom Metazoa; phylum Nematoda; class Chromadorea; order Rhabditida; family Steinernematidae; genus Steinernema; species Steinernema carpocapsae. Next base: position 1,082,157 of record AZBU02000007.1, read on the forward strand.
TCGGTCGATTGGAGAGAACAATCTGGTCCTATTTGAATAGAATATGTTTTATAAGCAAGGCTTTTACAGGAAAACACAAAAAATACTCCCTGTGGAACCAGACAAGAGGAGTATGTCTGGCTGAGGAGGGAGCTGTCTGGGAAGGATCATTATGACGCGCCGGAGCCGTGGGACCGGTCAGTGGCAAATTCACGAGGGAACACGAGCGAGTGGTGAAATCATGGTTTTTTGCACAGAAAACAACAAAATCACACGTGATTAAAGAATTGCTCGCTTTGGCGTCCTTCGCTTGCGATAACTAAACGAAAATGACGGTATCTTCGGTAAAACGTGGACAACTGACCGACCGGCTACAGGACACTTGATCTGACAAAATGATTCCTCCCAGACATCTTCCCTCTCAAACAGACACATCCCTCTTGTCTGGTTTCACAAAGGGTATTTTTTGTGTCACATGTAAGACGTTCCTTTGAGTGATGCTAAGCAGTCATCACACCAACCACTAATTTAATTTTGCTTTGGCTTCACTTCCTAATTTTATATTAGTACCACATTTAGCCACAAAAGCCAAATTCAATATTTACGTTATTCCAGAATTCACTTACGCGGTCTTCACTTATTTTCCAGCTCCCCACAATTGACCCTTTGATAGAGCAATTAGGAAGCAAATTTGGTGAAAACACTTTTAGCCCATTTGTGTACGTCAACGCTGAAATAACGAATCTGACCAACTGTCTATAAAAGATTGGACCCACACGCTTCACCACATCCGTGAAATTGCTTTTAGTCAGTTAATTATGTTGCCACATACGCAAACATGTTATCTGATTTTTTGGACTGTTTTTAGGGTGTTCGGAGAGGCTAAACCTAAGAGCGGTTTTTTGAAAATGGTTGTAGGTGTTTGAACTTTCAATCAGTAAAGAGCTCGGTTAATTTAAAGGCGTTAAAGGACACATTAAATCACTTTTCGGTTACTAAGCCTCATTTTATGACAACAACGTGTTTTTTGAAAATTTAAAAAACGTGTTTTTAGACGTGAACTCAGGTAAATCCATTTTTGTTCCTTAGTCAAAGCGTAAACTTTTAGAATTTAAATTGTTCCAATTTTTCAAATTTTAAAGGCGTTGAAGGTCATTTTTCAAGGTCATGGTATTACTTTTTGGTTACTCAGCTATACCTCATTTCATAGTCGAACCCTGCGACAACAAAAAACGTGTTTTGTAACTTACTTCGACTTTATTTATTCTGCCCTTTAATTTTAAATTTTGCGTGCCAATTTCGAGTACCGAGCAAGGTATGAATTTTAACAAAATTGCAAATGCGAATCTGACGTTTTGAAGAGACTGTACAAACCTGCATGTCCGAGACTTTGACATTCTCAGGATAGGAGGTTCAAGTCATTTTGTTCCGTTGATCGCAATTGTTCTTGAAGTCAATTCACACTTTCTTGGTAAGGTAAGGATCATCTAGTTAAGCATCAGGTGACTATTAATTTTATAACAGGTAATACGCTGAATGGACAGAGGTGCACCTGTTAGTACATGTGACTGAACACCTTTGAATCAAGTTATAGTCAAAAATTAATGGACACGTGAGACTTTAAATTAATTTTTGATTTTTGGTTTAGACTAGATTTGGAAAAGACACGTCGATCAAGAGCCAAAAATTCAAAATCACATTTTAAAGTTCGCACACGTCACGTCGCAATTTAATTTCAAATGCAGCAAATAAAAACGTTAATGAATTTTTACAGTTAAAAAACGAGAATTTTCAAACAAAATTATTTAGAATAAGATGAGAATCCACAAAATCAGACATTCTAAATCCTTCAAATAATTTCAATTTAAGATTTTTGTGCTTTGAATTTGATAAAATTTTATTTGAAACCAATCTAAGCGAGTCAATGCCACCCTAACGTGGGGATTTCAATTAATTGTTAATGTTTTTCGATCAAGAGCCGAAAATTCACTAAAATTTTTGAGCCTGCCAAAAGTGAAACTTTGCAGACGTTAAAAAATATGCAAACGCAAAAATCAAAAAAGAAAATGTTAGTAACAGAACCGCTATTTGCAAGAAGGCAAAGCCCACAAATGCATAATTTGAGTCAAACTACTCGTACAAAAATCGTACAATTGGTTTGTCAACCATTTGTTGATTTCGCTTTTCTCTTGAAAACCGTTTTTTAGTAGGAGTTCTTGCCAAAGCATTTGCAAAAAAACAGAATGTCAACAACAACACTGTAAAGCAACAGCGATAAGCAACGTCAAGTTAAGGTTGCACGAACTTCAGTTAAGATCGTGAAGCTAAGAATTTCAACGCAAACTGAACAACGTTTGTTTTCAAACTAATGTGGATTTTTTGCGCTTGATTAAATGGTTTTTAGGCCGTGAAGAAACAACACAAATTTAAGTTTGCACAGATCACGTACCACTTTATTTTGAAATTCAAAAAGAAGTTTTCAACTTTTTGTAAGTTGACTAAATTGATTTGGAAGTTGACTTCAACCATGACTAAATTCTTAACTTGCATAATAAAATTTTAGTAATTAATTAAATAATTTTTGCGGCTTGTTAATGGTTTAACGTGCATTTTTCTATTACATCGCCAAATTTCCAATAGATGAAGTGTTTAACAAGTTTTTTGGGATACGATTTCGTTCCTGACAGCATTTCAAACTTAAATAATTTTAATTGCGTGGTTACAAATTTTTGTTGTTAGGCCGACAGGTCGATAATAATCTAATGTTCGTATTTGAATGTTTTTTGTGTAGGCAAATACAGCGCAATATTTTACAAAAATGCGAACCCACAAAAATCCGCTTTTTAGGTCCAATTTTGAGTCTGTGCTATAATTTATGTTATAAGTGAACTAACGCCAAAAACTCGTGAAAAAAGGAGTTAAAAACATTATAGAAAGAATGGCTCTGAGGGGACCCGAGAGCAAAGAGTGGGAGCCGGGATGCACAACCACTCAGTCAGACAGGGGATGCTTTGCCCAGTTCACTATATGTGAATGAGGAAAAACCAAAAACGGCCGTTTTAGGCCTTTTTCGTTCCTTTTGCACCGCAAGTATGGGGGTCCACGTTGATCAGCGTTTCAAACTCTACCAGTATGCAAATTTTCAGCCCGATCTGAATGTGTCACCTTTGACACTTCCCTTTGACACAAAAAATTGATTTGTTCGCCGTGTTTCTTTAACAAACCCGTAATTCTCAATTTCGTGTCATTCTTAATTCAATCCCGATTTATCAATAGGAATGTAGTCAGAACTTTTCAAAAAAGCAAGGCGTCAACAGCAACAGTTCCAAGCAAAACGATCAAGTTACGTTTTTAAGAACTTCAGTTAAGAACGTCAAGTTTAGGACTTTAGCGCAAATTCAGCACAAAGCAACGTTTGTTTTCAAACACAAGTGTATTTTTTGTGCGTAGGCTCAATTACATTTTTTTCGAACAAAGACTAAAAACACATTTTAAATTTCGCACGTTTCAGTTTTCGCACGCACGCACACTTTATGTTTGCAGTTCCCACGTTGTTCACGTCGCAATTTAACTTCAAATCCGAAAAATAAAAAATTTAATTAATTTAAAAAATCAACAAATTTTCTAAGTCAAAAAATTAGAATTTTGTAAATTAAAATGTGTATTTTTGAATGCGAATTTCAAAACAACTGTAGAAACAGATGAGAATCCACAAAAATGCCACATTCCAAATGGTTCTAATAATTCTAATTTAAAAATGTTGTGCTTTGAGTTTATTCAAATTTCATTTCAGCCTGTCTGAGTGAGTCAATGCCACCCACTCTGTAGGCATGGTCACATTTAAAAAGAAAGTTGTTTACTCACGGTTGAGCTGTTTGCAAATAACCCTTTTAATATTGAGCAGCTTTCAATAATAATGGCTTTTTTATGAATGAGCGAGTAATAACAAAATGTTATTCTCGTATTCAGGAAGTCGAGAAAATCAACGTTTGCTATTCATGTTTTTCTTCAAGTCCGATGCATATGTTGAGCGGAATTTGGGCACAACAAGCATTTTCAAAACTGTTTTTGACCGTTTGGTGAAGACTAAAGAACATGTCCTGTAAGCCGCTTGAGTGGGTTAGTTTGATCTTAAAGCGAAATGTCATGAAACGCGAAAAAAAAACGCTTTTCAAGCATCCTGTACTATATCTCCAAAAACGTTCCAAACTCTTTTCCCGGGCTCAAAAGTAGGACCATTTTTTGCAGTTAAAATAGTCGTTGCATGTAGTCATCCAAATACTTATTTTAGGAAGGATTACACAACGGACACATTTTCTATGAGTCTACAATTTTACAGTGCCATAAATTTCCCGAATATGTCATTTTGGTCTGACCTATGTTGTCAAAACGCATTGCATCTTGTTTACGATTCTTTGCTACGCTAATTGTAGTTTTTCATTAGGGACGGATTAATTCTGAGGGTGGATGTGACGTGTTTAATACGTGCTTGGTTGGTTTAATTAGGGTAAATTGACGTAAGGGCTAACTAGCATGGTGTTGGGTATTGGAATGCGCCATGCTTTGGAAACAATGGGAAAGTACATATAATTTTTTGCAATTATGCGAGCTCTCCATTCATTGGTGATTGATTTTTAAGTTGAGATTTTAAGAGATTTTTTGTTAATAATACAACTTGCCTTTAGTTGAATCAAGTTGCATAATTGAATTCCATTAATTTGATTTTTAAAGATGTTTTTTGTGACCGTCTAATACAAATTTTTTAAATCAGCATTAAAGCATTAATTCGCCTTTGATCTACAGGGTAGGCCAAAAAAATCCTTCCGCCAAACATGAGTACAAAGCACGATTTAAGCGTGGAAAAGAACATGATGCGCCGTTTTTCCATGCAGAATTACGGTAGAAGGGTCTCGTGGGACAACCGATCCCAGGTCAGCGTGGCATCCAAAATCAGGCCTCCCCAGACGAGCTGTTTGAAATGCATCAGAAGCTGTCTGATCGTAAACGTTCAGCTGCCCTCCCACTGGACATTTTCTATGAGTCTACAATTTTACAGTGCCATAAATTTCCCGAATATGTCATTTTGGTCTGACCTATGTTGTCAAAACGCATTGCATCTTGTTTACGATTCTTTGCTACGCTAATTGTAGTTTTTCATTAGGGACGGATTAATTCTGAGGGTGGATGTGACGTGTTTAATACGTGCTTGGTTGGTTTAATTAGGGTAAATTGACGTAAGGGCTAACTAGCATGGTGTTGGGTATTGGAATGCGCCATGCTTTGGAAACAATGGGAAAGTACATATAATTTTTTGCAATTATGCGAGCTCTCCATTCATTGGTGATTGATTTTTAAGTTGAGATTTTAAGAGATTTTTTGTTAATAATACAACTTGCCTTTAGTTGAATCAAGTTGCATAATTGAATTCCATTAATTTGATTTTTAAAGATGTTTTTTGTGACCGTCTAATACAAATTTTTTAAATCAGCATTAAAGCATTAATTCGCCTTTGATCTACAGGGTAGGCCAAAAAAATCCTTCCGCCAAACATGAGTACAAAGCACGATTTAAGCGTGGAAAAGAACATGATGCGCCGTTTTTCCATGCAGAATTACGGTAGAAGGGTCTCGTGGGACAACCGATCCCCAGGTCAGCGTGGCATCCAAAATCAGGCCTCCCCAGACGAGCTGTTTGAAATGCATCAGAAGCTGTCTGATCGTAAACGTTCAGCTGCCCTCCCACTGGGCCAAAAAAATCCTTCCGCCAGACACCACGCCGGCTAGACACGCGCGCCTGATCCACTATCTGAAACCGGTCATTTGGGGGCGATCCCGCGGTGAACGACCGGTCGGTTTCACGTCATTCGTAAGCGAAACCGGCCGGTCGTTCGCGACGAGTGAGCTAAAAATGACCGCTCCGTCTGGCCAGCGAGCGGTGAGCCGGGGTATCTGACGAAAAGATTTTTTTGGCTTACCCTGTCTATGTTCAGGGTGAGCTTAAGCTGTTAATTTCAAAAGTCTGAAAATTTTTAGTTTCCATAATGTTAAATTTAATGATGTTTTTTTGTGAAGGTCATTATTGACTCTCTATTATCATTTGTTGATCTTACAACGTATTTTTTATTACACTCACAGAATTTTCAAAATTAATTATTTTAATTAAATTCAACAAAAGTCTTTTGGAAAGAGTCACGCAGTTTAAAATTGGATATTTGTTTTTTTAAGATAAGTTTGATTACAAATTTTTGTTGTTAGGCGGACAGGTCAAAAAATGAAACTTCTAAATTCAATTTTTTATTTAATTTAATTCTTTTTTTGGGAATATTGGCAATGTAATATTTGACCATTGTAATCTTTTCGTATAATTTTTAGGTGTCTTAAACAATTCGAAATGTCCATTTTTTGAAATCTTTTGGTAATGTAAGAATCTCCACTTTAATTGAGATTTATCAAATTTTTAATTTAGATGATCTTAGTTTTTGTATAAGTAGGGCTCAAAAATTAGTATACAAAGCCGTTATAAATTGAACGTTATTATTTACATTAATTTGCCTTTTATCTACATGGTGAGCCAAAAAATCCTGTGACCAGACATGCCCGGCCTCAGCTCACTGATCAGACAGAGCGGAATAATTTCTAGCTCACTCGTCACAAAACGACCGGTCGGTTTCGCTAACAAAAAACGTGAAACCTACCGGTCGCTTGTCGCGCGACCGCTACAAACTATCCGTTTCAGACAGTGGAGCGAGCTGCAAACATGCGCCGGCGTGGGTGTCTGGCGGAAGGGTTTTTTGAGCCAAAAGTGTTCACCCCTTGGAAGACAGGCTACTCACAGACAATATTTCCTCATTTGTGTCTGATGCGGGACTGAAAACCGGTCTGTTTCACATCATTTGACCGGTTCATTTCACGTCATTTTTTTCCACCCTGTTTGTGCTCTAAAGTTGTTGATTCCAAAAACGCTTTAAACTCTTGTTTCACTTTTATTTTCAAAATTCACATTTTAAAGTCCCATTTTTACTAGGTTTTGTTTATGTTTATAACACGTTTCTTGTCAGAATGCACTATTTTTGTTTTGCAAGAATTGGGTCATTTTTAGACCAATGTTAAGAATATTTTTCTTTGTTTGTGGTTACGCATTTGGAAATAAATTTATTCTGTTTCGCTGATTTTTGTTATTTCGTTTGCTTTCAGTTTCACTAATTCTTTGTTTTAAAAATTGAGGATCGACCTTTCCCACACCCGTCACCTTTTCCCTCCCACCAAATCTCCTCTCCTCCACATCGCTTCCGCCTGCCTATTAATCCCCGCTGCTATGACGCACTCCGTTGACACCTCCCTTTTCCGCGCACTCAGCTGTTCAGAGAACAAAGCACTCTCCGAAGACGTATCCAAAACATGGGTGTCCATTTTAAGGATTGAGCAATTACTCTTCTTTGCAGCGGTCTTATTACTCGTGGCGCGAGGGTTTTGAGCGTTTTTCTTTGCACGACGTCACTTTAAAAGACGTCCCGATTAAGCCACGCCTCTTGACTCCCTCTTTCGCGCTCGCTTCCTCAATCTTCAAGTGGATGGGCATTCAGCTTTTTTGAGCTGTCACAAATCGGTGATTTCTTAAGTGGTTGGAGCATGGTTGATGTTTGCTTTGTTGGAGATTGAGTTTTGATCGTTTGTGACAGACATCAGCTACAGTATAATAATTAACTTAAACGTATAAACGCTTTTGAAGTAATCCTAGGCACTTTGAAAGCTTCAAAACATCTGAAACATTTTCTGTTCTACGTAATTCGTTAGGACTCCATTTTGTTTGGTCAGCGCACTGTCTGGTCTGTCTGTTCAAGAGAGAGGGTAATTTTTCTCGCCCACCCTGTACAAAATTTTTTGAATTTTATGAAGTTAAACATTTTTTAGAAAAAAATTCCAACGTTTTAACCAAAAAACGCGTGATATAGCACCAAATCCCTATTTTTTGAGACGTCTGTGAAATCAACCTTTCAATCAAAATAATTAATAATTCATCACTCTCAATTCAAAAAATCAGTTTTTGGTTTATCGCAAATTGCACCAATGTCTTCACCTGTCAAGTGTTTACACCTTTTCCAGCTGTCCTAAGGTCTCGAGGTGTTCATATTAAATTTTTGTTCGGGTTTTTTCAGCTTAGATGGAAGATTTCGTTTGTGATCTATGGATTTAAAAGGGAAGCTTTCGTTTGTGATCTGTGGAATTAAATTTTAAGGTTCCCAGGAGATTAGCCAAAACCTTGGTTTTCTTGTTGAATTTTTCGGTGATTTGATGTTTGATTTTTGTAATTAGGATAGTTCATATTATGAATGCAAAGATAAGAAGGTTTTTTTGCGTTTTAACCTTTGTAAAAAGTAAAGAGGCGTGGGTACGACATACGACGTGCATGAATGAGGGATTAGATGACATCTTGACCTTGAACATAGCTGAAGTTTGTGTAGTTTTTTCGGTCTTTTTGGGTGATTGCAAAAAAATGTAAGCCAAAAAAATAAAAAATGGCTGCTTTTGGGTGGACTCGAACCATTGTCAACCCATTGTCACACGTGACAACACACCGCCTGTGATCTGACTAAATTAACCAAAAATATCTGCGTCTGAGGGGAATCGAACCCCTGTCGATTGCTTGGAAGGCAACCATGCTGACCATAACACCACAGACGCGCTGGATCAGACCCGTTTGAAAAGGGTTATCCGCAAGAGACAAAACAGGTCTGATCCGCAGTTATCACCCGCCATTAGACGATATCTTGTCTGACACGGCTCAGGGGTAGAGCGCTCGCTTAGCATGCGAGAGGGCTGGGGTTCGATTCCCTATACCTCTATTAATTTTTGAGTCTTTGTTAAAATGCAGTCTTATCCTTTTTACGTCTTTGCGCGTTTTTATAACGTACTCCTAGCTCATGTTAAATCAAGCGTCTCCTCACAATGAGCGGCTACACCAAGCCTAAAATTACATCTTAATAATTCATTGTTTATCGTGTTTGTTTACAGATGGTGTCCTTCATATCAAACATTCCAGTCTTTGACTAGTTTTTCTATAGTACATAAAGCAAAGACGTATCTCAAGTTTCTTGTTTTCCTTTGTCAAACCACTTGTTTTCCACATAATCAATTAGATTAGCATGAATCCAGGAAATCTGTGTTAGAAGACCTTACCTAAGTGTCATTGCCAATACGTGAAAATTAGTGTGTTTACTAACCACTTAATGACCGTGGTTCTAACTTCAGTCGCTATTTGAGATACAGTAATCCGGCTTATTTTTCGAGTTTTGGCCAAATCTGAAAACTGACGTGTATTTTCATTGTTTAATCGACGTCATGCTACAATGTCCTTAAAACTTAAGATCTGAATTTTGTGATATGTTTTTCCCCATATTTTGAACTCCTTAGAGACCCTTTTCGCCCACATCATAAATCAACGTCAAATGTCAACTTCGCGTGTTCCTCAAATGCCATTTTCAACTGTTTTTCGAATTTCAGAAACTTACCATGATCATACGATGTGTTTTGAGAACTCTTCTCCTCCTGGTCGTCGCCAGCGTCGTCTCGAGCCAAATAAGATGTAAGTAATTAAAGCTAATTAGCGTCGTGCTTTTGCCACCCAAACAATGGCGTTAAAGAACTTGTCAACATGACAAAAATGTGAAAAAAGGTCATGTTTTGTTTCAGTTTCCGTTCCATGTGAAAGCATCGCAGAGATTTGCGCTGGAGATCAGGACTGTCTTCAGTACTACTACTACCAGGACCCCCAGTGCTTCAATATTTGTAAGAAAATCGGCTTTTTTAAATGTGAAGTAAGGGATTTTAGTGGAAAAACGATTCAGCGACAAGAGAGCTCCGTCAAAGCTGTGGAATATTCTGACCGGGCTGAATCGGATTCCGTCGGGGAAGAAGAAATAGTAGAGATGCGATGAGTGGAGTGTGCAGTTTGAGTAATGTAATCGTAATAATATATCGACAGGCCATTTGACTCTGTATTATATACGTTGACAATAAAAAATCGTTTTTAGTCAGGTTTGCAGATCGATTGGATTTTTGTCAAACTGAAAAAAATGAAAATTCGAATTTTAATGTTAACTAACAAGAGAGCCTCGCCATATGTAACACCGATGTTTACAAAAACTTGACAGATTCGGGAACAGATGCGCTGAGTAACGCTAGTTTGCTGTTTGGGTGCGAAATGAGCAAAACCGTTTCAAAAACGCCCGTATTGAATCAAAATACTGCCGTTACGGTATATAGCATCTGTCTTAAATTTGAGTAGCACAGCCTGTTCGGCGCAGTCGGTATGGGTCCCGAGTATAAGTTTTGGGGTTAGGTGTTCGATCGCCTCCGGAGCCTAGCATCATTTTCATTATTTCCGCTCCAGTCTGGCAGGTTTGGGAGATTTTGGAGAGGCACTTGTAGGCCATATCCACTTTGTAAGCTGCAGCATTCCGTCGGAGCATTGGCTCATCTCCACTCTTCTCATACTCTCGTCATGTCCAACTTTGATCATGGAATGAAGCTCAAACATCAAACATTCGACTTTTATTGCGTAATTTATCATGGTTTTTGCTGTCTCTCTTCCTGTTTTGTCAACGTAACCTTTGCCTTGTATTTTTGAATTTGTCCTTCCATTCCCGCTTATCCCTGTTGTACCTCTCACGTTGTTTTACCCCTCTCACAATAGCTGGTTCCTCTCATCCTATTTTCCCACTCATTGTGTATCTCTCCCACGGTTTAAAGGACGCCGTCATGGATATGTAATCATGGACTTATGGTGATCAGGGCTCTAGCCTTTGTCACGAGTAATACTCTCGTTATTTTAAACTTCTGGAATAATCTTGCAATGATGCTCTGCTACTGCATGTTCTTTGCTCGTTCACTTAACTATAAGTGTTGAGGTCTTTAATTTCTTCTGATGCTTTCACTGTTCTGAAACTTGCATTGTTGGGACTCTTATGCTCCGCGGTAGCACCATACCGCACCCACGCAACTTTGCCTAATTATTTTATCCTGTTACCGCAACCCTTTTCCGTGTTTCTTTTTTAACCCCTTCGTTTTCAACATATAATATCTCAATCGGAGCGTGATACAAATTAAATCACATCAAAACCTTAAAATTCAATTTAAAAAATGCTTTTTGCATTTTTATTTTCCCCAAAATACTTTGTTAACATTTTTTTAATTCCGAAAATCACCTTTTGGTGCTTTTATTTTTTTGCACATTTGAAAATCTCTCTTTTTTCAGATGAAAAAACGTCAAAAACGTTGTAGAATTTTCAAATTTTTATCCATAATTTTTTGCATTATTTAACGCCACTTTGTCTGATCATTTTATCCGGTTATTGCAAACCTTTTCCGTTTTAATTTTTGGAGATCGGTCGTTTCCTCATTTTACTTAGTATAATTGGTTTTTTTTCAATAGAGATTCTGTTTTTTTTGTTGTCGCTGACATCAACTTTTGTGAGCACTTGAAATTTAAAATTTTAAAATTGAAATTTAAAAAAATGCTAAAAATTAATAATACCGCTCTGTTGCTCTGTAAATTGCGTTGTATCTAGAAAACGCCAAAAATATGGTGTCTGATATTGTCTTCCATTGAGACTGTTCCTGTTAATGAAACGTCTGTCCCTGTTTTTTCTTAATTTTTGTTTATAATTTTTTACATTTTTGACTTCTTCGTTCTCGCCTATTTTCAACACGAAAACAACCACTTTTTTAATATTCAACTACCCATTTTAACTGTTCCATTTTTGCACATTCCCCTTTAAAACCCACCAGAGACTGCCTCACCGCATCGCTACTATTCTCCCAAAACCTCAAAAATAAAACATTTGTCAATTTTCAGAAGAGGACATAGCAAACACATCACAAAGAGAGTGTTTTCGTCTTATTCATTGTGACAGACAATGTCGCCATTAACAAAACTGAATTGTTAATTTCGTTGTCCAGATATACAAAATTGAGAGGGGAAGTGCAGGGAAGAAGGTGATTAAGATTAGGGTTCAAATTTTTAGTGCAGGGCATAATTGGCGAGACGGTAATTAGAGTTGTGCTTTGGAGGCTTATGTTAGTTGATCATAAAACTTTAGAGATGTCTGAACTATAGAGCAATGATGCGATGTGGTGAATGAATGCGGGGATGCTGTCTTAAGTGGTCGGATCATGGTTGATGTTTGCTCTCTTGGTGATTGAGTTTTGATCGTTTGTGAGACATCAGCTACAGCAGGATAATTAATTTAAACGTAGAAACGCTTTTGAAGTAATCCTAGGCACTCTAAAAGCTTCACAACATCTAAAAAATAAAATAAAAAATTTTGTTAGATTTTTAGCATTTTAAAATCTAATTTTTTTCAAATTTTAGTGTTTTTTAGTTTTTCTGAAAATTTTAAAACTCGTTATTTACAGTTTAAAAAATTTAACTTGAATTTTACAGCACTTAGAATCCTTGTGGGCAGGAAAGGGTGAGCGGAAAAAAAACCCCGCTTGGGCAGACAGAATTGTCTCATTTCTGACGAACGGTGCTGAAGACCGGTCGGTTTCACGTCATTAGTTAGTGAAACCGGTCGTTCTTGCGAGTGAGCTCGAAAAGACTTCATTCTGTCCGGTCAGCGCACTGTCTGGTCTGTCTGTTCAGGGGGGGGGGGGGGGGGGGGGGGGGTAATTTTTTCTCGCCCCACCCTGTACAAAATTTTTTGAATTTTTATGAAGTTAAACATTTTTTAGGAAAAAAATTCCAACGTTTTAACCAAAAAACGCGTGATATAGCACCAAATTCCTATTTTTTCAGACGTCTGTGAAATCAACCTTTCAATCAAAATAATTAATAATTCATCACTCTCAATTCAAAAAATCAGTTTTTGGTTTATCGCAAATTGCACCTATGTCTCCACCTGTCAAGTGTTTACACCTTTTCCAGCTGTCCTAAGGTCTCGAGGTGTTCATATTAAATTTTTGTTCGGGTTTTTTCAGCTTAGATGGAAGCTTTCGTTTGTGATCTATGGATTTAAAATGGAAGCTTTCGTTTGTGATCTATAGATTTAAATTTTAAGGCTCCGAGGAGATTAGCCAAAACCTTGGTTTTCTTGTTGAATTTTTCGGTGATTTGATGTTTGATTTTTGTAATTAGGATAGTTCATATTATGAATGCAATGGTATTTTAAGTTTTAACCTGTGGTACGACATACAATGTGTATGAATGAGGAATGAGATTAGATGGCAACTTGACCTTGAGCACAGCTGAAGTTTGCGAAGTTTTCTTTTTGAATGATTGCAAAAAAATGTAAACAAAAAATATTTAAAAAATGGCTGCTTGTGGAAGGATTCGAACACATGAACTTTTGGCTGACAGCACACCGCCAGTGATCTGACTAAATTAACCAAAAATATCTGCGTCTGAGGGGAATCGAACCCCTGTCGATTGCTTGGAAGGCAACCATGCTGACCATTACACCACAGACGCGCTGTGTCCGACTCGTTTGAAAAGGGTTACCCGCGAGAGACAAAACAGTTCTGATCCGCAGTTATCACCCGCCATTAGACGATATCTTGTCTGACACGGCTCAGGTTGAAAGCGCTCGCTTAGCATGCGAGAGGGCTGGGGTTCGATTCCCCATACCTCCAGAAATTTTACTTTCTTCAAATTTTTTAAAATAATTTTCTGTTTTATTTCTGAAAAACGCAAATTTTTTAATAAAAAAATATATTGAACTAACTGTAAGCGCATAATGTGTGACCCCCGACATAGGAACGTCTACCACGCTCTCGCTAGGAGCCCCTTTAGCTCAGCGGTAGAGCGTTAGACTTTTAATCTAACGGCCACGGGTTCGAATCCCGTAGGGGGCTAATGTTTTTCTTTTTGACCAATCACCTTTTTGCCATTTTCATCTCTATGCGCATCTTCATAATTAACTGTTTTTCACGTGCTTTAAGCAAGAAAATCCAATTTATTGCTGCTGCTTATAAGCATTCAGAGCATTGTTGAACTCATCCGTCACATGTTCGGCCATGACTTGAAAAGCAGCAAAGAACTCTTCGAACGTCGCTTTGATCTCCTTAGGGTTCAGCAAGAAGCCACAGGCGTGGGAGAGGCCACAGAAAGGGATCAACTCGTCAGGCCGATTATCTGGACGTAGCTCTATAGTATAGGAATACGGTATCCCAAAGTCAAAGGCCCAGTCTTTCGAGATTCCTCCGCCGGTGGCTGAAATCCGCATTAATTCTTCAAATCAGCGAAAAGGAAACTTACAGTTATTGATCTCTAGAGAAGTTCCCACGTCATAGTGACTTCCATGAAGAGATTTAAGAGCTTCGGCAGCCTTCATTGCCAACATACGTAAAGTGTCATTTTTTCTAATTTCTTTCGGAAGGAGGAATTGTTGGCCGTAGGAGTGCAAAGTCAGATAGAGCTGCACTTTTGTTGAAGTCAGGAAATCGCGAATTGCTCTGGATTCTGGTTCGCTAAAGGACGATGGGCCTGGGTGCGCAAGACTGCACGGGCCTGGGGTGGGTGCGAAAAATGACCTTTTTAGACCACCTCAACAACTAAAAACACTCACTCCAATCCGAGTCAAAATTCCTGTTTAGATCCACGCCTTGACAGCAGTCGTAAGGATTTCCACACTCGGCTGGACGTCGATTTTTGCGCCAAAAGCGGTCCTAAAATTATACTTTTTGAGGCGAACGTTAAATTAAGTTCTACCTTAGTCCTAGAGTACTCATAGCCATCAGGGTTGACAACAGGCAGGACATAAATGGTTAAGTTTTTGAAAATTCCTGGATGCTTCAAAATCATATCGATAAGGTTCAGGGCAGTGGTCACGGCTATCCACTCTCTAGCATGGATTCCTGCATCTATCCATAGCGCTGGCCGTCGAAATTGGCTTTTAAGACTCTTATCCTCGAGCTTCACTACAGTCAGAGAGCGGTTTTCGTGGCTAGAACCTATCTCAATCAGCTCAACGAGGTCAGGATGCATCAGCTCTACATTCCTGAGGTGCTCCTGGATAGCATCGAACCCTTGATAAGCGTTGAGGTCAAATCCCGACCTAAAAAAGCCGACTTATGAAATTAGAGAATCAGAAGACTTGCCCAAAGGTTTCGAAAACCCCAAAAATAGCCAAGAAGGCAGACAAGGCGACTACTCTCATTGCACAAGAATTGAGCAAGTGTGCTTGAAAGTGACAATTTTAGCACTGACAAAGACCTTTGTATAGGTCGTTAGGCTATAATTGGAGAGGAGAGGCAAAACAATTTTAACACGTTGGAAGCTGAACTGCCAAAAAACGGTAAAGATAAAAGGTCGCCTAGTGACTGCCTTTGTCTGAGCTTCATTTTTAGCCTAAACATGACCAAAACCAAAGCTGTTGTATAGTTTGCCACGTTTTCTAACGTCTAAAGTTATCACAAAGCATTTGAATACAGTTTTGTCGCTTTTGAAGCACAATCGTTTGCCACGTTAGCCACGTTTTTTAACAGCCAAACGGCCTATACAAAAGTCGCCATTTCTCGCTTTCAAGTCACACTTTCTCATATCTTGTGCGATGAGAGCGGTCGTCTTGTCTGCCTTGCTAGCTATTTTTGGACTTCCTGAGGCGCTCAGTTTTGACCTGAATACTTATCATGTGTTTGATGACATCCAGGAGTACCTCAACGATCTGACCCAGGAGCACCCTGACCTTGTTGAGCTTATTAAAATAGGCTCCAGTCATGAAAACCGATCTCTGACTGTGGTGAAGCTTGAGGATAAGAATCTTAAGACTGTGCGACCTGCATTATGGATAGATGCAGGAATCCACGCCACGGAGTGGATAGCCCCTACCACTGCCCTTAACCTAATCGATCAGGTTTTGAAGCACCCAGAAATTCTCAAAAACGTTACCATATATGTGCTGCCTGTTGTCAATCCTGACGGGTACGAGTGGTCTATAAACAAGGCAAGCTTCAATTCAATGCTTGTCTTAAAAATTGTTCATTTAGGACCGGTTTTGGCGCAGAAACCGACGTCCAGCCGAGTGTGGAAATCCTAACAACTGCTGTCAAGGAGTGGATTTGAACAGGAATTTTGACTCTGATTGGAGTGAGTGTCTTAATCTATTGAGCTGGTCTAAAAAAGTCCTTTTTAGAACCTATCCCAGGCCCGTGCAGTTTTACCCATCCCGGCTTATCGCCCTTTAGCGAGCCAGAATCCAGGGCAATTCGCGATTTTCTGACCTCAACGAAAATGCAACTTTATCTGGCCATCCACTCCTACGGTCAACAATTCCTACTTCCAAAAGGAATTGACCAAAATCACCCTGTCCGTAGCTTGGCCATGAAAGCCTCTGAAGCTCTGAAATCGGTCCATGGAAGGGAATATGTCGTAGGAACCTCCCTGGAGATCACTAAATGTAGATCCCATTTTCACTTCTGCCAATAATCAAGGAAATTTCAGCGACTTCCGGAGGACTCGCCAAAGACTGGGCCTACGACATTGGGATACCGTATTCCTACACTTTGGAGCTGCGTCCAAACAAGCCTCAAAAGGAGCTCGTTCCTTTCTGTGGCCTCTCCCTTGCCTGTGGCTTTATTCTTCACCCTAAAGAGATCAAGGCAACGTTTGAAGAATTTTATATGGCTTTTACAGTTATGGCCAAACATGTCACGGATGAGTTCAAACAGAAGGAAAATTTAATTTTTACGTAAATAAAATTCTTTTAAAACAATGCTAGAGTGAAGGGACAATCAAACCCGCATCAACAGTTTGGAGGACTAGCTCCCTACCTCTACACCACACACCGCAAGCACACCAAAAACTTACATGTCTGTAATAGGCCTTCATTTCAGGCACCACTTTAAATTCGTTACAAAACTGGCCATATCTGATCTGAAACTTACAACAAACCTTGACACAAGTGCAGGCAAGTGTAGCAACCGAACTTCCATAAGATTATCTTCACCAAAACTGATTTCAATAAACCTTTTTTGACTAGGCTTCGATAGAAAAAACAGCTTGCAAATTATAATGGCTCTTCTAAAGCCAATTTGACCACTCATTGGTCTTAGCTCAGAGCTGTTAAGCCAGTTTTGGACTCGTTTGAGAATCGAATCCTAAGGAATTATGATATCAGACCCACTTCCAAAGTTTCGAGCTGTTTCTGGCTTAAAAGCTCTTTCTTCCAGGTCCTGAAAACTGATTTGTTCTTGGACAAACGTGACACTTTCAAAACTGAAAAATAAAATTTTGAGAGGCAGATCTCATGGCAGATCTAAGAAATTAATAGGACTGTGTCTATAACACAAAAAAACCCTAAATATGGTCGATTTTGTCCGTGTCAATTCGACCTATCCTAAAAAACCTAATTTAACTTAATTTACTCTTCGGGGCAATCTAACAATTGCAAGAATCTTACGGATTTGGAATTCCCATGACATTATTTAAAGCTGGAAAAGCTCGGAAATATTGAGCACTTGGGATACTTTGAAATCTAGATACGTTCGGAAATAACCTCATTAAACTGCGAATCAACTCCCATCTGGCCTTCTTTATTCATTTTTGACTTCAGAAAAAATTATGGAGAACAAAATCAGCATTTCAAAAAAAATTTAACGCATTTTACGCAGTTGATTCGCAGTTTAATGAGGTTATTTCCAAACGTATCTAGATTTCAAAGTATCCCAAGTGCTCAATATTTCCGAGCTTTTCCAGGTTTTAAATTACGTCATGGGAATTCCAAATCCGTAAGATTCTTGCAATTGTTAGATTGCCCCAAGAGTAAATATTTCCGACAGATTCTAGAAAATCGGAGATTTTCAAGTCACGGTCCCCGGCGGCTTTGCCACCTCGCTTCAGCCTGCGGAAAACTTTGCGCGAAAGCAAGCCTCAGCGGCTTTTCCGCCTCGCTCCCGCCTGCGGAAAACGCGCGGTGGCTCCGCTGCCGCTATCCGACCCGGCGGCTAAGACAAAGACTTAAAGAATTAAAACTCAAATCCGCGCGGCCGAAGGCGGCCAAAAGCCAAAGCCTCACAAAAAAAAGTTTGGCTGAGGCGGGATTTTTTCGTCTAAAATTCACTATTTCTGGCTATACATGGCATCGGGAGCAGGGCTGTGCAAGATATCGTATCGCATATCGCATTATTGCACCATTTTTGCGATAAAAATATTGCGATAAAATTATCACGTTTTTTGCGATATCGATGCGATATTTTTGTCTCAAAACGACAGACTTGAAAAATGAAATGAACACAGTAAAGGAGGTTTTGCGTGATTTCCGCGAGGTTTTCGTCGGCTTTTCGTGTGAATTTGACTACGAATTGGCCCTCTTTGTCATGAAGCCGTCCAAATACAACGAATTTTTTTGCGACGGACCTGGCCAAGGGCGTTTCGACGTGCAAGAAATGCGGCCACGACGTTCCCCGAACAGACCGGAACACTTCTGGACTTCTCAACCATTTGAAGCGTCAGCACATTGATTTGTTCGAACAACTTGAACAAAAAAAGGTCGAACCCGAAAAGAAGAAGCGCAAGTTGGATGCGAAAGCTCCAAATATCAAATCTGCCTTAGGTAAGAAGTGTTATTTTCTATCTTTAACTCAATTTTACATTTCAAGTGCTTGACAGCAAAGTGGACTACGATACGAAGCTTGCAATCGTGCACTTGCGCTTATGCTCGCCGTGGATTCTCAGCCCTACGCAATTGTGGATAGGGCCGGATTTCGAAACTTTTGCAACGTTCTTGCTCCGGGATTCCAAGTGAGGTATTTTAGCGTGTCAAAGCTTGTCATAACCGCAGTTATTCAGATCACGAACGTCTCTTATGCGGAAGGATATTCCCGAGTTATTCGAGGAATATAAGTCAAGAGTTCAAGACAACTAAGCGAACGCTGATCACATTTCGTTCACCTCGGATTCCTGGTCTTCTGAAGACAACCGCCATTCTCTTTTGTCGCTGACTGCGCATTGGATTAACGAAGGCCAGCTGATCTATAGAATCCTTGGCGTTATGCCGATTCATGGACGCCATACGGCGGAGAATCTGGCTATCGTGTTTTACTGTTACTTTTCTCATCGTGTTTGGCAGATTTTCTGGGTGAACGGCGTCCATCTGTGGATTGGCCTCGATCAACTGTTTTGCTCACAAGTTGCAGCTGGTATGTCTCTTAAGTGTATTCGTTATAATGCTATATCTTGTAATCTAGGCAGTGTACAGTGGCTTGAAAAGCGTGACTGTTGATCAAGAAAAGTTTACCGATGTGCTAAAACGGATAAAAATTTGTCCGGAAGCTGCGCAAGTCAGGCGTTGACAAAAGCGCTTTCCAGGAGCTACAAGGGTTAGAAGAGATATCGCCTCGTTGGCTTGTAAAAGTCAGTCGATTCCATCTGTACGTACGGTAGTAGTTATTTCCGTTTTTGGAGAGTCGAAGTGCGTTGGAGTTCTCTCTACAACATGATCGAACGTTTTGTGGAGAATCGATCTGTCGTCAATGCGTTTCTAATGGACCGAAAAGAATACCCGCAGTTCTACTCGGGAGATTATTTGCTGTTGGAGAAGATCCTTCAAGCTCTGAAGCCGATAAAGGATGTGACCGTTGTGCTCCAAGGTGTTTGCTATGTGCAACTGTAATTCCAACAATTTTTGTACTTTGTCGTGCGTTAAGAGACGCCGGTTCGGAGTTTTCTGGAGCAATTTTGAAGAATCTCTTGGCTCCTGTTGAGGGAATTGAAACCGACCCGAATTTCGTGATTGCAACGTTACTCGATGTGCGTTTCAAACGTGATTTCATTGAAACTGAGCGTAAGGAAGAAGCCACGGCGAGTCTCCTGCTTGCAGCGGAGAAGTTTTTGGATGAATCAACGGAAAGAAGCCGAGATCCGTCTCCGTCTCCTACAATGGAGGAAACCAACAACCTATCACTCTTCGAGAAGTATCGCGCGTCGGAAATGGTCGAGGAGCATCTGTTTTCCCCGCCATTAAACGAAAAATTAAAAGTGCGGATGGTAAGGAAAATCGAGTACGCCACGTACTAATCCTTCATTGTTTACGAAATCGAGAAGTTCTTGGCAGAGCCTGCGCAAGTGGCTGCTGATCCTATCCAGTACTGGCACAGAGTCGTACAGAGCGGCAATTCTCTTATCCTTGGACAGATGGCTAAGAAATACTTGTGCGCTCTAGCTACTTCGGTTGAAAGCGAGCGGCTTTTCTCGACGGCAGCCCTGACGCTTACTGATCTACGCAAATCTATGACGGTCGAAAATCTTCAAAAACTGTTATTATTGAAGTGTAACGTACCGCTTGAGAGATACTTTCCGGTTCCCTAGTTTTTATTCTTTTTGTAGCCAAAAAAGAGACCAAAATATCGCATCGATATCGCAAAAAAACGCGATAATCTTATCGCAATATTTTTATCGCAAAAATGGTGCGATAACGCGATAATGCGATATGCGATACGATATCTTGCACAGCCCTGATCGGGAGGTAATCCAATAGGAAATTCTGAATCTCCAGATTATTCTGAACAAAGTAACGGATTTGCTTTTTTGAGAAAGGGCTTGTATAAAAAATAAAAGGCAGAATGTCCAAAATCCGATATGTTGCTAATTTTTGTCAGAAACAAAACGCGACAAAATCGACTTCTGAAAATCCACATTTTTGGGCACGCCTGATAGCAAGCGTATGCTCGTTTGAAAGCTCTCGGCGTGACAGTCACGATGCACTGAACCGCAGCTCCGTAGCTATTATAGATCACGAGAATCGATGCGACCAAAAATAAATGTATGAGCGCCCCCAGAATTGAAACTCAAATCCGCGCGGCCTTCGGCCACGCGCAACAAGAAAATTGTTCAACGTGCAAACGAAGTCGAAAAATTTGAAATCGCATGGCAAGGAGCTTCGTGAAAACAAACAATTCCTAACGCAGGATCCGAAGAAAACGTGAATTTTTGTCCACAATGCATTGAAAACACACGGCACGCTTCTATTGGCCCAACTCACAGGTACGAATATGCAAAATTCCGATTGAATGCCGCATGCCGCACTCCGAATAAGTAAGAAGACGTTGTTCTTCACGCCAAATCACCTATTTCCACAGAAAACCTCAAAATTCCGGCCAAAACGGCCATTCTAGGCGAGCCCACCCATAAAGACGCAGCAAAAACGCGTACTCGAGTACGCGTTTTTTTCTCTTAACAAACGGCGCCGCACGCCGCAGCCGCAGCCGGCGCCGCACGTGTACGTGGCCGCCCCACGAAAAACGCCGCCGCACGTAAAAACGCACGCAGCGCCGCAGCCGTCGCCGTCGCCGCAATTGTACGTGGCCACCTAACGCCGCAGCCGTCGCCGCAAACGTCGCCGCAGCCGCATCCGCACGTGTACGCGGCCGGGGACCCTCACAAAGACGCCGCCGCCGCCGCCGTAGCCGCACGTGTACGTGGCCGCAGCATTATTAGTATTATGGTGTTGTCACATTCAAATTTACTAATATGTATTGTTTCAGAATAAAGACGCCGGTTTATTTGCGGCTGGATGCAGAAAGCCATTCATGAAGGTGGCTGGGCGTATAACACAAGCACCTACAGTTCTCAACTAGCGGGCTTCATTGATTTCGAACGAATGGACGATTATTCTGAACAAGATTATCTGACTGATCTTATTCAACCATCAACGCTGGAGCAAGGTAGCTTCCAGACAAAAATTTTTTTAAAAAAGTTTTTTAGAGAGCCGGACACGCTTCTTTTTTTTTGAAGGCGTGCCGTTGCAACGTTTGGCGGTCAATGGTTGTGAAGCTCGGACCACGCGGAGAATTGTTCTACAAGACTTGCATACTGGCGCTTCCTTCTTAAAAGCTATTGACGAACTAGCAGCAAGATACAGTCCTAAGCCAACTCATTTCTTAATAGGATTTGGAAAAACATGTAGCGGACTGCTGGTAGATTGGGATAACGACCGGTACCTCTTCATGTACTCGCACGGGCATGATTCATTCTCTGTTCGCTACACGGGTGAATTATACAGCTTTTTGTAAAATTTGAAAAAAGTATAATTTTCAGGGGCTCTCGTAATTTATTCCGACCGTTGTGGCATGGAAGCATTTCTGGATTTCTGGTGCGTCGCAGAAGTCACTGGCCGAAAAGATGGCTGCGCACACGTTTCGGCGTTCTTTTCGTACTGTAGGGCGGATTGCGCTTTCAAAAAGGAAGAACCAAAGCACAGTAAGTCTATGAAAACTATTGGAAGATGGAAGCCGGACTCCGACGGTATGAATACGACTCCATTATTATTCAGCCCGGTAATTTTTAAAATTTTCTCAACCACTGTGACGTTTATTGTATTTAAAGAGCTACTAACAGAATCGCAACTTTCTGAAAAAGAACGTGAATTATTTGGTTACATGTCAATTAAAGACGACTGGAACGTTCTGAAGTACTAACCTTCACAGGGCATTAATCTCCAATGGGCATTAATCTTTTATTTAATTGATAAAATATGTAATCTCCCATTTGTTGTCCTTGTTGCTGTGCGGGATCTTGCGAATTCATGCTGTTCTCGAATTATTCTCCATGAGGATTCATTCCTTCTGCCATATTCAAATATCAGCTTTGACCATGGTGCCAAAAGCTGCCACGTGGAAGTCTGAAACGGCCGACGCGCATTTTAAGGGGGTTTTATAGTTCCGCGCGCGCGCGTCACGCATTTTTTGCTGTTTTGCTGCCGCTTTATTTCCGGAACGCGCTCGCGCCAACCGAACTACGCGCAAGCTGCAAATTCAAAAAACGCAGCAGCAAATCGAGATTTCACCAACTGACGAGGTTTTATAGTTCGATGCGCGCGTCAAAAGTGGAGTCGTGTGTGCGTTTGCTGTGAATCAAATTTATTTTATCACACATCATAGGACCGCCACGGTAATTGGCCCATAGGACTAACAAAATATCTTGTAAAATTCCATCGCAGCTGTTTCGCCAGCATGGACGCGGAGCGAGAACTGGATGGCGTATCCTGGGAGTTTTCTGATTCAGCCACAAACATTCCCAGAACTTTCGATCCAGGATCCATTCCTTCTTTCGTGCTAAACTTTTCGTTCATCTTGTCCAGAAGCTCTTCCATTTTAACGTCGATGAGATTCTTCTGATCCATTCTGCGGGCGCGCTTGGGAGCAGTTGGCGTTGACCACAGCTCTTGCGACGTTGAGCTCATTGCAGAAAAAGGCTTCGTGTCAGCTTCATCAGTGTCTTCACAATCCAGGCTTCCCAGTATGATTCGAGGCCTTTAAACAGTGAATAAGCACTGAATCAACAGCATAATGCACACCTGTCAATAGCCTTCACGTTCTCCACCATGAACCCAAAGCAGTCCTCGTACTTCCACGGCTTCTTCTTGCTAGCTGCTGATCCGGTCACTTTTGAAGCCCGGTAGTGGCGCACGTAGTAGTCCTTTAAACTCTTGTACACATTGCAAACTTCCGCTCCTAGAAAAGCCAAATTATACAACGCAAACACCGGCACGCTTACGCTGTAGATTCATTTCAAACCTCAAGTTTAAGTTCGCGGTAACATCGGTCCAAGCTTGTTCCTTGGAGTCCTTCTCCGAATAACTGGAGTCTTGAATCCGCCATAGCGCAGGCTTGAACGAAACTTCTTCAATCAGAGCGCGCCTCCAGTCTTCCTGCTGAAACGTGACGTTTTCTTCTGGAAAATCCGGCTCAAGAACATCTCCGGCTTCCAAATTCCCGAATTCCGAGTTAATTTCCATGTTTGAAACACTGCAAACACAGAAGAAATAATTTAAACGCGTTATAAACGACAAATTCAACAAAATTTGCGGTCGAGCGCTCGACTTCGGTCTTCAAAATGGCCAAACACCGTCCATTTTTTATCAGAATGGAACCGCAACCCTCAAAAATGCATTGCAAGCAGAAATCAGACCTCAAGTCATAATATTTGCGCTTAGGAGCCCTGAACACCCGTCACTCAACCCTCAATTTCCAAAAAAACGCGCCTTCTTCAGATTCGCTGCCGGTCGGAGGCGGCAGCAACATTTTGTGACGCTCGCTTCATTCGTCGTGGGTGGCTTTTGCTGCGCCGATTTCGCTTTTGCTGCGCGCTTCAAACGCAACTCGGAACGCACTTTGCAACTAAAAACACCCCTTCCCGTCGTCGTGGGTGGCCGCGCGCGCGTCAAAAATTCCCGAAATTTGTATGGCGTTAGCTTGGAAACGCGCGCGCGCGCGGAACTATAAAACCCCTTTAGAGACTTCAGTCGAGGTTAGTCGGTGCAGAGCGGTCGGTCGATAGGAAAAGGCAGAAATCCCTTGAATTCTGCGACTTTCATGCGAGTTTCGTGTTATCGCTGCCTGCTTGTGTAATTTTGGGATTCGCTTGCACGAATTCAGCTTCATTCGCTAAATTCGCTTTCAGCTGCGTTTTCGTGAGTGCTCGCTTTTTTGCATCGGAAGCCGATTTGCGTCGCTCTCTTTAAAAAAAATGAATTTCGTGTTTAAAAATCGTTTTTCAAATTCGTGGCATTCGCGGTACAGGGAGAAAAAAACCCGCGGAGAAAAAAACCTGCGGAGAAAAAAACCTGCGGAGAAAAAAACCCAGGTGGAGAAAAAAACCTGCGGAGAAAAAAACCCGCGGAGAAAAAAACCCATATAAGCAATGCTGGGTCACGAAGCGATTTCTCTGTGGCGGCAATGCTCACAGTATGTACTCGCGGCATTCGCCCTCCTTTTGCAGCTGTTTGCTGGCTCAAAACGCCGCTTAACGCCATTTCTTTGCTTTTTTGCTCATATTTCATGTTGTTTTGTCCACGGTGTCTACCTTTTTGTCCAAATTATAAAAATTTGTTTCAGATTTGGAAATACCGCCAATCACCTTTCAACGGTTGTCCATTATGTCGAGTTCCACGATCCCAGCAGGTATTTTTCGTGTTTTAAGGTGTAATTTATCTTTTTTTCCTTGCAGGTGTGGATGCGCAGCACATCGGCAGCCGCGTGGACTGGTCTGCAGTGTCGCAAAAAGGTGGCAAGATGGCTAGGTTCGAATCTGTGTCCAAACACGTCACTTTCCTCTTTGCGATTAAGGACCCGAAGGCTGCACGAATTGTTGTTCGATGCCAAGCCTGCCTGAATGTCAACAACCGGCGAAGAAAACAAAACGAGGATCCGCTGTCAGTTCCCTACATCCCAATTAAAGACGACAAGTGGACAGAGGACCCCGAGAATCCGGCTCATCCTCACATTTGTCTGCAGGATCACAATACCGTGAGCAACTTGGACTCTTCACAAGTAGCCTCACGTCAACTTTACAGGTGAGTTTTACATTTTTGAGCAATTTATGTATGTTTCGATTTACTTTCCAGAGTTGCCGACCGAGGTGCAGCTAATGATTTTGCTCCTCCGAAAACTCTCCACAACTGTATGATATCGAACGCCTCTGAGCCGATTATGCTAGGTGACTGTAACGGCGGTGAATCGGCGCCCCATTTTGTCTCCCTCTTGATTCCCGAATATGATACTTCAAGGAAGGCTTTCAACTATCATCAGAGGGCAAACCTTTTAAAGGTTCCTAATCCTTACGTATTACCTGAGAAGATTTTGGTAAAAATTTTTTGCGCAAAAAATACTAATTGCATTTCAGAACGGTTTAAGACCAAAAAGCCCTGGAATGGGACTGGAAAGTCTTCCAAATCGGTACGTTCTCTGGTACCAAACTGATGAAACGCAGCCCCCGTTCATCGTCCTCTCCGACAGTGTGTCGCTTCAAGCTTTAAGAACTGTCAATCATATTGTCGCCGACGGCAACTTCAAGTACAACCCAGTCGAATTCCGTTTCGGCAAATGTATTCGCTACATGCTGTTTTTCAGGTAACAAGTACACTTAAGAGGTGCCCTTAACAATTTTATTATAGGACTTGCCGTTAAAGTCAGAGGGTCGTGTGTCCGTAGTCGCTTTGATGCCATCGAAATCGCAACACGATTATCAAATGCTGTTTTCTGTTGTTCGGGAGGCCATATTGCAAGAATTCGGTGATCTTGGAAGTCCCAAAACTTTCCATTTCGATATGGAATTACCTGCAATTCAGGCCGCCCAGCTTGTTTTTCCTGAATCCTCCGTGGTGTCGTGCTACTTCCATTATAGCAAAGTGAGTGTTTCAGTTCTTTTGAATAGCTTTTTACATATTTTTGTTTAGAATTTAATGGACGCCGTTCAGTCACACCATCTCCGACCCACTACGACGAAAACGACGATTTCAAACGATTCGTGAGAATTCTTGTAGGATCAGCTCAGTTGCCTCCTCAGCAGTGCTTCGATATCGTTTCACACGCCATGCGAATCCTTCCTCGATTCGACGATGACTACACTCAAGAAAACGTACGCGCCTTCGTTGCGTACTTCGATAGGTTCTGGGTGCCTAAAATGTCGATTTGGAACCAGTGGCTTAATGGCGGGCCGAGAACCACCAACCATGTCGAAGGATGGCATAGTCAACTCCGCTATATCTTCACTCAAGTCCACCCTTCGCTGGGACGTTTTCTCCAGATTGTCCGATCTGAGATAAACTCCGTAGCCGTCTCCTCCGAAAAGCTTCTGAGAAAAATGCGCCCCATTGCTACCCGCAGTTCCCGAAGCCAGCGAGCCGATATGGCCGTCAATGTAGCTCGAAGAAAGTTTGAAACGTACCTTAACGGGCTTCCCCTCGACGACACTCCTGATGTCCAGGTAGTCGCATTTACCGTAATTTGTAAAACGTAAGCCTTGCAGATCATGATGCGTTACGCGCTCCATCAAGCGCATAATTGTTCGGCCAGGAGCTTCACGACTCTTGCGACACACCAAGACGATGCTCCAGAAGAATTCGACATATGAAGCTCAGTCATCTCCTGGCTGTTATAGATATTGCGCTTGTTTGTTAACTGTTAGCCTTTATAAATGCTGTTGTTGAATATTAACTGTGCTGTCAATTCAAACTAACGCATTTAGTAACCGCATAAATATTATCATTGCTTATATGGGTTTTTTTCTCCGCGGGTTTTTTTCTCCGCGGGTTTTTTCCTCCTAGGTTTTTTTCTCCACCTGGGTTTTTTCCTCCGCGGGTTTTTTTCTCCGCGGGTTTTTTTCTCCGCGGGTTTTTTTGGGACACAATCGCATTCGCTCTTTTTGTTGAATTTTGCTCCTTGAACAGCTCTTCTGTATTTCACATCCCTGTCGTGATCTTCTCAGATTTTCACACAGATTTCAACTTTTGTCCCTCCTATATTCCTCCCCTTTTTCAGCGAGGAATTCCAGGCGGAGAACGCCCCAGCCTCTGAAAAAAGGAAATTAGCGAGGAATTGGGGAAAGTGGACTTACTTGGTCGTGGTTTCGTTCTTATCGGCGAAGACCAAGCGGACGGAGGGCGCCGCGTGGGAGACGCATACAAAAAGGCGCTGAAGGGAAAAAGCGGAAAAAGTCCGAGCGAACGCTGCTTTTCGTGAGGGCGAGCCGACCGGCGAGGTTGAAAGGGTCCGAAAGAGGTGAGGAGGGGAGAGGGGGGTCTAGACGGGCGGATCTGAGGACAAACGCGACCCAAAGAAGCGCTGAAAATGATCCTTCTGCCAGGGAGCGGTCGCTTGGAACTGATGTTCCCAGAACCCTGTCCTAAGCCTCAAAAGTTTCAAAAAAAGGTCTGGCCAGACAGAGCGGAGTTATTACTAGCGCACCCTCGGAATGAGGCTCTTCGCGTTATTTGTTGGCGAAACCGACCGGTCGTTCCCGGATTTCGCTGATTGTTCTATTTCTAACTTCTACTTTGCTGCGAGCATTGATTTTCATGCGAGTGCTTCAGCAAGGTCAGCAAGTGTCCCCATTAGTTTTTATATATTTCTGCGAGTATTGGTAATTCTACTTTAAGTCCCTTTTCAGTTCTTACAGGGAAAACCACAATTTTTCTTATTTATTTGGAATGTTCTTCCGTTGGATGTTCCAAGATATTCCTAATGGGTTGTCAGGCAAGTTGGTTCCACTGGTTTTCTCAGATAATTCTTACAGGGTTCTCGAGCGAATTGACATCATAAAGTATTCCATTTAAGGTTCAAGCTCAGTTGGCTTATTTTAACCGTGTTCCTCAATTGGCCAAGTTTTATTCCAAATCGGGTTCTTCCCTTAACCAAGTTTTTTACATCTGGAAAACATAAAACGCCTTTGAACAAACGTGAAACCTTTGAACATAAAACGTCTTATGACAAGTAATACAAAAAAATTCATTTTACGCAGGCAAAATACATTTTATACAAATCCACTCCTAAAGACACCCTTCTTATCCCCACCAGTAGCTGCTGGAACCACCCCAGTTAGGAACGTAGGCCGACGAACCAGGCGGACAGGGATAGTTTAGGCAGTATTGACGCTTCGCTCTCATCAGCCTAAAAAATCCATTATTAAAAAGGTTATTTTTGTAGCCACTCACAGTTCAGGATTAGCCCTCGTGAAGCGTGACGGGAAGCCATGAAGGTCAGCAACTGCCACAGCGACCAGAAAAGCAGCGAAGAGGCAGAGCAGAAGAAAACGCATGTTTTCAGATCTTGAGACTTGACAACGAAGACTGAAGACTGGCTGTAAACTGACCCATTTATACTGCAAAAGTACCACTGATAGGTGCTGATTTTTGGTTCTCTTAGAGCCATGTTTTCGAGATTCTTCGATCATCAATGTAAACAAAGGCGCGCAATGACGAGTTGGGAACCAGTTTTAGGGAGTGTGGAAGACGAAAGGTTGTAGAAAGTAACAGGCGAAGGCGAAAATAGGGTAATCTGTACTATCAACTAGGGGTATAATTAGAAGGACAGGGTTGAGAATAAGGCTGAAAATAATGAATTAAGGATGCAGACATGATGTCATGCGTAAAACTAAAATTTAAAATTTTGGATTTCAGGCTTTTTTCACGTTAAAAATAACACTCAAGCTAGCTCAAAAAAACCAGAGTGAGGTTTGCCTTTGTGAGGAACGTTTCAACCTAACTACAGTGTCATCAACCAGCTCCTGAGTGTTTAAACGCTTTACCTAAAGCACAGGTGTCCTCTCCCTCAACCTTAGGACACAGCCATGACGTAAAATTTCAGTTTGTAACTTTTTAAGCAATTCTCATAGGCCATTGTTTATAAGTTCTAGACGTTCTAAAAGTTATTACGTCTGCAAACACGAGACTAAGGAAAAGGGTTCATTTTTTGTGATAAGAACCCACGCGAACCTCACTCAGCGCCTTATTTTTGAGTCTATTCGTCTACTCTGGAAATGTCCTTGCCTGCACTCTCCTTGTCGCCGTTTTCGCTAGATCGGAAAATACGGAAACTGACTTTTCCAACAGGAGAAACGAGAGCGTCAATGACGACGTTGAGACTGATTTGTAAGTTCAAACTCGAGATTATCATCTTAGATCAATTTTCAGGACATCTTGAGTGAAACGCCCATTTTACGCTCCTGGCCATTATCCGCCTGTTGGAGGCTACTACGCGCCTTGCTTTGCAGGAGGCTACTATTTGGCTCACGTTAATCCTTATTTCTATGGATGAGTCATTTTTGGTCTAACTTAATAAAAACCTAATCTCTGATTTCCAAGACTAAGCATGAGGTGATATCAACTTTGGCCAAAACATGAATTATCACGTTTGTAGAAAGCGTCTCGATAGAGTCACGTTGCAAAGTTGAGTGCGTGAGACCAAAACAGTCTCTTGCACCAAATTCGCTCTTGTTGTCACTGTCACCCTGCAAATTGTAAACAGATCCGGGCATTTTGAAGCTTCTTTAAGACTCATTTCTTGCAATTTTGAATGTCAAAATCTTGATTAGTATTCTACGTGCTTCGCGTTGTTAGTGACACGTATTTCAAGGTTGAAATCAATGTTCGTGGCCTCTGGAGGTAGTTGAGAATAAAGAGAGTTCAGTTGTTTCCAACCGTTGTTCGAGTCTGCAGAAGGGGGAAAACAATAAGTGTCTTGGAGGAACTTTAAAGGGACCAAATTCACGATCGTAAAGCTGGGTTTTTATTAATCACGACTCATCCATAGAAATAAGGATTAACGGGTGTCGGATAGTATCCTCCAGGAAAGCGAGGTGCGTAGTAGGCTCCAACAGGAGGATAATAGTCAGGAACGTAAAATTGACGTTTGACTCGAGTAGGTCTAAAAGTGGATATTTGACAGGAATTTTGAGTTTCAGCTTACAAATCAGTCTCAACGTCGCCTTTGACAATTTTGATGCTCATCTTAGGAAAGTCAGTTTCTGTAGTTTCCGGTCGAGCAAACACAGCTACGAGGAGAATGCAGGCGAAGAGAATTTCAGAGGAGAGACGCATTTTAAAGTCGAACAAACTCAGAAATGAGGTGCTGGTTGAGGTTGGGCGGGATGCTTAAGTAAGGAGTGAAAGGATGACCTTAGGCGTACCTATTCGGTCAATTGAAGCCTGACGTCAACACTACTAAGAGCACAAAGTTGTGACGACTGACCTTTACAATTGTTTCCTTTGTCAGAAACTGGAATTCCACTGTAAAAGTGCTTAAAATCAAGTCTGAAGAAGGGAACAGGTCTTCGTAGGTAAGAAGTGTAAACACTCAAGAGCTGGTTGAGAAAAGGGTCACATATTTGGCACATTTTATTATTAGCTTTGAGATCACACAAAACGACGCTCAGCGCACATGGTGCGCTAAAATATTGTAAGCGCTCATTGGATACGGGTAGTAGACTCCACTGCCGGCGCCCATCCATTCAGGAACGACTAGCTGCTGTCTTCTAGCTCGGAGTTGCCTGAAACCACAATTTTTGACAAAATCAACAGGCTTCAAACAGCTTACGGAAACTTCATCTCATCAAACGTGGATCGATACTCCATGGGGTCGTTTCTGACACGTTCTGCCAGACGTTTGGGAGGAGCACCAAGAGCGGAACCATAGGCGGAAGTCATCAGAATTAAGACAATAAGTAATCTTAGAAGACCTTTCATTTTGGGAACTGAACAATAGAAAACGATGCTTGTGTTTTATAGAGAAAACGATCAACAGTTTGTACATGACATTCCTAACAAGCGTAGTGCTAGTTTATAACATGTTGACAGTTTTGATGTGTGGCTGTTAGAAAAAAAACAGGTCTGCACCGTGTGCAACAAAAACAAACGTGACCATGTTGAGATCATGTTAGTAAACAGGACAAATCTACTTAAAATCACGCAACTGACGCTAAAAACCAAAAAATGGTTAACCACAAACAGCAAAAAAGGTTTCAAAAAATGGCTGCTTTTTGGAGGATTCGAACACATGAACTTTTGGCTGACAGCACACCGCCAGTGATCTGACTAAATTAACCAAAAATATCTGCGTCTGAGGGGAATCGAACCCCTGTCGCTTGCTTGGAAGGCAACCATGCTAACCATTACACCACAGACGCTCTGTTTCAGGCAAGTTTGAAAAGGGTTACCCGCGAGAGACAAAACTGGTCTGACACTTGCCACTAGACGAGATCTAGTCTGAATAGGGATTGTGGGGGTGGTAGAGCGCTCGCTTAGCATGCGAGAGGGCTGGGGTTCGATTCCCCATACCTCCAGAAAAATTTTTTTACTATTTGATTTATTTGTGTCGCTTTTTTACTTTAAACACAACAAATCTCAAATCTTCTCTCATCCACGTCTCTCAATAACACACTCTTCTCCTTAGCCCGTGGATGCATTATCTGAAATCCGTTTTCTGTCCATTTGCGCTGTATTTCTCGCTTGTAGAACGCACTTGTCAGCACAAGTATGCACTCTTGAATAATGTATTTTGAGATAACAGTCATGCTATGACGCTTGTGATTAATGTCAGGTTTGTGAAGGTAGATTAAGACTGCCATGGATCAGAAAAAGGAGCCAATGAAATTGTCTACATGGTCCAGTTGGTACACTCATATTACGCGTAAGTTGTCTATAACTAGGCTACAATTGCTCCTCGTTGCTCCTTGTTTGGCGCTTGAAGACCGCGATCATTGAGCAGTTTTAAAGCATACATAGCAGCATTTGTTGCAGCAACAAGATGCAGAGGTCTCTTCTACTAAATTAGGCCTTTCTGTAAGTTTCACCCTGCAATTGTAAGCAGACGCGGGTATTTAGAAGCTTCTGCAAGACTAATTACTCGCAATTCTGAATGCCAAAATCTTGAGGAGTATTCTACGTGCTTAGTGGCGTGTATTTCAAGGTTCAAATTGATGGTTGTGGTCACTGTGGAGACCCGAGGATAGGAAGATTTCAGTTGGTTCCAGGTGTTTTCAGAATCCAGACAATAGATGAAGCGATAACTGTTTTGGAGAAACTTGAAAGGGACCAAATTCATTATAGTGAGAAAAGTTGAGTTGGTCTATGCCTCGGTTGGGAGAATAAATATGCAAGTGCTGCGTTTTTAAAGTCGCGAGAAATGGTTTTCACTTTTTTGTCACATTAGCTCGGCAATATTAGCAGCTACTAGACGATATCTAGTTTGAGGTGCGAATGTAAGGGTATAGCTCACTGTAGCTCAAGCCAGTAGTACAGCGTTCGCTTAGCATGCGAAAGCGCTGGGTTTAGATTCCCCATACCTTTGAAATTTTTTGCTTTTGTTTTTTAATGCCGTTTTTTGGATCCTGCATTTATTTTTTAAGCTAAATAGATAGATTACATGGTTAACACATTGATAACGTTATCACTTATAGCCCCAAGAATAGTAGTTATAGGGATAGTAGTATCCTGTATATCCACTGTAGTAGTTGGGCGAGTAGTACTGACGCTTAGGGCGAATCATCCTAAAACCATTTTTTACTCAAGCTAACCAATTAAAAAAAAACTTACGGAGCAAACCTAGCAGAAGAAGCATGCTCCTCATCTTCGGCCATACGATCTTCAAAAGGAACAGCAAAGACGCTGACGAGAAGAGCGAAGAGGAAGAACGCAACGAATGTACGCATTTTGAGACGACTTGCCAAAAGTCTTTTACGGTGTCCTTTTATAAGAGTTTTGTGTTCTTTAATACTCAGGTCCGGTATGTGTTGACGGAACTATCATTTGGGGTTAAGATCTTGGGCAAAGGTAAACAACTAAACTTTGCAGCTTCAAGGTGTGTAATGCCTTAAAAAGACCTTTGCTCTTAAATTCGATAATTTGATACGTTTGCGCTAAAACCCTCTAACCCAATAAACCGTTTTTTGCTTAAGAGCTCAGAGACCAAGGCACAACCCAAAAACAAACTTTGCTTTACTGTTTCGCAATTCCGTTCTGCAGCCGAAAATATCCGTGACGGGCATGACGAAATGTACCCAAGATATAGATGATAAAGTAGAACTGCAAGACTAACATAACTGGCAAATCATTGATCATTGACTCATTGACCATTCTGTACTTTACCCTTAAAACACATCATAAATTCTGTTTGCATTCTTAAAGTGCACTCGTACAACTTTACTCCCAAGACACCCATGCAAGATAAACACATCTGTTTTTTAAGATTTGTTTGTTAATCATTGGCGCGTCACACCCGAAAGCTTCTTTATTTTGCAGTTCTAGTTTATGATCTGTACCCTGAGTACATTTCGTCATGCCCATCACGGATACTTTTGCCTGCAAATCGGAATTGTGAAACTCGAAAACATGTTTTAGAGCCTTGTTTTGTAAGTTTGTTTTTGGGTTGTACCTTGAGACCTATGATATCTTAAGCGAAAACCGTGTTTGGGTTAAAAGGTATTAACCTTAGATGTACCAAAAAATTCAATTTAAGACAATGTAGGTCTTTTTAAGGCATTACGCACCTTGAAACTGCAATGTTTAATTGTTTACCCTTTGTCCAAGATCTTAAATTGTTCCCCGAACAGTACTTCCGTCAACACATACGACAAAGGACATAAATATCAAAGATCACAAAACTCCTATAAAAGGACACCGTAAAAGACCTTTGGCAAGTCGTTTCAAAATGCGTACATTCCTTGGATTCTTCCTCTTCGCTCTTCTCGTCAGCGTCTTTGCTGTTCCTTATGAAGATCATATGGCCGAAGCTGAGGAGCATGGTTCTTCTGTTAGGTTTGCTCCGTAAGCTCACTTTTTAATTGGTAAGCTTAAGTGAAAACTGGTTTTAGGATGATCCGCCCTAAGCGTCAGTACTACATGCCCAACTACTACAGTGGATATACAGGATACTCCGGCTACTATCCCTACAACTACTATGCTTGGGGCAAATAAGTGATATCTTTCATTGTGTGAGGTTGTAATCTACCCATTCAGCTTGAAAATAAATGCAGGGCCCAAAAAGAGCTGCTTAAATATTACTTAAAAAACAAGAATTCGTAAAATACAAATTTCTGGAGGTATGGGCAATCGAACCCCAGCCCTCTCGCATGCTAAGCGAGCGCTCTATCCCTGAGTCATACCCCCACAATCGTATGTCAGACTAGATCTAAACTTGGGACCCCTAAGGACCCTGCCCTCGACCAGCTCTTAAGTGTTTATAAACGTGTTCTCTTCTCCAGACTAGATTTTAAGCAAGTTTTGACGTAGAATTCCAGTTTTTGACAAATTCATCAATTGTAAAAGTCAGTAGTCACAACTTTGAGCTCTTAGGAGTGTTTACGCAGGCTTCAATTGACCGCATAGGTACGCTTAAGGTCACCTAGTCACTCCTCATTTAACCACCCATCATAACCTCACTCCGCACCTTATTTCTAAATCCGTTAAACTTCAAAATGCGTCTCTATTCTGAAATTCTCCTCGTCTGCACTCTTCTCGTCGCCGTCTTTGCACGACCTGAAAACACGGAAACTGACGTTTCCAAGATGAAGAACGAAATTGTCAAAGGGGACGTCGAAACTGATCTGTAAGCTTAAACTCGGAAATCTGGTTTAAGATCCACTTTTAGGTTCACCCGAGTTAAACGTCAATTTTATGTGCCTGGCTATTATCCGCCTGTTGGAGCTTACTACGTACCTCGCTTCGTTGGAGGATACTATCCGGCTCCTATGCATCCTTATTTTTATGGATGAGTCGTGTTTAATTAAATTCTAATAAATGCTTTGAACCTTTGAATTCGTATTCGTCGTATTCGCTTTGAACCTTACTTATTCTCCCTATTCTCACGTTCCCACAGAGACCACTAACACCGATTTCAACCTTGAAATACGTGTCACTAACAACGCGAAACACGTAGAATACTCCTCAAAATTTTGGCATTCAAAATTGCAAGAAATCAGTCTTAAAGAAGCTTCAAAATACCCGCGTCTGTTTACAATTTGAAGGGGAACACTGACAACAAAAGCGGATTTGGTTGCAAGAGACATCTAAGAATAATCCTGAATTGCTAAAGCTGACTGGAAGCTACTGTGGATGCTTGAAAACTGCTCAGGGATCGCGATCTTCGCGTACCAGACATGATTGTTTGCAATGAGCTCAACGGAATCCTCTCTTGTTCATAATAACTTACGCGTGATTCAACTCAACCCTTTGAACCAAGGCGTATATTTTATGAGCTCCTTTTTCCGATCCAGTGCAGTCTTATTCTATCTTCCCGAACTTGCCAACTATACGCTCATTTTCCTGCAAAACGTCATATTAGAGTTGGAAAAAATCAGGAACCCATACGACGGATCTCAAAATGCATAATTCAAGAGTGCATACTCACCGATACGTGCTACAAGCAAGAAATGGCAACTCAACGGATTTCAGGTGGTGCATCCACGGGTTAAAGAGAGAAGCTTGTTGATTCGAGACGTGGATAAGAAAGATTTGAAATTTGTTGCCTTTAATTTGGCGATTGATGAAAATGGAGTGTTAGAACAACGTAAAAAGCGTAAAAACTAAAAAAAAAACAAAATTTGCAAAAACTAAAAAACATCTGGAGGTATGGGGAATCGAACCCCAGCCCTCTCGCATGCTAAGCGAGCGCTCTACCCCTGAGCTATACCCCACATTCCCTTTCCTGACTAGACCTCTCCTAATGGCAACTGATCGGACATTTGGGCATGGTAAGCATTCGATCACCGCTGTGGCCTGGGAAGGCCCAATGCACATATGTCAAGTTGGCATGTTTCTCATGTTTTGACCAAGGTGATATCACCTTGAGATGTGATCAGACTTCGAAATCAGTGATTAGAATTATAAAGACAGACCGAAAATGACTTATCCATTGAAATAAGGATTAACGGGAGCTGGGTAGAATCCTCCAGCAAAGCGAGGCGCGTAGTAGCCTCCAATAGGTGAATACTATCCCAGAACGGAAAATTGACGTTTCCTGGAAATGGATCTTAGATTTGAATGTCATGTTTAAGCTTAGAAATCAGTATTGACGTCCTCCTTGGCACTTCTGTTGGAAAAATCAGTTTCCGTGGTTTCGGGTCTAGCGAAGACGGCGACAAGGAGAGTGCAGGAAGGAGGATTCCAGAGTAGAGACGCATTTTGAAGGCAGACAAATCCAGAAACGTGGTGCTGGATAAGGTTAGGGTAGAGTTAACACTGTGTAGTTCCTTGTTTGCAGACGTAAACACTTTTAGGACGTCAGGAACTCATAAAAAATAACCTATAATAATTGCTTTAAACTGGAATTCTGCGTCATGGTTGTTGTGTCCGAAATGAGTCCACAAAACGTGTTTTAAGCTGACGTTGAGAAAGAAGTCAAGTGTGTCTTAAGTGAGGTGTGTAAACACTTAAGAGTTGGATGAGGTCAGTTTAGGTAGGTTGCAGGGTTTTTCACGTAGATGAGCCTTCCCGTGATTAAATTTAGCTCACTTCGTCTGAATGAAACCAGTAAAATTCTATGCTTTTCATAACTTTTTTCAAGTTTTAGATTTAAATATGATGCCATTTTTGCACCCTTAACATAAGGTATAATTTTATTAAGCTGTAAGATATAAAACCAGCTTCATATCCTGTTGTAAAACCGGTTTCTAGCTTAGCCCAAAGCCCCAGTTATTGCTGGTGTAGGGGTAGAACGTCCCGGTATAGATGCCCATCCATTCCGGTACGACCATTTGCCTTTTGGCTCGGATAAGCCTGAAAATCATCGTTAAAATTAAACCTAAAAACCTTAGAATTTATGACTTACGGTGACTGGAACAAACGGTAGACTCTATCTGGATGCTCGTTTAGATGAGGCGCCAGAGAGCTCCCAGGGAAGCTTAGCACACTTGCCAGAAAAACAAAGACCAAGAAGAGGCTGATTAAAGCACGCATCGTCAAGGTGTACCTGGTTTGAGTAAGCAAACAGAGGACGTTCTTATATACCAAATTGAGTTGCCATAAATAGCCAACAAGTTTACAAGATCAACTTCCATTAAAAGCCAAAATTTCGTAAATTATGACAAATGTTGACGTAATTGGCACTTTAAGGCATCGCAAATGGACGGTTCTTAAGAGTTTGTTTAGAAAACTGGTCAGGAGTGTGTGGAATGAGAGAAAATGAGATGGAAATTGATTTAATTAGGGTGAAGGGCAAAGAAATTTAAGGAAAAGGGTTACTTTGACGTCCCTTTTATACAGTCCGAGACGGGCAAGAGTGGGCGGAAATTTAAATTGTAAAGCGTTCTAAAGTTTTCAGATGGCTGTTTTACCCATTTTTTAGATCGTTTTCCTCTATTAAACCCCTCTATTAAATAAAGGAGAACGATCCAGACGTGTCCGTCCCAGGGCTGTGCATTTGCGATATTTTTTCTGCGATGTGCGATACGCCATACTCCGAGCTAAAACATCGTCACAGTAAGAAACATGTTACACTTGAGGAACAACAGCCTCGCGATTCTCCGGCGACATACAGGGTGTCCGAGCGTAGACGTCCCTTGTTTTTGTTGTTGATGATAAGCGATTGGCTGCAGCGATTGGCTAAGGTGACAAAAAACAAACGCACGCTTTCAAAAAACCTCGCGACATTCTTCCTCAACCGTGAAAATTCATAAGTTTATCAGTTGCGCTTTGAAACCGAGTATCGCAAAAATTGCGATACGCGATACGCGCACAGCCCTGGTCCGTCTGACGTCCGTCAGTTTTTTGTCAGAAATTCAAAAATTCCTGATTAAGCAAACGCGGGTTACGGTAGCGGCGCCATTTGCGTTTGCGCTTGCATGCATTTCTATATTTGCATTTCTATATAAAAAATACAACAACTATACCTTTTTCGACTCTGATTTTGAAGCCGTCGCGGTTGTGAAATTGATCGGTCCGAGGAGACGGCGAAAAGCGTGCAAACGCAAGCGCTGCCGCTACCGTATCTTGCTCATTCAGGGACACTGCGTCTGGAAATTTTGTGACAGATGAACGGACGAACGGACACGTTTGGATCGTTCTCCTTTGTTAACTGAAAGATCCCCACACTGCCTGATCCAGTACGCGTAGCGTGCTTGTCAACCACGTGACAGAAGAGCAGACCTATGTGACCATGGACATTTTGGCGGACGCTTTGAAGCCGCCCATCGCATCTTTTTGCAACGGCTCATCAGCCTGCAACAACCCGTGGTACAATCGATTAGATTTCTTTGAAATGGCCGAACAAATTTGAAACCGTGTCCGTTGGATTAGCCTAGGTCGAGAAGAACATGATTTTAACCGGTTCGGATCTGACCCCACTTTGGACGATCGGTTTGCTCTGAAAAATGTTTTACGCTACCTTGTGTCTTGAAGAACGACTTGACAAATCTGTTGGAGAATATTTTGAAACACGTGACTGTTGATACTATCCTGTTCAATTATATCCTCTTGAATCAGTAATCTTACACGAAGTCATCAATATTTTAGCTTGCAGCAAAGCAGTACCAAGAGTTGCCAGGTTTCTTTATGTGGCGTATGATATGTAGTTATGATAGTTAGGATCCTGGCTACTGTCCTTCTTTCTTAGTCTCTTCCTTCGATTTAGACAAAACTCCTTCTTCCTTTGTGATTGGCGACTGTCGATATTATCTGGAATTCCGTGAAACTAAGGACGCTTTTACGGGTTACTAACCTTCCGTCGAGCCTTGCCCTCTTTCCTTTAAAAGAAATGGCTGTGGTGGAACAATAGTCCATCCACCGACAGGCCAAAAAGGTAGCTGGTATGGGAAATACTATAGGGAGGATTACAAGCACGGTTTTAAAGAGATTTCAGTCGTGTTTTGATGTGTAATTGTTTTTGGATGTGCTCAGACTCGAAAAAAAAGATGTGTGTTGATGTGTCTCCACCGTACTGCCGTTCAGGCGAAAAATTGCAAAATGCACGAATGGAATTTTGAGATGAGCAGCTCTAGGAGATCAGTGTCATATTAATTCGGTCGATCGTAGATCGTTCTCTGTGTAGACACATTCTTTCCATTTTAGACTCTCTAGTTAGCTCTCGTCAGGTCTTCAGACACCTCCCATTCTCATTTCCATTCCACGTCCCACCTTAGCCGGTCGTTCTTCGTTTTCTTTCTTCCATATTTCGGCAAGTCCCTTTCACCCGAATTCCCTGCTTATCCTCCTCCTTTTTGGCAAATGACAGAATCACTTTCTACAATTTCTTCCACAACGCCTTCATCCGCATTTCTCACGCTCACGAGGGACTTTGACGCGACCTGCTCAGACAAGAGGACCGTGAAGGACACACATGACAACTCGGACACCCGGGAAAGCGACATGAAGGAGCCGGAGAAGAGGAAGCTGTCGAAGAAGCAGAAGATCCTTGCGTGCCTCTTTTTTGCCCTTTGGATGCTGTTCTGGACCCTGGGAATCCTCGTCGGAGGTTTGTTGTTTGCTGACTTGGCTAGAGATCTGTGAGCGATAATAAATGTGGATTTTGGGACGTTTTGGGGTTTAGGAGATGGTTCAGGGATCCTCAGATCGAACCGGCCGCTTCCTAGCAGAAGATGCCCTTCAAATGACGCTTTCAGCCCTCATCTGAGTCGCGTCTTTCTTCAGATCGTAGACCTATCCCTCCCTTTCCTCGCTTTATTCGGTTCCCTTCACTCCCAGTCGGTCGGTCCTCCCGAAATGCAGCGTTCGCTCGGACTTCTCCCGCTTCTTGCCGCCTTCAGCGCCCTTTTTGTCTTCGCCTCCCACGCGGCGCCCTCCGTCCGCATGCTCCTCTCCGATAAGACCGAAACCACGACCAAGTGAGTCCTTTTTTTCCACAATTCCGTCCTAATTTTCACTTTTCAGAGGCTGGGGCAATGCGGAACGCTGGTTTTACGACAATTTCGGATGGAAATTCTCTGCTCAATACGAGGACATCGTTAAATGGCAGAATTTCCGTAAGTTCGGCGTTTTTCGAGTCTTTTTGACGTGTTTCTCGCAGTGGCCATGGGCCTAACGCTAGCCTACATTATCCTTGTTGTCGTCCTTGCAATTGTCCTTTGCTGTTGCTGCTTGGAGCGCAAGGTGAAGCCCAAGGAGAAGTGAGAAAGAGTGGATTTCAACGTTCAATAAATGTTCTTTTTTTGTCGGATTTCTGACCGGTCTTTCAGCTCTACGCGCTCGAAAATGGCCCGTCGAGTCGTGTGATCTTTTTCCATGTCTAGACGAGCCATTTAGCGTCGGGAGAGTTCTTTCAGGACCTCATTTTCTGTCACATCCTCGCTGAAACCCGGTCGCACTTTGCTGCCTTCTCTGTAGAACTCGGTAAGTCCCTTCGACCCTTACAATTCCCTAAATTCTTCCTCGTTTTTCAGTTAAATGGCGCAACCTTTCCCTCCTCCGCCTGCACCTTCAGGCGACCCTCTTCTGAACGCCCTTCCGCCCGCCCCAACGCCCGAGGCCGAAGCGTCCTCCTCGAACATCCTTCCGGAATCCACGAACCTCGACTCGTCCTACTCCAACATGAGCAAAACGGCCCCGACCACGGAACCTTTGAAGTCCCAGCGGGACATCGAAGACGGAGACGCGGAGAAGACGTGCAGGGACAACGACGAGGACGAAGAAGACGCCAAAAAGACGAAGAAAAAGAAGGTGAAGCTCAGCAAGAAGCAGAAGATCCTCGTTGGTCTGTTTGTGGTCCTCTTTCTAGTTTGCCTGATCCTGTCCGGGCTCTGTATCTACATGTTGATCGCGAATATTAGTGTGATGGAGTTGGCTTCGTGAGGAGGAGGCGGATAAATCTGGAATTTGTGAGAAATTGACGAGAATAGGGTCGTTTGAAACATCAATTTAGGCTCAAACGTCAAATTTTGGTCAAAAGGAAGCTTGAATTGGGCTTACAAATGGTATAAAAAATAACAAAATATCGAAATAGAGCTGCACTTTGAAGCATTTTGAGGACTTGTGAAACGTTTCAAATTGAGCAAAAAGCTTGTGAAACGTTTCGGTTTGGTAAAATAGCTTTATTTAGGACATTCATTCATTTCTACCATGACCCTAAAGGGCTTGTGCGTACATATCATGGTAGCCCCCTCTCCTAAGTATTTCCTAGTCGATGGGTCGTTGCCTGGGACCACAGAAAACTTGAATTCCTGGTCTATCGTTCTTATCACCCCCAGACTCTAAAAAAGTGACTTTTGGTTTACATCAACCCCATCTCCCAAGAATCCTCCCTAGAAAAGCCTTCCTATCCATCCAAAGCGCAGACCATCCCTCGCCATATTTCACCTTATACTTCCCCTCTTCTTCCTCTCCGCGGTCGTCTTCGCCAACGACTCTCCTTGCCATCGCGCCGCTCAATCCACCGCGAAGAAATTGTGCGCTTCTGAAGTCGGTCAGCTATCCTAGTCCTCTTGAACAACCCTAAAGAATCGTTCTTCCAGTTGGCCATTTCAAGATCAGCGCTACGTTCCACGACACGTTTTGGACTACTTCACTCTTATTCCAGTGAAGGTCTACAAGGTGAAATGCTCTTTTCTTCGAATTTGAGAGGAAACGGTGTTTCAGGGCGAAGAAAGGATCCCAAAATACGTTAGGAGTCGCGTCGGAGGAGCCAGCGCTTGTGGCTAGAAGTTCAACGTCGGAAAATAGTACCTCGTTAACGGTATTTGGCTCCTTAGAATGAGCATTAAGCCAGAAACGTATTCTTTTAGGAAACGTCCGCGCTGAGGAACCCATGAGTCTCTCGGTGCACTTCTGCAAAGTCATCTCCGAACTGGGAACGGAATTTTCAGTTTCTCCATTCGCTTCTTCTGACGCCTCTTTCTCTTTTCCTTCGTTTCTGGCGCTTCCATAGCTTTCGTCTCTTCTGCTGTCCTTCGTTTCCGCCACTTCCGCTGTCGTTGATGCCGTTTCCGATGTGGTCACTGTGGTTTCGGAAAGAGTTGTCGGCTCGGGTGCAAAGTTCGGCATTCTATACGACTGAAGGTGATTGTAGACAAAAAGAACCTACTTTATCTGGAGTTCGGGAACGACTCAAATGTTGGGGAAGAACTTCAATGGGCCTCACGGTAGGCTACATCATCCTCGTCGTCGTCCTCGCGATTCTCCTTTGCTGCTGCTGCATGGAACGGAAGGTGAAGCCCAAGGAGAAGTGAGGACGCGTGGGTTTTGAAGCCTTTAATAAATGTTCGTTTTTTTGCCTTTTTCCGACTCCACACGCTCGAAAATGAGTAGTTCAGTCGGGTGACCTTTTTGCCATGTCTAGACAGGCTACCCAGCGTCTGGAGAGCTCTCGCAAGACCTAATTTCCTGTCACATCTTCGCTGAGGTCCGGTCGTTCTTTGCTGCCTTCTCTGCAGAACTCGGTATATATTTTAACCCTTAAAAACCTTCAAATGCTCCTCGTTTTTCAGTTAAATGGCGCAACCTTTTCCTTCTCCTCCGCCTACACCTCCAGGCGCCCCTCTTCTGGACGCCCTTACGCCCGCTCCGACGTTCGTGGCCAAAGCAAATTTAGGAGTATCAGTACCAAAGAGTATTTCTGCAGGGTTCTGTCTAAAAATAAAAAAAACATGATCGGAAAATGGAGGAAAAACGAGACCAAAATGTGGCAAAAGTCAAAACGTAAAAACAAAAAAAGGTTAGCAGCGAGTGGTTTCGATCCACCGACCTCTGGGTTATGGGCCCAGCACGCTTCCACTGCGCCACGCTGCTGTCCGAATTTAAACTTTTGAAATAGCATATAGCCCCACCACCACACTCATTTTTTACTATTTTTAAAGATTGCACATCCTAACAGACGTCTGAAATTGCCAAAACTTCGTCTGAACCTAGTCAATCAGAATGGCGGATAACGACGAGCCTATCCCCGAAATAACGCCGGCGAATTCGGCGCCGTCTGCAGGCAATTACGAGCCGCTTGTAGGC
Source organism: Steinernema carpocapsae (assembly GCA_000757645.3). Taxonomy (NCBI): domain Eukaryota; kingdom Metazoa; phylum Nematoda; class Chromadorea; order Rhabditida; family Steinernematidae; genus Steinernema; species Steinernema carpocapsae. Next base: position 1,125,286 of record AZBU02000007.1, read on the forward strand.
CTGAATCCTAATTTGGCCCGGAAGCCGCCTCCTCCTTCACCGTGAGCGCCCAAAGCTCCTTCACCAACGTCGCCAGGAAGCTCGAAAATCCCCAAGTCGAAGAAGGCGAAAGCGACGAATTCCAAGACGTCCATCAAGGAAAACAACAATTCGAAGGAGTCCCTGATGTCAAAGGAATCACTGAAGGAAACTTCAAGCCAATCGAAGGTGGTCAGCGCGATCGGGTCCACGATCGGCTCGGTAAACAAAGTGAGGAAGAACACGATTCCGGTGGAAGAAAGGATCGAAAACGACGAAACCCACCGGACCGGCGTGACGGCGGTCGCCATGATCGACAAGAAGAGAAACACGAAGCAGAAGGTGTGCGCGATCCTCTCCGCCATCTTCTTTGTCATCTTCCTTTCGCTCGCTTCTGGATGTGCTGTGTTGCTCGTTTTGAAGATCAAGTTGAGGTGATTTTGAAGGTTTATAGATGTGTTTTGTGTGGTTTTAGGGCAGAGTAACTCTTGCTCGGAAGCGCAACGTTTTGAAACGTTTTTGCGTGAATTTGGTCGATTTGCGATGAGTGGGAGCGCAAAATTTGAGCCCGAAAACGAGAGCGAATTAAGCTCGTTTGGACGATTTCTTAGGCTTCAAATGAAGCTCAAACGGGCTTTAATTTCGCCATTTTGGGACCCTAATTCGTTCCGTTTCAGAGCCACTTCAGAAGCTTGATAAGGTCTTGAATGAAGTTCATTTGGAGCTTCATTTTGACCATTTCTAAACCCTAGTTTGATCCATTTCAGGGCCGCTTTTAGAATCCAAAGTTGGTCCATGAGGCGGATTTTCAAGCCTGAAATCCGCGGTTGATCAAGGGCGAATTTGAGCTGGAGTAAGGGTTCGAATAGAGTCAATTTGGGACGTCAATTTTTCCATTTTCTCAACTCTAATTTGATCCATCTGAGGACCGCTTTTGGTACCCTAAGTTGGGGTAGGTCAGGCAGATTTTTTTGTTTTTGAGGCCATTTGTGATTGTCAAATTTTGTGCCAAGAGACGGAATTTGACCTCCTGTAAGACTCGCTGGAGGCCTTGTTTGGAATACGATTTGGCCACTGTTTAGCAACGAATTCTGACATACGAGCTGACCGTGTGAGCGCAGAAATAGAGCCCGAAAAGAGCGCTAAAACGATAACGAATTGGGGTCGATGAAAGCTCAAATGAAGACCTTGTTCGGGGCCTCAATTTAGCCTCTTTGGGACCTTAATTTGATTAATTTCAGGGGTCGTTTGATGCAGCTTTTGGAACCCAAACTGGATCAATTCCAGGACTCAAAGGAGCAGATTTTTGGATCCGCATGAAGCCGCCTTTGAAGCTTGAATTTGGTCATTTAGCTTTGGAGTTGCCCAATCTTGAGGCTTGCAAGAAGCCTTGTTTGAAGTCCGAATTGGCCAGCGAAAATGGCGCTAAACTCAGGCCGCATTGCGCTTGTTTGGAACCTTTTCGGACCTCAAACAAGGTCAATGTGGAGCTTGATTTTGGCCATTTTTGGATTCTACAATTTGATCCCTTTTAATGCTTGTTTGATGTCGCTTTAGGAGCTCAAGCTCGGCCAATTCCAAACCAATATCAGGCACGGTCCACATCTCTAAGGACCCGTGAACCCTAAAAACACAAAAACCTAATTTACTCACCACTCCATCACAATTCCAACGATGCAAACGAGCGCGCAAATGAAGGCTAAGGAGGCGGTGACTCCGAGAACGGCGATGACAACCTTCCGCTTCGTGGCCCCGGGCTTCTCCTCCGACTGCTCGTCTTCGGTTTCATCCTCCTCATCATCTTCGTTCGTGTCCACCGTATTTGGCTTCTTCGGCTTCTTCTTCTTCTTCGCCTTTTTGCCGCCCTTCTTCTTGTCCCTGTCCTCCGCTTCCTCCGTGTCCGCCTTCTTCGGCTTCTTAAGCTTCTTTCCATCCTTCTTGGCTCCCTTAGCACCTTTCGCCGGTTTCTTGGCTTTTTTCTTGCTTTTTGGTTCTTCGTACGAGTCGTAGGTCGTCGTTGGGGCGCTCGGTGACGACAACGGGTACGAGAGGCCTCCGGTAGCGGGTCCTTTCGCTGAGGGAACCATCGCAAGGGCCACCGGAGGAGGCACGACGGCTGGTGAAGGTGGCGGAGCAGGCGACGGAGGCGCTGCCACGGCCGGAGAGCTCCCGAGAGGTTCGTAATTGTTGTCCATGGCTTTGAGCTTGTGCTGGAACTGAAAACATGAATAAGGCAGTGGTTTAAGGTTAAAAGAGGCTAAGGAAACTGAAGGAAATAGGGAGTGGAAGTGAAAAACGTTTCCGAGCGACCAACAGAGGTCACGAAACGTTCCAAAGCGAACAAACGGGCATGTGAAACGTTTCAGAGGCTGGTTTAGAGTTAAAAACAGGTATGAAATGGACTCACTTGACTGGAAGACGACCGACTCGAACTGACGAAACAGGGCAGGATGAGGTTACGAGGTTCTGCAAAAGCTGTCTGAAGCATGCCTAGACACTCCGATCCGAGACTGGACCCAGACAAGCCTCAATGAGGCTGACAATCTCATTTACCGCTGTCTTCCTTTCAGGCTCCCAAGCGCGTAGGACCCTCTAACGGCCTAGAAAAAAACAAGGATATTCGCCAGGTAAACGACTTCGGGTTTTTGACTGCAATAGCCAAGTCATCCCGGCCTTAACCACCAAAAATTGCACCAAAATAGTCAGATGAGGCCATTTTGGGGATAAAAACAGGCCAAACCAGACTCACTTGACCGGACTGGACCAGACTCAAGCGAAGATCCGACCTTTTTGATCACATCACAGGAAAGAATGAGGTTTTAAGGCTCGATCAGGGCTGTCTAGACTCCCATAGGCTACCTTCCTACCTGAAACTAGACAGGCAAAGCCTCGCTTGACCCTGCTTAATTGTCAGCGCTAAGAACGACCCAAGATCGAGGATAATGGTCAGGTAAGCGACATATCATGATCCCAAAAGCGTAGACTGCCCTGACCTTACAAAAAGCGCATCAAATGAGGGTATCATGAGGTCAAATGAAGCCGATTTTGAGCTTTTCACCGTCCTAATTATGTCATCTCAGCCTGAAACATTCAAAAGACCAAAATGACCATTTATAGAAATTTTTGAGCCAAAACAGGTCGATTTTAAGATGAGAACAGGTCAAAACGATCGCCTCGAACAGATGAAACTGGGAAGAATGAGGTTTCCAGGCTCTCCCAGAGCTGCCTAGACCCTGTCAGTTGCTAGACCAAAGCCTGACAAGCTGCATCCTGGCTAAAGGCCCTGTTTGGCCCTGTTTTCAACATGCTGAGCGGTCGATCGCTCTCCCAGACTCCAGCTGAGGCTCCTAAGCGCTAAGAACGCCCGAAGAACAAGTTTATTGGTCCAATAAGCGACATTACATGATCTCAGCGCCGTAGACTGCCTCGACCTTTCAAATGTGCATCATCTCGGACTCTTAACCGCCATGACCATCCGAATGAAGTTTGAAACACCGAAAAGGAGACCTACAATGTCCGCTAAATACACAAACAAGCTCAAAATAACTCATTTAATCGTCGAAAATTCACAAAGCAAACTTAGTACATCTTCTTCCGGAGCACATCGGGCCTCCACATCACTGGGTGCGTTTCTTCGGTCGCGGATAAGTCCTCCTTGTACATCTTGATCGTCTTGTCGGCCTCGGCTGTGATGAGTCGCGTCCCGGATTGGTCAAAGCACATTGAGTAGATGCCCGCCTCGCTGTCGATCGATCCCGGCTGCACCTTCGTCGTCTGCTTGTCGAAGCAGAAGCCGCTGTTCCAATCCCAGAACTGCATCGTTCCGTTGTCAGCTAGAATGTGGGGAATAGGATCAGATGAAGCTTAGAAAAGGCTGACTTACCTCCAGAAACGAGGACTCCATCCTCGTTGCAGACGAGCGAGTTGATGACGGCGTTGTGGCCGCTGAGATTCTGGTAGAACTCGCCGTCGGGACACTTCCACTGCTTGATGTTGTCCGGGCTCGCGCTTCCAAACATCCTTAATGTGGGATGGAGCGTCAGCGCCCGGACGGCCTTCTTGTGGTTGGTGAGCGTGACGACGCTTCTTCCGGCCACCAGGTCCCACAGGCGGATCGTCGAGTCGTGGCTGCTTGTGATGACTTGCGGGTTGATCGACTGGCACTGGACGGCGGCGACGGTGCTGCTGTGGCCTCCGAGGCAGTGGATCTGCGCCTTCGTCCGCATGTCCCACACGCGCGCTGTGGAGTCACGGGCGCACGTGACGAGGATGTCTAGCGTTGGGTGAATCGCCAAGTCCTGCACGGCGCTCAGGTGGCCGTGGTAGTGGCGCACGACCTTGTTCGTCTCCAGGTCCCAGCATTTAACCTGAAATGAGGCTGATTACAACAGTTCTAAGAAGATATAATGCTAACCTGCTTGTCTTCTCCTGCCGAAAAAATGAACGGGTGCCTCGGTGACACCTTGACGGCTCGGACGGCGCTGATATGCCCCGTGAGGGACAATCTCAGCTTGCCAGTGGCAACGTCCCAGATCTTGATGATCCGGTCCGCGCCGCCTGACACCATCCACTCGTTCCCTGGCTCCACGTCCACGGACCGGACCCAGCCGGTGTGTCCTGACAGGACTCGGTACAGCTTCCAGGGCGCGTGCCACTTCGGCTTCACCACCATTGGCGCTCTGGACGGGAGCATCGCCCGGACTGTGTTGTCTTGGGGACCCTTCGATGCGGAGGCCACGACGGCGACGGACTTCTTCGTTCCTACGTCGCTGCCGCTGGAGGATGGCCCGGCGATCGATAGTTGCGCCCCTAAAAGCATAAGAATCCTTAGATCACATCAAAGCTTTAGGGAAAGGAAGCCCTAAGCCTAAGGACAGGTTTCAGCCAAAGGATAACCCTTCTTGAAGCCCTGAAAGCAAACCCAAGCCTAAGGATGACCTAGGTCTAAGGATGACCCCTAGATTGCCCTTTCTGAAGGAGTCTAAACATGACCTAATCAATGGCTAAAGGATAAGCCTAATCCTAAGCCTAACCCATCATGAAGCCTAAAAAGACCCCGACGTATCTGATTTCAGCTATGATGCTTAGTGTAAGGATATCCTAAGCCTTAAGATAGGGCATAAACCTAACGAAAAGCCGTAAATCACCCTTTATAAAGCCTAAGCCCTAGCCTAACCCATTTTGAAGCTTAAAAGTACCCTGTCGTCTCTGATTTTAGCGACGACGCTAAGCTAAGCCTAAGAATAACCTAAGCCTTAAGATCTGCTTAAGCCTAACGATGGCCTAAGCCTATGGACAGGCTAAGCCTAACCCTTATATAACCTTTCTTGAAGCCTAAGCCTACGCCGAACCCCTGGAACATCCCTCCTGAAGCCTAAAATCCAACCTGAGTCGTTGGTTGGCTCTCCTATGGCGATCACCGGCTCGTTCTTCGGCAGGTTCAGCGCCTCTTCTTCCTTGCGCCGTTTCGTTTCGGCTGCCAGCGCGACGATATTCTTGTACTCCGTCTTCATCTTCACTTGCCTGTAGTGCTCGTCGCTAAAATGAGAAAAAATAGGGTCTTTTTGGATAATTAAGGCAACTTACATGTCTGGGAACTCTGGATACTCGTCGCGGTGGTGGAAGAACATGTCCCGGGATCGCTTCATTGACCTAAAGACCGTGTTCAGCAGGTTCTTGTTCTCCTGCGTCTCCTCCAACTCCACCGGCTCGGGGACGTCAGGGAGCGCGTCGACCTGGTTCATGGTTGTACCTGGAAGAATAAATAAGGACGTTAAAATGTGTATAGGACGCGAAAACGGTGCTCGAAGCGATGCAGCGCATATTTGAGCATGAATTTGCCCCGTTATTGCATGAAAAAGCCCTTAAATGTGGTTAAAATCGTGTAGCAGAAGACATCGATGTGTCCCCTAGACATGGACGCAATAGGTCTAGACTGGCGTTTCGTAACAGCAGCGATGGGTGGGTTTGTGTGCACCTGAAACACCTAACACGAGATGTAGACACCGATCAGCGACAGAGCATGCGTCTAAACATGACAGGCGGTCTAGACAGCAGCGAATGGACCTGAAAAGCGAGGGAAATGCGGAAACACGAGGCGCGAATATACGAAATTCAGACTCTTGACGTGGGTGGTCCAGACATAATTGAGACGTGTCTGAAAGTGGACGCATGCGCAGAGGCAACAGACACGATTTCCGATATCTGCCCACGAGCAGCGGATGCCTAGACACGGAATCATGCCCAGGCATATCTCGCAGACATCAGCGATAAAGACAGCAGCGAATGACACCTGAAAAGCGATGCGCGAAATTTCGAAATTCAGACATGGGTGGTCCAGACATAGTAGAGACCGGAAAGGACGCATGCGCACCAACAACAGACGAATTTCGATGTCTGAGCACGGGCAATGGCTATCCAGAAATGACGGAATCATGTCCAGGCATGTCCGACGTACGGTGGTAGACACGAGCGTTCAAGGCAACAGCGAATGGCACCCGAAGAGCAAAAAAACAACGCGTGAAAATTCAAAATGGAGACGTCTAGCGGTGACAGACACGAATTTCGATGTCTGCACACGAGCAGCAGCTGTCTATACCCAAGCGACGCTTCAAACATAAACGGACACAACGAAATCATGTCCACACAGGTCTGGCGAGCGCGTCTGAAAACGGCCACTTTTCAGCGGCGATAGACACGAATTTCGGTGTCCGACAACGAGCAGCGATCATCTAACGCTGTTTAGGCGCAACTGACGCTTCAGACAGCAGCGAAAATGTCAGACAATGACCATGCTCGGCGACGACACGAATTTCAATGTCTGCGCACGAGCAGCGGCCGCCTAGACAACACGGAATCATGTCCAGACACGCTTGGAGCTTAACAACGCTAAAAGTAGCGGTCTAGACAGCAGCGACACCTCCAAATTGAGTCCAGACGTCTGGAAATGCACTTTTGCAGCGGCTACAGACGAATTTCGATGTCTACATACGAAAATAAGCTGTCTAGACATTTTAATGCGCCAGCGACACTTCAGACAGCAACGGACACGACGGAATCATGTCCAGACAAGTCAGACACAGAGAGCAGCCTTCTAGACAGCAACGATAAAATGCGAAAGTGAGAAATCGGAAATTCGAAATTCAGCGACTGCCGCTCGGGCCTGAACAGACGTCTGCAAGCGTTGCAAACGCATCCTCTCGTGGGAAAAGTCGCGAAAAGTCGCAAAAAATTTGAATTTGCAGACGCGATTTGCAGACACCTTGGAAATTCAAAATTCGCGCGCGTTTTCGCGTCTGCGGCGGCGGGGAGAGGCGTCAACTTGTAACGTAAAACTTCACAGAAAGTCAACTTGAATCTAGACATGACAGAATGAGGCTTTAAAGCCCGAAATGAAGACAAAAACGGCTCACCGAACGAGTTGAAACATGATAACTCGAATTTGAGGTCTTTTGGCTAGAATTTGGAAGCTTTATGAGGTGGAGTCGGCGCAGGGGTCAAAGTGAGCCAAATGAAGTCTAGCTAAGACAGAATAGAGCTAAAATGAAGCCGCAGATTGATTTAAAACAGGTCAACGAATGTGTTGTCACATGATGAGAACCGAAACTCGGATTCGGATTTGTCAAAATGATATTCGAAAATGAGCACCGGGGAGGCGGGGCTAACTGACAGGCCTGTCGTGGTAGGATCGGAACGAGCGTCGTTTCCAGACATTATGTGGCAGATTGCGCAATGAAGAGCAGCTCATGCACGGCTGAATCGTGGTAGGATCGGAACAGAGATAAATGCGTATTCAGACAGGAGATGTCTGGACGACAGTCATGACTCTCGAAAGGGGCTGATGAGGTTAGCGCATGCTAGAGAGAGGAGTCTGACATGTCTAGACAGGGCCGGAACGGTGTACACATCGACCAACAGTGGTCAAACATTGATGAGGAGCAGCCCAGACATGGCTGGATGTCTTCAGTCAGGGCAAATATCTGGATGGCATGGTCTGTCTCGACACTGGTGTCTTGATGTCTTGGTTTCGAGTTTTTGCTCTAGAGACAGATGAAAGCGTTCAAGACAGCGCTGACGCAGCCAGAGTTCTGTAGACTGAACCTATCAGCATTCAGATATCGGTAGACCGCTGGCTAGACTTCAACGGATCCGTGGATGTCGAACACTTGTCTAAACACAAGCCACGGCTCTATATGGACTTGAAAATTTTCTTTCAAACGCAATTTTGAAGTGTTGTTGTTGAGGTCATTCTACAGAAGTAAAAGTAAATACAAATTTTGCGTTTATAAAAAAACATGAAAAGACTAATAAAACATTAGCCCCCTACGGGATTCGAACCCGTGGCCGTTAGATTAAAAGTCTAACGCTCTACCGCTGAGCTAAAGGGGCTCTGAGCGAGAGTGTAATGGACGAGCATATGTCAGAGGTAATATTTAGATGCGCTAGGGTCATACCGGGCTTCAAATCTTGACATTCGGTCTTTTAAGAATTCAAACAAGGATTACGGCAGAAAGGAAACGTTAAAAGGATAAGAATGCAACCTAGCAAAAAACCACAAAAATTCTGGAGGTATGGGGAATCGAACCCCAGCCCTCTCGCATGCTAAGCGAGCGCTCTACCCCTGAGCTATACCCCCATGTTCGCAGGTCTGAATGGATCTCCCCTAGTGACAAGCGATTACAGCGGATCAAACCTGTTTTGTCTCTCGCGGATAACCGTCTCAAACAGTTTTTTCAACAGCGCGTCTGTGGTGTAATGGTCAGCATGGTTTCCTTCCAAGCAGATGACAAGGGTTCGAATCCCCTCAGACGCAGACGTTTTTGGGAGATTTGGTAGTGGTTCGCATACACCTCATAGTGTTTAAAATCGATTTTTTTCGTTTTACACAAGCAAAATTCGAAAAAAATTTATTCCAACCCATAAAATTTTATATACAATTTTCACAACCATCACATCACGGACACAATTTTCCGTTTTGCTTCGCTCCTATTCTCGTTGTCTTTGAGCCTGAAACATCCAGTATCCAAGTAACCAAAACGCTCGTAACGAGGCTAAACGAACAACTGTGAATCGAATGCCTCCTCGAATTTGACTTTTTGCGTTCAAAAACATGCCAGATGTTATATGCAAACGTGGCGCAGAAGATGTTAAATAAGACGAATATTACCAACATTTGAAGGTCCTGAAATGGGTTTAGCCGTTAGTAACGTGAATTTATAAAAACTTTCTGGCGAGTGGAAATAGTCGAGTCGAGAATGACTGAGCATGAGGGGTATAAGAGGATTAGAGCGATATGGAAATGACGCGAGAGGCGGGAAACAGTATCCTGAGAGAGGTCTTAGGAAAAAGCCATAAAAGGTGAGCGGAGGTGAGTTTTGGCGGGTACTAAAACGTTGCTAAATCGATGGTGAACAAACATGAAAGCTGTTTTAGCAGCAAAGGGGCGTGCTGACGGCTAGAGACAACATTGATGAGCTGTCAGGACGGCAAACACAAATGATTTGTGCACGCATGTGTGGCCGTGTGGCAGTGGGATGCACATTGACCCTAACGTTGCCTTTTAAGTGATGTTTGCACATGGTGGCGTCATAGGATCATATCAGCACGGTGGGATCGATTTCAAGTGGCGCTGGGAATGTTGTGGGGTGGAGAATGTTGTTCGGCAAGTGTGGAAAGAAGAAAGATCAGGTTTGGAGATTATAAAAGTCATGTTTGTGGGTTGAAAACTGATTTACACAACTCCTGTTTTAAAGTCACGCCAAACGAAAGTGGTCCCAATTTTAAGAGACAAAAAACGGACTACAAAAATTAATTATAAAAAAGTTTTAAGAACAAATATTTGTCAAATTAAAAATTATGAAGCCTTGAGATTTGACATTTAAAACCGTATCTGATATTGCTGACGTTTAGCAGCTGATCTAGTGTTAAGAAATATAGAATAGAATTTAAAATCAACTAAAAATTAAAAATTTTGAAAAAGCAGTTATTGGCAAAAAATCAATTTGGTCCGCTTGAACTAAAAATGTTGCTAGAAATAGCGAAATACCGTTCTAAATATTAAATAAAAAATACATAAAAAATTCTTTAAAATTCCAAAAAGGTACGTTTAGCTTAACTGCTAATTTTATAAAGTTTAAAGGCAAGTTAAATCTGAAAAACAGCTTTAAAAATAGCAATTTTGTAAAAACAAATTTTCACATTGACCAAAAATAATCCATATTGTTAAAAAGACAGACATCGCATTTTTCGTCGTTTTTTGAGTGCAAGGATCGCGCTCTTCTGCGGCAAGAGGGTTTTCAAAGGTGCTGATCACGAATCTGGCGTCAGAATGGCGAGAAACGGCTTAAGGAGTGCGCAACATGGCAAAGTTCGGATACGGCAAAAAAGAGAATTTTACAGTCGTTGAACGGTCCCGACGAGCTTACCGTGCACAAACCACAATTGGCTACGATGAAAATGGAGTAATGTGGCATTTGGTCGAATTTTTTGTGTTCATCGCGTCGTGGGGACGTGTTCAATCAGAAATCCACCAAAGTCCTACAAGAAACTTCGCAATCGCTATGTAATTACTCAAATGCTTATTCAAAAACACGAAAAAATATTAAATGTTAAAAATTTTAATTCATTTGCGCTTCAGGTGTGTTGAACACAAATTAAAAAAACTTTTTTGGTGTGCTCTTGTCGGACGGTCGGTCTCCTCTCGCTCCAACAGCGCAGGATCTTCCAACCTTTCCAGACAATTCACGGAACACTTCCCGCATTGTATTAGTTCCTTGTATTCAACTTCATTGGCACAGTTGTAGTTGTTGATTTGGGAGGTGATTGTAATGTTTGGACGTTTCTTTGCACCTTTTCCGCTTACTTTATGAGAACTTTTCATGATTGTTACTGTTGTCTTGTGCATAAGTCAATTACATTAAATTAAAACTAACAATGTTGCTAAAATAGTAAATTAAGGAGATCTAACACTGTAAATATTTATTGAAAAATAACACCGTTTTAAAAATTCCAAAAAGCTACGTTCAGCTGCACTGCAAATTGTCAAAATTTTAAAGGAAAAATAAATACACAAAGTGAGGTCACCGAAAAAATAATCCGTGCAAATAAAATTGGCTTGGTCGGTTTGGTCGCTAGAGTTATGATAAACTAGGTTTTTACTGCTAAATACGGCTCAAAATAATTATCAAAAAATGAGCTTAAAACAAATGCCCAGAAACCCAAATTCATTTCTGTGAAAAACGAATTTGCAATTTTTAATGGCGTCAAGAAAAAAACGTCAAAAATTAAAATTTATTAGAGCTACCAATTTCTATGATTTCAACCGGCCTAATCTAAACCATTCAATTAACTTGTTCAAGTAAAATAATTTTTTCTAACTTAAGCCCCATTCTGAAACACAAAAAACACAAAAAAGAATTCCAAAAAGATATCCAAAAATGTGTAAAATTTATAAATTATATTGTTACTTTCCAATTTTCTAAAATTTTGAAGAATAGGACGAACGTGCAACGTGTGGTCGCCAAAAAATAATTCGTACTATTAGAATTAGTTTTTTCGTACTAAAATCATAGAATATTGCTCAACAGACTTGCTAGGAAAATGACACAAAAAATCTTAGTTGCTCAGAAACCTGAATTTATTTCTTTTGCAAATTAACGCTTTTTCCCAACAGCAAAAATTTAAATTCACTGGAAATGCCAATCTCAATGATTTAAATTGATCTAATCAACTGTTCGATTAACTTGTTCAAGTAAAATAAGTCGAATTTATTCTGAAATTCAAAAATGAATCATTAAAATTTTGTTTAAAGATCGCGAAAATCACAAAACCATTATTTTTAATTCAAAAAAATATGTCCGACTTTATTCAAAAATTATGATTGCGACTTTTTTGGATTCATAATTCAACGTTGTCTTTATTGCATTAACAAAATTATGCTTTTGTCAGTATACGCTTGCGCTATCCAAAAAATTATGACCAAATTTAATGTAAATTCAAAATAAAACAAATAAAGCCGCTCAATCTTAGACTTAGACCTTAAAAAAACCTGCTCTTATCGTTTTAAATTGAGTATTCAAAAATGTTGAAAAACAAACGAAAAAGCCCACTGCTCACCTTCAACCAACAAATATTATTGTACAGCTACAGTCAGCATCACAATTTATATAGAATCCAATAGAAGCACGGCCGACCCATGGAATAATCAATCCGATAGTGATTGATTCGCGGAAGCGAAAAACAATGTACAAACGACTATACAAACAAGGTCGACGTCCAGAAGGGCGAACGTCTCTGGAATCATTCGCAGAGCAATCGGCGCTATGTGTCCTCTTCAGCAGCTCTCATAAAACCAATACGCTGTAATGTTTTCTCTCCGTTCCGCAAGCGTTCCGCAGGCGAGAAGTCTTTTTTGCGTCATGAATTAGTCATCGAAATTTTCAAAGGCTGGCTAATAAGATATTCAGAATTTGGAGCTTGCGATGGGACAAGGATGTCGCTAAGACTGACGGAAGTGCATTTGCCAGGGAGAAGCTTGAAAAGTGGCTAGAAAAGGTTAAAAAATTGCCAACAAGAGGATGTCCTTGAAAATTTCACAAGAGGATGACTGAAACAAGACATATAGTCAAGTCATCACAGGTCACCTTGACACAGTTCTTAAGAGGAAAAACCCGTTCAACCAATTAAAAATGGTGCCTCCTGAAATTTGTACCTCCGAATCTCCTTCTATCAAAACCGCTCAATCCCTGATTAATGACCCTTGCATGGCAAATTGTACCCGGCGTCTCTTGACTCCTTCGTCGTCCACTTATAAGCCTCAACTACCCTTCCACCAGCACCAAATCGCCGTTCTCCCGTTTCCCGTGTAATCCTCAACATCTTGACTTATAATGAATTATGCGACTCAATTCCACTGCCGCCGCGCACCGCCCTCTTATCGCTGCAAGGCAATCTTCGACGTGCCTCCGTTCTTGACTCCTCTGGCGACGTCGCTGAGTCGCCGCTGAGAACGTCTTTATATGGTATCAATCACGTTCGTGCCGTTTTTGCTAACGAAGCTTGGCAGATTCATTCGCTTTTTTTGGGCACATTAATTCCACGGTTTTTAAGCGCATTTGGAGGGTTTCATGTGGATGCATGAGTCAAAGTGACGAATCGATTTGGATTTGACACTGTTGGCGGCGGACCTGCGTTAACAATTATATATACTGAAAAATTCAAAAAAATGAGTTACTTTTTTGACTCAATTCCACTGCCGCCGCAATTTTGAAAATCGTTTGATTTTTGAACGAGCATTTTGGTCAAATAAATTGCATGGTAAAAAAACTGAAAAAAACGTTTATCTAAAAATGTACGAAGTGCCTGAAGAAAACCTAAAAATTTCCAAAAAAATTTAATTTTTATTTGCTGTATTTAAAAATATCAAAAAAGTTAAATCCTTATTTCCTAAAATTTGTATTAAATCTTCCTAAATTCCTTGATTTTTGTGAAAACAAAACTTGAAATTGAATTGAAAAAATTCTAAAGTTCAACAAAAAAACCAAAAAACCTCTGAAAATTAAGATCTGAAAAAGCTTGAAAGTGTTTCATCGTTTTTTAATTTGCTATTTATGAAAATTGAGAAAAAGCCTAGAACCCTTAAATCCTCAAAAATGACATTTTTGTCACCTGAAACGCATGTTAAAAATAGAAAAATTTTGTTTCTAATACCAGTGAGTGACATACAATTTGGCCTTCATCTAAAATTTATAAGATTCCAGTTTCAGAAGATTAAGATCGATCAACAGAGTGATTTTTTCTTCTTTCTTTTTTCGGAATTTCTCACCCCGCCGTCGATTGTTTAATTAACTTTGTGTTGATCGATTCTCGCGCGGATAAATTGGATAGGATCCCCCCGTCGTCGGATAGGAGCCTCCCACGACTCGACCCGAACACGGCGCTCGAGTAATCGAAACCTCATCTCACACTCTTCCAACAATTCACTCAAATTCTTATTTTCAGCAGGCCTTCTTTGCCGGAGGCCATGTTTGCTCGGAACTCCGTCGGCTTTATTATTTCCTGCGTTTGTTTAGGTAAGTAAGCCAGAGGGTCTTTCTGTTTGTGGGCTGTGATATGCGATCTGAGCCATTCTTAACATCATAGTTTGAAATGTCGAATTTTGGTTTGAAGGCAAACAAAGTCTAGAAAATCGCTACAAATTGGGTTTGGCAAAAAAACGGAACTCTGAGCGACACAGAGACTCAGTGTAGATCATCCGTTTTGGGGCTAATGGACCGGAAAGGAAATATTGGGAATTTCAGTTTTTTAAGCCAGTTTAAAATCAATACTTTGCAAAATTCTGCAAACAAAAATGGGTTGAAATCATTGTCGAACAAATTTAGGAAGCAAAAAATGCTGTAAATCGTTTTTGCAACATAACGGACACTACAAAAAACAGCATTTTTACACATTTTGCTAAGGTCTAAAATTAATTTTTAAAATGACGTATAACCGAGTTTTACTCTAAGTTAAAATTCTAAAGCATCACGATTAACAGAGTAAAAAATGTCATCAGGTTGGAATCGCGAAAAATGCAGTCAGCTGATTAGAAACATTCAGGCGCAAAAAACTTTTAAAAAATTTAATGTTGAAAAAAACAAATTTAGAACTAAGGATTAATAGGGTGATCACGCCGATCGCCAAAAATATATTATAATTTTAAACAACGTTTTTTCAGAGTTCAGATGACGTTTTGCATAGAAAATGGCGTTAGAATTTGGTCAGCCATTGTGCCTTCACACAAAAAAACAAAAAATTTAAATTTAAAAAATGACAACGTTAATTTTAAAATTCACCTAAAATTCGCGAAATTCAAGTGAATGCACAAGTAAAAAATTCTCAAACTGAAATTTGCTCTAAATCAAACTTTTGAAACATTGGAAAAACAAGATGAGAAAATTCAAAAAGCAAAAAACAAAATTTAATATTTGGTAATGGTTGGAAAAGCTGAGTTGCGAAAAATGCTGTGAAATTCGTTAGGAACATTCAGCTGCAAAAAAACTTTTAAAAATTTGATGTTCAAAAATAGCAAATTCGAAATTATGAAGTTTATAGAAAGGTTGACGCAAACATCAACAAAATTTATTTTTAAAATTTACGCCAAGCTTCCACACAAAATCTGTTGATTGGTGAGGAACGGACAAACCCAACAATAATTTCAAAATTTCCAACGCGTTACATTATTAAAAAATCTCTGCGGCCACTGAAAAAGTTTTATTTCAAGTATCAAAATTAAAACCCATTGGAAAAATTTCTGACTGAAGCCTATTTTCTCTTTCGTCCCTAAAACGTTCCTTTTCAAAAGCGTTCCACATCTGTTAATTAAAAAACTTGACGGCCGGCCGTCAATCCGTCCAACGGCACTTATGTATTACAACCGTCCACATAATGGATTACCCCTCGCTGCATGTCAACGCTTTCAACTGGCGACCGACTCGTTTGCTCACTTTTTTCAACAACAAACTGCTAATTAAGTTTGCGTTCAGCGTTAATTGCAGCCGTTTTTGAGTTTATTGGCTCACCTTGTCAGCTCAAGTGCGGAAAATAGATAAAACGGCTTTAGCTCTTCAGATGCAAATTTTAACGATGTAATAAAAGCAGTTGTTTTGGCCAAACAAGTATTAAAATATTCAAACTAAAAATGGGATTGAAAAATTAGTATGCAAGGCGAGCTCCAGAGACAAACTGGAATATATCTTGTGGGATGGGCGCAGGGCGCATGATCAAAAATTGAAAATAATGTTAAATGCGTTTTGAAAAAAAACAGTGAAGAAAGAATTTGAAAATGTGTAAACAGCGTAATTTTGAACTGAATAAACAGCTTTTAGGATCAGCAGTCATAAACAAAATGTGCCGTGTGTTCAGCGCGAACGTAAAAAAATTTACAATCATAATCAATTGAATATAGATTTATCAAGTAAATGAAAGGACTACACAAAGTCAGAAAAGCGTAAAAAGACGTTGAAAATACGTTTTTAGCAAAATTCAAACTTAACAAATTAAATTGCATCGCTTGAGAATTTCAAAACTGTGAATTGCTTCAGTTCACTGACTAATTAAAAAAAGTTGAATGGCTGAACCAAACCATTTCAATCAAAAAACGCTTATTTAAACTCCTTTTACGTGAGCTTTCCATAATAATCGGCAAAAAAATGTTTAAAAATTGCTTCTATTCAATACAAGCAATTATTCCCTGTATTACGTTTCTAAAAAGCTAAGAATTACTATTTCAGCACTTGCAATTATTTACAGATTTAAGCATGTTTTTTAAGCAACAAAGAATTTCAAAAAAGTCGAAAAAAATAGAAAAAGAAAAATCGCATGTTGAAAATTTAGTTTTAACAAATACGAAACTAACATTTTCTGTTCACTTTGAAAGCATTACGCTTGTTCAATTTTCGAACGTTCAAAAAAAACAATCAAACTTCCAAAATTTGCCAAAACAAAATGAGTCTTTCAATTTTTATGTTTAAAAAACTCAATAAAAATAAATTGGTGGAATCATTTAAAAATCAACAAGTACGTTTATTGTGTGCATGAGAATTGTTCTGAAATAATAAAATTTTAAAAATTTAAATTGTAAAAAATTAAAAATAAATGAAATTTTGCGTTTTTTGAAGCTCGAAAACAAACGGCAGTTAACCGAAACCCAATTTTAGTACACAATTTGTCCGAACAAACTCAATTTTCACAAACTCCAATTTTTAGCTTTGTTTTGAGTGATCAGATTGCGTGTCACACATCCATCGTCTCAACTTCCCACTTTCCGCCGTTCCGGCACTCTATCTCTTCATCGGTTATTCTTTCTCTTTGCTCTGGTCAATAGTCCCCGAAGGCGTGGCCTCTAATCAAATGATTTTGGTGGCGGGGCGCCCAGCTACTCTCACTCCGTCGCTCACTCGCGTGCCACACGCCGCGCTTTGGCTTCAACTTCACCCATGCAAACATCATAAATCCCTCCGTCTTTGCTGCACGGATTCGGTTCCTAATCCTTGCCGCTTCTATTGCTTCCCACCCCATCTTCCTTCAAACTGAGTAATTGTGCCCGACCTTCTTGGACCCAATACTATGGGTCTCTTTTCTTATTTCGTCTTTTCCATGTTCTCTGCTACCGTAATCTCACCGGTCTGGTCAAGAGCCGATCATCACCATGGAGGAAAGGAGCCCGTTGACCCGATCCATGGAAATCTGTCTAATCACAGGTTTCACACGAGCTCCAGTTCCAGTAGTCAAGGTTCGTTTACTTAGGGTTACGGGAGCTCCCATGCTTGAGTCAGCATGTGTAGATTGATCCTGGGACGACGGTTATAAGGGTTATCTGGGAAATACAGAGGGACCTAGCAAGATTTGCTTATTTTTAGTCAGAGTAGAATATTATGACCGCAAATTGGTGCTCGTAAATTATTGAGAAATAATCCACCGCTTCGCATCAGTGGTTAGCTGATGTTTGAAGTCTTTATGCGGGTTAATTGAGCTATTTACTTTTGCTTCCAGAACGGAAAAATATTGGGTAAGCGGAATATTTAATTTTAAATTAAGATAGATTGTTCGGACAGTTCATTATTGCAGAGCTAATTAAAACAGAACATCTTATATTTAAACAAAATTGTAAGTAAGGATAGTTAGTGTATTATCTTATCAAAAAAACCCAATTAAAAAAATTTAAATGTTGCGGCAAAGTTTAAACACGTCTTCCAAAATTAAAAAAGTTAATGAAAGTTTAAACTGTGGGCAGATGCAGTTCACTTTGACAGCCATCAAAAAATCGAATTTTTAATTTACAAAAGTTACAATTTCAAAAACAGCATTTTATTGTTGAAATCCCAGCTAAACAACGTTTTTTGCGGTTGAACAGATCAATCAAAAATTACTGTTGTATTAAGAAATGAATTTAAAGTTAAAAAGTGGCCAAAAAAAAATACGTTTAACTCCAAGCTGTGGTTAGTTACGACAATCCACCGTCTTGAAAAATAATTTAGAAACTTTACGAACCCCGCAAGTAAGAAATTCAAAAATAAAATTCAAGTAACAAACGTTTATTTATAACACACACAACATTTCGCTCTGGTTAGTTTTAATAACTCCGTACCCAAAATTAAAATACTATAAGAAAAGGAAAAAGTGTGAATAATGTTATTATAGTGTTTGTGACACCCAGCAAATCTAGCAATTTCAGATTTAATCCAACAAGACTACACTTTAATTTAGGCTTATTTTAAACCGTCAAATCTGAGTCAGAAGCCGTTTTAAATTTACAGCATATTTTTTCAACCGTGTTTAAGGAAAAATAGCACAATTTATTATTTGTACCGTTTGAAAAAATTAGAATTTTTATAGCACAGGGTGGCTTAGATGTGAAGTTTATGCGGTTCAAAGCTAGCATTTCAACTGTCAAACAGGCGAACGTTGATGTTGCTGAATTGGAAGGATAAATACGAACAGCGTTCCGTTAAAAAAATTAAAAAGATCACATTTAAAAAAGAGAGGCTTTGTAACTCAATTCGTTATCTCGTCTGTTATGCAGTCCTAACTCCCGCATACACTGAATCCTATATTTTACATCTCAGTTTCATGCTAGTTTTAGAGCGCTGGCTGATGTTTGTGGTGTTTTCTGACTGTCTAGTCTTGTGGATTGTACCTTCCCTCTCACCGTTTTCATTCGCCTCTCACAAATTTCATCCCTCTCATCGCCAAATGTGTTGGGACTCTTCCTCTTAAGGAGCGAGAATTGCACCCTACGCCGATGTTCTAAAACCCATTTATTGCTCTAAAATTTGAATTGTCGGAGCGCTATTCAAAATAAATAAGAAAGTATAATTATGGTGTGTTAATTATCGAAAAAACTTACAATACCCATTTACAAAATTTGTTTTAAAAAGTGTGAAAATATTCCTTTTAAAATATAAAATTAGTTAACGTGTGAAAAGCGAAAAAACGTTTGTCGTAATCTCTAACTGTCGCCGATGTTCCTGAATTAGGAGGACAAACAGTGTTCGCTTAAATGACATGCAAAAAAGAGCACTAAAATTGAACTGTAAATAACGCTTGAGTAAAATGTTGTCAAAAATGCAAGCAAAAAATTCGGATATAATTGAAAAAGCTGTCGCTGATGGGCTCAAGCAAAAATGACTGTTTTAAATAATATTTGTAATGTTAGAGAAACTTTCCAAGTTTGGAAACAAGACCGTCAAAAATTGAACATCTTAAAATACAAAAACCTGCAAGTAAGAAAAATAGAAATATAAAGCCAGCTTAAAAATGTAGTGCACGTATCCAAAAAAGTGTAAAGAATATCTTCTGTATATAACTCTAAAATTATAAAAGTTTTAAATTGTCAACAGACATCGACGATTCAAAACTTCAGATTGCAGCGGTTTTTGCTAAATAATTCAAAAAATATATTATTTTTTGTCTTAAATTTTAAGTGCACTCGTAGAACGAAAATTTAGTTACAAAGCTTATCTTTTTTAATGTAATTTTTTGAACTTTTTTAACGGAACGCTGTTTATATTTATCCGTCCGATTCAGCAACATCGGCGTTCGCCTGTTTGACAATTGAAATGTTAGACTTGAGACGCATAAATCTTACATCTAAACCACCCGGTGCTCGCTTGCCAAATCGTCTCCCGGGAGCAAAGTTCCTAGCGCTCTCGCTCGACCGCCACGCTTAATTCAATCAGACCCGACGCTCGCCGCTTAAGGCGCGCATCTGCCAACGGAAATTCTTTGTTCTATCAATCACCCGCCGCTCGCAATTTCCGGCGTCCCAATTTCTTGCTGCTGCAACATCTCTTTGCTGCTCAGACCCTCCTGAACAAGCATCGTTCAAGATTCGCTAAATTCAATTTTCAGAACACCCTCTGTCTCACATTGACGAGGACGAGGAACGTCTCGTTATTGACATGTTCAAGGACTACAATCGACTTATAAGACCTGCTAAGAATATCAATTCTTCGGCTGTGGTGGTGGAATTTGGGCTCTCTTTGATCTTGTTGATCAATGTGGACGAGAAGAACCAGATTATGCAGTCCAGCGTGTGGCTAACGTTAAAATGGAACGATTGTCAGTTTGATTGGGATCCGACGGAATTCGGAGGCATTGAAAACATGAGGGTACCTGAGGACAGAGTCTGGGTCCCGGATATCGTGCTTTTTAACAATGCAGATGGGAATTACGAGGTGTCTTATCATAGCAATGTGGTCGTGGACTATCACGGTAAGTTTTAAAAATCGTAAAAAACGTCGAAAAATTCTTAAATCGACTCAAAAAAATTTTTGATGGTAGCCGGCATCCAACTCATCTCGACCGTATCATAGTCAAAAGCGTGAACCACTGCGGTATTCGCGACCTGCATTGAAGTTGTTTGCTTGTGTGGGTCAGTGGTTAGCATTCTTGACGGCGCTCGACACGGGTTCAAATCCACTAGGAGGCCAAACATTTTTTAAACGTGTTTTTATAAACTCTTAATTAAGCTCAAGAAGGCTCTCATGATCCTAAAGTGCACCCTTAAGCCCCTCTAACTCAATTACTGAAACTTGTAAACTTGAGTACGTCTAGGAATTTGTGAAATCGTGTTGCAACACATTTGCACTAATCAGATTTATCCTCAAATTCCATTTTAGGCGATGTCATGTGGGTGCCACCAGCGATCTACAAAAGCTCTTGTCGTATAGACGTGGAATACTTCCCCTTTGACGAGCAGACTTGTGTCCTCGTCTTCGGCTCCTGGACGTATAATTCCAATGAAGTAAAGCTTAATTGGTACAACAACAAGAAATTCGTGGAGCTCAATGACTATTCCTACAGTGGAATCTGGGACGTGATCGATGTGCCTTGCCAAATTGTCCATAACTCGTCAAAAATCGAGTTTCAGATTGTGATTAGAAGGTAGGTGTCGTGGACAAATGTAGTAAAACGCTCAAAAACCTTTTAAAATGTTATGAGTTCGTAAGGTGCGAACCCGCCTCAACCGTTTCGTAGCCAAGCGTGTTAACCGTTTCTCCAAACAACCAATTCTAGCATTTTACTTGCGTCAATAGGACAGCTGTTGGCGTTACGGACTAACAGACTACTCGGAGCGGTTTCAAATCTCACATCAACCAAAAAATTTTTAAAAATTTTTTGTCATTTTTAGCATTTTTATTTTAGGAAAACACTGTTCTACACGGTCATTCTCATCATTCCTACCGTTCTTATGGCGTTCTTGAGCATGATGGTGTTTTACCTACCCGCAGAATGCTCAGAGAAGATCACTTTGGCCATCAGCATCCTTCTTGCCTTGGTTGTGTTTTTGCTCCTGGTATCTAAGATCTTGCCTCCCACTTCTGACACAATTCCTCTCATGGCTAAATACCTCTTGCTGACCTTTATCCTAAACATCGTCACTATCATGGTAAGCTAGACCCCAATTTCCCAATTTTTGCCATTTTTGACCCATTGCAGGTTACTGTAATCATTATCAACGTCTACTTCCGGTCAGCCTCGACCCACCACATGCCTCAACTGGTCCGAAGCATTTTCCTGGATTTCCTGCCTCAAATTTTGATGATCAAACGGCCAGAACGCATTCCTATTTTTAACGGTTACTTCATGGAAGAATATTGCGCTGAAGAGATCATCGACGCCAGTCTCGTCATCCCATCAATGACAGCCACTATTCTGCCATTCTTGCAAGTGGGACGAACGAATCCCCTCAACGTAAACCTGGCACCAAGGACACCTTCTCAAAAGCTGTCCAGATTTAAGCAGCTTTCGAGACGGTTTACCACGTCAATGAAAACCAAAAGCAAGCCTCATCTTAGCGCCGATGCAGCGAGATTAGCTGATGACGGCGGTGATACGTCTCCGAGGGCTCATTCTAGAAAATTTTTCTGTCCCGAACCTGAGCCTTCAGGGTCAGGATATGACGACCCTTCGACTGTAGCTGAAAGGCATAGGATTAGCCAAGAACTCATGGCTACGGTCCACTCTATAGCATATATAGCTAACCATATGAAGACGGAGATGAACGACAAAAAGGTAACACTTGCTATAGAAAGCTACAGTAACCCGAAAAATGATTTTTAGATCCGCGATGACTGGAAATACATAGCCATGGTGATAGATCGGCTCTTGCTAGTAGTCTTCTTTGGGATCACTCTAGGGGGCACTGTTGGGATTATCCTCTCCGCTCCTCATGTCTTTGACTTTGTAGACCAGGAAGAAGTCATCAAAAGGCTCATAGCCTCCAATGAGCAAGAGCAGGCCCTTAATCAGATGTTTAATTCTTAGTTTCTTTCTGTCTCTCTTCTTTCTCATCCCAAAACGTGTTCTAATCAAGTGCCTTCCCTCTAGCCTTAGCCTCCGATGATGAAGAACGGCTCATAATCGACATCTTCCGTGGGTATAACCATCTTGTGAGGCCCGTTCAGAATGTGTCTACGACTAGCGTTGAAGTCGCTTTTAGTCTCGCTATGGTTCTGCTTATCAACGTGGTAGGTCATACAAAAAGGCCAAAAAACCTAAAAGCACGAAATAGAAAAAGTGAGGTTAGCGGGGTTCGAAACCGGCTCGACAGGTTTGAGAGCACTCGCGCTAACCACTGCGCTAAACAGACAATCAGAGTTATTATTGCGGCTCAGTCGGTCTGACAGTCTCAACTTCAAAGGTTTAAATCCCATAGATACCGTTATTTTATAAGTGAACTTTTCATTCTGGGTTTTTATCCGTTTCTTACGTTAATTTGTAAGCATTTTGACGTGTTTTAGGACGAAAAGAACCAAATCATGCAGACCAACGTGTGGCCGACCATGGTAAGACTCCTTTCCTCGATCCTTATATAAAAAATGACTTTTTAGAAATGGGTAGACTACCAAATGCGCTGGGACCCACGTGACTACGGCAACATTCACACAATCCGTGTTCCTCCTGATAAGGTCTGGCTGCCTGATATCGTCCTCTTCAACAACGCTGACGGAAATTATGAAGTCTCATTTTACTCGAACGTGGTCGTGGAATACACCGGCGAGATGCTCTGGGTGCCACCGGCTATCTACAAGAGCTCTTGTACCATTGATGTCGAGTTTTTCCCTTTTGATGGTAGCTTTCTTTCAGAATTAGGTCATAGTCTAAGCTTAAAATTGATTCAGAACAAATTTGCGCCATGATTTTCGGTTCCTGGACGTTTAACGAGAACGAGGTTACAATCAAATATCTGATGGGAAAGCGTCAAGTGGAGCTGAATGACTATTCGCCGAGTGGAATCTGGGATTTGATGGATGTGCCTGGGGAGCTAATTCAGAAGAAGTCGAAAATCGCTTATCAGATCAGGATTCGTAGGTAAGAAAAGCATAAAGAACTGAAAAAATAGCTAAAAATCCTAAAAATGTAAAGAATTGCTACCGGTTTCAAACTCGCTTCGACCGCTTTGTAGCCAAGCGTCTTAACCACTACACTATTCAGCCATGTTTAGCCATTTACTTGTACGAATAGCTCAGCGGTAACCGTTGCAGGCTAACAAACCGCTCGGCACGGGTTCGAATACTTCTACAATAATTAGCTTTTTCAACAATTTTTGTCATTTTTACAATTTTCGTTTTAGGAAAACCTTGTTTTACACGGTCATTCTTATCATCCCCACTGTACTTATGGCATTCCTCAGCATGATGGTGTTCTACTTACCCGCTGAAGCCTCAGAGAAGATCACCTTGGCCATCAGCATTCTCCTCGCCTTGGTCGTGTTCCTTCTCCTCGTCTCCAAGATCTTGCCTCCCACGTCTTCCACAATTCCTCTCATGGCTAAATACCTTCTTATGACCTTTGTCATGAATATCATCACCATCCTCGTTACCGTAATCATCATCAACATCTACTTTCGAGGCCCTACTACCCACACAATGCCATCTTGGGTCAAGACCATCTTCCTGAAGCACTTGCCTATGCTACTAATGATGAAAAGACCAATATCATCTGACGAGTTAGAGCGTCGTCGGTCTAAACGGAAGCCTCCAGGGTCACCTACGACGGTTAAATACAGGCCTGGAGAGTTCATCGAAATGAATCATGCTAGGGTCAGTTCAGTGCAGGCTTGAGTTTTGCTTAAATCTGATTTAGGTCCACCACCCATATTGCGCGCTTCAACACCGCCACAACAAGAACGAGGGTGAAGACAACGCGCTTCTAAACGCTACCACGTCGTCTGCAATAGAACAAGAAGAAGTCTCAAGCGCGGAAATAAGCGCTTTGTTGAGCGAAGAAGCCATTAAGGCCATTGACGCCATTGATTACATTACGGAACATCTTAAACAGGATAACTATTACAAAAAGGTATGAATAAAGCCTATAACATATGAAAAATATCTTGTTTTAGGTCCGCGAAGAATGGAAATACGTAGCCATGGTCATCGATCGCCTTCTCCTCTACATCTTCTTTGCCGTCACGGCAGGAGGCACCATGGGAATTCTCTTCTCAGCTCCAAATGTATTCGAATATGTCAACCAGACGGCGATTATTGAGCAGCTCAAGTTGTCGGCTGAGGCGGAAATGATTTCTTAAATGCAGTAAAAATAAAAGTGTATAAGAAAAAGTGGAAAAATATTAGCCCCCTACGGGATTCGAACCCGTGGCCGTTAGATTAAAAGTCTAACGCTCTACCGCTGAGCTAAAGGGGCTCTGAGCGAGAGTTTGATGGATGGGATTTGTGGAAGGTCACATGCGACGCGCTTAAATTTTAACGCGTTTTTTGATCAAAATTTGTGTTTTTAGGGACAAAAAAACGAAATTAGGGAAATAAAAAACGCAAAACAACACAAATTTGCAAAAAAGCGAAAAATTCTTGGAGGTATGGGAAATCGAACCTCAGCCCTCTCGCATGATAAACGAGCGCTCTACCCTCACATTTACGATTCAGACAAAATCTCGTCTAATGGCGGGTAATAACAGCGGATCAGACCTGTTTTGTCTCTCGCCGTTAAGCCATTCTACACGTTTCGGAAACAACGCGTCTGTGGTGTAATGGTCAGCATGGTTGCCTTCCAAGCAATCGACAGGGGTTCGATTCCCCTCAGACGCAGATTCTTTTTGTCAAGCCGAAAATTTCACAAAATCATAAGAAAACCCATATTTATTATGCGTTTTTATTCTTCTTAACAACAACAACGACTTCCTCATCATCTGAGAGAAATTGTCCAAATGCAAACAAGAAGCCAATAAATGACACAATTCCCCCTATGACGGCTATAATCGTCTGACGATCGTTTATCTGCTTTTCTGAGAGGTAAGTCCTGAGTGGGATGACGAGACAAGGCAGGTTTTTTCGGTCCAAAATCTCTTGATACAAGACTATCAGTTTTGATATAGAAGGGTACGGTTGCAGACAAGATGGCGCTATTCCAGGGGTCGAGACTGACCAGATGTTGTCTGAAAATGTAGCCAAATAGTAATGAAACAGATTTAAAATAAATGTTGGACTAGGATTCGAACCCGTCTCGAGCAGTTTAGTAGCCAGGTGCGCTAACCACTGCGCTATTCAGCCATGTCTAGCTTAACTTCTGCTTCAATAGCGCAGTAGTTATTGCTAATGTCTGGAATACCTCTCGGCACCGGTTCGACTCCGTATGCCACCAAATAATTTTTGTTTTTGGTTACATTTTTTCCTTACCTTCAACAGTCAATCCACTCATTTCTATCCTTTTCAAAAATAGTTTTTGAGCTTTATCCACATCTTCAACGTTCACGTCACTTGACTCTGTAGCTAAAGTGGCCAGGATGCTTTGGAAATATTGGATTCGCTCAACCAAGACAGCTTGTAGAAGCCTGATTTTGGCTTCAGACCAGGTCTCTTCTTGTCTACCATTTTCCTCAGCTTTTTGCAGCATTTCTAACGCCTAAAATGTTAAATTAAGCCTCTAAAACCGACTTCAACCTACAAAGCTTGATCTATCCTTAATATAAGGCTGCCATCTATCCACAAATTTCTTTTTCCGCTGAACGCCATGCTCCACAATTAGCTTCTTTAGCATAAGTCCAATTTCATAAGTCGTCAGACGATTTTTGATCCCATGAATGAAGAAATAGTTAAATTTGTCCGAGAATTCCATATCGTATTCATAAGCCACATTCAGAAAATCTCCTTCGGTAAGAAGATCCTCAGGATTATCAGGAAGCAGTTCTGGGCCTTTGTAGAGTAGCCATCCGAAGCCAATAGCACTTAGAAATGAGGATAAAAGTACAAAATATTCTGAGTATTTCATGGGTAGCCTGGGCGTGAGGTCAGTGGGATGACCATTAGTTGAACGGCTAAGACGCCTTTTCAGGAGCGCTTTTATGACCGCATTTTTTGGAAAGCGATGCGGGAGGAGTCATAAAGCTCAGATGTTCAGTGTTTGGCTTTCTTTCTGTACAAATTTTAAGCGTTTAACAGGTTTTCATGGATCGATCGACCCCTAAAATCCCTCTTTTTGCGGTGTTTAATCTAAGCAAACAATACCCCACCACGCCCTATTCTAAAAACCCAGTTTGATGCCAAAAGTTTTGAATTTCACGTTGCCACATTCCTGCCACGTCTTCAAAAATTGTTTATTTGGGTATCGTTGTTGTCGATGACAAAGGAGAGTAGGACAGCCAATCTGATAAGAGAACATTGGCTTGATCTGTGGTCCGTTTCGATACCCGTTTGTTGTTTACAAAGTGTGACTAAAGGTCAATCTTCTTGTTGTGTTTTTTGCTATTGGCAGAACAGTGGGGCACATTGGTCGGAGCAGATAGGGTTTCCGGTAATGGTGGGAGTCCATCACATGCTCTTAATAAAGCATTTTTGAAATTGTACGCTTTGAACGTAATCTATTGTACTGTTTGATGCATCGTGGTCAGCGCCTTTGAAAACCCCTCTGCTCCAGAAATGAGCGCGATCCGTGCACTCAAAAAACGACAAAAAATGCGATGTCTGTGTCCCTTTAATGCGTTAATTTAAAATAACATTTTTGTTTAATTAGCCAAATTATCCATTTTAAAAAAACCTTTCAAAACTTTTTTTTGTTTTTTGTATTTTTGTAATTAATAAGGCAGCTTGCCTACGAAACGATCAAAATGGGTTTGAATTTAAGGACGATTTCTCACATTTTTGAGACTTTTGAGTTTTTCAAAGGGTTCACAACGCTTACCACTGGACTATGCATGTAAGGTAAAGGCTACGAAAGGCTGAATAGTGCTATGGTTAGCACGCTTGGCTACAAGACGGTCGGAGCGGGTTCGAAACTCAACTTTTTTTTGTGTTTTGACCGTATTTTTCTCAGATTATTACCAGTTTTTTTGTGTTCAACGTGTTTCCCGAAGGCTCAAACAACAATTTGTTTATAAAGGCGATATCTTTTCATCCCGTCTGCCAAAGAATGAATTTCTCTCTTAAACGTAAACATCGACGTCAAAGGCAATATTTGACGGCGCGACTTTTGATTTATTGGTGTTGTAAAACTGCCTCGGAGGCCTGTTATGGCTTCGTGTTAGCCTTAGAGGGTGGGTGAGGTTGGTAGCTTTTTTCGCTAAAGCCATAATTGCTCTGTTCCTGTTATTTTCAAGTCTCAAAAATTTAATTCAACTGTACGATCAGTGAGTTAGAGAATGGAAGTGGTCGCTGGTTTTTAGAAAACCAGTTTTTGGAGGTTCAGTATAACTAAGTTAGTTTTTTAATTATACAGGTCTGCGTTTTGAAGCGAATCAACGATTTCTGGAGAGAAGTAAGAAAATTGAATCAGGAAGTGCGTTATGCGGATGAGTGGGTTTGCAGAGGGATAATGCATTTGGGGTTTTAAAGATTAGTTCTAAGCATATGTCGCTGCAAAAATTTTAGTCTCGAATATTTATTGGCTAAATATATCCCTACTTCTTATTTCCACTTCACGACAAAATGAGTCAGCTTCCTGTGGCACTCCGTGGTCGTGGTGCGCAACAAGCGCCAACTAAAAACCCCGCAAAACGCTGCGGATGTTTACACTTTCTGGATTGATTAACCGACGGGTGGGGCGCCCTTCCGTCGGGCTGCTTTAGCTGACGCGTTGGTTGAACAGCCCTACTCTCGGCTTGCTGTTTCTACCCAGCGCGCGATTTCAGGAAAGCGTATTGTCTGCTTGGGGCGTTCAGGTTATGAATAATTTATTACTAAGCAAATTTTAATTAAATACGTTAGGTTGTGAATTTCTAGCAGACATTTCAGTCGCCTTTGAATTTTTGAGCGGCCAAATGGTGATCATTAAATTAATTTAATTTTTAGATTTTGATTTTTCTTGGCTTAGTGGACGGTTTGAGTATCCGCTTGAACATAGTGAACATGACGCTTTTGGATTTTTTCCTGCAAAGTGGTTTTCTTTGTTCATCCTTTAATTACATTTTTTGTAGCATGCGTCCTCCTTCATAGATGTTTTCAGTGTAAAATTGTGATTATTAACAGTTAAACGTGTTTGTTTTTGGCATTATAAGCGGTTTGAAAACTAAACTTTTTTGTATTTGTGAATGGTTCCAACTTTCAAAATTGTTGGTTTTTGCTAACATGCTGCTCTGACACAACGGCTCAATCAATCACTTCCAGAATTACCATAGGTTTTTTTGGTATTTGAGTTGCCGCGTTCTAAGATTTTGCTAACTTTTTTGGTTTAGTGGACGGTTTCTGAAAAACTGAAAAATGAAGCGAACATGGCGCTTTAGAATTTTCCCTTGCAAAATGGTTTTCTTTGTTCATCCTTTAATTACATTTTTTGTAGCATGCGTTCCCCTTCATAGATGTTTGCAGTGTGAAATGCTGATATTGAAAGATAAACGTGTTTTTAATTTTTTTTGTTGGAAGCGTTGTTGGAGGCGCAGTTTGAAAATTGAACTTTTTTGTATTTTTGAATGCTTCACGTATTTGCGAATTCTTAGATTTTTATGTCTTTGCAGCGGTCAAGTTAAAATATTAACTGTTAAACAAATTCGAATTAATTGCGAAAAGCTTTAGACGGCTTCTAACGTTGTTTTAAACGGTAGATACAATTATTACGTTTACAAAAATTTTAAAGGTGAGTTTTTTGAGAAAAAAACGAAAATGTTCCGGCGATTCCGAAACCCATTTTTTTGTGTTTGTACCATTCGGTTCAAAATGAACTTTTAAAATTGCAGATTCTTGCTGAAATGGTTTGATTGCACAGTTTTGTACAAAATTAATTTATTTTGAACGCTGCAGAACAAGCGTTTTTTTGTTGGCTGTAGCAGACGCTTGATGTGTTTTCAGTGGTGGTAAATACAAGCAAACCTTCCAAGGCAACTGATCAATGTGCGCTAAAATGTGATTTGTTTGTTGTAATATTAGAATTGTTCAGATGATAATTTTTTGCGAATTGTCCAAATGTTTTTTAAAAAATTCATTTTTTGTAGCTCTTGCTGCGTGGCGTTTTTTCAATTGATAGCGCTATTGAGCGCAACAAAAGATTGTGCATGTTTTTTGCAGAGATTAGCTGTTCAGCTATTTTGAAAATTTTAGCTGTAAGATTCATTTTGAGACTTACTCTAAGGACTTGCAAAATCCCTTATTTGCATTTAAAAGAAAGTCTTATCGCATAACATTTTTTCCATTAATAGCCCTATTAAGCGCAGCCCAAAGACGCCGCGAACCTCGGCCTCAATCGCTAGAACGAGCGCGTCGTGCCACAGGCGATATGTCTCTATCTGGGCACATGACGACCGCAGCGGCGACGGGGCGACGAAGACGCCTAGACCCTCCACGCGAGTCTTCCTCGTTTTTTCGACAAAGCGTCGTCGTGTGGCTACACTGACGACGACCCCAAGCTTCTCTCCCTCTCCTTCTCTGGTCCTCAGCGACGCCTCGGAGAGACACGCGACCGCCACATGCGACCCACGACGGGCACGCACGATGGAAAGAGGAAAAGAGTGAAAACTTGAAGCACTCGAAATTGATTCACTTTCGTCGATGTCAACGGTCTTCTGCCCGACGGGATATCCTCGTCGAGGATTGGGTGGGATTTGTCTCTTTATTGGCTTGTGGCTGTGTAAGGAATTTTAAGCAGAGTTGTGGGTGTATAGGGTATTAGAGACTTTTTTGGGTTCAAACTATTAAAATCTATGAGAAATTTTTGTCGACCAAGAATTCATTCCTCTTGTTGCAAATTGAAAAGACAAAGTGCAGGTATAAATGTGGTGTTCTCCATAACTTTTAGAAAACCGTTTTTGAAGCTTTAAATTTAAATTTTCAAATTTTTTCGGAGCGAAAAGTGATTTTAAAAACAGGCTACTTCTTATTTTTTTCTTTTAGATTTGACAGGCCAGGCTATTTTCGCGTTGCATTAAAGTAAAATTTGGTACCGGTGCTTTTAAGCTAATATTAACTTTTGTTAATTAACAAATCCAAAACCAAAAATGTTCTTGATTTTAAAAGTCCGATTTTTTGCTTATTTTTTTGCGGAAAATTTCGTATTTCTAACGCAAATATTGGATACTTTAATGAAGCATTTTAAGATATTCATGGATCAATTTTCTTTTCTCTGTAGGACTGAACTTGTCCATTTGTAGGGTGTTCACAGCATTTACAGGGTGACACAAAAAAGTACCGATTTGTCTCACTGAGGAGATAACTGTCTGGGAAGAATCATTTTGATGCGTTGGGGTCGTGGAAACGGTCGGTCTTTTGTTCCGCTATTTGTCCGCCATTTTCCGCAAAATTTGGAAGCGGAAACCACATTTTGCTATTTTGGTCTGAGGCCACCGACCAGTCTCACGGCCCCTGGCACGTCAATATGATTTTTTCCAGAGAGCTCCCATTCCAGCCAGACACATCCCTCGTGTCTGGTTCCGAAAGGGATATTTTTTTTGTGTCACCCTGTATATTTCAAGAAAAATCGATTTGATGACTCTTAGCACAAATCACTTTGTTTCCAATGATTTATCGAATGTACGGCAGAAATTCTTGAATCCATACACCTGCGACCTTATTTGAAAGAGCTTTCCACTCATTCGGGATTCGCCGTTGAAGCGTTGTCTTACGCTCGTGTTTCCGCTCATCATCGTCCGCATTTCGCGGATATAAGCAGCATTTCTTGAAACGGCGTGGACGACTGACCGACCGATCTCACGTCCCCAGGCGCGTCAAAATGGTCTTTTTCAGACAGCTCCCTTTTCAGCCAGACACATCCCTCGTGTCTGGTTCTGCAGCTGGTATTGTTTTTGTCTCATTCTGTACCCTTAAAATTTTTTCAATTATTGGAATCAATTTTTAAGTATCAATAATTTGAAACGTTTTTTTGAATAAAGGATTTGAACTTTGAAGAAAATAACAAAGAAATAAATTTTTAGTATAAAAATTTTAAAAACTTTTAAATTAATTTAAAAAAATTTTTTGGATTATTTTTGAATTTCCGGGACTCTCAATTTTTCGCGCATTAAAGCAAATTAACAAAAATTTTTGCCGGACATTTTGGACATTTTCATAAATCAATTCACGACTTTTTATTTGTTGCCACCTTCTTCTGACAACCTTTATGAAGTGGTTTTCGCAGATTTTCATGAAAGGCACACTAGTAGAGTTTCTTTGAAAGGTTCCACTTTAAAATGTTTTTTTGTGAGTTGTTCAAATCCTTTTTTTCGAATTTTAATCATTTATTTTTTGACAAGGTTTTTTAATTTTTTTGCGTTCTATCACGCTTTTCATTTTTGTGAAAATGTAAAAATAATTTTAATTTTTAACAGATTTTTTGTAATAGGATCGGCAAAAACCTTTTCCTAGTTGCACGTCCTTTTTACATTTTTAAAAACCTAACTTTGCGCACAAATTTTAACTCAATTTCCCTCACCCAATTAAGACTTATTCTTTTCTTACCACAGCCCTGAAAGGACTTTCCCATGTGCCCGTCTCACGGAAGCACCTTGCAGATATTTGTGTTTTGTGCCGCTCCTCTGCGTTTAAACGAAATAACGTCTTTTTTATTGCTAATACCATTGAGAAATGTGTCTTGGCGTATCGATCCCAGAAGGCTTGGGAGGAAAGACTGCTTAACGTGGTCGTTCTGGGAAACAGCCCTAATTTTCAATAGACGGGTTTTTTGACATCTGGCGTGCACCTTGGAATGCTGGACCTTAGAATTTTCCGATTCTGAGAACACACTTTTGCCTTCATCAAAAATTCAAAAATCGCTGTCCTAACCAAAAGCAGTAGTTCAAAAACTGCTTTTGTCAATGGAGCAAAGATCACCCCGCTTTGGAGACTTGGCCCTCATCTTTAAACCTTCATCAGCTACGTGTGAACCAGAACCGATTTAAGCCAAGGTCAAAATTGTCACCCAAAAGGGCGCCCTCCATTAATTCTGTTTTTCAGCACTTTTGGTGATCAACTTGTGGTAGGCCAAATTATTCCGAGAGCGCAATAATCGAACTCGCTTCAAAATTGCGACGAACTTTTTGTTCAATATTGATTATTGGCGTTCCTGTGGCAAAGCGAAACGATTCTATGGCTGTTTACAGTTTTACAACGTGCAAAGGTTCAATGGTCGATCAACCATTGTGTGGCGTGACAGGGATGGGCATGTGATTTGACTTATTAGGCAGTATTGTTTTTACGTGAATTTCACAAAATTCCGTTTTGTCTGAAAACGTAAAAATTAGGATTTTTTGTAAAAACCGTTTTAAATGTCGATTTAACTTTTAGTATTACCATTCAAAGCATTTTTTGTGTCATTTTGTCGAATTGCTTACTTTTACAATTTTTAAAATTTGGTAAATTTTTTGTAGACGTAATCGTTCAGGCTTCTTTGCTTACTATATATAATTATCCGCGTGAAATGGCAACGTATTAAAATCGAATTTTTTCTGATTTTAAATTTTTAAGTTTAAAGCAGCTATGATGCGTTGGTGAATTTTACAAAGCTTTTTTTGTTAAATTTCCGTTAAAAAATTTAAGATTGTCATTGAATGTTTAGATTTGGCACTTATCACAATTTTCAATTTCCGCGGGGTTCGGTTACAGAAGTTTTATCAATTTAAAATCAAAAAGTATTCGAAAATTTAGATTTGAACTTATTTTATTAGAAAAAAAAACTTTGAGTCAAATCTGGGTTAAACAGCATTGGCCATTTGGTCAACATTTAGCAGAAATCCGAGAGTCTGTCTCGGAATAATATTAAGCAGGCTATTCACACGAAACTCCATATTATATTTATAGACAGTGTATAAGTAAAGTCATGCCTCTTTAAAACTTGTGGGTGACAGCGACAAGGTAAAAAGTGACTTTGAACACCCTTCGATGACACAGTGAGCCACACCGTTCCCCCAACCGCTTATATCAAGCTAAAAACCAAATTCAACGCACGCAAAAACGGGACCAATATTCATTAAGCCTTCACAGGTCGCAAAACGATTACGCGGGCCAAAACTGCTGGGCAAACTAGTGCAGAAAAACACCTCCAAAAACACCCAAATCCAAGATAAATGTGTCTGCAGTTGCAAAACCAGCCCGAAATCTCATAAATTGACCTAGAAACCCCCAAACTACCTAAAAATCATTCTATCCTCACCGTCGCCGAACTTTTCGAAACGTTTCGAAAAGTTCGGCGACAGCCTTTTTCATACAAATGGTGTCGCCGGGCGACCGTCGCCCAACTTGTCGCCGGAGGATGTTCGCCCACGAGTTTGAAAGTAGTGTCAGTATTTTAAACAGTATTAAAAAAAATGTTTTTTCAAGTTTAATTAACTTTTACAGATCAAACGAATTACTTGAAATGTTGTTTTTTGTCCAACAGACCCTCTCTCCCGAATTCACTATCAATCACCAATTAATCGATGAATCGCAACCTGTCTTGTTGCTGTTCCACATCGCCCCAGAGCAGCCATGGGTCATGAAACGCCTTGGAACGCGTCGTCGTCGTCTTTGTCGTCCCGTCTTCGTTGTCCACCGGGCAAAGGAGAGCAAGCGAAGGAACGCCACCGATTGACGGCGTCGTCCGTCGGGCGCAAGTGCAAAAACAACCGCTTCCTCTTTTATGCGGCTCGCTCTCTAGCTGTGTGCTCGTGGAAGGCTACATTTCAATTTGGACGTTTTCTGCGCGCTCGCGCAACCCTAGAAAAAGTCTTTTTGCAAAACGGCGCCTCGCCTTGATTTAAACGGGACGAGAGTGTTGCGGGTGTGAAGGAAATTCAAATAATATTATGCGGCCTTCTAAAATATTTTTTTGAAAAGCGGTAGACCGAAAAAAACATGTTCAAAAATGGCTTTGATAACACGGCTTTAGAGACCATATGTACTGTTTTGTAAACATGACCTTTTGGAGTCTCTTTAGCTCAACCGTTAGTCGTCTAAGTCACTGGTTCAAATCTCTTAGGAGGCCAATATTCTTATACCCTTTTTTAACCTTTTCTGATCCTTTTCTAAACTTTTTCTCACGTGGCTACAAGCGCCTAAAATGAGATTAGTCCAACTTGAACTTCACCTAACACCTATTTCCAGCTCTCCCAAGAACCCAAAATACGTTTCTATTGCGTCGCAGACCGAACGTGTGACCTTTCCCACCATCATTAAACGTTGACGCCGCGAGAATCGATATTTCTCATTGGTCAGCTGTTAGGCGAGGAGCTCTGCTTTGTTGCAATTTGGAGTTTCGCACATGTGCAGCTGTATTTTGAACCCACCAGTGACTTTAGCTTTTCGAGGCTCCTTATTTGATGTAATTTGAAACGGCCGCGTGTGCCTTTCAAATTTTGGAGTAGAACTGACAGGAAATATTTGCGTTTCTGGCGTTTTTCTGATAAGGATGCGGTTTTTTCGCGTTGGAATGGGGCAGGGGTGTGAATTTCTAGAGGTGAACCTTGATGTGCTAGGTGCAAAGAATTCGAAGAAAAATCAAAATGGGACGTTTTTTAAACTCATGATATGGCTCAAAACGTAAATCGTGACCACATAAAAAGAGAAAATTCTAGGTTTGATTTTTCGAACGTGGCGGAGTGCTGACAAAACGGGCCGACTCATTTTTTAAATATTGTAAATGACGCTTTTTCTGAAACGCGTCGTCTTAAAATTTAAGCAGCAGAACCTTGTCGTAAAGGTCACAAAAGAAACTAAATGTGGATTCACCTTGAATAAATAAATGCCAAAATAGAATCTTTTAGTTTCTTTCAACTTTTTAAATTTAACAAGTGTTGACGCTGCCCACTCATTTTTTAAATAAAGGGTCTGTATAACACGTTTTTCGAAAAGCTCTGTGCTAGACTTGTGACAGTAAAGCAAAACATCACAAGTAAAAAAATGTTTTTTAATTAAAAAAAATATATTTTTTAATTTTTTTGTGATTTTTCTTGTTGTATACAACGTTTTAAGAGGGACGCTTAGTTTTCTAAACTCATAAACGTTTTTTTAACATAATAAAAAATTGGCTTAGCACAGGCTACCTTTGAAAAAATCTCTAAATTGCAATTAATTATTTAAGCCAATTTTTAACAGTTGATTTACATTTTTCAATTTATATAATAATTCAACTCAATTCGTTTAAAAAACATTTTGCGCACAAATAAGGCAAATCGAATGCTGATAAAATCAGCTTTGCATCGCTTTCAGCCCGTAAACAGCGTAAAATGTGAGAAGTGCACTAAACTGAGGATGTCGCTCTTATATGAGTAGTGTTTTTGACACTCTGAATGTGGCTGAGAACCTGAATACAACTACATAAAAAAAATTTTGGAAACAATAAATTAAGGTGAGATTTTTTAGACTTTGTAAATGTAAAAGGTCGCTACAGAACGAGACACGAAAATTAGTTTTTAAACAAAACGTGGCGATCACTCGTTTGTCAAATGTTGTGAATGATGGAAAAGTCGCTGAGTAATATTTATAAACTGTGTATAAGTACAAATAACTTTGCATCGCTTGACAACCGTGAGCAGCGTCAAATGTGAGAAGTGCACCTATGACTCCTTTTCGGGTTACTTTTTATTTGATCGCTCAATTCTCCCTCTTACTCCTCCCTATAACAGCGGGTTTCACCTTTTAAAACTCTTTCATAATCTTTCCCCCATTTTTTTTTCCGCACCCGACCTTGACAAGGACGACAAGTTACGCTATCAACCTGACCGCTGTCAGTACAGACCAGTTTTGCTTCCTGCACGGAGCAGCGCGCAGTCATACTCTGACGCTTCCATGACGCTTCCACTCAGCTGTGATCGGACTGTGCTACCTGTTTTCAAAAACGGCAAATTTATGTTCTCTTTTATGGATTTCTTATCAATCGTTTCTCGATTTGGTCAGTCAGAGAATTGTGGGCAGCGAAGAAGGACAAAAGCGGGTCGTCGCCCGTTTGTCGTCGTCCGACTTTTCTCTTATCGATCGATATGCAAGCGGGCGCGAGCGAGAGGCCGCGATTGTCGGGTGCTCAGTGCAGGCAACACTTTCCTTGTCTTCGCTCAATTCGGTGTCACCGTTGAAATGCGATCGCGGGCGACGCCAGGATTGATTTCCTATTCAAAAAATGAGATTTTCGGTACTTTAAAGAACCCATTTGACGCTTAGTCCATTTTCGCGATTGCTAGCCCGAATGTGTGACATTTCCAGGCGTGTGCTCATTGAGCAAACATTTGCCTTGTTTCACTACTTCGCGTGTCTTAGAAAGACGTGTTTCAGATGCACTATGAGGTGAAAGATAACGACACTCTGGAGCGCATCGCCGCTGCTCACGACTGCACCGTCGGTGAGCTCATGAAGCTGAACAAGATGGCTTCTAGGATGGTGTTCCCAGGGCAGAAGATCCTTGTCCCAGCTCCGCTTCCTGATGACGTGTTTGTTGATGCGCCGTCAGCCCCGAATTCATCGTCGTCGACGTCGAATCATAAGGCACCGCATAACTTGGGCATCTATTTGGGTGATTCCCATGGACTGCCGCCCAATAATGACAGTTTTGGTGAGTCTTGAAAAAAGAGGATAATCAAAACGTTGCTCTGGCTGTTCTATTTTGACTGAGAAAGCGTTAAATTGGCTGATGAGTTTTTTCAAGCCACGTTTTCCATGATGACAAAGGGCAGAAGCTCACAAAAAATAATAATAAAATAACGCTGACGCATTTTCAACGCGTCGCAAATGACGACATGTTTGGAGAATTGTCCAGTGAAAAACTGCTAAATTTCAGGTTTTTGATAAACGAATTTCTGCTAAAAAAACAGGGAAAATTTGTAAAAAAGCCAAATAAAAAAAAACCCTAGAAAATCTAAATTTATTGAAACTAAAATTTCACCGTGTTTCGAAAATACCACCCACTAAAAAATATTCAGATGTGATTTTTAAATTTAAATTCACAGTGGCCGCTAACATTAAAAACCAAAATTCGGTTAAATTTATTTGTGTGAATTTTTAGGACAAGTTTGTGTTAGATTAGATTAAATTGCTAGATTGTTAGATAACGCTAGATTAAAATTAGACAAAGAAATTCGTTTTGCTGTGACATAAATATTAACATTTAGATGTGTGTTCATTTTTGAATGAAGCAAAATTTGTCAAGGTAAAAAAATTTTTGCAATTAAAACAAAATTTTAAACAAAAATGGTTTTTACAGGGTGTTCCTTCCTAGACAAAAAAAGTTTTCCGTCGTTTAATTTTTACTGTTGGGTCGGTTCTTATCAATTTCGAGTTTTTCTGAATCAGGAGAACGGTAGAATTTTAATGGAACCAAAATGTTTGGGTTTTGTGAAGCGTTTTGTGAAGCGAAGCGACTTTACACCTGATTTCTAAAGAATTTCGAGCAAAATTTCATGTGATCGGAAAGGTATTGGTGCAAGCTACGCGTTCACCCTAATTTTAAATATTTTTGAGCAAACGCGAGCCTGACAACAGCACAAAACAGTCTCAAAACACAACTGGTTTGCAGAGCCGTTCAACACCGAATGGACTGTGTCGCCGTTTGGCGTGCTTGGTTTGAACGTTTGAGACGTGAAAGTGTAGCGAATTCTTCCTTTTGACCTTTTCACTGGCCTTTACCGGTCGGTTTTCGTGCATCGAAACCCAGACATTTTGGTGCCATTAAAATTGTACCGTTCAGGAATACCCTGTCACCCTGTCTTAGACAGACGCTTAAATTGGTTAGAATGTTTCGTTGGTATCTTGTCAAAAAAGTTTAATTTTGTTTCTTCATCAAAAACTTTTAAATTTTTTAATAAAAAATTTTTTTTATTACAAAAAAATTCACAACAACATTTGTAAAACGCAATTAGGAGCCCGTGACCAATTGGTTTTAAAATCGTCCGCAACAATTTCTTTGAAACGCCATAGGACCTTATGTTAGGACCAAAGTCGCTTACAAACCAAATTAAAAAAAAACCGAAATTGCGACCGTATTCAGACAGCAACCAGGTCACTCATTTTCATGACAGCTAAAACCCTTCCCTTAGCAACAAATCCGTCATCATCTTGACGACGCCCTGGAAACGCAGCTGAAAATTCTTCAAAAACGAATACGTGTCCTTTTCATCTATTTCCCTATGTCCCTAGTCTTCTGCCTTCCCCGTAGACAGCCAAAACGAGCCAAATATTTGCAGAGTTATTCATACTTTTGTATGCCATGGTCACACTTTCCATTATTCATTTACCATGATTTCAGCCGAAGGAAAGACGCGAGGACCAGGGGGAGCCGTTCCTATCCAATCAACTAACAGCAAAAACAACTCGCCTGATGAGAAAACCATTATCGTGCAGGAGAGAATTGTGGATAGCGACTGTTTGCAGAGGTTCTTGAAGATCAAGGTCAGTTTTGAGCGTCTTAGAATAGATTTTCATCCTATTTTTAGGTTAAACAGATGACAGAGTCGGATGGTACTGTCAGTGGCACCCTTCTTGTCACTCCTAACTGTCTTATGTTCGATCCTGACGTTCAACATCCTCTCGTCATTGAAAATGGCTCAGATTTGTATGGAATGGTGGCTAAGTAAGTTATACAGCTACCCTTAAAAGCTGAAATAATCGGGTCGAGTTTAGGCTTTTAGTAGATTTGGCACAAATATCTGTATCAGTGTACAAAGACATGGATGGTCTTGCGGACCTAACTCGGCCGTGGCATAAACTTTATTTCAAGCCTAAAGTCGACCTTAGCCTAGGTCTCAATTCAAGCTTAAATTCGATCTTAGCCTAAGGTTCAATTTTAGCCTAAACTCGTCTCTTTCCTGAACTTTAATTTAAGCCTTAACTCGATCTGAACCCTTGCTTCAATTAAAGCCCAAAAAATTTAAGTTTAGATATGTATGCATCCTTAAAAGCTTCAATCCTAAAATCCCAATTTTAGCATGGAAGAGATCCTTTCCGTCTCAGTCTACAAGGACATCGACGGCCTCACGGGTGCCAAAGCTACAAAAAAACGGTCCGTTTTTGACCCGGACCACCTTCGCTCGCCAGAGGAACCTGTATCCTCTGCTCCTATAGTCGAAGTTGACCAAGAACCCGAGGAAGGACGTCCGAAATTTGTCGGCGGAGACTCAGGTTCTGAAAGCTTCGAATCTGCCCTAGAAGACCAGAACTTCCCTTCTGGGACTAGCCTCTCCGGGTCAGGCCAGATGCTTACCTCAATCGTTGAGGAAGACCACCATCAGCACCAAAACGTCCAAGCAAATCTTCTCAGGCCAACGGAGAAGTACGGAGGTTCCGGAAAGCGTAGAACTGTCTCAGATGTGACCTGTGAACAGAGCAAGGCCTATGAAGAAGAACAAGAAAATCTGTCAGTGATGCCTATGATGACAGCCGGAAGCGAAACAGATGTGGTGGATAGGCCCAGGTCACATGCTGAACTTGAAGCGTCTACCAGCATTGAGTCTACCACGAGTTTGCCTGGAACGAACAACAATAACAACAATGAGAAGAGTTCGTTCTTCAGTCGTGGGTCGAGGTACTCGCCTAATCTCGCCAGGAGGTCATTTGGACGCTTGGGACGGACTTTGAGGTAAGTCTGAGGTAGACAGGTATGCGTAATGCAGGGGTAATAAGAAAAATGTCAGAGAATGAGACAAAAAGTACCTGTTTAGAACAGTTCATTTAGAATGATCGATCACAAATAAAATGACGTGTCATTTTTTTACCAGACGCACTTGACGTATCTTATGTCTGCGTCTGCAGGAGGTGTTATTGTGTTATTGATCGCCAAAAAACTGACAAAAACTCAGATTGAAAACATACAAAACCTTTTAAAATTTTGGGTCGTGGTTTTCGTCTTGTCTTTTAGCCTGAAACTCTTTCTAAGTTGAAACGTGTCCAAACCATCGTTTATTTTCACCTCTCCTCCATTCTCACTGAAATTTACGACCTAACGACACACATGATCTATTCTTCCCCCAAATAAATGCATAATTCTTATCTTTACAACCCTTTAACTTCCAAAACACCAGCTGATCAACTGCAAATTTTAGCGCTCGAGCGAACAGCGTCAAAGGAACCGTCGTGTCTGGCACGAAAACTGTTGTCAGTCATACCAAGTCTGCTGCAGGCCAAGTCCAAACAGGCATCCAGTCAGGAGCTCGTGTGATTGCTCAAGCCCCCAACAACATGGTCAAAATGGGCAGTGGTCTCCTCCAAGACGTGCAGGAGAAGCCTAGCCAACTGATGGAAATGTGCGACTCGTTCTTCTCTCTTGAAAGGACGAATTCAGAGCAGAGTCAGAGCAATGCTACCATGAAGCGAGAGCAGAGCTTGGCTACTCTTGAAAACCTTAAGCAACGCACTCAGCAAGTCAGAGAAGAGAACCTCAAAAAGGCAAAGGAATCCATGTTCTCGTGTGCCACGTCAACTGAAGAAATGCCAGACCTGTTCAAACCCATCGGCCAGATGATTTCTCAGAGCTCTGACTCTGAGCTTGTGTCCGCTCCTCCTGAGCTTCCTTACTACATGACTGTTAGGCTTGATAAGGTCAAGAAGAAGGCCAAGGGTAAGCAATAGTCTCAAACCATTTTTCTGACCTTTCAATTTAAGGAAAATACTCAATTTCTTCTACGAGCTCCTACGACGAGGATTGCAAGTTTGGAAACAGGCGAAAGAGAGAATTCTGGTATGCAATCCCAAGAGCCAAAGCTGACGCTATCTACCACTTCTTGCTTCACTGGTCTCCGGAGAAATATGGCCAGGATACGCTGACTAACGAAGAATCTGAGGCGGCTAAGAAGAACGCCAAGTCTTTCTTGGTGTTGGAGGACGATAGCCTAACGAGTGAGTGCTTTGAGATCTTAAAAACGGACCCGAACGCAGTTGTCCCGTCCAGTAAGCTTACAATCACGTTAAATAAATCAACCCACGGCAATGTATCGGCATTTTACTTTAGTTTCAACTGAGCTTGTGTGGCATAGTCGGTATGTGCATTGCCTATCAGTTTTCACCTTGCGGGCACGATTTCCACGAGAGTCAATCTTTTTTAAACCGTTTTTACGTAGTTTGGAGTTTTCTTTTCATTTTTTTGACTTTTTATAACCTGCCTGCCCGGAACGTCACCAACCTAGTTGTCACCTTTCCAAGGTAAAAAACACCTATTCCTGTAAAACTGGCACACCGACACAGGTGTTTGGTTCGCGTGCACCAAAAAAAAGAAAGGCTTACATTAACATAAGCGAACGATTCCCACGAGGACGCTGCCGCGTGCAAACCTGATCTTAATCGCATCGTCAGAGCGCGCCCGCAATTTTTGATCCACAAGCAGTTCCGCACTTTTGTGTACCCTCAGCTGGTATTAGAGGGCGTGGTTTAGGAGCTCATGCGGCTATGAAGGTCGCGTAGCGGAAGAGAAGTTTTCATTCGCAGTGTTCTGACACGTCAGGAACATGCGAAGCCGAGTAGTGAAACCTTCTTGTTCTGATATTCCCACTAGCACGTGGTATCTATGTAGGTTAATCTCTGAAAACTAATTTTTCAAAACAATTTTTTTAATTAAAAAAGATTTTTTACTAAAAATTCCTGTTTTAGGCAATGAACAACCGTCTCTCTACAGCCAAAGCCTCCTAGACCGTCAATGGGAGCTGGTCTCAGTTGGGGAAATCTGTCGTCGCCTATCCCTAGATGACGAAATCCTTGCCAGCGATTTGCCTCTCCCTGAAGGAGCTAAATCTAGCCAGATCCTCGATGAGTTCATGATCCGTCAGGTAAAATCATCTTAAAATTTTTAACTCTAAAAATGGCGCTTTTTCAGATTGTGGACATCCTTCCTCCCCGAGCCGAAGGTTACCCCTGGGTGAAAATCTACAGTTCAGAAAAAAACGGATTTTCCTTAGCCACGATGTACCGAAAAATGGCCGAATGGAATGAGGACATGTCTCCGGTGTTACTGATCGTCAGGGATACGGCAGGTCACGTGTTTGGAGCCGTCGTTAGTACGTGCATCAAGCCTAGTGAACACTATTTTGGAACTGGAGACTCGTGTCTGCTATTCAGGTTTACGGGAGAGTATCCTCATACCAGGTAATTAAAAATCCATATTTGTTGAAACGACCAGTTTTTGATGTTTGACAAAATGTTTGGAGCTTCAAAATTGCCAAATTTAAAAAATCTTTTGTTATGTTTTTTTTATTGGCACTTTTAGCGTAACTGCAAAATAAATTTTTTTGGTTCCGGGACCGGTCAACATACTAGTTGGGCACGACTTCTTTTGAGTGTAAACTTGCGGAATTTTCAAAATGCGCTTGATTAAAAATTCTTTTATTAATTGAAGCTTGAATTTGTTTAAAGGCCTGTTTTTGTTATTTGTCGTTAATCAGTTTTGGAATTTTTCATATTTACATGCAATGCTGACGCTTTCTTTTAAACCAAAATTGGAAGCATTTTCAATCGTTTTTAAAATTGAAAAAATTTTTGATACAATTTTTTAAAGTTTTAATGAAGGAAGATCACGAAAACATGAAAAAACATCTTAAATTTTAAACATCAAAATTTTTGTTGATTGTTTTCAAACTTTCCAAAAGAGGTGAAACATGAATTTTTTTTA
The DNA here is from genome assembly GCA_000757645.3 of Steinernema carpocapsae. Taxonomy (NCBI): domain Eukaryota; kingdom Metazoa; phylum Nematoda; class Chromadorea; order Rhabditida; family Steinernematidae; genus Steinernema; species Steinernema carpocapsae. Next base: position 1,168,270 of record AZBU02000007.1, read on the forward strand.
AAACCTTTCCAAATTATTTTTTTTGACGTTTTTTGCAATTTGTTTAACTAATTTTTGTCACTTGCAGAGAACTTCGAGATTTCCGCTGGACAGGGGACAACCAATTCTTCGTAAATGCTCAGAAAGATTCGCTTTCGGTCGGTGCAGGCGGAGGCCACTACGGCCTCTGGCTTGACGCAGACCTGTACATAGGCAGAACGCAACGCTGCCAAACCTTCGACAATGAACCGTTGACAGGAGGAAAAATGGACTTTACCGTTCAGTTTGTGGAAGCATTCGGTTTTTCTATGTAAACCCTCTCCTCCCACTTTGTTCCTCTGTACTGTGTACAGCCTTTTTAACACCCAAGTTCACTGTTCTTCTAAACAAAATAGTAGGCCCACATTCTATCTCACTTTCTAAGTCCATATATTTCTTTCTTTAAAGATAACTGTGATACGTTGCGCTGTGTGGTTGGTTGTACAAGTTCGCTTTCATTGAATTTCTCTGTGTCTCTTCTCGTATCTGTGTAATGCAAGAATGGAAAATTCAATTAATTCAACTTAATGGATTTTTATGATAGAGATGCTAATTTATAGTTAATGATTTTGTTGTTATTTTATGTAAATAAAGAATCTTCTTATAAGAACGATCTAAGAGAGACGACGTTCAATTTCTCTTTGCTGGAAGAATTTTTCATATTTTGACATTTTTTAAATTACAAAAAGTTTTTATTTTTCGCTTAAACAATCGACCTTTCGTAACTTTTTTGCCTTATTAATCTATCAACGGGGCTGTGTGCGCTATTGCGCGAGGTTTCTGCTTCAAAATATGTTTCAAATCGGCCCTTCGCGCCTCCAAAAAGACATAAGTGTGTTTTTTTTTAAACGATTGTGATTACAGGGCCAATCAACACATAAAATTTTAACAACTTGTACTTGAACGTTTCCAGTCTGTGCCTACATGTGGTTTTTGCAACCTGTCTCAAATTTGCTTATATGGTGTAGTATTGGGTGAAGCTTTGCCTAATGATCCATAGATCACGGGTTCAATTCCGGCTATCCCCAAAATTTTTAATTTATTATTTTTATTTTTACTATTTTTTGTTTCGCCCTTCGCGCCTCCAAAAAGACATAAGTGCACCGATTTCGCAGTTTCAGAAATCTTTTCGAAACACTGCAAATTATATATTATTCGGTTCTAAATTTTGCGCATAATCGATTGAACCCAAAAACACCCGCATCTGTGGCCAATTTGGCGTTTGCGGCATCAATTTAGGCGCCGACGCGGTTGCAAAACCGACCGGTCCGCGACGACAACGAAACACGTGCAAACGCAAATGGCGCCGCTACCGTAACCCGCGTTCGCTCAATCAGGCAACTCGCGTCTAGAAATTTCGTGACACACGGACGGACGGACGGACACGTCTGGATCGTTCTCCTTTATTTAATAAAGGATTACCAGTAACTGCGTTATCCACAAAAATCTACGTTTGGAAGAATGAATTAATTTTTTTTGTTGGTGGCGTGGAACTGAAATTTTATTTTTACTTTGCGTATTATGAACATTTCAAATTCGCACATGTTTTTCCTGTGACAATTTTCCCACCCAATTTGCAGTTAAAAAAGAATTTCGATTTGTAATTTAACTCAGCTTGTTTAGTTGATTTTTTTACATACAGGATGGCCCAAAAAATGGCCCGAAATGTGAGAAAAAATGATACGCTTGAAAAAGAACAACTTTAATAAACCTGGATTTTGATTGGCAGAGAATCTTTTCTTGTTTGAGGACAAGGCGTGGAACGGGTAAAAAACGGTCGATATTGGAGACACGACTATTTCAAGTAGAGACTTGTCATGTGGAGATGGCGGAAAAAAGAGAGAAGTTAGGTATAAATTAATCGTGGTAGTAAAGAAAGCGATCGAAAGCGATTGGGAGAGGTCACATCGACACTTCAAAACAATTGCAAGATGTTCTTTATTTTATTGCAAGAAAGTTAGAAATCTAAGCGCTTTAAATTCAACAAATACAGGATGAGCGAAAAATATCCTCTGCGGAACCATACAAGAGGAATGTGTCTGATTGAGAGGGGAGTTGTCTGAAAGGAATCATTTTGTCAGATCAAGTGTCCTGTGACCTTTCGGTCAGTCGTCAACGCTTTCTCAAAAAATGCCGCTTTTTTCGTCAAGTTATCGCAAACAAAGGACGCCAAATCGAGCAATTCTTTAATCACGTGTGATTTTCGTTGTTTTTTGCAAAAAACCATAATTTCACCACTTGCTCGTGTTCCCTCATGAATTTGTGACCAACCGATCCCACGGCTCGCTGAAAGGCAAAATGATTCCTCCCAGACAACTCCCCTCTCAACCAGACGCATCCATCCTGTCTGGTCCCGCAGAGAGTATTTTTTAGGTCACCCTGTATTTTCCGCATTTGCTACTGCTGGTCAGTTCTAATTTTTCGTTGCGTTACAATTTTTATTTTATAGAACACATTTTTTTGGTAAGAGCAGAAACATCCTGATTTCTGTTTTGTTAAAATTACGAAAGTTTTTTTCACTTTTTTGCGTTCTGGTTTTAAAATCTTAAATTGAAAAATTTTAAATTTTTGTTTTTTAAAATTATTTTTTAAGAACATTTTCCTACAAATTTTCAATCAATTAACGCTTGTTTTTTGTAGTTTACAAATTTATTTTTGACGAGTGAATTTTGGTCCTGAATTTAACATGCTTGCTGGCTAATTTTTGCTCATTTTTTTGCTAATATCTAATTTTTAATTTTTCATAGAACATGGTTTTTTTGTATATGGCAGAAAGCGACGTAGTAATCATTTTTGAATTTGCAAATTTTTGCTCACATGTTTTGCAATTAAGCGTAACATTTTTTACATTATTTTGACATTCGAATTTCATTTTAAAATCAAGCATTTTGGCGGATTGTCAGAACCCTTGTTGGCACTTTGGACAAAGTCCAACAATCAACTGTATCCTGAAACGCGATCTTTTGTTTTCTCTCCAGCATGCAAATTTTCCCACGGCTTATAAATATTTATAAACGCTGCACGTTCTTTCTCCTTTCGGCTATTGACCTTTGACTCAGAAGGTGCATTCGCACTAGTCGCTGTTTCATCATTGCGTTATCAGTTACGAAAGTCTTACGTAGCGATAAACAATAGGTCCGGAATGCAGTCTGGTGACTCATGCAGGCAGTTCTGGGCATTGCACATTCTCGAAAATTCTGGAAACGGGGGACCGACAGGAATCAATTTCTAAAGGCTCGATAGGAACGTCGTAGAAACCCATTAGACTTTCGAAACACGTTTATTTTGATCCCTTTCCGCGTTTTGTAATCTCAAAAACGGGGAGACGTCTTGGAGGGTGATTACAAGCGACACACACAGTGGAGCTTTCGCAATCGCTTTTACTCTGCAGCTTTATTTTCCCTATTTTGACTTTTCTTAAGCGTCGCTTTTAGGTTAATCTGCACGCCGACCCCTTAATTTGAATGTTTGCTGTTTCAACCAATGACATCATTTCCACAGTCACAAGATTTTCTAATCACATCCATTACTTCTCGTTTCTAAGTCACAATGACGCCAACGGCGTTCTTGTGATCACTAAACTGGTCTCTTCGTTCGTTTCGCTCCGGGTGTAAAAAGTGTCTTCGTTTCTTCAAAGAAATCGGGGACAATCAGCCGAATTCGCACGAGCGGACAAATCTTTGATCGATGCTTTTAGGCGGAGAACTTTGCGTGGTGATGAAAACGGTCGGTTGGGGTTGAACAGTTGATGTAAAATTCTGCGGAAGCATTTTTAACACATAGAATTAGTGGAAATCAACGGCGTTCACATGAACTGAGCTTTCAGGGCGTCGTCAAAATGATGACGGATTTGTTGCTAAGGGAACGGTTTTAGCTGTCAAGGAATTGAGAGACAGCTAAAATCTGGGGAGTCTGAGATTTTTGAGAGGTCTGAATATGATCTAATAAGGTTACTGAGAGGTTTGAATATGGTGTTTTCTGTCCGCCGAAATTTTTGGGCAATCAGAAACCGCACAGAAAATATTGGGTGCAAGCGGGACTCCAAGCCGTGATCTTCATGCGTTAGTCCATGAGACTAACCACTACCCCACACGATCATTGAGTGTGAATCTGCTCCACATGGCTACACCATGACTAAACTCATCTTTTTGGCGCCCGTTAACATGAATTTAAGCTTGCGCAAAGTAACGCGCGAGAGAGTTAATACTATTACAAACTTTTGGAGTTCTGCTTTTTTCCTTTTAAAACAAGCAGCTGTTTCGAACGTTGGAAAAATAACTGAATACATGAGATCGAGATCGTGATTCGGCGTTCTGGCATATCAAGGTTCCGGGCGTTCTTCCTCGATTATCCAGGTTGCCCTCCCCTTAGGCTCTGACAGACCAGTCTAAAAAACGCCGGAACGGCAGATCTTGACTCTTTTATAAACACATCAGAAATATGTAACAAATATACTTCCTTGGTCAAATTTTTATATTTTGAAAGCCGGTTTACAAAGTTTTTTAAATTTAAGAATCATTCATTTGAAGCGTTAAATATTATTTTTGCATTTACAGCATCAATTCCAGCATCGTAATTTATTTCATTCGTATTTAAAACCAAAACAATACTTAAAATTTTTTACGACTTCCTACGTTATAGGTCTATTATAAAACTAAAAAATTGTAAATTCCTTTTTTATGAATTTTAGAAAAAATTGATACTTTTCGTCGTAAGGCGAATGGCTTTTCTAAAATCAATTGTTTAAAAGCCGCTCAATTTAATAAATTAAATCAGCTTGTTGCATTTTTTCAAATTTAAAGCGCCACAAATATTTTTTTTTGGTTTCGAGCTTATCTGTCCTTTGCAGTTTTCCTGCATTTTTACATTTTAATTGCAATAAACATGTTCCATGTGCTTCAGATGTGTCCCTGACGGTGTACAATACAGTTACATTCTTGTCTCCATTTTTCAGCACTTAAATTCCTACTGTCATGTGCTGATTTTACACTTTTGTCCAGGAACAAGAACACTTTTAATAGGGCACTATTCCTGTAGCCTTCAAAATTCAGATCTGCGGTTGTTCGCACAGATACCTGTTCTCTGTTCAAGGAACAAGATATCTATTGTTTTTGAGTAATTGACTTTGGTCGGTCTTGGTCTTTTTATGAGCTTGTTGACGGATACCTATCCTACTGTAAGGTTCGGTGCTCGATAAAAGTCCAAGTGCAAAGACGTAGGACGTGAATGCGTACACTTTAAATGTGTTTTCACGTTTCGAGTGTCAAAATTTGTACTTAATAATGTCTAAGTGAGTAAACAATAAAGATCAAGTGTAACGATGCGATTTATCTACTGCTGTTTACGTAAAATCGTTTTTGTTTTTACACGCTTGTGATTACAGGGCCAATCAACACATAAAATTTTAACAACTTGTACTTGAACGTTTCCAGTCTGTGCCTACATGTGGTTTTTGCAACCTGCCTTAAATTTGCTTATACGGTGTATTGGGTGAAGCTTTGCCTATTGATCCATAGGTCACTGGCTCAATTCCGGCTATCCCCAAAATTTTTAATTTATAATTTTTATTTTTACTATTTTTTGTTTCACCCTTAGGTGCCACATTTTTGCTCAAATCGACATTTGTACCTTGAGTGCATCCGCACCCACCTGTGACCCGCAATCAACTTTCTGCTTCTCCCAAAACCGGTCACCGATTCTCCCAGCTCTCTTGCATTAAACACCCTCCGCCGACGTTTTGTGTTCGACCGCTGTCCTGCTTGTTTGCATTTTGTCTCCTCCTCGCCTGCTGCTCTAACACACGTCACCGATGGCTTCTTCTCCGACAACAGCAGAGATTCGCACGATCGCCGGCGGCCGGACAAGCGAAACGACAACCCAGTAATTAGAACAACTGGTTTCCTCCCCACCCTTCTTTGAAAAGTGACTTGGAAAAACGAAGACTTCTTTCTTTGTTTTCTGCTATTTGAACCCCGTTACTTTTTGGGTTTTTGTGCGGCGGTGATGAGCGGAGATACCTGCAGAGAAGAGACTTATCTTTCTAGGCGATCGATTCGCTGTCGTTCGTTTTCGTTCGGGGCTGATTGTCGCACAAGTTCTGGACGTCCAAAACCGTTTTTAGACTGCTTTCTCGAATCTTAACGTTCGCTTGCTTATATGATGTATTCGTAAAAGTCTTACTTAACGATCCAGTCGTCACAGGTCCGAATCCGGCTACCCCTTTTCCGGCGTGTTCTTTTACTTCATGCTTTTAGAAATTTGATTTTTTCCTGCTTTTGCTGTTCAGCCCATAAATTTTTGCATCAGCCACCATAATCCTGTTTACCCCTCCCTCCACCCATGATTCTGGGTGCACTCAATCAAAGCAGTTTTTAAGCAGTTTTTGGTCCACGGTGCAAAAAGTCGCGTTTGTTTGTGTTCGTCGCGCCGAATCTCCTAGAAACTGAGACCAGAAACGTAGAAGTGCGTAATTGCTGCGCGTAACTGCTACGCTTCGTGTCCTTTTCAGGCAGATTTTAGGACGTGATTTGGATGTGTTTCTGATTTGTGACTGGCTATCTTTTCAATTTTAAAATGCGAACTGCCAAATTTAAAAAATTTTTGAGAGCGTTCTGAGCAACTATCGATTAAGTGATGGAAGTTTTCGCAGACGTCTTGTGTCCTCGAAAAGTTGACCTAAAACGGAAATTGCATCTTGGAATATAACGTTTAATTCAGTTGATACTTTCATTTCCAACTTTTTAGACTAGTTTAGTCAATTTTTGAGATCGATCGCGTGAACTTTTTCTTTGAGTACAGTTGTTTTTAAAAGACGTAATCAATTTCAAATCGCTTCAATGCTTTTGTAAACTAAATCAATGCGTGAGGTTCTATTATTTTTTTGTCGATGCAGTCTTCCATTTTTGCTTTTGTCTGATCTGAATCGAACAATTTTAAAACTGTTGAAAATATAGATTTTTTAAATATCACAATTTTATTAAATTTCGCTTGAATTTTCATTATTTTTTTTATTTTGTAAATTAATTTTAATGCGTAATTTTTTGTATGTCACGTGTGGACCAAAAAAATCAGAATCAGTATTTCATCAATTTTGAAAAATTGCTTTTAAACATTATCGCATAAGCTTTTTCTTTGAACAAAGTTTGAAAATTGTTTACAAAAAAATTAAAAAATCGTAGCATTTTTGTGTAGGTGTTATTTACCTTCGAACAATTTAGGCTTCAAGAGTAATTTTGAACATTTTTGAGTCACTATTTAAGATTTTTTTTTGAATTACAAATCGAGTATATCGGGTTGGATTTTGCAACTCTAGATTTTGTCGAAGTTGAATGAAAGAATTTTAAAACGTGATGCGACATGATGCGCCCTTTTTTAGATCTGATTTTTATCTTTAAAACAGAGGGTATAGTAGGCTGACGCTAGCCTCTTGGAGCATCTTAGGCTTAGGCTTGGACAATTTTATTATGGTTTTTGCACCGAAGGCGCCGGGAAGCGATGTGCTGGGCAGCCTCTTTTAAACAACGGGGTAGAACTTTAGGCTGCCAAGGACCGATTTCACAACATGCAATTGCGTCGTAATTGCGTCGCAATTTTCAAATTTCACCGGTTTCACAACATGCGATTGCAACTCCAAAAACCCGCAATTGCGGGAAATTTCTCCACGAGCTCGAGAGTGGAAGGTGTATCTGCTATTCTGCATAACGCGTGGGAATTGCGCATTTCAGGATTGCGAATTGTGGAATTGCACTTGCAGATTGTAAAATTGAAGGTTGTAAATCGACTCCAGGCTTACCGCGATCGCAGACGAATACTATTGGTTTCGGCGTCGAAGGCGCCTGAAAGAGGGTGTTTAGGCTGGGCAGCCTCTTTCAAACATTGGGGATAGTAGGCTGGGGCTGGCCTCCTAGAGCATCTCAGGCTTAGATTTCGACAGTTTTAGCAGAAGGCATCTGGAAGCGGGGTTTGTAAGCGTTAATTTCTCTGCAATTTTTCAACTTGAAAAAAAGATTTTCGCATTCAAAATAATGGCCATTTTTCAACGATGAAATAGCGATAAGGAAATAGGCGCTATAAAAGAATCGGTGCTTATGCCGCGGAGTCTTTTAAACTATTTCTATTTCCCATTATTTCAAGTACACTATGTGATTTAAATTTTTGAAGATTTGAATTTTTGATGGTTGGAAGGAAGCACAATTTTAACGATACATTATATTACAAATATTTTAATTTTTTAAGCATATTTTTATTTACAGATAAACACAGTACTCAATAAATTTTAAACGTTTATTTTTGCCATTTTGAATTTTAAAAAACACATTAAAATTTTTTTTCTAATTTCGATGTTATCGCAATTGAAGTTTTCACTTATAAAAAAATAGCATATTGCATTTCTTATTTGGTACGTTGTTCCACCAGATTTAACAAAATTTCGAAAACCCACGGCTTTCCACACCCCCTTATTTCTAGCGCCAAGGACTATCTGTCCTTTACGTGTCCATCCCTCTGTTTTTGTCAAATGTAAACAACGTGCTCCACTAAAAATAGTTGTCTTTACGCTTGAGTAAAAATCTTGTTTTCCTTCAAATAACTGCGCTCTTTACTCCCTCACGTGCTCTTGAGCGGTAGTGCAAAATCGAATATGCCCTGCTGACAATAAACAAAACCCTCATAGGGCTGATTTTTGAACCTCTCGTTGTGAGTGCTTTGGTTTTTTTCACATGCCTCTGTTGATGGGTCGGTGGGTGCGATAGGTGATAATCTCTTCCGTCATTTGCATATGGCGTGGTTGTCGAGGGCGTATTTTGCAGAATGGAAGTCGTCTATTAGGCACAATTTCTTGTCCACCTGTGTCATCTCTTTTGCAGCTTAACTAGACCATTTTCTAGGTCATTTCGCCGTGAAGGACACCAACGACCTTGACGGCGCTTGTCTCTATGACGAGCCATCATTTAAGTGACTCATCACGCTGTCGGGGCATCCCACCTGCTCCTGTTTGCATGCATTGAGAACGCTTTTCTCTTTTTTCTACACCATTTCGCGTTTCCAGTTTTGTGCACTCATAAATTTTATTGTTCGAACGAACCGCGCGCGGTGCAGGCGATCGTGCTAATTTCCCAAGCTAATCTCTCTCTTGAGCCGTAAACTAAACATAGCTACGTGTTTTGCAAAAGCTGATTTTTTGCTCTCCGGTGGTTAGGAAGAGAAATGGGATGTGAGACGAAGATGAAACTCAGAGACCCAGAAAAACTTTTTCGCAAATTGCCATTGTTGTCATCGAACACAATCGAACGCTGGCAAGTTTTAGAGGTCAAATGTGTGTATGCGCTTGTGCGCATTTTTGTTGACGCGTAATTTATGGAAGTTTGAAATCGGATTTTCGAGGACCTAAACATGTGTTGTTGGATTTGGATTTGCGTTGATCATTGTTGCTGAACATTGGAAATCGGCATTTTGCAGATTCTAAATTGAACATTTTAAATTAATTAAAAATACGGTTTTCTTGTACAGAGAATTTACGGACAATTCATATAGGATTAGCAGTAAACTTTCAAAAAAAAGCGTCTTTAAAAAAATTTAATTAACGATTTCTGCATTTTCCAATTTTTCACGTAGCTCAACAATTTTTTAATTTTTTGAAGTCCGATCTATAGTTGTAATAGTGAAAAACAAAAAAAATTGACGCAAACATTAAGTTTTTTAGACCAGATTTTGTAAGACTCTTCATGAAGACCTTTTAAGCAATTTACATTTTTTTCCAATTTATTTAGAAATATTTTTTGTTGTCATAACGAATATTTTAAGTGGCAATTTTTGAACGCGTCCTTAAAAGTGTTGAAGACTGAAGGTAGAGTAAATGTTCTCTAATCGCACAAAAATCGAACAAAATAAAAATATTACGTTTATAAATTCTTCCAAATCAACGGGGCCGAACACGCTATTTTTCGAGCTTACAGTTTCAAAATATGCTCTGATTCGGCGCCTTGCGCCTCCAAGAAGCCATGAGCGCACTGATTTCGCTTTTTTCACAATTGTTGTGCATAGTCGATTGAGACCAGAAACGTTCGCAAGTTCAGCGTTTGCGGCACAGATTCCGGCGCTGGCTAGGTTGCAAAGCTGACCGCTCCACAGCGGCGGCGACGGATAGAACGTTCAAAAAGCGTTACGGACAAAAATGCTTTACCGTTGCAATTTTCGAAGATGTGAATGACGTATTTATTGTGCAAACAAACGTCTCTTAAAATTGGTTTTGATAAAAAAAATATTTCTCTGCATTTGAGAACTTGTAAATTTTTAAAAACAGCCTCAAGCTTTTCTTTCACATAACTGTTCGTGAGAAGGGATGACACGTTAAATACCATTTTTAGTTAAACGATTTTTACATTTGTGACCGTTTAGAATTTTTAAGCAAAAACATAATTTTTTACCGTTGTTCCTAACATTTAACATTTAACCATAACACTTCAATAAGCAATAATATTTTTTGAACGCATTTTCAAAAGAGTTTTTATACTGTATAGCACAGAAATTGAACATCATAAAATTAATATCTTTTGAAAATTTTTAAACTTTTTATATAAGCTAAATAAAAATTGATCATCCTTGTAATTGTAAAGATACAAATGCAGTACAAACAAACGTTTTTTAATGTTCTTCTTGAATATTAGAATTGATTTTGGCGTGCTAAATTTATTTTTTGCATTTTAGAACTTGTAATTTTTCGAGAAATTAAAAGATTCTTTTTTAATTAATTTTTAAATGAGGAATGATGGCGGCATTTGACGCTAATTTGTGGCTAAGGACGCTAATTTCCATTCTTTAGTTTAATAATTTTTACATGTGTAACCGCTTAACAATGAACTAGATGTTTATGACGTCGCCTCTCCTTTTCATTCTCTTCATTTCGTTAGGTTTCAAACATCTACTTATTGCGAAAAAGCATTTCATCGTTGCGAAACAGGGGCCTATGACCAAAGCCCGAAGCTGACAACAACTTAATTTGGCTGCTGTAATTGTTTGTTCCGGTTGTCTCTAATCTTCGAACGTTTCTGATCCAATTAACAGACATTTTTAGCAAAACATGATGTTTTTCGAGTGTAGAATGATGGGAACCCCCGTTCGACCTTGTACATATCACAAACGGCGTTTTACGGTCTTTGAACGGCTTGTTTTGCCTCTACCGTCTTGTAAACTTCCATTTGCGTCAATCGCGGCCGCTTTCGTTTAACACGCACCCACGCAAATCGGTTTTGCTTTTACAGTTTCATTACTAATTTGCCTGACGGTCAAAACAATTCCAGAGCATCTGAATCATCTGTATTGAAAAATTTCAGAGGCACGCGACTGCTTAAGGCAAAAATAATTGGTTTAGAAAGCCGCACAGGCAAACAATAAATGTGCTTGCTGTTTACGAAAAATTTATTGGTTTTTCAGTTTTTTTGAGTCACGTTGCTGCGATCTTTTTTTGCATAGCACCTTTTCTAATTTTTGTATATACATCGCTGGTCGGAACTAAACGATAAGTGATCAGTGATGGTCTTGCATGTGTCACACAATAGATAAATGGATTGTTGTTTGCATGGCGGACACGCAGCAGGCGCTAAAACGTGACAAAAACATATTTTTTCAATGGGCGCTGAAAGGAATAAAAACGAGCGTCAGGGAAAGAATGGCCATTGTTTGCTTTGAAAGAGCATTCGACTTTTAGAAGTTCAATCATTTTTATGGGTTTGCTCATTTTGAAGACCTCATGTTTAACTTAAATTCTTAATTTACAAGTATTAAAATTTTTAGCGATTGACACTTTTTAACATACATATGTTACTCAATGTAGAATTTCCTCTATTAAAATTTTTTTTGTCACGGGCATCCCTTTCGTGTCACTAATCATCACGTCAGTTTGATAACCAGATTTCACAGATTCAGCTGGTTCTGTCCATTTTTCTTTTTGTGGCTTCACCTTATTTATTTCACTTTTTGAACTGTTTTTGTGTAGGTGCCTGAGCACCCCACAATCTTGTTTCCTTACAATTTGAAATTCAACATTTTAGTTTTTCAATCTCTATCTAGCACTATTATTTGTTTACGGTCTGACAAGAAAAGTGTTATCCATCTTTTTTCTCAATGACCAAACGTCTCGTTCAGCCGATTTGTTTTTGTTACGTCTTACCCAACTTCACGTCATTTATTCTTATTTGCAAAAATCTAATTTTCTCAATTAAAAAATATATATTTAGAAGTCAGTAATTTGCGATCACCTTGTTTCTTCTAATGCGGCGACTCGTTAAAAGTGCACGTCAAGAACAGGTTGGAAACAGGTTGGAACTTTTCGAACTTGTGACATGAGCTGTCTGATGGGTAGCTAGCACATTTAGTTTTAAGATCTCTGATAGTGACAACAAGTGTGATGCGTATTTTTAAAGTTATTTCCGGTGTGTTCTTCCCATGTGAAACGTTTCTTATCTGCTGTGCGTGATCGGCATTCCTTCCGTGTCACTAAGCATCATGTCACTCAGATAACCAGATTTATCAGATCCAGCTGCTTCTAGCTATTTATTCTTTGGTGGCCTCACCTTATTTGTTTTACTTACCAGGCTGTTTTTGTGTAGGTGCCTGCAGTATTACGCCACAAACTTGTTTTCTTAACCAGCACCCATAACCAGTCTCATATTCAAGCATTTTACCATATCGCGAAATACTGCGCAATCTTCTTGACCCAGAAAATTTCAAAAATGATTGTCCTGTAGTGAATGGAAAATTAATCGATGTTGTGACGTTTCATAAGGTACGCGCTGCGTTTGTACTACAGGCTTAAGTGTAGCGAAATGATTAAAAACTATGTTTTTGTTTTGGTCGAGTGGGTGGTGACTGTGGAATGCCTGTCCGCAACTTGCTTACTTAAAGGGTACTCAAGAGCAGGTTTTAGAAGATACCATGAAGGGAATGTTGCGCGTAGCGTGTAACCGTGTTTTTTGATACATGGATTAAGCGGTAAATTATGTGTTTGGCTGTGTTGGGACAAGTCTTATGCAGAAGGAACCTTAAAGTTCGAATTGTTTCAAGTCAATACCAACTTGAAAAATTGTTGCGTCTAGCTGTAACCGTGTTTGTTCCGATGGATCAAAAAGTTATTAATGTGTTCAATATTTTTTTTGATTTATTTGTGGCTATTCATGTGAAGAGTACGTCTGAAATTTCGTATCGTTCAAGTTCGATAAATTTAGTAGTTTTCTTGAAGATATTTCTGCATTTTTGAATATGAAAAACGTTTTTTTGTAATTTTTCAGTGCTATTTAAGGGTTTATTTACTACACAAGTGCTTGCAAATGTGTGGTCGACGGTTTAATTTACAGCTTAACGTTAACAATTTTTTTGATTTTTTAACTTGAATTTTTGTTTTGGAGGTCGAACGTGCGTACGTGAAGTTCGTGAAGTTTGAGTCAATAGCTGATTTTAACGTTAAGATGTGTTTGAGAACTTGTATTTGGAGCAATTAACTGGCTTTTCAAAATTTATTTTTTTGGATTGGACTTGCTCCGTTGAGCTTTTATTTTTAATAAGACTGAAATTCCACAATTAAAAGAAATTTGTCATTCAAAATCAGTAAAGCTGTAATTTTTTGGATATGGCAGTCATCAAATTTATCGATAAATTGACATTTGTTTGTTTGTTTGCGCAAATTATATGGCTTGTATTTATACAACTAAATGAGGAGTTTTCAAACGCGTATCTTATTGCGGTTGTCATAAAAAATGTATTAGGGTTGAAAATTTAAAACAAAAAAGGGAAATTTTTGAAAGCTGTTGGTCTTAACTGCGTAGGTTTTTGCATTTCGAATCAGAGTCCCTAAATTTTTTTTTCAGTTAACGGGGCTTTGCGCGCTAATGCGCGACAATTCGTTTGCTAAATTAGAACTGTTGGGTGCTACGCGGCTTACAACACTAATTTTGTAATTGTCTCGACGCTGCGCGCCTCAATGACGTGATTTTTTTGGCCAAAGAACACTCAGTGGTTGATCTCAAAAAATAACCAAAATTGCGTATTCTGTCTCAAAATTTTCTCCGTCGCTCGCCCACCGGCGCTCAAAACATCGCTTCGTCGTTGGTCGCACGCGAAAGTGCGACAAACCACAATTGCAAAACTACAGATGCCGCCCCTCACCAAGCAGGGAGCGACATGATTTTGCGATAGACGGAAGGACGGACGGATGGACATGTCTGGATCGTTCTCCTTTATTTAATAGAGGGGATTTGAAAAAGTTTGGAAATTTTTTTTTACGTTTGTAATTTAAACAAACTGCTTTTTAAAATACACGTTTTCACTTTATTTTTTCAAACGAATTTTTAATTTTTTAAGGTGTACAAAAGCATCTTGAGTCAAAATTATACAAAACGTTTTGACTTAAATTTTTTCAAACGCGTTTTTTATTTTTAAATTTTTGAAAATCAACGGGGCTGTGCGCGCTATTGCGCGAGGTTTCTGTTTCAAGATGTTTCAAGTCGGCGCTTCGCGCCTCCAAAAAGACATGAGTGCACCGATTTATTTCTATTATATATAATTTGGTTCGAAATTTTGCGTATATTCGATTGAGCCCAAAAACACCCGCAACTGTGGCCAATTTGGCGTTTGCTGCACCAATTTAGGCGCCGACGCAGTTGCAAAACCGACCGGTTCGCGGCGACGGCGAAAGACGTGCAAACGCAAATGGCGCCGCTACCGTAACCCGCTTTCACTCAATCAGGCAACTTGCGTGACACACGGACGGACAGACATGTCTGGATCGTTCTCCTTTATTTAATAAAGGATTAAATTTTTGCAAACAACGACGTTTTGCGCGCAGCCGACGACCACCAAGATGAACGACCGAAGTCGCCTGGTTTTGATCTAGACAATAAATACACCGTTAAATGTTTTGTTGCAAACCATGTATTTAGCTCTAGAATTATCAGTTATTCATATGAAGGAAAATTTGAAGATGCACAACTCTTTTTAAGCTTCCATTTTGAAATTGAAAATTTTTTGTGTCGTTTGAAAAACGCTTTAAAAATTTAAGCTGCGTCTAAAATAGTAATATTCACACAGAAGTCAGTTGTTAATTACGTTTCAAGCAACACGAAATTATCCGTCCATTACTTATTTTTGTGACAGATCAATGTCCGTCAAAGTCCTAAAAGTGATCGCAAGAGATTAATACCACTCTAAGTGCGCATCAAACTCCAGCAGGGTTCCATGGGCATCAAACCGCCGTCGCCACCTCTTGATCCACCTGAATCCGTGTTCGCTTCATCCGTTCTCCTCATTGTTTGAACTCCGATTTCTGTGTTTCTCGCTTTCAGCGCGTGGCTTCGAGCTGCGATTGTTTGAAGAGCGATTGAAGCTCGTCGAGGATTATGTGTGTAGTACGTGCGCGGGAACCCGGACCTACCTCTCTCTCCTCTCCCTGTCATCTATCTCTCAAAGTGCGGTGTATTCCACGGACGCGTTCTTCCGGCTGTAGTCGATGTGTGATCCCAATTATTGGCGGATTTTCGAACGCGCGATTTTTGGTGCTAGAGAGATCTTTAAAGTCGCGTATATTTACTATATAGTTCGACCCCTCGTATTGGGGTCGTTATGCAAATGTTGCGCACTCGCCAGGCGTGATCTGATGACCCTTTTGAGATCGATAAGAAAGATGTCCGATAGGAGAGACTATCTTGTTTGGTGCAGGAAACGGTGCAGGGTGCGAGAATCGATCTTCGCTTGTTGTTTTAAATATTGTGTGAGGCTTCTTTTAGAATATTCAGTTGAGACTAGAATAATTGTTTTAGTAAATTTTTGCGCGTTGGAAGCAATGATTTTTCAAGGTGCTTTAACCTGTGTAATATCAAATCAATTTTTCTGTGTGTTTACAATACTAAAATTTTATTTTTGAACATGAAACATATGGGTGTAAGCCGATTGCAGCCAAAATTTTGTTTGTTTAATGCAACACTATTTTCACGGAAACGGGAATAACAAATGCGTTCTTTTCGAGAATTAAATTCTAAAATTTTACTTTTTTGTAGGGGAGCTGCAATGTACTAATCGCGCAAGCCGTTGGCAATTAAAAACATTAAAAATGAACGCTGCTTCGCGCGCAAATTGTGCTAAAGATTGCAGCCAAAAAACATAGTTGAAGCGCGTTGCTGACGCTTTGCGCCTTGCGTCAGCTTTGAGACAAAATTCCGACCTCTTCACTTTTTTGATACGTTGAAAATGACGTTCGTGTCTGAAAAGGAGTAACAGTCTGGCCAAACATCTGATTTCCTTTTTACCAAAAGAGAAGCGGTGGAAGTTCGTTTCGAAATTTCGACCGGTCCCCTCGAAAGTCGTCGGAAAAAGTGAGGAAACAGCGAATACACACACAGCAAAGAACGACTTTATTATAGGAGTAGATTTGTAATTTATTAATCGCAATTTTAACGATCATCAAATGACCGAATAAAGGTCTTCAAAATTTTTAGACTTTTTTACAATTTTTTAACATTTTTGAATTTTACATTGATTTAAATGTAAAATTTTGATGTCTTTTTAGACTTGTTTTATGAAGCTTAAAACTTGAAACCTAGCTCTTGTCCACTCTTCCTCAAATGCAACACCACCTCTAATCCCCAAAAGCAATTTTTGGATTATCCATGACCTAAATCCAACACGTTAATCGCGCTATTCATGCAAATTGACTTTTTACTACCACAGTTTTTTGGAAAAATTGTCTGTGGTTTGTTTAGGCATGCTAAATGTCTTTTGTTCAGCGTAAAACAAGGATTTTTCAATTATTTGCTTGGTAAATTTTTAAAAACCAAAATTTTATTTGCATGTATTTAAAGCCTTGAGAACGTTTCGTTTCAAGCAAAGATTTTTTAAGAGCTTTTGAGCAACAAAAAAACAATTTCGCCGTTTAATTTTTTTGTTAAACACAAACTTTATAATTACTAAATAACAGAAAAAACGTTTTGTCACTAATTTTTTGGGAACAGTACATTCACTTATAAGTGCCTTTTGAAAGCACGTCTTATGTGTAGCTTAGTTTGACATTGTGAGCGCTATAGAACAAGTGCTTGTTTTAAAGTTTTGTTCAACACTTTAAAAAATATTATTCGTGTCAATTTTACGTTTGTAGCGTTCTTCTGGCAACTTTCAACGCTTTTTTTTTACTTTCATACCCTTTTTGCTCGGGAACTTAAGGTACTTTCAAATACTGATTAAAATAATACTTTTTCAATTTGTTTAAAAAATTTAAAATCTAAAAATTTAATTTTTTGAATTGCGAAGCACGCGCAGCTGTGCACTTTTCGATATTTAAGAATTTTGTAATTGGTAAAATGCAATTTTCCCATTATCATATAAAAGAAAAAAGCCCTTAAAGAATTTCATTTATTTGAACCAAGTTTTAATCCTTACTTCTACGACCCTTCTATCGTCATGAAAATTGTTAAATGTGAAGTTTTCCAGTTAAATGCAACACCTTCAATCCCCCAAAGCAATTTTCGGATCATTCGTGACCTCAATCGCTTTCCATCACGTTAATCGCGCTATTCATGCAAATTGTCTTTTTTCTGCCAAACGTTAGTGTAAGAAACTGGTTGAAAATGTTACGTCAATTAGTTAAGAGCATGTCGTAAATGGCCTTTGGAACAGGGTCTTCAGGAACCCGGTTTGCATTAATTGAAAACAGGTTCTGTGAAATGCGAAAAATGGGTCTAAGTGACGTTCGGGAACGGCGATGAGAGAAATTTGCGTTCTGGAATTTTCTGAAAAGGAGCATAAACGGAGGTATTTAAGGAATGCAGGGCTTATCTCATATCCGCTATTTTGATTAGCTGAATTTTCACTTGTATGTTATTTTACGCTTCTTGCAAGGTCGCTTTCTTAGTCCTAAAGTGCAGAAGCGGAGATCAGTGGCCACAACAGCGACTTTAATCTTCCGATTTATTGACATAGTAGTGGTGAGCCTATGAAAACAACATACTTATCTGCGTGATAGAAACGTCCGTTTCTTAGTGGAAACAGCTTTCGGACAGACAATCCTGCCGAGTGTTCTGACTTTTTAGATTTGCTTTTTTGTAGCTTGTGACCACAACTGGGTCTATTTTGTGTTTCATGGCTGGGACTACAGACTAAAAAATGTTTTTTGCAATTTTTAGAAGTTTTGTTAGAATTGTTGTCAGCGTGAGAGTGTTTAAAAAACTGATATCATTAAACAAAAATCTAAAAGTGCCCTTTTGCGTTCTCTACAACAAACCAAAAATATCTTCTTTGCCCTTTCTCAAAACATGACATTTTACATCTTCCCACCGGCCCCATTCCGTATTGTGGTCAAGCGGCGCTCTCTCTCCCACTCGATAAGCATTCCATCAATCGTATTTCGATCGTCATTCGCTGTCCGTTAGCACGCATCTCTTCTTTGGCAACGAAATGGGCCTGCATATCAACGCGATGGTCTGTGCTGGAAGCAGCACTGTGGCACGTTTGCTTAATGTTTGGTGGCGTGAACTGTACGAATGTAAGCGTTCTTTGTTTTTTGTGTTGGTATCTAGAGCTATTAATAACGTGATTGGTGATTCAGAGGATGTGGATGTTTGGGGTTATTAATTGGGATTAACGGGTTGTGTTTTGAGGTAACTCTAAAGAGAAAGGTAGTCAGGTAATCGTACTCAAAAATTCCAATTTTGCTGTTTGTTTTTTAAGTCAAGGGAACCTTTCAAAGTGGTACCTGCACATTCTCATAGAATTTGGCATTTTCACGCTGATTCGAATGATAAAAACTTCATCGGCTACTTTTGCAAAAATCAACTTCGAAAAGCTATGTTAGACGAGCGTCGGTGGAGCAGCGCTAGTGCTCCCGAGCGCCATGCTAACCAGGGCTCTGCGTTTTTCGATATTCAGTTTTCGATATCGATATTTCAAAATACATTCATCAAAAGCAGCTTTAATTAACTTAACGAAACAACAGCAGCCATAACGCTATTTATCCTTTTCTTCTGGTTGATACCCCTCAAGCGAAACATTGCAGTGCAGGGACAGCACCATTTTAAGCGTTTATGTTGACATAGACTTACGTAAGTCAGTCAGGGTGAGAGCTGCAGCTGAGAATAATCGTTCGCTTTCCGCCGACGTTGCAAAGTGAGGAGCTTCTCTGCGTTATTGGACCGATTCCAGAATTCAAACGAATTGCTCTTTCGACTTTCGAAGGAAGCTTGAGGTATTCAATAACGATATTTCGATATTCAATATCGCACAGCCCTGATTCTGACCCTTTTTCGTTCGACTCCTCTTGGAACCAATATTGTTTTTTGATGCAATGATGTTACGTTTGTACAAACAAAAAATCAAAATTTGCAAATTTTTTAAATAAACAGTAATCGTATGATCAATGCAAAAGTACAGCTTACCGTGAGAACAACGAAAAGTTGCTGGTTGTGTCAAAATTTTTTATTTTAAAAATTTACGTAAAAAACTTTTTTTCGAGTTACATCATTTTGTTTCGCAATCCAAAAATTTTAGATGCCTAGTAGGCTGCTACCTACTCACGGAAAAATTCGTCATTCCGTAGGATTAACAGAACGAACGAACCTATAAAATACGAAATTCGGGTTTTTATAAGTGTTCGAAAGACCCGCATCAGGATCAGTTGTACCTTTTACCCCTATTCTGCCATTTTGCTCCCTCTGTGTTGGGTCTCCTAGTCACCCTGTCAATGACTCATAATATTTTCATCCTTTAACCAAACACGGAAATTAAAATATAATGATCAAAGTTTACCTGCTCTTATCATACTACTCAGAGTCGTTTTGAAGTTCTCCCTAACAGCGTCTCGTATCTCCGTTCGCTGACGTAATAAAACCGTTTCAATGCTTTAATGGAGAGCGGACAACGGTCAGTAATGACTCAAGAAGCTGTTTCAAGACTACAAAAAAGGGAGAAAGTGCTTTTCGTATAGTTGTAGTGTCATAAGTCATTTTTGAAGACCCGTAAAAATAAGAAAATCGATATGCCAAGTTTTAAAAGTGACGACAAAGCGACATTTTATGAATTCCATTCTGGACGCATTAAAAAGGTCATTTTCTTTGTTAGGATTACCCCCTTTGTGATGTCACAATCTTACATAACCGCAGATAAAAGATGAGATTTGGATCATCCAATCATTCAATCAGCCTATCTTACTATCTCATTTATGGCTATTCCTGTCTGGGTACCAGACTGTTTTTGTGCTACTCGAGACTTATTGGATTACGGTATTGTACTATCACAGATAAGGCCGTATTTTAGTTTCTTGTGACTCTTTGCAGTATGGAGAATGGGATGAGAAAGAGATGAAAAAGAAGGGAAACAGTTTTTCTGTTTGTAAGAAATAACATGTGACCGTTGACAGCAAATGGTGTTTTCGTGAGCCTGAGTCGGCCTAGGGGCGGGCACCTTATAAAAACGGTTTGCAGTCTTTGGTCTTGTTTTTGTCCTCATTATTTTACTCGTCTCACAAGTTGCGGGGATTAAAATCGTACAGTCTGTGGGTGGCTCACGCTCACTGCCCACACCCTTTCCTTATCAGGTTGGGGAGACCCTGCGGAGTCTTAAGCGCCTCCCTTCCCAAAAGATGTTATTTATAAAGGCCTCCAGAGGGCCTCAGATGGTGTTTACGAGTCGTGTGATAAGAACGCGCCCGGTCAGTAGATGTTTTTATTTTATGGGACTGCTTTCAGATAATTTAAAGCGACAAGTACTGCTAACTACTACTTATTCCCACGTTGCTAGAATGGGCCAAACTCAGTCCGAGCAACTTTTTGACGCTGGCACGTTTCGGACTCGACACGAGAGTCGCAGTTCGAGTGGGTCAGAGAAGATCAAGGCTAGGGTGACCAGCAGCAAGAGAAACTCTTGTCCGTCGCATAATCATGTCAATTATGCTGTAAACCCGCTGGCTAAGCCTAGAGGTAGATCTGGTAAGTAAAAAATTGAATACAGTGTCTAAGACAAATTTTTAGCTACCGTATCCAACGCCGTGCCACCTGTCTTTCCAACCAGCTGCTCAGTCTATGACAAGAATTTCCTCCGCCAACAGGTCTACGCGAACAAGAATGAAGATGAGGTTCTTAAGAAGGCTGTGAGCAGATTTGTCGACCCTACGGAGGAGGCTCTTCGTACAGACTCCCAAGACCTTAAAACTGAGGTCACTGAGACCCCTAAAATCCTTGAACCTCAGAAGCCGGAAATCCTGGAGAAGCCTGAAAAGCCACAAATGGACCCTCAATCTAGCTTCGAAGAATTCCAAGAAGATGACCATGAATCCGAGTCATCAGAGACGTCAGAGCTCTGTTCGAGCGACTCAGGCAGGTCTTCCCTTAACGGCGAAGAGGACCACAACTCCTCCCGTCGAGGCTCAGCCCCAGTTGTCCATTTCCAAGACCTAGCCGCCAGCGCCAACTTCACCTCAATGATCGAAGAGTCGGAAGAATCCGAAGAGGATTCCCAGAACGGTGGCTCATCTCCAACGCAGACCTACGTGCGCAGATTCGCCAAAATGGAAGCGAAAATCCGAAACGAGCGCAAGATGGAAGTGTTAAAGAAGAAGAAACGCGCTCGCTCGCCGTTCCGCGCCGGACTGCAACGTCTCCGCAGCTTATCGTTGGGCGGATCTGCGGAGGCTGAGAAGAAACGTGAGTCGAGAGATTCATCCAGTTGGTTCTTAATCAGGATGTCAGTTTTAGAGACTTCTCCTTATATCAACCATGATTTCAACGATCTCGTCTCCGTGGGCGAAATTTGTCGTCGCCTGTCTTTGGACAATCAGATTTTTGCCAGCGATCTGCCAATCCCGGCTGGAGCTAAGGAGTCGCAGATACTAGATGAGTATATGATCAGACAGGTAAGCATTTTTGAGAGATTCAAATTTGAGTGGGGCAGGCTGTCAAGGTAGTGTGGTTTTCTAGCTTAAAACGTGATGTGCACTTTTCACGATATCAGTAAATCTTAAAGGTCACAAAAATTGCGCGATTGTTTGGGTCTGTCAAAAGTGAGTCATCGGTTTAAAACGTCATTTTTGATTTCTACTAGACGATTAGGATCAGAGTATCAAGATCAGTATTCTAACTGATAAGGGCTGTTGTTTTAATCAATGAGGTGACCTATTGGAGTCGTAGAGAAAATTAAATTTCCCATTTTCAGATCGTTGACATCCTACCACCTCGAGCCGAAGGCTACCCCTGGGTCAACATTTACAGTTCCGAAAAGCACGGATTCTCCCTAGCTACCCTCTACCGTAAAATGGCGGATTTTGAAGAAGACACCTCTCCTGTCCTCCTTATCATCCGAGACACCGCTGGCCACATTTTTGGAGGTGTTTCTAGCTCTGCTATCAAGCCTAAGGACCATTATTATGGTACTGGCAGCTCGACCCTCCTATGGAGGTTCGAAGGCGAGTTCCCTAAGATAAAGTAAGCGATAAGCCTTAAAATAGTCCAGAACTGACCTAAATCCACTTTAGGGATCTGATCGACTACCGCTGGACAGGCTCAAACCAGTTCTTCACAAACGCCTCCAAAGATTGCCTCTCGTTTGGCGCTGGAGGCGGCCATTTCGGTCTCTGGCTCGATGCTGATCTCAACCACGGAAGCACGCAGCCATGCGAGACATTCGACAACGAGCCGCTCACGGGTGGCGAAACAGATTTTTTGATCTATTCTGTAGAAGCCTTTGGATTCTCAATGTAACAGGGATGTCGCATTTATGTTTCATGTGAAATTCTCACTCCAAAAATATAGGGTACATTTACTAAGTCATTCGCGCTATTATTTTATTTGTGTTGTTCTGTGATAGAATTGTGTTTGCTAATATTATTTTCGTTACGTTGTATGTACATAGAACTTGATCTGAACTCGAATAAATATTTAAAATCATAAAGATCAGATCTAAACATAAATTAAGTTAACTAAAAAACGAAAATAAAAAACACTGAAAAAATATTAGCCCCCTACGGGATTCGAACCCGTGGCCGTTAGATTAAAAGTCTAACGCTCTACCGCTGAGCTAAAGGGGCTCTAAATGAGCATATGATTGATGTGGATATGTGTGGTCACAGCTGCTCTCTTGAATTATGACGGCTGTTAAGCCTAAAATTTGTGTTCTTCAAGAATTAAAAACGAAAGGAAGCTAGAAAAAAGGCGTTTAAAGCAGCGAAATTGCAAATATGTAAAACTTAAAAAATTCTGGAGGTATGGGGAATCGAACCCCAGCCCTCTCGCATGCTAAGCGAGCGCTCTACCCCTGAGCTATACCCCCATATCCTGATGACAGACTGGATTTCTTCAAGTCGCTGCTGATAACAGCGGAGCAGATCTGTTTGTCTCGACCGGGTAGCGCATTCCAAACGTGTCTATAACAGCGCGTCTGTGGTGTAATGGTCAGCATGGTTGCCTTCCAAGCAATCGACAGGGGTTCGATTCCCCTCAGACGCAAATATTTTTGGCAAATTTTGTCAGATTTTATTGTTGTGTTGGCAGCATGGGTTCGAATCGAAAAAAGGTCATGGGTTCGAATCCTTCCAAAAGCAGCAGTTTTTCGAAAACATGTTTTACCTTTTAGGCCTTCTTTAAAGTGCTAAAAATTCACTTTTTGAGTGTTATTTTTATTAAAGACAATTAGCACAATCGCATCCCATTCACTTTCACACTTTCTTCCATAATTCAAGCTACAAATCTCTCGTGCACCATCCTAACCTCTCCTTCCTGTTTTGCGATCTCCGCAACCCCATGGACTGCGTCCCTCACGCTTTTGTCGACCATACGTGCCGTCTCCTTTCCACCCAAAACCTTCAATCTCTCTCTGAATTTGACAAAACCTGGTTTAACCCAGCACTCGACAACATTGACAAGATTGTCCGCCTCAACGCTGTTGTCCGACGACCTTTCCGGAACCACATCTACTGTAAGCTCCTAAGAAGATCAAGGAAAGTGATTCCAGAGTATGAAAACGACAAAATCCTATATCGCATCGATGATCTCAACATCTCGCCTTCTAATGCAACCAATGATTGCGACATCCTTCCTCAAGATGAGCTCGACCGCCTGTTTTGGGTTTGCGCTATCGACTGTACCTCTTTGGGAGTCATTAACATGGACACCTTAACAGTCTTCGAGATTCACACCTTCAATGTGCTGTCGTTTAAGAAAATTGAAATTAACAATTGTTCCCTGACAGGAGAGCAAGTAATCGTAGAATGGCTAAAGCGAGTGATGCTAGGAGGCCAAATTCAGACCTTCTTGATCGACACGTTTAAGTTCAATGAACCCACGAATATTACAGACCAAGATTTTACAAGATTCCTAATCGAAGAAAGTCAAGTGACAAATTTCCGGCTTTGTAGAAATGAGAATTTTCCTAATTTTGGATTGGAAATGTTCAAGATGCTTCTGAAGACCTGGCAAGAGAGCAGCAATGGCCTGGGTAGAGATCTGAAAATATGGAATTTTGATGTTGTAAGGTCAGGAACTGCTAAAAGGTTTATTAAAGAGACATTTTGTCAAAGCCAGGAGGAGAGGCGAACTTATGTGTTGGAACATGAGAACGGGAACGATTGGGTGGAAACCGATTTTGAGATGGTCTACTTTCATAAACGGGCACCTTAATTTATGGTTTTTAAATGACAAATAAAAGACCTTTTTAACGTGAAAATGTAGCCAAAAGCAACGCAAAAGCACAGAAAAATAGCTGTTTTGGAGAGGATCCAAACCCGATTCTCTCGCGTGACAACTCAGCTATTGTGATTTGACTGAATTCGCCAAAAATATCTACGTCTGAGGGGAATCGGACCCCTGTAGAGGTAGAGCGATCGTTTAGGATGCGAGAGGGATGGGGTTCGATTCCCCATACCTCCAGATATTTTTTGCGCTTTAAAACTTGTTTGTTGCTTCTTTTAACGCTTTTTCCTTTCTTAATTATGGTTTTTAGCCTCAAAAAGGCGAATTTTACGGCATAACACGCATCATAACCAAAAAACACAGTCCTGAACTCCCACATATGTCGATCCATCATACTCTCGCTCGGAGCCCCTTTAGCTCAGCGGTAGAGCGTTAGACTTTTAATCTAACGGCCACGGGTTCGAATCCCGTAGGGGGCTAATGTTTTTTGTTCTTTTTAACTTTTTCAATAAAACTTGAATAGCAAATTTAATGTATTTAAAACAAACTTAAAACTATCAAGGCTTCTATAGAAGCCAAGATAACTTGCTTCCTTGACATTAATCAAATATAAGTTTAATATCAGTGGTCAAATTGATACATTTATTGCTCCTATGGTGTACTCAATCGGCATGCTAAGATGTCCGTCCGTCACGAAATCACGTCGCTCAAAACAATCAATGTTTACGTCGATGCAAACTGCCATTAACACCATCGAAAAATGCTTTTAAGCGGCTTTCTTTAGTGGCTTTTAGTCAAATAATGGTGATATCACAAGAACCTCTTCAGAGTCACAAACGTCTGAAAACGCAAAACCTTTTGTTTAAAAAGCCTTATTCCTTTGAAAATAGGCTTTTTAAACTACAGGTTTTGCGTTTCAGACGTATGTGGCTCTGAAGAAGTGCTTGTGGTATCAACATTATTTTACCAAAGGTCAAATGTGATCAAGTTGTTTTATTTGTTTAATTCCGCTTAACGCTGAAACTGATCCGATGGACGGTCCCGAGAGGTCATATTTAGGCTTAAAGGAGGGCGCTCGATGACCTTAAAATATGCCTTTCTGAAGCTTCGGAAGTAGGCCTAAATCTGAACTAAATTTGGAATCTTGTGAGGCTATATTAGGGCGCAGAGAGATGACTTGGTAGCTTTAATTTCGACACTAAAATAACGTTTTTTGAAGCCTTGCCATGCGGTTTTAACCTTCTCTTGATTTGCCGTCTTAAGGGTCATAATCAGACCATGTGACTTTAAGAAGCTGCTGTGAACTTTGATTTTGATGCTTGAGTTTAGTTTCCTGAAGCTGCCTCAGGAGGCCTAAAGCTGAACCTTACTGAGGCTATTTCAGGGATTGATTATGCCCAAAAAATGACCCTGAAACGAGCCTTAATAAATTGGCCAGTGGGGGCTTAGCTCTACTCTCTTTTAAGAATCCTAAAAGGTCATAAGCCTTGATCATAAGGAAAGGCCTCGTAAAGCTGAATTTTATCCATAAGTATGGCTTTCTCAAGAGCCTAAAAGTCCTTATTCAGGAAGGCGCTCTAGGAGGCTGTTGTTTGATGCTGAAACGTGGTAATGGGAGGGTTCCTCTGGTTGCTTAGGTCTCATCCTATTTTTGGACCTTTAACTCCTAAATTTAGCCGTGTTTTTAGCACTTTTCCCGGACCCTTATTTCCGCGCATTTCAGTCCGTATTCAACAAAGCCTCTGCTCCTCTCCTTATACGCCATGGAAGTGCTTCAGAACCCGCCTCGCAACAAGTACAGCTTAGCAGCGACGCGGAAGATTGAAGGTTACGGTAGTTCTGCATGGTTCAAGGAACGTTTTGAGCTGGATGAGTTCTCTTTGGTGGACAGCAGCAGGTCGCAATCGACCCTGAGAACTGCTTCAACCCGAGGAAATTCGTCGAAGATGGTGAAGGCGAAGGCCAAAGGAAGAGCGAGAAATCGCAGAAGAAGGCGGCGGACAAGAGCGAAAAATCTAGGAAAACTGCAACGGGCGGGTCCCATAGGCAGGAGAAGTCCAACTCATTCAGGTATACGGTAGTTTCAGAAGCGTTTTGTGATGTTTTCTTGCGTTTCAGGAGCGCTTCAAATGAGCTCGAAGACACTCAAGGAGGCGACGAGTCCCCACCGACCGCTATGGGGGTGAGAAGTTCGTAGATTTGTTGTTGTAATGCTGGATAATAAAAAGGTATAGCGTTACGTAGCGTTTAGACTTTAACAGTAACGTTTCCTCGGTAGTATAGTGGTGAGTATCCGCGCCTGTCACGTGCGAGACCCGGGTTCGATTCCCGGCCGGGGAGTTATGTTTTTTTGCTTTGTTTTGTATGTTTTTTTTTTTGTTTTGGCTATATGCTTTGCTTATTCTAAGCTTTCCAAAAAGCCGTTGTCTCTTTTACATAAACTTTGCACCACTAAAATTTTTTTCTCATCTGAAGGTCTTCTCCACAATCAATCAATATTGCTCAAAATTGATCACGGATTCAGAAAAAACTTTTTCGGAAGTTTCACCGCTTCCAGTTGTCACAGTTGAATTGAGATTGTTCAGTTGCGTGCAAATATGTGTTATTAAAATGCGATTCAGTCAAAGGTCCTGCAGATTGCTAGTGATACCTGCAGATTTTGATAAAATTTTGCTTACTAGGAGAGTTTTTGCGCTGATTGCATACGTAGACACTATGGATGGATTCCTTAAAAAGTTCGAT
Source organism: Steinernema carpocapsae (assembly GCA_000757645.3). Lineage (NCBI taxonomy): Eukaryota > Metazoa > Nematoda > Chromadorea > Rhabditida > Steinernematidae > Steinernema > Steinernema carpocapsae. The sequence goes on from AZBU02000007.1 coordinate 1,195,680, forward strand.
AAAAATGTAAGACTTACATACAATATCCGTCTCGCGCATTACCATATACGTCCCATATCTACCGATGACTGCACAGATAATCTTTTAACACAGGTAACCTAATTCACCACCGTATCTATCAGAGCCTCTTTAGCTCACAAGGGAATGACGCGAAGTGACCCCCTCCGACTTCGCGTCATTCCCTTGTCGGCAGAGCCTTAGACTTTTAATCTTCGGGTTCGAATCTTGTAGGCGGCCAATGTTTTTATGTTTTCTGTGGACACTTCTCAAAGTCATAAAAATTGATTTTTCACTTTTTCAAACCGAATTTTCCAGTTTGATCACAGATGAAAGTGGAGTCAGTGACGCGAATGCATTGCATTGCAACCCCGCACATAACACACAACCACATTGGTCACACTCTCGCTCAGAGCCCCTTTAGCTCAGCGGTAGAGCGTTAGACTTTTAATCTAACGGCCACGGGTTCGAATCCCGTAGGGGGCTAATGTTTTTGTCATATTTTTGCTAACATCGTTTGGCGCTAATGACGGATCGCGATGGCCAAACCCGCTCACATTTGTTTGCTCAAACGCTCTCACAATGTGTGAGTGACCTATGTTTGTTCAAGTCTCCGCTCAAAAGCTCTTTTTCCTGTTCTTCCTTTCTGCCGAGGCTTGCTCTCTTACTGATTTCACCCTTTTGCCTTTCAAGACTTCTCTACAGTGCCATGCACGAAAGTTGGTTAATATTAATCTACACTTTCTCGGTTTTCCTCCCTCTCCCAGCGCTCAACTATGTTATCTTCACATTGTTCAGACACACTTCTAGTAGAGTAGAAGACTCAAACCCGTTTGGAGGAAAGGTGGCGCTGGGTCTTTGCTTCAGTTCTTGTTATTACATGGTGTTTTTCCTTTACGCCTATTCCAGAGATCGAAAGGAGATTAGACGTGTTAAGAATCAGTTCCGAGATCCGGAGTGACCTCTCAGTATTGATCGTTTTTGCACTTTTTTCTGTGTCGTTCCATAGATGACGCTATCATTAACCTCTTCCTCTTTCCGCCATGTCCACGTGCTTTAAGTCTCTTCTCGAAACTGTAATTTTTCCAATGTCAGCAGCTTCAACAATTCCAGTTTTTGGACATGTCCTCAAGGAAGCGATCAGATGGGATTCTCTGCCAATTGAAGTTCAAATCAACACAGATGTCTACATTTTGGTTTTATTGTTTGCATCAATCTTATTTCCTTGTTTTGTGGCTTATGTGTATATTCAAGATACAAGTGTAATGAAAAACATTGGTTTGTGAACTTGCCTATGTCCAAAGTTTAGATTACTATGGCAAGCGTAGAACTAGTTGCCAACGCAAATAACGACTTAGAAGAACGCGTAAAAAACGTGGATAATGTCGCTTCCAGAATGTTCGCAACTTTCTTTGTCTCTCCTCGCCATAAACGAAACGTGTGTTTACTGTAATGTAATCCAATTATAGCGCCTTAGCGCGCAATTGTGATCAGTCTTAAATAAAGTATATGTGACGACAGGAGGCTCTCCAATAGATAATTCAACATATGCTTTTGGTTGTATTGTGGTGCTACCCTTCTATATTTTGTTCTGTCTGCCCCATACTGAATTCTTAAAACTGAACGGGCTTCAAAAAGCATTTTAATTGTCTACTCAAGAAGCTTTTGTTGTATTTGGAAGCGTTATTTGCAGTTTTGTAGTCATGTCAGCTGACAAAAAACTCGTGTCCAATTTATAAACTTAACAACTAATCTTCAAAAATTGGATTCTCTGCCAATTGAGGTCCGAATCAACACAGGTCTTATTGTCAGTAGCGACCTTATTTACATGTTTTGTGGCTTATGAGTATATTCAGGATACACGTGCAAGAAAAAATTTTGGTTTGTGTTGTAAAGATCACATTTTTGCCAGGAAGCGGGAATAGTAGGCTGGAGTCGAGTTCCGCTGGTAGTAAAGTGTGTAGGCTGGGACTTTCCGACTCTTTTGTATTTCGGCTCTTCTGTACGGGAATCGGTAGCTTCAACCTACAAAATATCGTCCCAGCGTGCTATCCACGCTTCCAGGCGGCTTCGCCGCGAAAACCGCATTGAAAAATGTTCAAGCCTAAGATGCTTCGAAAGGCCGCCTTGAGCCTACTATCCCCGCTGTACGAAACAAGCAAATTCGTCACTTATTTAATCCATTCCGTGCACACTAAAATTATTCGGTGCACTTAACTGTCGCAGAGCCAGAAAACGTTGTTTTTTAGACCTCGTTCAAGTCTGAAAACTGTGAGATTTGACAAAGCCACAGCGTGTAAATTTTTCGCTGTATTTCGAAGTCAATTTTCTCACTTTTACGACGTTTCTTTTGAACTGTGTGATTTCAGTTTTTAACGCTCCACTATGCTTCATTATCTACTCAAGTATACTCTTTCGACTTTTTGGCTTATCTTTGTGTACTACTCCGCAATATTGATTTTAATATCGATGTTAAATAGATCAGCTGAGTTCAGGCAGACACTAACCGGCGAGAGGCTGCTAGACGAAAATATTGTTGGCAATACGTTTTTTGTAATTGCAGTAATTCTCGCAGCTGCTTTTCCTCTTGTTATTATTGCCAATAAAGATTATGAGTTTGAAAATTGAGAGATTGAACCGTTGTAAGTGACTGCAAACAGTAAATAAGCGTCACAAAGTCAAAAAGGGACGTCTAAACTTTTTAAAGACGCAATTTAAATTTCTAGGGACGTAGAAGTGGCCACAGAAATATTTGATAAAGAATCGAGGATAGCCAAAAAGATTAAAGCCATCTCTCGAGGATGATTCACATTATATCAATGAGGAGCTGGACTTTGCAATAAAGGTTTGGTAAATGATTAGATTAGATTTTCTGTGTCATCTTTTGTAGGCACAGATTTAGAACATCTAGAACATCTTATTACAAAAATTGTTTGATGAAGTGAAACAAAATCTTTCACAATTAACAAAATCGGTCCAATAGTTTCGTCAAAATTCTACTCTTTCTTTGTGAGGTTGAGTGCAATGTACTCAACGGGATAGGACATATCAGTCCCGGCGTTTCAGTCCCGGTCATTACAGTCCAGGTATCTCAGTCCCATTTTTTACACTCCCGAATTTTTCAGTCCCGTAATTTCAGTCTCGGTTGAACCGTTTCAGTCCTAGGTTTTCAGCACGTGTTGGTGTTGTCAGTTTTCGCTCAGTTTATCCGTGTACACAAAAGTATCGTTTGCTCGCTCTAAAAGATGGTATTGGATGGCTTTTATGAATTTGAGCAGACCGGGCTGCTCATCAGAGTCAAACTTTTCTACGATAACCTTAATGCGCTCATCTTGCTTAATATACTTATTCAATTGCTTAGCCCCCAAAATAGCCGCACTAGGATCTAACTTAAAAGCCGCAAGAGATATGCGAACGCTTCGTTACTCCTTTTGGACGGCCTACTTTCGACAAAAGAAGGTTTGGAATTACCATTGAAATGGTTGCGAAATCCTGAGTGCCACCCTTTCAAACTGTTGTTCGTCCGGCGTCGTCTCTCTAGAGCAATTTAGTGGCAGTTCCAAGTAGACGGAGGAAACAAAGCATTCGCAGTTCTCGTAGGACTCACAATGCGTACAACTTACGTGTTCCCAAAATAACTAACCATTTCCCCCGCAGCTGCTACAAACTTCTCTGGCAATTTTTCACACGCGCGGAACACAATCTCACTTTGAGGCTGATGCACCTTGACAGAGATTTCAGTCCGGACTGAAACGCCGGGACTGAAATGTACCAAATATCACTATGAAATTTGCAATTGTGTTAGATAAGATATGTTTACATTCGATGTCTAAGACTAGTCCAAAAAAGGAGCCAAAGTCAAAGAAAAGCCAGAAATAGCTGCTAGGAAAAGGGAAGGTGTAGGAATAATACATGTTTCACTTTTTTAGTAACTTGTATAAAGTAAATAACAATTTTAAAACTTTTGACATTTTTCTTAATTTTTGCTCGTGTTGAAGTCACTTTAGCTGTCACAATCTATCAGCGCATGCCTCCTACGTAAACTTTTTCGCATGCCTCCAAGCCGCCTTAGGTCTTCGTTAAGACATCAGCACACTTGAGAATCATTTACTTTGCACTTATGTAGCTTCGTCGGTGAGTGCCTGGAATGCAGGGAAGAGCATAAAGTAGCCGCGAAGAGACCATCGGTATTTTTGGGTATATGGGTCCCACACCGGAATTTGGAGCGCTTGTTTCGTTTGAATCAACGTGAAAATTGAGAAATAATCAATTAAAAAGACATATAATTTTAAAAGATGCGTAATTTCCACACGTGGCATTTGCT